>CM070545.1:40949796-42149796 GCA_036346405.1 Phyllostachys edulis
GGTGCTGGCTTTAGAACGAGACCGGCCGTGCCATTCTTAACTTGTACTCCTAGCCTGTTTAAATTGACTAGGAATGTCAGGTCAAATGGAGCATGGTTTAGGCTAATGCAAAGTAGTATTCTGTCCCGTAATATAAGTTCAAACTTACCGTCCGCACGGATCGTAGTATAAGTTCAAACTCAACGTACGCACAGATCCAAAAAAGTACTAAATCTAAAAAAACTAATGTTATTGGACCATACATACTTGTATTAAAGGGTATACTACAACTATTCAATCACTTTTTCTAAAGCAAGGGTATAAAGTGAAAATATCATATAGTTGATTCCTCCAATAAACTTATATTATAGGACAACGTTTCTCAAAAGGGGACTTATATTGCGGGACGGAGGGAGTACTTGTTAGAATTGGGCCTATAGGTGTAAATATCTATTTATTCCTGAAATTCCAAAATATGCACAATTTAGTCTTATATTGTCTAGCCAAGTGGTGAGAGAGCAATTTATAAGGTGGAGTTCTTGTCACCTATTGAAACATGTGACACATGACATGGGTGACATGAGGAGGATAGCTAAAGTCATACACACGCATGTACGCATGCGTGTGCATATATTCGCGTGGCAATCGCATGTCATGAACCTAATCTACCTTTTTTTGCTAACTGTGCATTTCTCTCTTTTTTGAAACACAGTGGTCGGAGCCATAGGCAGTGTGGTCGAAACACAGTGATCGAAATAATGTGATCGAAGCCATAGACCAGTATAGTCGAAATAAAGTGGTCAAAACACTGTGGTCAAAACACAGTGGTCGAAAAGTAGTAGTCAGATCCATAAACCAGTGTGGTCGAAATACAGTGGTCGGAGCTGTAGACTAGTGTATAATCAGGATCAATAAACACTGCTTAATTACCATTAATTAGTTTTGAATTAGCAGTTACCAGTGGTTTAGTATGTGTTTTATTATGCAATTACTAAAGAGTAATTGACTCGACTTTAAAAAAATCTAGAGACGTCCAAACCTAATACGATCTTGAAAACACTTCCATTTTTTATCTTCTTCCTCTCAGTTATGCTGTGCTGGAAAGTTGTGTCGGTTAATCAAGCCGTCCATTCTCCTCGGCGTGCACCAGGAATGAAGGTGAGCGGGTATCTCCGAACCATTGTCGCAGAGTTCACCTGCACGAGGCGACAATAAGGTTTCTGGGCAGCACATCTGCGTGACTGCTCGCTGTGCTGCTACATCTACGATCTGCACTGCTTCGAGTCTACACTGCTTCCTGTTATTCATCAAGCTCGATTGTAAGTTTGTTGTGCAACCAAACTATTCTGCTATAATCCTATTATTGTGTATGTTTAGAAGTACAATGAGTTGCCTGTTGTTAGTATTGCTTTATGCATCGCTAGTTTTATATGATCTTTGCCTCATAATAATATCTGGAATTAAAATATTGTCCACATTTCTAACAATACTAAGTGGTGCCGACCGTAGTGCTGCTCCTTGCCACAGACCACTTAACATCATCGGAGTTTTTAGCTAAAATAGCATTGTTTCGCAACAAAATAGCAAAAATAGCCCCACGAATAAATTAACAAAATTTCCACCGGTGCTGCTTTAAAAAATCACGATAGGTGACCTACCACACCTAGATGCACGGTAGGCCACATAGCGGTCGCAATGCGCCGCAGTCACCGTTATTAGCGGGGGCGTGGCGGTGACGACTGTTGACGACCTCTTTGTATCTCTAGTTAGTGGCATGTGACCTGTCGCGCCCCTAGTTTAGCGATAGGTCGTAAGTCAAGCGTCGTTCGGCCACTGCGTGGCCTATCGCGTATCTAGGATGCTATAGGTCGCCTCCGTTATTTTTGGGGGAAATTAGCTCAGTAACATCGCGTTAGAGCGTAATTGGAGAAACGACACTCTATTTGTGACGCACTGGAAAAAAACATTGCGAATACCGAAAAATTAGATGAATGACATCGTCACCATTACTTAGTTTCGAATTTTTAAATATAAGCGAGCATAAAATTATCAATTTTTTATGGAGCCTCCAAACACAGTTTAATTGCTTGTGTATTTTTTCAAAACTTTATCGTTCTTATTTTGTCTCTAAAATTTATTTAAGTATACTATATGTAGGAATTTTCTAATAAAGAAAATAAGGTCCAAATATTATGAATTTTCTCCCGCTTCTTACAGAGTGGGCTTGATTGTGTAATTTTTCTTGAATTTTAAAAAATTAAGTAAAGTAATTTCATAATATCCACTGTGTGAGGAGTATATTATTTCATAATGTAAAGACATTATGAAATTGTATTAATGAATTTTGTAAAAATTCTAGAAAAATTGCACAATCAAGTCCACTATGTAAAGAGCCTGAAAAAAAATCATAATGTTTGAACCTCATTTTTTACGTTAGAAAATTTCTACAAATAGTATACTTAAATAAATTTTAGAGACAAAATCAGAATGTATAAAGTTTTGAAAAAAATACATAAGCAATTAAACTCTGTCGGGAGGCTCCACAAAAAAATGATAATTTTTTTAGCACGGTTTCTATATTTAAAAAATTCTGGAAACGAGAGTAACTGGCGGCGATGTCATTCGTATAATTTTTTGTTGTTCGCAATATTATTTTTCAGTGCGTCACAAATGTAGTGTTATTTATCTGATTACGCTCTAACGTGATGTCACTCAGCTAATTTTTTCTCATTTTTTAGCACGGTGCTTAGAAAAATCAGGCAAAAAGCAGTCGCCTCCCCTCCCGCCGATTAATGAAAAGAACGCGCACGTGAAGCGAGTGGAGGAATTGACCCAATCCCGTTCGTTGCACTTGCGCAAAACCTTGTCTATTCTCGCATTGACTTCTCATTTTTTTTTACGCGGATGATCGGTGTGGCTGGCGTCTATAGGGATTTGCGCGCAGGCCAACGTCGTCTACATGAACACGTTGCCAAATTTGCTAGTTGCAGTTTGCCGAACTGCCGGATCAAGGGTCAAAAGCCTTCGTCCGGCCGGCAGGACGTTGTCATGACACCACCTGAAGTTACACCGGGAGAGCAAACAGGCGTCAAGAAGATGGGCCAAAGAAGCCGCCGGCCCAATCCCAGATTCGCTACAGGAGATTGGACTACATAATTTTGCTACCGAAGCCACCCGCTGCAGCTGTGCGTAAGTGCTACGCCCAAACCTGTTGCCGGACCATAAATAGGGTGTCCTGCTGGGTGATCGGCAAGGATTGTAAAGACATTTGTTATTTTCACCAACTACCTTCCTCCTTCCTGCCACTTCTCTTCTTCCTCAAGAAACAAACTCCTCCCCATCCCAAACTCTTCCTCAGACTATCTTGTTTGTATTCGTTTCTTGCTGTAATACAAGCGGGTACATAACATATGGTATCAGAGCACCGATTCTAGCACCATCTGGCAAACTGGAGAGACCCAAATACCACACGCGCGCGCAGGAAAAATCGGAGGCCATGGAGCAGGAAATGGCAGCACTGACACGGGCGATCCAGACCCTGGTTGAGTCCGTCGCAGAAATCAAGCCAGTTGTTCTGGATTTGAAAGAGTGGAAACCAACAATTGCAGATACGGTAGATGACCTGCGGGGCGAAGTTGGGGAGTTAAGAGATCAAATCAAGTTAATGGCTAGGGATGCGGCACCACTGCCCAGAGCGTCAGGACTACCTCCGTTGATGCCGAATCCAGACCATCTGAAACATAAGGAAGTCAAGGAGGAGATGGATTTTTGTCTAGGAACAAGCAGCCAGGGAGTATCTCCGCGGACTAGAGGAAGAACCATGGGAGTTCCTACCCTCGGGCAATCTCAAGGAAATTGCATGTTCGGGACGCAGTCCTTACCCTATGTACTTGGGGAGTCAGGAGACTGGAGTGGGCGGAATTGGGGTGGTCAGTACTCTAATCCAGCAACACCAAAATTGGATTTCCCCCGTTTTGAAGGTGACAATCCGAAGGCTTGGAAGATGAAATGTGAAGTTTATTTCAGGGTAAGTGCAACCAGACCGGAATTGTGGGTCAGTTTAGCAACTATGCATTTTGGTGGAAGTGCATTATTGTGGCTACAATCTACACAAGCACATACTAGATGTCAGAATTGGGAAGATTTTGTGGAGGCCGTTTGCTTGCGTTTCGGCAGAGAAGAATTTCAACAGCAGTTGCGATGCTTTAACCGACTCAAGCAAACTGGAACTGTTAATGAGTTTGTTGAGAAGTTTGATGAGTCAATGCAAAATCTTCTTGCCCATCACACTTGGGACCCGCTGTTCTTTGTTACGCAATTTACAGATGGATTGCGTAACGACATTAGAGCAGCTGTCCTCTTACATCAACCGAAGAATCTTGACACCGCTGTCTCGCTGGCTTGTCTTCAAGAGGAGGTACTAGAGTCAATGAGAAGAGAGAACCGCAGGTCTGAATTCATGGCTGGAGGAAGACCCTCAGCCAAAACTGCGATGCCACTGCCATTGCCGCCTGGACGACTGTCTGGTCACAATGGAAATCGAGCAGAGGATCGAAGAGGTATTGATGGCTCCCGATCCAGCGGGCCGGATGACAAAATGGCCGCACTCAGAGCCTATAGACGAGCCAAGGGCTTATGCCACACTTGTGGAGAGAAATGGAGCCGAGAGCATCGTTGTGGACCAACGGTCCAGCTGCATGTAGTCCAGGAATTGTGGGAGCTGATGCAGGAGGCTGGTCATGAGATTGAATCGGCCGGAGAGGAAAAATTCCAAGGGGAAGAAATTCTAGCAATCTCTATAGCAGCGGTTAATGGTTCTGAAACCAATAAGACTGTAAGACTGGCTGGCAGTATTCAAGGAGTGGTAGTCACTATGCTGATAGACTCGGGCAGTACTCACAGTTTTATGAGTGAGGACTTAGCAGACAAACTTCAAGGGGAACAGAAATCACCAAGGGGGCTTAGAGTCAGAATCGCTGATGGTGGTACTCTGCTGTGTTTGAGGGAGTTTCCTGACTGTGAATGGCATGTACAAGGTGTGGTTTTCAATACTACTCTGAAGGTTTTAGCACTTAATTGCTATGATGTCATTGTGGGGATGGATTGGCTTGAGCATCACAGTCCCATGTTAATTCACTGGTGGAAGAAAACTTTATCATTCATGTACCATGGCAAGAGAGTGGTGTTTCGGGGGTTAAAGAAGGGAAATGCTGAGAAGGATGAGTTTTCGGCACGGGCAGAACCGATAACTTGGGGTGATAATGGACAGACAAATGCAATAGCAATGGAAACAACACCACTACCAGATATTGTGAGTAGTCTGTTGTCGGAATTCTCGGACATATTCAAAGAGCCACAGGGGCTACCACCAGTGAGGCAATTTGATCATGCCATCCCCTTAATTCCAGGTGCCCAACCTGTTAACCTGAGGCCCTACAGATACCATCCTGCACAGAAAGATGAAGTGGAAAGACAAATAGCCGAAATGCTTCGTCAAGGCATCATACGAACTAGTTGCAGTCCTTTTGCGTCGCCGGTATTGCTGGTGCCCAAAAAGGACAAAACCTGGCGTTTATGCGTGGATTACCGCCATTTGAATGCCATTACAGTTAAGAACCGTTATTCTTGCTACCATCGATTTAATTGCTTGATGAATCGGTTGGTTCGATGGTTTACCAAACCTTGACCGAGGCGTGCTATCACCAAATACGTATGAAAGACTCGGATGAGCACAAGACGGCGTTCAAAACTCACCAAGGACATTACGAGTTCAGAGTAATGCCCTATGGATTGACGAATGCTCCCGCAACCTTTCAAGGGCTCATGAATACAATCCTAGGACCATACTTGCGTCATGGAGTTCTAGTCTTCATTGACGACATACTTGTATACAGCAGAACTTTGGATAGTCATGAGAAGCAACTTCGGTTAGTGATGGAGGTCTTGAGAAAACACCAACTGAAAGTGAAGCACTCCAAGTGTGCATTCGCACAAAGACAACTAACTTACCTGGGTCATATCATCAGCCAACAGGGAGTGTCAACTGACCCAAAGAATATTCAGGCAGTACAGGATTGGCCGGTACCAGAAAATGTCAAGCAGGTGAGGGGATTTCTTGGATTGGCCGGATATTATCGAAAGTTCGTCCGACATTTTGGGTTAATCAGTAGGCCATTGATAGATTTATTAAAGAAGCATACTGTTTTTGCGTGGACCATTGAGAAGGAGGCTGCCTTCCAAGCATTGAAACACGCACTAATCTCAGCACCAGTCCTGGCCATGCCCGATTTCTCTCAGGAATTTGTAATTGAAACTGATGCTTCTGAGAAGGGAATCGGCGCTGTTCTAATGCAGAATGGTCATCCACTTGCTTATCTCAGTAAAGCACTAGGGCCAAGAGCACAAGGGTTATCTACATATGAGAAAGAAGGTTTAGCTATTTTGCTAGTCGTTGATCATTGGAGGCCTATTTGCAACCAAAAGAATTTACAATCCGGATGCACCAAAGAAGTTTAGCACATCTGGGAGATCAGCGACTAACCACAATGTGGCAGCAAAAGATTATGACCAAACTGCTGGGTTTGCAATATCGGATTATATACAAATCTGGTTTGACCAACCGTGCTGCCGATGCCCTGTCGCGCCGAGAGAAGGGTGATGACATGGAGATAGTAGCTGTATCTACTATTATACCAGATTGGATGGAAGCCATAATGAAAGGTTATCAACAGGATCCACACACCAGCAAGATAATACAAAATTTGACTGTTGCTGGTAACGGCACTTCTAAATTCCAGTTGAACAACGGAATTCTCAGATTGGGAGAAAGGGTGTGGGTAGGAAACAATGTGGAGGTACAGCAAAATATTTTGAACTCATTACATGCCAGTGCATTGGGAGGTCACTCAGGCTTCCAGGTTACATATCACCGAATCCGTAAGGTATTTGCTTGGCCCGGAATTAAGAAAGATGTGAGGAATTTTGTCGATCAATGTGCAATTTGCAAGCAAGCTAAGTCCGAGCATGTGCGTTATCCGGGGTTATTACAACCTTTACCAGTCCCGGATCACGCTTGGCAAATTATATCAATGGACTTCATTGAAGGACTACCTCGATCAGCTGGGTATAATTGTATTATGGTGGTGGTAGATAAGTTCTCGAAATATGCTCATTTTATAGCCATATCACACCCTTTCACAGCATTCCAGATTGCTAAGATCTTTATGCAGCAGGTATTCAAACTCCATGGGTTACCTCAGTCCATAATATCTGATCGAGATAGAGTTTTCACGAGTGTTTTATGGAGGGAACTGTTCAGGGCTGCTCAAACTCAACTCCGGATGAGTTCGGCATATCACCCGCAAACTGACGGGCAAACGGAAAGGGTTAATCAGTGTGTTGAGGCTTATTTGCGTTGTTTCGTACACGCCTGTCCCAGTAAGTGGTTTGAATGGCTCGCATTGTCGGAATATTGGTATAATACATCCTTACACTCCACACTGGGCAAAACTCCTTTTGAGGTACTATATGGTTACACCCCTCGCCATTTTAAGATCGAGATAGTTCAATTTTGTCCACATCCGTAATCGCCGGCTTGGCTAAGGACCGAAAGTCGATGATGAGCTCTGAAGCAACATTTAAACAGGGCAAACCAGCATATGAAGGAGCAAGCTGACCAAAAGAGGTCAGAGAGATCTTTCCAAGAAGGAGATTGGGTTTACTTAAAATTGCAGCCGTATGTACAAAGTTCAAGAGCGATGAGGGCTAATCACAAGCTAGCATTTCGTTACTTCGGTCCATTTCAGATTGAAAAGAGAGTTGGATTGGTGGCCTACAAACTTCGGCTGCCATCTACTACACTAATTCACCCCGTGATTCATGTGTCTCAGCTTCGCAAAGCAGTTCATCCATCCGAAACGGTTCAGCCGGAGCTGCCGGGACTGACTGAAGATCTGGGAGTTCCACTGAAAATACTCCGGCATCGCTTGCATGACAAAGGACCAACTTCCGTAACCCAGGTACAAATTCAGTGGTCGGGAAGGACCACAGACAGGCCGGTCTGGGAAGATCTGGATGACCTGCAGGCAAGATTTCCGCGTGCGCCAGCTTGGGGACAAGCTGGTTGTGAAGGGGGGAGGATTGTCATGACACCACCTGAAGTTACACCGGGAGAGCAAACAGGCGTCAAGAAGATGGGCCAAAGAAGCCGCCGGCCCAATCCCAGATTCGCTACAGGAGATTGGACTACATAATTTTGCTACCGAAGCCACCCGCTGCAGCTGTGCGTAAGTGCTACGCCCAAACCTGTTGCCGGACCATAAATAGGGTGTCCTGCTGGGTGATCGGCAAGGATTGTAAAGACATTTGTTATTTTCACCAACTACCTTCCTCCTTCCTGCCACTTCTCTTCTTCCTCAAGAAACAAACTCCTCCCCATCCCAAACTCTTCCTCAGACTATCTTGTTTGTATTCGTTTCTTGCTGTAATACAAGCGGGTACATAACAGACGTCTGTCGTGGCCTGTTCCATATGGCATCGAGCACTTGGAATACTTGGAATCTGATGTAGTCAAATGGCAATTACTTGCTCCATATGGCATTGTCCTCCGTAGACCGTTGTTACTTGGAAATTACTTTCCTGTTTTACAGGCCCTGTAGACCTTGTCAGACCTGCCTGTAACTTTCGAAGGATTTTCTGTAAAATTTAGAGCGCGTGTCCATCTTATCGTCATGATTGTTATCATGATCGACGCGACGCGCATAAAACGAGCAAATTGGTAACTATCACCAGTTTAAAAAATGTCTGGATAATGTGCGATTGGCTTACATGTGTGTAGGTTAGTAGGTAGGACAAATTCAAGTTGTTAACGGTTGACCTGACACTACGATAGCAGTAGTTCAACTCTGGCAAAAGTTTGGTTTTATTGGATCCAGCAAGTAGTACTCTTGTTCAAGTGGAAGCAACTTGTGTGGAATTCACGAGGAGGTCGCATCCCCTCATGTTGCCCTTATCAACAAAAAAACAAAATTGATAACTAAGTAATTTCATTCCTGCTCTCTCAGAGCTCTAGCAAGCCTTAAGCACCGAACCCACTTATGACTTGTGGAGAGGGATGGAAGGGCACAAGATTGGGTATAACAGTTTTTTCGCGAAATCTATTTAGTAGAGCATATGATTTCAATGGCATGAGGTAGAGCTTTACCAACCCTAGGGAAGCACCTCTTGATTTATGTAGATAATAATGTTAGGAAAAATTGCGAAGAAAATATATGGCCATGTCGTTTTGTGCCCGTCTAAAATGAAAACCATAGATTTTTGAAGAAATTATATCGTTTTCTACACTATTCCTTTTCAAAGATCTATTCTCGAAAAAAACATTTTCAGGGGTCTAAAGGGAAAACAAAAATATTAGCATTGCGAATGCGGGCTTGCAGCCATCCCTGGATTCTCGCGAGTTACACGCCTTGTCCTCCCTCCCATCGAAGCCAATCTCATTCTCGTCTCGCGTGCTCAGCTTACGCCTTGCTGTCGGCCGTCAACGCGCTATTTCAAACTCTTTACCCAGCCGCCGCAGCCGCGACGCGATCCGATCAAAAACCAGAGCTGAGTCAGCATCACTCATCCAAGTAAATCCATCCAACCCGGTGTTCCCCCACCCATTTCCCATCCCTGCCGTCCACCGCCTCATCCAACGGCCAGCAGATCACGACTCTGCGCTTCCAGCCATCTTCCCCCAATACATAAACTAGAGTATCATCATCGTCATTAAACTAAGCACGTGATGCATAACAATCACAATTGATAAACCGGGAAGGGAGATTCCTTCAACTAACTCGCCACGCCTACCGCTTCCCCTCCTCCATCGTTTATAAACCTCTCTCTCTTCCCCGCTCCGCCGGCCAGCGTATACCACCATTTCCGTGGAGTCGTTCCACTAAACCAGCCTCCTCCTTCTTTTAGGTTAGGTTGCTGCGCCAATGGCTAATCTGAGAGCGGTGGTGGCCTCCGCGATGTCTTCCTCCGGCTCTTCTTCCTCGGCGTTCCTGCCGCCCCCGTCGCCGTCCGACGGGGAGCTGCTCCGGTCGCTGCACCGCCTGGCGTGCGACCTGTCCGTCGTCGAGACGCCCGCGCCGTTCCTGCGCGCCGCGTTCGCGTCCATCTCCAGGAGGTCGAAGCTCCTCGCCGCCACGTTCGACGACCTGCTGCTGTGCGCTGCCTCGGCGGGGGACCTACCGCGGTCGGCGTTGCTGTGCCTGCGGGAGGTGCTCCTGGTGCTGCAGCGGTTCAAGGCGGTCGTGGCCGACTGCTCCGCGCGGAGCCGGATGCGGCTGCTGCTGCAGTCGGACGAGATGAACGAAGAGCTGCGGGAGCTGCACCACGACCTGGCCACGCTGCTCGACCTCTTGCCCGTCGTCGAGCTGGGGCTCGCCGAGGACGTGATGGACCTCCTCGCCCTCGCGTCGCGCCAGTGCCGGCGATGCTCGCCGGCCGCGGAGGCGGAGCAGGCGCTCAAGGCGAGCGTGCTGTCGCTGATACAAGAAATCGAGCGGGAGATCGTGCCGGAGCGGGAGAGGCTCGAGGAGATCCTAGAGGAGGTGGGCGTCAACGATCCGGCGAGCTGCAGCGGCGAGATCGAGAGCCTGGAGCGGGAGATCGGCGACCGCGCCTCGGAGAGATGGACGCCTGCCATGATCGCCCTCGTCGGGCTCCTCCGCTACGCCAAGTGCGTCCTGTTCAGCGCCACGCCCGGACCATCAGATTCCAAGGCGGACATCGAGGTCCAAGACGGTGAGCCGCCGGCGCCGCCTCCGGACTTTCGGTGCTCCATCTCTCTCGATCTAATGCGCGACCCCGTTCTGGTCGCTAGCGGGCAGACCTACGACCGCGAGTCCATCGACCGGTGGTTCGGCTCCGGCAAGTCAACGTGCCCCAAGACAGGGCAGGTCTTGGCAAATTTGGAGCTCGTGCCGAACAAGGCTCTCAAGAACCTCATCTCCAAGTGGTGCCGGGAGAACGGTGTGTCCATGGAAAGCTGCGAGGCCAGGAAGAGCGAGCCGGCCCAGGCGGTGGCAGCGAACAAGGCCGCGCTCGAGGCGGCGCGCATGACAGCGTCGTTTCTCGTGAAGAAGCTCTCTGTGTCCTTCTCCCCTGACGCGGCCAACCGCGTCGTGCACGAGATCCGGCTGCTCTCCAAGTCCGGCTCAGACAACCGCGCGTTCGTCGGAGAGGCTGGAGCCGTGCCTTTGCTTGTGCCCCTGCTCTACTCCGAGGACGCCGGGCTGCAGCTCAACGCCGTCACGGCGCTGCTCAACCTCTCTATTCTCGAGGCCAACAGAAAGCGCATCATGCACGCCAAGGGCGCCGTCGAAGCAGTCGCCCACATCATGAACTCCGGTGCGACGTGGCGCGCGAAGGAGAACGCCGCTGCCGCCGTGCTCAGCTTGGCGTCCGTGCATTCGTACCGCCGCAGGCTCGGCAGGAACCCATCTGTCGTGGAAAAATTAGTGCATCTGGTGCGCAGCGCCCCGACGAGCACAAAGAAGGATGCATTGGCCGCGCTGCTGTCACTGGCCGGCGAGAGGGAGAACGTCGGGAAGCTCGTGGATGCAGGCGTCGCTGAGGTGGCGTTGTCTGCGATTAGCGAGGAGGAGACAGCCGCGGCGGTACTAGCAGCATTGGCCAAGCGCGGAGGTGCGGAGGCGATCGTTAACATCGACGGCGCCGTGGCACGTCTCGTGGCCGAAATGAGGCGCGGCACGGAGTGGGCCAGGGAAAACGCCACTGCCGCGCTTGTGCTGCTGTGCCGGCGCCTGGGCGCGCAGGCCGTGACCCTGGTCATGGCCGTGCCCGGCGTCGAGTGGGCGATATGGGAGCTGATGGGCACCGGCACAGAGCGCGCCCGGCGCAAGGCCGCGTCGCTCGGCAGGATATGCCGGCGGTGGGCGGCCGCTTCTGCCGCCGACGTGGAGCGAGGCGGTGGGTGCCCCGCCGCCAGCGTGGTGCCTCCGACCATGATGGCATCATAGGATACGCTCAGAAAAGAATTTTCCCCTCTTCTTGTACAAAGTTTGTTTAGGCTGTCACGATTCTTTGATTGAGAGTTCTGGTTCAATGCAATTCCGTCCATTCAACCAAATTTTACACTTTGTTGGCTCAAAAAATACAAAGGAAAAAAAAAGATTCGTTTGCGCCTGCATTGACTCATTTCTGGATTGCAACCTTCGCCATGGGATAAACAGAATTCCTTATTTTTCTGACGTCTGAGCTACTGTTTGGTTTCGGATGGAAAGCGGCGCATTTGTTCTGCTTTACTTACTGATGGGCCCCGGGCCTGCGTCCACTCCATGATCCAACGTAACAGAAACAAGCAACTGGGATGCATTGGCTGTTTTCAGTTTTTGTTATCATTGGGTGGTTGATGGTCCGTCCAAGCAAGCAGCCCCCACGCGAGTGATTGAGACCAGCTGCCAGCCTTTCCTCTGCATTCGTCTGGCCAAAAACATGATTTGCGACGGAGAGAGAGAGACGGAGGGTGCACTGCACGGTAACGCCTAGCGGCCGCAGGCAGGTGGTGGGAATGTTTTATGGTATGGGTAGAGGGAGAGTAGATGCGAAGTGTTCGATTCAAACCATGCGCAGGCGCAGCCCCGTGCGGCGCCGGCTTTTGGGCAGGAAGGCGTTGTGCCGCCGCTTGCCGACCAGCTCACGGTTTTTGGCTTCGGCAGAATGGCAGCTTCTTGGATCACGCGGTGTTTTTTGGGTGCATGCGCGCTTGTGATCCTTTTGGAGAAAGTAAAGATTTTAACTGTTCAGAGCTTGCCGAATTTGACCTCCCTATTCTGATCAGGTTGGGGCGCTTGCGCTTATCGTGTGGCTCTCTTCTGGCCTTGCTTTGCATCTGGTCTCCCAGTCCAACTCAAATTGCTTCCCTGACAGCAACGAAGGATACGAGTCAGTCGAATTTAAAACGATCAGTAACTTGGATTCTAGAACAAGTTCACCTGTTGGAACATTTCTAAACAATCCAATTCACACAGTAATATCTCGTTGACCTATGCTGCTTCAGTCGATTTTAAAACGATTAGTAACTTGGATTCTAGAACAAGTTCACCTGTTGGAACATTTCTAAACAATCCAATTCACACAGTAATATCTCGTTGACCTACGCTGCTATGCATGCAACTTGAGTTTCCGATGGGTGTGTACGGTTGTCTGCATAGTGTTGGCTCGTATGAGTATACGTAGGTTTTGAGGTGTTTGGTTGTCTGATCGATGGGCAAGCCTAACTCAGCTCATGCAAGATTCCCTCTTAGGCCTACCCCAAGGGAAACGTTTGATTCGAGCTTCCCTCCTCAGCCAAGCTCAACTCATGCATTTGTTGCCAAGTGTGTGGATTCCGCTCACCTCCCGCGTTGTGCCCGCTCACGCCATGCGCGCTGAGCTGCCTGGCCCACGTCACACCCGTGCGCCCTCGTCCCATGCCGCCTAGAGCGCCACCGCCGCCACGACGAGCTTCTTCCCCGCCGCTGGCCGCATCCCCCGTCTCGCCGTTCTACCACTATGGACCATTTCTTGCACTTTTGAGCGTGTCATATCATGTTCTATACTTCCTTGAGTTCTTCTCCTAAATCAATTTCTTGATTTCCGTAGCATATCACCGGATTTTGTCATCTTCTTCCATTCTGGTCGCCGCACCATCCTCATCTGATCTCCTTCTCCGGTGAGTTCCGAGCCGAGTAGACCATGTCATCATGTGTTCCCGGCCTTTATCTACTGGTTCCTCCTCTCGATTCGGTCAATGCGCCGCCGTGGAGTCCCGTCGCCGCCACCACCTTCTCCGACGCCAGCGCTGTTGCCCCACCGCCTCGATCACCCTCTGGCTCCCCCGAAGGACCTAGCGCAACCCCCATGCCACCTCCGACGCCAGTGCTATTTCCTTTGGAGCGCCGCCGAGCTGCCACCCAGGGTCGTACCTGATATTTTAGGGACCCTATGATAAAAATTATCGTCGAGCACTGTATATATAAAAAATAAACATCAATTTTGTCAATGTTACCATTAAGGAAGGATGTTCAACATTAAAACTGTCGACGTGACCTCACCCGACATTATTATCAAAGTTAATTTCTAAGAAACATAGTCGAAAAATAGAACACCACCTATATGCACAATACAAGAAAGAATTACAATAATAAGTGGAGTAGTATTAAAAATTTAAGAACAACGGTTAGGCGCAACCGCAACCATGCACGTTTGGTTCCCAGCGGTCTCGACGCAGCACAAATGGTTCATTGCGGCGAATAAGTGACACAACACCAAAGCTCAATGATGATGATGCACAAAAATCAAAAGTACAAGACAACAACACAAGCTTAAGAGGAAAAATTATGTGCTTGAGGCCTTGAACTCACAAAGAACTCACAATAAGTGACAGCAACATCAGAATGAGAATTAAGTATGGGAGAATTAATTTTGCTTGAGGAGACAACTTTTACTAATACCAGGATTAGCCAACTAATAATCATGGTTAGGCTGAGAATGGGCCCCTTAATTAGTGGATGGGGGGCTATGCGGTTGATCATCCTGCACACCCTTGCCGTACAGGCCTGCTGCCGCCGACGTCACTCGGCCGTACGCCCATGCCACCTTCGTGCCGCTTCGGCCGCGCCGCCACCACCTGGAGGATCCCCATGCCGCCGCCGGCTAGCGCCGGTTCCGTGCGCCCGAGCCACCATCCATCTTCCCTTGTTTTCTTCCTCTGTTCTTTCTCTCTTTGTCCCAATGGCCACTGGACCTCATTGTCATTCTCTTTCCTTCTTCCTCTCTTTGTTCAACTCAAACATGGGTATTCTCACCACCCACTAAAAGAGGTGAGCACACTCCACCAGATACAAGCAACCAAACAACATCTCAGCACAGTCTGACTATCTAACAGAAACATGCAACCAAACAACCAACCATTGCATCTACTTAAGCTAGCTAGGTTTAACCTGAATGACATATACAAACAATACTAAAGACATACGAGCAACCAAACACACCCTATTGAATCGGCTGCTATTTGGCATTAAGGTTGTGCTCACCGAGAGAGATTCAGGAGCTGACGAAGGCATGCAGAACGGGAAAAAAAAACAAGTCACAGTAGGAAAGGAACCGAAACTGAATAGGGCAGAAGAGAAGTGGACGCACGGAACCGCTGTTCCTAGTCTATTTTCTATCCCGTCGAGGCGTTGAGTCAAATATCAAATAAAGGGAAAAAGTAGAAAGAATGATGTGAAACATGTAGACGGTACATATGTTTGATATTTACTGGGATAATTTGGTCAGTATCACCCTCAATCCTAGTGAAGGCAGGCTTCCTCTACCTGAACAAAAGCAAACAAATATCTCTCCCTGAGAAACCAAACAAAAACAAGAGAGCCAACCTTGCTTTTGAAACAGGCGGTGCCTCCACTCGTTCCTCGTTCCGGATCTTACTGCCGATTTTGTACCAAGAAGCGCAGACAAAGGCGAAGGCTTCATGCGGTGGGCAAAGGTCACCAAGACCAGAGGCGTGTCGGATGATGTACAGGAAGTGAAGTATGGCCGGCAAAGGAGTAAGACAAGCAGACGCAACAGAAAGCCACCGAATCGGTATCCTGCATCAGATTGGCTTTTGTGAGGAGAGCGTTTTCCTATTAAGTGTCCCACCATCCAGGCTGTGGTCCGGGGGAAGTACTTAAGCTTTCGGTTGTGCGCTGTGCTGGGCACGAATGAGTTGTAAAGACTGAATCTTCTATTACCTTCCTCTTAGTTCTTCTGCCCTTCCCCTTTGTTCTTCCCCTTTACTACTTTCCCCTTTTCCAGAGAACTATTTTGTTGGACAATATATTGAACGATCGAGTGGGATCGTAACATTTGGTATCAGAGCTACTTCTGCAACCCTGGAGCATCCACGGTATCAAACACGTGCGCAGATTCGATCCCAGGAGATGGAGCACCAGATGTCCGAGTTGACGAAGGCCATATTGGCGCAAAGTGAGTCGATCAAGGCTTTGCAAACAAAGACTGATGCGATTCACGTGGTTGTGGAGGAAATGCGACCGGCGGTCCTAGAGTTGCAGCGATGGAAGCCGGAGATGGAATCCTCGGTGGAAGGGTTGCGCTTAGATATGGGCGAACTTCGAACGCAAGTGATGCAGATCGCCCGCAACCCAGTCTTGGCACTCAAACTCGGAGATTTGCCTCCTATTTTGCCACTACCTGAGATCAAACCAGAGTTTGGGCCTGAGACGGAGTTCACACCACTGGGTAAGGAAGGATTTTACACTGCTCGTGGGGAACAAGACAACCGAGTCCTTGGTTGTTGGGATGAGTCAAATTCTCAGGGTAAATCCAGTGGAGAGAGGTTTCAGGGCAATGGTGTATTTCCTCGTTCAGAGGGGAACCATCAGATGACTGACTATGGAGGAAGTTCATTCAGACATCAGGGCTACCATCAGCCACACCATTTTCCACCCAAACTGGACTTTCCCCAGTTTGATGGAGAAAACCCGAAGGCATGGCAATTGAAGTGTGAAAATTACTTTAGAATTTGCTCGATACAACCGGAGTTCATGGTGAGTGTGGCGACAATGTATTTTGTAAGTGGGGCACTGCTATGGTTGCAAGCAACTAAGGCTAATACGAGATATGATACCTGGGAAAGGTTTGCTGAAGCAGTTTGTACTCGGTTTGGCAAAGAGGAGTTTCAGAACCTGGTGAGGCAATTTAATCGCCTCCGTCAAACCAGTACAGTAGCGGATTATGCAGAAAAATTCAATGAATTAATGCACAACTTGTTGGCACACCATTCGTCATGGAATCCTGTCTTCTTTGTGACTCAGTTCATGGATGGGCTCCGTAGTGAGGTGTGATCAGCGGTTATCTTACACCGTCCACAAGATCTTGATACAGCAGTAGCACTCGCTTGTTTACAGGAAGAGGTGCTCGAGACTATAAGAAGGGATCCCCGTCGGGGTGATTATAGCCAGAGTACTCGCCCAAATCTGTGTACAGCGTTACCATTACCACCTCCACCGGGAAGGGGCGCTGTCGGGACCAGCAGTCGATCGGACGATCGTTGGGGCGCAGATGGAGCAAGGGCTAATCCCTTTGATGACAAGCTCACGGCTCCCGGGCCTACCGACGTGCGAAGGGCCTTTGTCATACCTGCGGTGAAAAGTGGTCTCGGGAACACAAATGTGCATCTACGGTGCAATTACATGTTGTTGAGGAACTGTGGGATATGTTGACACTAAGTGACAACCAATCGCAGAAAGCTGATGATGCAGCTTCTCAGGCATCAGGTGACTTATTGTCAATATCCAATGAAGCAGTAACTGGTCTGGAAACCAATCGCACTTTCAGGTTACAATGCACTATTCAGAATCACGATGTGGTAATGCTGATAGATTCCGGTAGTTCACATTGCTTTGTCAGTTCGGATTTTGCTCAGAAAGTGACTGGAGTCCAGCGAACAATCAGGCCCATACAAGTTCGAGTGGCTAATGGGGGCTTGTTAGAATGTGTAACAGAGTTGCCACAGTGCCAGTGGGCACTGCAAGGGAATATATTTTCCACTACTTTCAGAATTCTGCCTTTGAAGTGCTATGATATTATTCTCAGTATTGACTGGCTTGAACAACACAGTCCTATGAACATCCACTGGTTGAAGAAGGTGATATCCTTTCAGTACCAAGGAAGAAAGGTTTGTTTGCAAGGCATCAAACCCGTGGTTTCTCAATGCTGTCTAGTCTGGCAAAGAACCGCCGACATCTCAGAATCAAGAACCAAAGATGGCATCATCATTATCGGGAGAGGTAACAAATTCAGAAAATGACATGCCTCTGCGTATAGCACAATTATTGAGGGAATTTTCTCATCTCTTCGATGAACCTCAAGGCTTACCCCCACCTCGAGCATTCGACCATGCTATACCATTACTGACTGGAGTCAAGCCAGTAAACCTGCGCCCTTACCGTTATAACCCAGCCCAAAAAGATGAGATCGAAAAACAAGTTACTCAAATGCTGTCTCAAGGAATCATACAGCCTAGTAACAGTCCTTTCTCCTCTCCTGTCCTGTTGGTCCAGAAGAAAGATAAAATGTGGAGATTTTGTGTTGATTACTGACACTTGAATGCAACCATGGTAAAGAATCGCTATCCTCTCCCTATCATTGATGAGTTACTTGATGAACTCGCAGGATCGCAATGGTTCACAAGTTTGGATCTTCGGGCTGGTTATCATCAAATACGCATGAAGCCGGAGGATGAGCACAAAACGGCTTTTAAAACACACCACGACTACTTCGAATTCCGGGTGATGTCGTATGGATTGACTAGTGCACTGGCTACTTTTCAGAATCTGATGAACACTATTCTATCACCCTTATTGAGGAAAGGCGTATTGGTATTTATTGATGACATATTGGTGTATAGCAAGGACCTGTCAAGCCATGAAGACAAACTCCGCCAGGTATTTCAAATTCTGGACAAACATCAGTTGCACATCAAGAGAACTAAATGTGCATTTGCCCAACAGCAATTGACTTACCTTGGCCACATTATCAGTAAAGACGGGGTGGCAACAGATAGAAAAAACATTGAAGCAGTTCAGAATTGGCCGGTGCCCACTAATGTCAAGGAGATTCGGGGTTTTTTGGGATTAGCGAGATACTACCGGAAGTTTGTTCGTAATTTCGGCTTGATCAACAGACCCTTAACCGAATTACTCAAGAAGCATTCAGTATTTCAATGGACCAGTGAGAAGGAAGCCTCATTCCAAACTCTGAAACAAGCCTTAATCATGGCGCTAGTGCTTGCACTACCGGATTTCACCAAAATGTTTGTGCTGGAAACAGACGCATCGGATAAAGGAATTGGCGCTGTCCTGATGCAAGAAGGCCATCCGATCGCTTATTTGAGCAAAGCATTAGGACCTCGAACACAAGGATTGTCGACTTATGAAAAGGAGGGTTTGGCTATTATATTGGGCGTAGAACACTGGAGGTCATATCTGCAGCATGCGGAGCTTATCATAAGAACAGACCAGCGCAGCCTTGTCCACTTGGAGGATCAACGCCTCTCAACACCATGGCAGCAAAAGGTAATGACGAAGCTATTAGGCTTGCAATACCGTCTGGTATATAAAAAAGGGGTAGACAACAGGGCTGCAGACGCCTTGTCGAGGAAGGCACCTGGGAGTGACAGTGAATTGGTGGCTATCTCAACCAAGGTTCCAACCGTTAATCAACTAACAAAGAAGTTACAAGCAGATGCCCGCACTAATCAGGTGCTCACTGACTTGAGCACAGGAGGTACTCAGCATCCGAAATTTCAACTCCAAGATGGAATATTACGTTATGATGGTCGCATTTGGGTTGGAAATAACACAACAGTACAGAACAAAATTATACAGTCGATGCATGCTAGTGCTATTGGGGGCATTCCGGGGTCCAAGTGACATATAGCAGAATCAAGAAGCTATTTGCTTGGCCGGGATTGAAGGGAGACGTACAATCATTTGTTGGGGCTTGTGCTGTATGTAAGCAAGCCAAAGTGGAGCATGTGAAATACCCAGGGCTTTTGCAACCACTCCCGGTGACGGAACATGCATGTCAAACAATATCGATGGATTTTATTGAAGGACTACCAAAATCATCCACTTATAACTGTATTATGGTGTTTGTGGACAAGTTTTCTAAGTATGCCCATTTTATACCGCTTGCCCATCCGTTCACAGCATTGCAAGTCGCTCAAGTCTTTTTACGCAATGTCTTTAAACTGCATGGTCTTCCTCAAGCCATCATTTCGGATCGGGATCGGATTTTTACCAGCACATTGTGGAGGGAATTATTTCGGCTAGTCAATACTCAGTTGAGAATGAGCTCGGCGTATCATCCGCAAACGGATGGCCAAACCGAGCGTGTCAATCAATGTGTAGAGACGATTCTTATTGTTTTGTTCACGCATGCCCGAGCAAATGGGCCGACCGGGCTTGCATTAGCGAATTTTGGTATAATACTTTTATCATGCTACCTTGAAGAAATCTCCATTTGAAGTATTATATGGACGCTGTTCATGCATTTTGGAGTAGCAAATTCATCTTCTTGTGCATCTTCAGAGTTGGCAACTTGGCTTCACAACCGAGCTCTGATGACACAGCTGTTAAAACAGCACCTCAACAGAGCTAACCAGCGGATGAAAGTGCAGGCTGATTTGAAACGTTCAGAAAGGAGTTTTCTACCGGAGGATTGGGTGTATTTGAAATTGCAACCATATGTTCAATCTTCAGTCGCTGCACGAGCTAATCACAAGTTGGCCTTTCGGTATTTCGGACCATTTCAAGTGGAGCGCAGAATTGGAGCAATGGCGTATAAATTGAAGCTACCCACTACCTCTAGCATTCACCCAGTGATTCACGTTTCCCAGTTGAAGAAGGCGCTAGCTCCAGGTGAACAAGTTCAGGAGGAATTACCATACTCAATGGCTTCCAAAGTACCAACCCGCGTATTAAGCAGTCGACTGCATCAAGCTGGATCTGCTTCGGGAACTCAAGTATTGATTCAGTGGTCTGATTCGTCTCCATCCAATGCTACTTGGGAGAACCTCTGTGAACTGCAGGAACGATTCCCTGACGCTCCGGCTTGGGGACAAGCTGCTGCTCAAGAAGGGGGGAATGTCATGTTGGGTCACGGGGTAGGCTACGATAGCTACAAACAAAATTTCTACCACGCGAACCAGGATGCCAAGCAAGTAGATGATCATAGATCGTTACCACCGACGCGCAGAGCAAGCGGAAGAAGGATTGGAGCACCGTCCAACGAAGAGCGTGCCGATGTAGTGGTCGAGTCGATCGTCTAACGCCCTCACGAGCCGATCGCTCTCCAAAGAACGCTCGCGTTCCTGTGAAGATCGCGGATCGCCCTCAAGCGCAACAATCGTAGTAGCGCCTACGGTATCCACACGCCCAGGAAGGAACAACCGAACGTCGGTGTGCAAAGACCAAGTCGCACGTGGAGCTCTCAAGGAGATGGCGGCTAGGGTTTGGTGGTGTTTCACGATCTCACCCAATAGCCTCATGCACCTCCTTATATAGTGCTCGTGGACGGATCCTATCAGGACACGCCATAAATCAGATTCGATCTTGGTTTGTTCCAACCTGCTATGTGTGACCTCAGAGGTTCATGTGTAGTTCGGTTGTGATTCGAAACCGCTTCCGATCACGAGTCGAAGCGGCTCCTAGCGTAACATATCGATTCTAAAACACACAAATTATATCGGACGAACCTTAATGCAATATGATATACGACTGTGTCCTCATCACTTACGACTGTGTCCTATCTCTATAATGCACCACCAGATTTGATCACGACCAACTCGTAACTCCTCACGACTTGGTTTCGACCACTCTGGATTACGCTCGACCAGCCTACGACTAGCTCAGATTTGCTTACGATCACCAGAATCGCTCGACCGAGCGACCTACTCGTGTACCCTTTGCCTCACGATGTCCGGTTGAACTCCGTGAGATGTTGTGTCATCCATGGATCTGCTCAATACTTTCTCGATCGAGTATCGATAACCTTATGTGGTCGAACACTTCGACTACTAGTGGCATGGCCATGCACTTTCTTTATCCGATCACAACGAGGGCCCAGACATCTCTCCGTTATGTTAGGAGGGCAAATCCCATATCCCACCAATCACATTCCTCTCCATGTTTCAGAGCATACCCAAAGCTACCTTTATAACTACCCGCCACGGTGTAGCGTTTGGCAACCCCTAAGAGTGCTCTTACACATGTAGGAAACCATGCCGATCTCGTGTCTAAGGATTATACATCATCATTGCTTGAGACCAACTAATGACACATAGATTCATAACAATCTCAATAGTGTCTCAAGGTGGGTCTTATCCAACATCATGTTCTCTAACATGTGTCCATATTATCGGTTTGATATCCCCATATCTATGACTCGTGAAACATAGTCATCAACCAATACATATGCTAGTCTATTCATATGTGTCCTCATATGTTTACGACCAGGGATCGTGTAAGAATAATCATCGCAGAAATATAGAGTTTCACAACCAAGTCACATACTTGATAATAAATATTAACAATATTATTCTAGGAACAAGATAACACATTATCCAATGTCATGAACATAATGAAATATAATCATCTCTATGATTGCCTCTAGGGCATATTTCCAACATGTCACGGCACCTGTAGGCGTGTCGGATGATGTACAGGAAGTGAAGTATGGCCGGCAAAGGAGTAAGACAAGCAGACGCAACAGAAAGCCACTGAATCGGTATCCTGCGTCAGATTGGCTTTTGTGAGGAGAGCGTTTTCCTATTAAGTGTCCCACCGCCCGTGTCGTGGTCCGGGAAGTACTTAAGCTTTCGGTTGTCTTGCGTCAGGTGAGCATTTAATGAGTTGTAAAGACTGAATCTTCTATTACCTTCCTCTTAGTTCTTCTGCCCTTCCCCTTTGTTCTTCCCCTTTACTACTTTCCCCTTTTCCAGAGAACTATTTTGTTGGACAATATATTGAACGATCGAGTGGGATCGTAACAGGCAGTGGCCACCCAAACGCCAATTGAATCTTCCCTCACTTCAGTCACTTTCATGTGTTCATGGTTATCGCGCCGGCTTGCCCAGCGATGAAGGCGGAGAGCTGGAACATCGGTGGATAGCTACATCAGACAAGTTCGAACACAACATGCTCTGGAGTATGGGCTTCAGTTCTGAATCTGATGGTCTCAATTTTGCATAAGAGGCAACGGAGTAGAATAAAGTGGATTTTTTCCTTTGGGCTTTGATGTAATAGAAGTCTGTTCACGGCGAAGCAAAAAATGTAAGTACTGTTAGCAACAGCGACCTGCTTCACTATCAGTTTCATCATTTAGAAGGGTCCGCCATCAGATATCATTAAATAAGTTTAAGGCTTATCAGGTCATGATGTGAATATAATTTGGCTAGGATTGATCGAGCGGGCTGGAGCTTGAATGTGATTTTGGCGTGCCGAGCCAAACCGATCTAGTAGTAATTGATTTACCACCTTTGCTTGGTCCCGCCCATCAATTCATCATCTTGCACGTTTTTGTAATTATCCAAAAAATGGTAATTTAAAGAGCTCCCAGGGTCTTCATGTTGATTGTTAATTGTGGATAAAATCAAATTTGTCAACATGCGTCTCTGTCGGCGAAAGCTGAAATGAATGTCACCGTCTTATCCCCCAAGAGATCAATACAAGCCCATGGGTCTGTTTGGCATCGCTGTGGTTTTTCTAAAAAGCGGCTTTTGGTTGGGCTGTAGTGTTGAATGGCTGTGCTATAGGGCTGAACTATTGGACTAAAGAGATTTAGTGTTTGACTGTCTGGTTTTTAGGTAGGCTGGCTGCAGCTTTAAAGATAGAAAATATCTAAAATGCCCCCGATGACAGTAATGGTTTGTTTGACGTTGTTTAACGCAATTAACAACATTTAACGACAACTAACGACAATTGACGATTAATAACGACGACTAACACAATTGATCGCATCCAACCACGATTAACGACAATATACCGCAAACAACAAAAAATACTGCGATTAACGATAATATACCGCAAACCACGCAATAAACCGCAATTAGCGCATTTAATGGTAATTATTACAATAAACATTTATTATAATAAATAATTATTAAAAACAATTATTACAATAAATAATTATTAAGATAAACAATTATTACATAAATAATTCGTACCCCCTCCACTTTCTTCCGGGCTTAGGACCAGTATCGGTAGTGTTAGACACCCTCACCCTCACATGTACCCCCAAAAGTAAAGAGGTAACAAAGAGAAAAGAAGAAAAGAAGTAAAGGGGTTAACAAGGCGCTGGGGTCCACCGACGGTCGAGACTTATCGAAAGTGGGTCTCGATCCATCTGAAATAAATCCTCCCAGGTTTAATAGACGAGAAGAAGAAAGCATAGTGGATGAGGGGGAACATCACAGAGATGAGCGAGAACAAGGGAGAAAGATGGACCAACCTAACTGGGGAGAGTCGGTTTAACCCGAGGAACAAATAGCCAGAGAGCTACTAAGAAGCAATAAAACGCGACGCTCTAGCAAAAGATCCAACCACGGGGACTAAATGAGACTAAAACTAAAAAGGACAACTTTGGGGCAACACTACTAATGTAACTTGTATGGACGGTCAACTTGATACAAACGGCAGGCCATGGAACTTCCTGGTCATCCAGCGCTTTGATCATCGAGGAATTGATCCTATAGAGATTACTGAGGTGAGAGGGTCAATTTAAATTCAAAAACAAAGTTTCGAAAAAGGTAAGATGTAAGAACCTATGAATGAGATAAGAAGATATTAGAATAAGATGAGTAAAAAATAGAATAAGATGAGAAAGAGTAGAATAAGACGAGAGAAGAACAACTATTCAAGTTATAGGGTTGGTTTGATTTATAAAATAAAATTTGAAACTTTTGACTAAACGACCATGCTAACTATGGTTGCATCCTACAATGATGAGCTCGATACCATCATTGCCGGGACCTCGATCTCCGAATCCAGACCTTCTGTGCATATCTCGCACTATTCCTCGATCAAGAGCTAGTGCACACAGTTGCAACATTGGTGTAATCAAAAACTGTACAACAAACTATAGATGAAGCAGACAAATTAATATTATTTAACAAAAAGGCCTTATGGTCAAGTCTTACAACGTTTGCCAGCAGGGCTTAACAACCAAAAGGTAGCTTGCAGCGGAAACCAAACAACTGGTGGAGGTCACCCAATGTGCCCACAGGCAATCGAGTGGAGGACGCGACCTAATTCGCATAGTCTTCAAAGTAGTCTTCCTCGTAGAACTCGGCGCTTCCTAGTTCTTCTTCAGTGACTGATCAACCAGAGGGCATAAAGCTGTGAGTACTTTGAATGTACTCAGCAAGTCGCAGAGAAATGTATGCAAGTGATATTCATGCAAGGTTTGACAAGGATAGCTTTATGGCTATTCTCATGGAAAGTTTATATTTGACATTGAATATAGTAAGTAGGTTGTAAAGCACAATTTAAAAGATTAATACATAAGTAATCAATTTTCTTTGAAACAACTAGTGAACACCCTGTTCACTTCCCAACCATCAACCACAACCATCTACTAGATTCGACCAACCCATTCCATCATTTTTTATAAATGTCTACCCCTCGTGTGAAATCACTAGGCATTGTCCATAACCGGAGACACGGCTATTCGAATAGTTTTACACTCTGCAGAGATTGTACAGCTTTACCCACAATACATGACCTCTCTAGTTGATTTGGCACGGCCAATGCCACTGCTCACTACCTTAGGTAAGCAGTCTAGAGAGCGTGTCAAGACTTTTACAAAGTTATGTTTTGACTAGACCTATTCAAAGTTGGTCGGCCGGGCTTGAAAAGCCCTACCAAGAAACAAGCAGAGCCCGAGCTCGCCCTAATTCAAATTTATTTATTTTTTCGATAAAAAATGATATTTTAATTTTTTTTGGAATAAAAAAGTAATATTTAATTCATTTTTAGAATAAAAACAGGGTATTATTATTATTATTGTTTTGTTGGGCCTGCAGCAGCGGCCGGGCCTTCGGGCCGTAATGGAGTCTCAGCCGGCAGGTGATCGAAGCTCGAGTCACGCACGGCCACCCATGAACACCTCTAGTTTTGACCCGGTTCAGCTCGCTAAGGTTTCGCCATACTGGCCCCCTCTTGCGCCGTTCCCAACCAAAACAGAACCAAACCAAAACATTGCTAATTAGTTGATCCAGTCCACCCCATAAATGAACTTGTGGTTGCACGGTATGACCCATATCAATGGCGCACAAAGTTAAATCCTTAGTGGCTACTCAGGCGAGGCAACCTCATCCCAAAATCATCCCCTTTACTGCACGATCACTCGCCCGAGTATAAATTATTTTCGTTCAACCCAACCAAATGACCACCCTAGTCATGGCACAACATCTTTTATTAATAGTGGCTCCGCCACAGTTCCATATTTCCTTTAGTCAAATTCAATCATTCTTTGAGTAAGTGATCATGAATCTATCGTAGAACTAAAGCATTGGATAAGCATAATACGATATCCATGTTGGTAGTACAATAATGTCCAACTAATAATTAACCATCCTATGGTGTCCAAGGATTTATGTCATTCAAGGGTACATGTCCTTCACAATATATCAAGGAGGCATAATGGCAATTGGGTAATTAACTATTCCCGAAACCATTTATTATAAAATTAGCAATGCATGTTTATATCAAACAAGATACTTTTTTTATAAAATGGGTTCAATATGATCAAAGGTCTATGACTTGCCTTCGTTGAAGAGTTGAGGTGCTTCGGTCGTCGGGTCCGAGAATTCTTCCAAAGCGCCGGAATCTATACGTGCAATAGAGCTAAATAAATAAAACAACTCCAAATAAAATCCCAAAAAATACCAAATAAATACTAATAGAAAGATAATGAATTTAGAAATTTGAATCACTCAAATCGGAGTTCGAACGAGCAAGAACGAAGCTTTCGAACTTGGGAATGGAAATAAAAGGGAGAGAGAGAGAGAGAGAGAGAGAGAGAGAGAGAGAGAGAGAGGAAATGGTCCACAAGATGTTGCTTGAACTGGCCCACGCAACACATTGTCCATTGAATAGGAAAAGGGGCCCACATGGCGCCAAAGGGAGGGGCTCAAGGCCTATGACAAAGGGGCCCTACCCTGCTCCTTCCCTTCCCGCCGGTTCATCGAGAGAGGGCGCAGGGCCAAGACGAGCGGGCGCCATGAAGGAGGCAGGAGGCGGCCGGCGAAAGAAGCACGGGGTCGCCGGAGGGCAGCGGATCAACTGGAGGTGGCGGCGGCTCCGGAGAGGGTTTGGCGCAACAATGTGAGCAGGAAGCGGCAGAAAGCAGGCTTGTGCGGCACCCAACCAAGGGCGACGCAAGGAGGAGGGTGGCGTGTGCACCAGCTACACGACGGTGAGGGGAAGCCGGAGGTGGGGTCAAGTCGGCTCGGGAGTGGCTCAGGCGGTCCAGTGGCGGCGACCTGGGGCGGAGGAAGAGGGGCGGCGGCGACGGCTCGTTTCGGCGACAGGGAAAGAGCAGGGAGGTGGGGATTGGGATCCTCGCGTCGCGGGGCACACGGTGACACGATCGCCGGAGGCGGAGGCTCACCAGAGCAGCGAGGGAGCGGAGGCGGCGCGGCCATCAATGGGAGCTCTGGCGGTGTTCTGCTTGTGGCTTACCCTGGAGCTCAGGGGCGACGTGAAGGTGAGCAAGGGCACAGGGGGGAAGCTTTATAAGCCGCGGGGGCGAGGGAGCTGCAAGGGGAGGACCGAGAGCAACGATCGGCCGGGCATGGGGAGCTTGGAGCCATTGGGCTCTGAGGCGACAAGGCGAGGCCGGCTTCGCGCTTGGAGAGGACAGTAGGCTGGGTGGGTAAGCGCAAGCAAAGGAGCGACGACTTTGCGATCACGACGACGCGGCGCAGGCAGGCCAGATAGTGCGTGGCTTGGGCCAAGCGCTAGGATGGCAACGACATCATGGTCACAAGACGGGAGAAGACAGAGGACAGGTGGGCTCAAGTCGCAGGCATGGAGTGGGTGGTGGCAAGCGAGGTGGCGTGAGGCTGGTGCGAGGCGGCGACCGGGTCAAGGGGGTGGCGTGCGGGAGGAGGAGGCGCCAACGGGAGGAAAAACCGGTGCCCAGGAGGTAGAAAGAAGAAAAACAACGCCGATAGAGAGAGAAAGGAGAGGAGAGAGAGAAGAAAAGGATTTTGGAAAATCTGAAAATGCAAGAAAATTTTATAAAATACTTTGGAACTTGAATAGACCAAATAAAATAGTTTTAGATTTTTTTGAAGTTTATTTTAGCCAAATAAAATATATTTCCTTCAGAAATTCAATTTTAAGCTTTAAATTAAATCGACAAAATCCAAACGATTATTTTTATTTTTAAAGCTTCAGAAAGGCTCTGAAAATAAAAATAAAACAATTTTATTTAATTGAAGTTTATTTTACTCATGTTTAAATCATTTTTATTTTTGAAATCTCAAATGAAGCTTTAATAGATTAGGGAAAAATCAAATGGTGATTTTTATTTGAAAAGCTTTGAAAAGACCTGAAAATCAAATAAATTAGCTTTGAAATAATCAAAATTACTTCCAACTTAAAGTTGGCTTTTTATTTTGCACATAGCTATTTTAGATTTTGAAAGACAGAAAAACCATTTTTAAAATCCGTAAAATCAATAAATTAATTTAGTTTTTCTTTTTAACTCTAAATCCAAGAAAATCTTAGAAACTCAATAAAATTTATTTTTGACTTTTTAAAACTCAGAAAACCAATATAATACTTATAATAATATTTTTGATTTTAAATTCAAATAAAATCCGTAAAACCTAAGTAAAACAACTTTTGAATTAATTGAAGTTTAATTCATTCAAATTAAATTGCTTTTAAATTCTAAAATTTCAAGTTAAACTTTAGCAAATTAATAAAATTGAATGGTTACTTTTAAATTTTAAAATTTTTCAAAAAGCCTAGAAAATTGGGATGTTACAGAACCTGCAACATCAGATGGAATATGAAGAGTATTACCCTTGTAGGACTGAGACCTATGGTAGGTGTCGACGATCGAGTCGCCGATCTTTTGAAATAAACAGGGGGAAATGGTAAAGAGTTCTTGTGAGAGAATGAGACTACTCTTTTATTGTTATGAACTAGCTATTACAAGGGGTGCCCTCGACGAGGCAGTGGACTAGTCCTAATTACACTGAGCATAATGCTTACTATATTGCAGAATCATACTTGAAATATGAATATAATTCCTGACTGTTGTGCTTCAAAAACGTCGTGTGGTATTGAAGCACATCAATCGGGCATTAGATTCATGTTTCAACTCTGATTCTGCAATATATCAAGCATTACACATAATGTAATTAGGACTAATCCACTGCCTCGTCGAGGGCACCCCTTGTAATAGCCAGTTCATAGCAATAAAAGAGCAGTCACATTCTCTCTCAAGAACTCTTTGCCATTTTCTTACGTTTATTTCATAAGATCAACGACTCGATCGTCAACAGCTGGCGCCGTCCGTGGGGAAGAAGGCATTGAGTTCTTGAAGATTACTTCGCTCAAGCATTCCTCATCCACTTCCTTTGCTCCATCATCGCTCATACGAACATGGCAGGGACTTGGAATGAGAAAAACTAGTTCGACCTGGCGGACTACTCCAACCTCGACATGGATGCATGCATCCGCACCATAGAAGAAAACGGGATGTCATCATCGTCCTCCTCCTCCGCCGGCTCGCCTGTCGCAGAGATTGATGAAATCGATCGGATGGATGAGGATACACCACCACCAACAATGGCGCTCTTAGAGGAACCGCTCGTTCCGACCAATTCGGAACGTCCGAACGCCTCTGCAAGCCCGATTGATCCGACCGGCAGAAGCGGCAATGGGAGCCCAGCGTCGCAATCAGAAAGTCCATGTACTCTCGATATTGTCATGGGCGACCAGTATTCGCCAACATCTCCTACTTATTCCGGGGGTCAAGCGACATTTGGTAAGGGTATCAATGAAGTTATTGTCGATCGTAAGCCAAGTGGGCAAGGTGAAACACAGCATACGATCGACTGTCCGTCAGATCAGGCTAAGTCCGCCACAAAGCCTACCAGAGGCTGTAATCTCCGACTGCTCTCCGTCATGGAGGCTCCTTGCGGAAGCACTAGAAGACTCTCTCTTAGCTACGACGGGAGTTCCTCGGAAGATCACTGTTGGCGCCATGAAGTTAACACAATCAGAAATACCAATCCGGATGCTATGCACGATCCTCCCCGGGTTAACTCGCCACCACTTGCTGGTGGAGATGGTACAAGCGCTCAAGCACCAACTACCGGAGGCAACCGAGCTGATGGACGTGCATTAGTTAATTCACCTGTTCCTACCCAATCGCGAGTAAGGAATCAGGCAAGACTAACCGGAAGGTCGAGGGAAAACTCACCTCATCGGACTCCCACTTCAAGCGGAAATCTGCCATGACCTTCGATAACGATACAAAACAAGCAACGAGTCTAGGATATCTCGAATAATCCAGACCCTGCTTTAGCAGGACTCCAGGTTATGTTCAACTTGCAGATCAGGTGTCGAAGATCCTCCAACAAACCTTGCAGCGTACAAAAATGTATCGGGAGTAGAGGAATTCGTAAAGTCACACGATGACCTCGTCCCAGCGCTCCTTTCTCAGTAGAGGACAACATGGTCGAGCAAGGATCAATCAATGCCAAGACCCCCTCGTAGGTTCCGACCAGGAAATCATGAGGGAAGACAGCTCTTCACGGAAGCCACTCCTCCTCACCAAGAGGAACGACCAAGTGATTCAGGCGATCTCAGGCATCATCCGATCCAGGTAGGTGGTCAAAGGCAATATCATAACGTCCACGATCGGGTTAGGACACCGGATCCTAGATATGCAAATCTAAGGAACCGATCCCCGACTGACTATAATCCGGTTCCTTTTCAGAGAAGGCGCCATGACTCTATTACGGTCATTGAAGCTGACAGTTCTGTCGCTCGCTTTTAACAGATTCGACCACCAACATAGAGAAGTTCAATGGGACTCAGAGCCCATTAGAATTTCTTCAAATTTATTCTATCGCCATCAAGCCTGCTGGTGGTAACGATAATGTGATGGCAAATTATTTGCCCACGGTCTTTAAAGGGTCTGCCCGGTCGTGGTTGCTTAACCTACCGGTCGAATCTATTTATACTTGGGAGCAGCTCTATGATACTCTGATCACCAACTTTCAAGGGACATACGACCGCCCCAGAAAGGAGGATGATCTCCATCGGATGAAGTAGAAGACCAATGAAACTCTTCGACGATATATCAAGAGATTCAGTTAGGTTCAAAATTCTATCCCAGAGATTGCAGAATCTTCTATCATCCAGGCCTTTAAAGTAGGGCTGAGGAATCGCCGGTTTACGGAGGATATTACTATAAATCCTCTACGAACAACCGTCAAACTTTTCGAGATGGTAGACAAGTACGCGGCCACTAATGAAGCGGTCGAATGGTATGAAGCTATTGATCAAAATGATAAAGATCCCCAGTCGGGTCTCGAGAAGTAGGAGAAGAAAAGCAAGAAGTCTCTCAAGAACAAGAAGAATCACAAGCCTAATAACAAGGAAGTCCTTGCGATTCTAAAAAAGTATACCAAGGGCAAAAAAGATTTCACTGGTCGGAACAAAGCTAAGGCTCCGACCAGTGACTTCAAGAAAACTAAGAAGTGGTGTACACTTCACAAGGCGGCAGGGCATGATCTGCGCACCTGCCGGGCCTGGCAAAGTAAACTGGAGGATTACTACTCACGCAAAGGGCCCTTCCCCTCCATAACAGAACTCGGAGAATCAAGCTCCAAGAAGGACAAAGATAGTGACGAAGAGATGGACTACCAGGAGCCGCAACATACGGTGGATATGATCTTCGGAGGATCCTCCTCGTACGATTTGAGATGTCATCTGAAGGCCATGGAACGGGAGGTTAACCTTAACGAGTTTTCGATCACTGTCAAGCCATCCAAGTGGTCAGAAATTGTAATCTCCTTCAACAAAGAAGACTGCCATATCCCATCGACTCGACCAGGTAGGTTTCCTATCGTGGTTGAACCTACTATTAACAATTGTAAAGTTAATTGAGTCTTAATAGATGGGGGTAGTTCTTTAAATATTTTGTTTGCAGAATCATTGGAAGATATGCAGATCCCCAGGTCCAAGGTAAAACCTATGAAATATGCCTTCCACGGCATAGTTCCTGGTTCTACCGCCAAATCGATAGGACAGCTATCCCTACCGGTTACATTCGAAAGACCCTACAACTTCCGAACAGAGAAGATTTCATTTGATATGGTCGATTTCGAAATCGCATACAATGGAATCCTCGGTTGTCTGGCTCTAGCAAAATTCCTGATAGCCATGCACTACGGTTATCAGAGTCTAAAGATGCCAGGACTGAAAGGTGTCATCACGGTTCGAAGAGACCGAAAAATGGCTTATGCATGTGATCGAAAGTCCTTCGAACTGGTCGATGATCTTCTGACCAGGGAAACTAACACGCCTCCTATGCAGGTCAAGCACTCGAGGCCAAAGATGGTGCTAAAGCCTTCCGACCAGACCAAGGATGTATCACTCGGCAAAGGCCCTCCTTTGGAAAGCGCCAACACTCCGTCTGGGTCAAGAAACGCTGATCTGTCTGCCCAAAAGGTACTGGTCGGGGCAGGTCTCAATCTCAAATAGGAAGAGTCGCTCGTCTTCTTCCTCTGAGCAAATCAGGACGTATTCATCTGGTAGGCGTCCGACATGTTCGGAGTCCCTAGGGAGGTAATCGAGCACATGCTAGCTCTCCAGCCTGACAAGAAACTGGTCAAGCAGAAGTTCAGGTGTTTTGCACCTGATCGGAAGGAGGCAATCCAGTCGGAGATTGACAAGCTCCTCAAGGCTGGGTTTATTCGTGAAGTCGACCACCCATAGTGGCTCGCCAACCGTGTAATGGTTAGAAAAAGCAATAGGAAATGGCAAATGTATATTGACTTCACAGACCTTAATCAAACTTGTCTAAATCAACTTGTAGACTTTACTTCCGGGTATGAATTATTAAGTTTTTTAGATGCATACTCAGGGTACCACCAGATTAATATGAGTAAAGAAGATGAAGAGAAAACTTCCTTCATCGCTCCATATGGCACTTACTGCTTTGTTAAGATGTCATTTGGTCTCGAAAACACTGGTGAGACTTTCCAAAGGTTATGTAGAAAACCTTTAATCCTCAGATAGATCAAAATCTAGAAGCCTACAGCACTGATTTGGTTGTAAAAAGCATCAATGCAGGTGGCCATATTTTCGACTTACACGAGACTTTCAATAACTTAAGACGGCATAACTTTAAGTTAAATCCAGAGAAGTGTGTATTTGGAGTTTCTTCTAGAAAACTTCTTGGGTTCCTAGTTTCGGCAAGAGGGATTGAAGCAAATCCAACAAAAATTTCGGCCATGGACCAGATGCGCCCTCCGACCACAAAGAAAGAAGTCCAAAAACTAACCGACTGTATGGCAGCACTAAGTTGTTTCATAGCACAGTTAGCAGAAAATTTCAGGAATTCTGCGAGGATCTAGGTATCAAGGTACATTTCGCTTCCGTCGCTCATCCGCATAGCAATGGAGCAGTTGAGCAGGCGAATGGTATCGTAATGCAATGAGTGAAACGCCGAGTGTTCAACCAGTTAATCAAACAGTCAGGAGCTTGGGTTCAAGAAACTTCTTTCTGTGTTATGGGTTGTTCGAACTACGACCAGTCGTGCTACGGTGAAACTTCATTTTTTGGTTTACTTGCGGGTTATGCTTCCTCCGTAATCAAAATCACTGCGTCAATAGAATGTTTTAATGAGAACGATCAGATTCAACGAAGACTCGATTTCCTTGAAGAACTACGAAACCAAGCCCTCATACGATCGGCGGTTTACCAACAAGCCATGCAAAGGTACCTCAGTCGTAAGGTGCAACCTCACAGTCTAGTTGTAGGTGATCTGATTCTACGACGAATTCAGAATCGGGCTAATCGCAATAAACTTTCTCCCAAATAGGAAGGTCCATACACAGTGGTCGAAGTCACCAGACCTGATTCGGTACGACTAGCTATGTCAGACGGGCTTATTTTGTCCAACTCTTGGAATATTGACCAATTGCGTAAGTTCTTTGTATAATTGTATTTTCCATTATTTCAATTCATTAATAAATATGCATTTCCTTTACTTTGCGACGAATGATATTGTTTATGTGTTTGTCTCATCATCTGGTTTACATACTATTGTTGTCTACTTGGTCAGAGAAGAACAAATTCTCTCCGATATCCTTTCTAGGGATCTCTATTATTCTATGGCTACGACATACAAGTCAAACGTCATAAGAGTTCTAGTCGTGACCATTCAGACAATGGTTCTCACACGCGACCAACACTATTTTCTTAAAGAAATATACGAGTAACAGGAGCATCACACAGGCAACTACATATAGTACTTTACATGCTTTAGATTTCGGGGACTATATTTCTTACCTTCAACATTCTATTCTACTCTAGTTTTGGCTACTGGTCGGGACACGGAAAGCCTCCTAGTCAAAGTCTCTCCTTCTCTGCACGTGGTCCTACCCACTAGAAGGAGCTTTCTAACGACAGTCCATTTCTTACGATCATCGCTGCCAGTCGGAACTTGAGCAAGAGCACGTCTCGCAAAGTGTTTCTCTTAGTTTCTGATTCTTAGCAATCCTTACGACCAGTTATGGATGAGATGTATAAACAAGTTCACTTGTTGTTTTTTGCATATATTTTTGCATATTTCCTTATCGTCAATATTAGTCTTATACATCTTCCAACCACACAAGGTACTACACAACATTTTGATTATGAAAAAGATCTAAAACTAGTCAAAGTCATACACTGGTTCTAACCACATTGATTTACTAGTGCTACTCAGATCATTTTTATAACATAATCAGCATATGCTATGTACCGTGGTCGTGGCTATTGCTCATTTCCTTGGTCTACTGCTTCTTTACTAAGTTCTTCTACTAACACAAGCAGTCGGGGGCTAGAAAATATATGAGTATTCAGCGAATTTTAGAATACAAAAAAAGACTTAATTTGATGATAAAATGTAAGTTTTATTTACAACAGTCTAAATATTACAATCTTTTACTTCTCGGAGCCACCAGACTGGTCGCTGCGCGTTGGAGACCCGACCTCCATTTCCTCTACAACTTTGTGTTCGAGAGTTGTCATTTCCTCGAATACTTTGGTTGCTTCTTCTACTGAGCATTTGAAGTCTTCCTCAACAGCTTGGAGATTTATGGAGGGGTTGGAGACTTTCAGTTTTGCCAAAGCAAAACTAACTCCATTCTTGACAGCTTCAAACATGGTCTGCGTATGATTCTCCCAAGTTGCCTTGAGAACACTCCTGATGTCTTCGAGTTATTGGCTAAGATAGTTGATCTTCTCTATGGGATCTCCTAAATTGGGCAGTTGCGTTCCCGATCTCATATCGAAGAGCATCTTGTTGAAAGTTTTGACCTTTTCTTCAAGATTTTGCCCAAAGGATGCCTCCTTGCCGTGCTCGAACTCAAGAGCTTTTTCTATTATCTTTAACACTTGAGTTTGCTCTGTACGAGTAAACCAAAAATAAGTACATACGACTAGAAAAAGGAAGCGGGATGGTCGAGCTTACGACTGGTTACCTTCGCACTTCTTCTCAATAGTCTCAAGGACCTCTTTATACCTGGTTGTCAGGTATTCGATTGATCAGTCCTTATTTTGACATTCTTCTTTAAGCTTGGCAATTATGACTTACTTAGCCATAACTTCTTCTTTTAAGTTTCTCCAAATCTATCAAACATGATAAAGGGAGGAATTAATTAAAAGAAAAAAAAATCCAAATGGTAAAGAATGGGAGAAGAAGACACTAAAAGGGTGCTTACTTTCTAATTCAGAGTTCTTCTTCTCTAAGATCTTTATTCGCTGGGTCAGTTTTCTAACCACAGCGAAATTCTCCACCGTATGCTACAAAAACAGCAAACTCCTTTAAGTTTTTTTTAAAGGAAAACGCTATTAAAAAGTAGTTGTGGAAGATTACTTGGATTGTCATGTTGTTATATTCGGCAAAAATAGAGTCGGTATTCATCTTTGCTTGACGTTCCAAAATTTTTTCCCAAGCTTCATTAAGGTCTTCATCTTCAAAGATTCGGAAGCGATGAGGAAAGGCGACTCGGCGAGAAGAACTCTCGGCAGGGGTCGGAACCTACTAAGATTCCTTAGGAACCACCACCTTTGTAGGTGGGGTTAGAGCCACCACGGGTTCCTAAGCGGGCACTGGCACTGCCACCTGCTCGGGGGTTGTCTCGACCTTTTCCTTAAGAGTTTTCTCCTAAGGGGTGCTCTGATCGGAATCGACCGGAATACCAGAGGATCTACAATGACAAGAAGAAAATAAGTTCAAGACTCTAAAAACACCAGAGGAAAGTACTTACATAAGTTCTTCTTTCATGTGTACGTACCTAGTCGTTTTCTTGGTCTTTAGCTTGAAGCGCGCTGAAGCAAAATCAGTTGCACTCGCCTTTCTTTTCTTCTGCTCGACCAACTTCACCGGTCCTGAACTGGTAGGGCTGGTCAGACCCCTCACGTCTTCCAACTGGAGGTCAGAAGAAATATTCTCGACCAGTTGATCGAGAATAAAATCCATGACCATCTGGTCGGATGATGTGGATTCATCGACCTCCAGAATAGTTGCTTCAGTAGCAACTAGCAGGTCCTGAGCGACCACATCGGGGTCCACGACAACCACCTAGTTAACAATCAAAGTTAGTTATGTGATGAAAATCCTTCATCAAGAATATACATTTATGTTCGGTTACCTACCTCTGTAAGACCACCATCTTGGATGGTCGTAGGAGTGGTCAGAGCGTCAATCGGCTCACAACTTTCAGTGGCCTCATTGATCATCAATCCTACCGACTGCACATCAAAGAGGATTTACGGTAAACCAATCAAAAAACTTACAAAAGATGAAAGGTAATTGATATTTTTACCTTAAGACTCTCAGCCATTTCTTGTGCGGAAACAGCCGCTAAGAGCCAAGAGAAATCAGCCTTTTCGTCAGGCTCTCCGGCATAGATTATTTTGATCCGGCTTCTAATCTCATTAAGAGACAGAGCTGTAAGGGTAAACAAGATACTTTAGGATCACAGAAATAATCGACCAATGTAAGCAAACTGGTAAGAATCTTTTAGGACTTACCCTCCTTGGAGTCTTTGGTCGCATTGTCACGACCAATGTACTAGAGCATCGGATATGCTTGGGCCTTCAGGGGGCTAATCCGGCACATGAAAAAAATCCCTTACTACGTGCCAAGAGGTTAAATCCCTGATACTAAGGAGTTGGATAGCTTCAACCCATCTCCCCACTTTTTTCTCCTTCTTCACGGAGGAGCGTCATTCTGGATTCTCAACCGCCTTTTTACTAGTATAGTAAAGGCTATTTTTTTGTATGACCGTCATGTAGAACCTGCTTTTCTTCCATGACAATCATAAAGACTTTGAGTATATACAAATGTACTCATCGGTCTTTCCATCGTAGAGGCACAAAGTGCACTCTCCAGGCGTCCCGGTCGTCTTCCCCGACTTCGCCATTCTGTAGTAGTACTTAAAAAGATCTAGATCTGCGGAAATCCCCAAGTACGCTTCACATAGGTAGACAAAACGCTGAGGTTGGCGATGGCATTGGGGGCAAGATTCACCAGTTCAACTCCGTAATGCTCCAAAACCTTGGGAAGAAAGGAGTGAACTGTCAACCTGAATCCGCATTCGATATATGCGAGGAAAATAGGAATTTCTCCATCTTCGCTGCTTGGAGAATGCTCTCCGGCCGCTGATCTCCAAGAAATCAGGTCCTTGTCAGGAAGCAATCCGATCTTGTCCAAGCTCTCAAGCTTCTTCTCACTCAAATCAGAGACCGACCAGTTGGTGATAAGGTCCAACATGGTTGAGTTTTAGATGAAGGAAGAAAGGAGGTTGTCGAAGGTTGTAGACAAAGGGAGGCCGGAGACAATTTTTCTCTCAGGATATGAATAGGGAAAGAAAGAAGCGTAAAATCCTAAAACCCTGTGCTGAAGGGGTTTTATAGCTCCAATTCATTAACTGCATTAGGGGAGTTACCTAGAGTCTAACGGACACAAACCAAAGTCCAACGCACAGAAAAACTCTTCAGGTTCTAAGGCAGTTTCTCAACTTCAAAGTGAATACAGACCATCTCGTATACCACGGGATTAAATGAGGGTCTGCCCAATACGACTTCATCGGAAGAAAGTATTCACACGACCAATTCATTTAAAGTTTGCGGGCTAACTGATGAAGACTAAAATCTCTATGTATTACTCTAATACATAATAAAAGACCATATGTCTTCATAGTCATAACCCCCAAGGCTAACAACTACTGTGGTCGTAAGGATTCTAGAGGTTACATAATGGGTACCCTGGTCGGATGAGGTCTTGTACCTAGTCTCCGACCAGATGACTACTCGTAGTAGCAATGAACGGGCATTCGGATCTAACTCTAAGTATATTCTTTACCGTGTGATGAATGGAGCACATATCATATTTGCACCATGCCACGCGACATTTCATGGTCCTAAGACACTGACAACAACCACCCTATAGTTGTGTGTCTCACAGACACACAACCACTGAACGGTTGGTACTTTATCAATTATTGCCTCGCTCCGACCAGTCGTGACACTTTCAACAGGCGCCTCTTTAAGGAGCAACTGCCACCTCTTCGATGGTTACTTAAAGATGGAGCGCGAGGGATAGTGGGCATCAGATTGAAGCACAGCAATCAGGCATTAGATCCATGTTTCAAGTCTGATTCTGCAATATAGCAAGCATTACGCTCAGTGTAATTAGGACTAGTCCATTGCCTCGTCGAGGGTACCACTTGTAATAGCCAGTTTATTGCAATAAAAGAGCAGTCACATTCTCTCCCAATAACTCTTTGCCATTTTCCCCTGTTTATTTCGTAAGATTAGCGACTCGATCGTCAACAGTAGGTCAGGTCCACCTGCTACTAGGTACGATGTGTACGATCACCTGGTGACATCAACCCCTTTCTTTCCCGCAAAGAAGGCGTCATGATATTACTACCGGATGTTGGGCGTTCGCGCCTGAACTTTGAGCGGTGAACATGGAGAAGTTTGATGGGTCACAAAATCCCATCGAATTTCTTCAAATCTATACGATCGTTGTTCGAGCAGTAGGAGGAGGAGAGCACGTCATGGCGAATTATCATCCTACTATGCTCGAAGGATATGCTCGGTCGTGGTTGTTAAATCAACCATAAGAGTCGATCTATTCGTGGCAGCATCTCTACGATCTACTACTAACCAATTTCCAGGGTACCTACAACCATCCTAGAAAGGAGGATGACCTGCACAGAATGAGACAGAATGCCTGTGAGACCTTACGTCAGTACATGAGGCGTTTTAGTCAGGTTCGCAACTTCATACCTGAGGTTTCTAATTCTTCAGTTATCAGAGCATTTAAGCAGGGAGTCCGCAGCAGAAGGATCACAGAGGGCATCACTTTAAATCCTCCGGCTACTGTTGCCGAGCTTTTTGAGATAGCCGACCAATATGCAACTACTACAGACGCGGTTGAGTGAAACAGAACCATCTATTGAGATAATAAAGATACTCAAGAAGTAGGCGAAAGTAGTAAGAAGAAGGATAAAAATACCAAGAATTCCAAGAGCAAGACCAAATGCCAAAAACCTCAAGTCAATAGCTCTGAAAAATTCTTAGCTGTAAGCGATAAGGAGCCTCGAGGCTCCAAGCCATACTCCGATCGGGGCAAGAGAAAATGCCTCAAACGGAAGAATGACAAGTCTAGGTGGTGTCCTTTCCATAAAAAGGAAGGACATGACCTTCGTAACTGTCGACTTTTCCCATAAAAACTCGAGGACTACTACACCAGCAAAAGTCCTCTACCTACAATCGAAGAGATAGGGCAAACAAGTGGTCGAAAGTGTTTGGACGACGATGAGAAGATGCTGTTTCAAGATCTGAAGCACACCGTCGATCATATCTATGGAGGATCTTCAGCATACGAGTCAAAACAACAGCTCAAGACTGTCGAACATGGGGTAAACTCCATTGACCCCCCTCTTATCAATAAATTACTAAAGTGGTCGGAAGCCACAATCTCTTTCAAGAAGGGTGATTGACCAATCCCTTCTACTCGACCAAGTTGATTTTTTATCGTGGTCGAGCCCACCATCAACAACTGTCGAGTAAATTGTGTGTTAGTTGATGGTGGAAATTCATTAGACATATTGTTTACAAGTGCCCTAGATGACACGCAAGTACCCACGACCAAGGTAAAGCATGTACGATACTCATTTCATGGGATCATACCAAGGTCTTCGGCCAAACCCATTGGCCAAGTTTCTCTTCCTGTAACGTTTGGTTCTCTAAACAACTTTAGGACATAAAAAAATCACTTTTGATGTGGTTGATTTCGACACGGCATACAACGTCATACTCGGACGACCAACTTTGGCATGATTCCTAATGGCTACTCATTATGGTTATCAATGTCTGAAGATGCCAGGTCCCGAAGGACTAATCACAGTCCACTGTGATAAAAAAGATTGTGCTTACATGCAATCGAAAATCCTTTGAGATAGTTGGCCAAATACCAACTCGAGAAACAAGCAAGGATTAGCCTTTGACCAAGTAGTCAAAGCTAAATCTGCACCAAAGCCGAACAATCAAGTCAAAGAAGTTCCACTGAACCCAGAGGAGCATTCAAAGACCGTTCACATTGGGGTTACTTCCGACCCTACATAGGAAGGCGCCCTCGTCACCTTCCTCCGAGCTAACCCAGATGCTTTCACGTGGCAAGCATCCAACATGCCCGGAGTCCCTAGGGAGGTGATTGAGCACAGACTAGGGCTGACAAGAAACCCATAAAATAAAAATTACAGTGATTTGCACCTGATCGTCGAGATGCGATCATATCGGAATGGGACAGGCTACTTACAGTAGGCTTTATAAGAGAAGTCGACCAACCAGAGAGGTTGGCTAACCCCATAATGGTTAGAAAGTCTAATGGTAAGTGGTGTATGTGTGTATACTTTACTGACCTAAATAAAGTTTGTCCAAAGACTGATTTTTCTTTTCCTTGTATTGATCAGTTGGTTGATTCGACTGCTGGTTATGAAATATTAAGTCTCTTAGTTGCATATTCTGGTTATAATCATATTAGTATGTGTTTAGATGAGGAAGAAAAAACCGCATTTATTATACCATTTGCAATATTTTGCAATGTCAAAATGTCATTTGGTTTAAAAAATGCTGGCGCTTCTTTTCAACGCTTGATGCAAACGACCTTCTCTGTTCAACTAGGCCGAAACTTAGAAGCATGTGCAAACGATCTAGTCGTAAAAAGCATCAAGCGCCTTAATCATGTTTCTGATTTGCAGGAGACGTTCGATAACCCCAGAAAATACCGTTTGAAACCCAATCCCGAGAAGTGTGTGTTTTGAGTCTCTTCAGGATTTTTCTTGGATTCCTTATTTTTGCATGAGGAATCGAAGCAAATCCTGAAAAGATAAAGGCCATTGAACAAATTCGCCCTCCAACCACAAAGAAAGAAGTCCAGAAACTCACAGGATGTATGGTGGCTTTAAGTTATTTCATCGCAAGATTGGGAGAAAAAAGACTTCCTTTCTTCAAACTTCCGAGAAAACACGAGGGTTTCGAATGGTCAGAGGATGCAAACGCTGCCTTCGAGGATATCAAGAGGTATCTTATGAGTGCTCCTGTTCTAGTTTCTCCGAAGCTAGAAGAGACGCTCTTAATATATCTAGCTGCCACCCACAGGCAGTGAGGGCAGTGCTAGTTGCCAAATGTAAAAACGTTCAACGATCAGTTTACTACGTAAGTGAAGTTTTACACAGGCCTAAGGAGCGATACTCTCAGGTCCAAAAACTTTTATATGCCCTCCTCATGCCTTCGATTAAAATAAGGCATTATTATCAGGCACACAAGATAATTGTGTCGTCTGAGTTTTCCTCACAAGAGGTCCTCAAGAACAGCAAAGCAGCGGGATGCATGGCAAAATGGACAGTTGAACTTGGGGAGTTCGACCTCCATTTCGTGTCCCGAATGACCATTAAATCCCAGATCTTGGCAGACTTTGTTGTCGAATGGACTAATCCTGGACCTATTGCCACAGAGACAGGGGTCGATTCCTCGACCACTTCTGTTGTTATCTTTTCAACTTCAGGAGAAACAATTGTTGTCTCTGCGACTGCAACAGAAATAATTGCGAGCCTCTCAACAGAAGCATCCCTAAGGGCTGGAGAAATAGAACTAAAATCACAAGGAGAAAAGAAAATATGTCAAATTATAGAAACAAAAGGTAAATGTTATTTTTATGCTTTTGATTTTACATACCTTGGCTTTCTGGAGACAATCTTGAATCCAAAAGAAACATTTCGCAAGGAAGATTTCTTTATCTTCTTCTCTTCGACCACCTCAATTTATATGACACCTACAACCTCTGGGAGGTTTTCAGTGTCACAAGTCTGAAAGGTCGAGGCTTCTTCAACCACGTCTAGTCGAAAGTTCTATTGGGGGGTTGGGATCTCTACAACCACATCAAGTCGTAGGTCTTGATCGAGAGCTACAACTCCCAAAGCTTCCAGCCCCTCCTGATGGTCGAAACTTGTTTCAATCACCTCAGGGACAGCACTTGCCTCGACCATAGGCTCTGTTGTCGTAGAAGTATCCTTCACAAAAGACATAAATCTTTTCTAATTCTCCTTTTTGTAATTGCTTGACAAAGCCGTGAGAAGCAGAAACTGAAAATATCTTGTTATCATAGTAGAATGTACCTTGATCTTAGGGGCTTTGTGCTTAAGAACTTCGATCACTCCTCTTTTCTCTGCAGCGATCACGTCTGCAAAGAATTTACCAAAGGGGCTGGTCGGAGGAGGAGCGGAGCTTGATCTTTCATCTTTCTTGTCGGCGGCCTTCATAAGGCGACGCCTTTTGGCCAGAGGAACACTGACTTCCTCTCACCCCACTTCGAGAGCCCTCAATTCAACCTCATGATCGTCTCGACGGTCTGTCATGCCTACTTTCTGCAAAAGTCAGAAAACGAATAATATTCAATAGCCAAATTCTATGACCATAGAACTCTAAAGATGAAATCAAATTTTGATTACCTTTAGGCGTTCTTTTCTTTCCTATGTGGACACAACCGCCAGGATTCGAGGAACCTCTGATGTGGGTGTTGGAGCTTTCTCATAAACGAGTTTGACTCGAGCGTCAATCTCTTTGTGTGAGAGATCTACAATTGCAAAGAAAATAATCAACAATCAAGCTCGAAATTAACCAAAAAGAGCTAGGTAGATTATTTCTTTATCTCCTTCAAAATTCCTGGTTGGGTCGGTAGTCCCCAAGTACATCCAGATGGGGTGTACTCGATTCTTGAGAGGACTAATGCAACGTGTGATGAAGTCTCTCACCATATGCCATCCAATAAGTCCATCTCACCATGTAGGGGGTGATCCGATCGAAGTTGCTTGGAGTTGAGTCCCAGGAGGCACTCTCTTTGTAGGGTTCTCCGTGAAGAAGAGGTTGTCTTCCTTGGACATTTCCCAGTAAAACCACCTCTTCTTCCATCCTGGCCATGACGACCAGGTGAACATCTGAATGTACTCTGTCGACTTTCCGTTGTGGAGCTTCAGACCGCAGCTACTTGCGATTCCGTTGTGCTTGCTCATCCCGTAGTAATACTAGAAGAGCTCCAAATCTAGAAGAATTCCCAGATAGACTTCGCAACAGTAGACAAACATGTTCAACATTGTGATAGAATTGGGAACAAAGTTCACCAATTCTACCCTAAAGTGCTGAAATACGAGCATGAAGAAAGGATGAGCGGGCAATCGAAAGCCACATTCACAGTATGATTGGAATACTGGAATGGTGCCCTCTTCACCTGAGGGCCAATGTTGTCCTTCGGCGTTGGTCCACTTCACATAGGCTCGCTTCAAGATCTTCCCGGCCGCGACCAAAGCCTTCATTTTCTCCGCATCCATCTCTGATTTCTCCCACTTAGAAATGGTTCTGGCCATCTTTTCTAAGCGGGATTTATTTGGATTTGGAAATTTTTGGGGAGAGATTGCGATTTGATTGGCAATGGAGAGAACAAGAACTCAAAGAGCAGTTGAAGCAAATGAGGAAAGTAAAAAACCCTAGGTCAAGCTCGCAGTAGATTTTTATAACTGCACGCCTAAGTTGGAGATCATGGGAACTCAATAGTTGCCACATCTTCGGGAACTGCTCCAACAGACAGGTCTTTGAGAGTCGATTGAGATTCTTTAATCTGTCCATTCGGAAAAAATGATTTTGTCTTTACAACTCAAGTGAAATTACCTTCTTGACCAAGTCTATTCCCGGTCAACTGAAAATACTAGTCACTTTGCTTCCAACTACTATTGTATGACCTCTTTTCCAAGTAAGTTATTTTTACTTGAAGTTGGGGGGCCAGATCACGAGGATCTAATAATCCTTAATTAATTAAATTGTTTATTTATAAATAGTCATTATAGATAGCAATATCCCATGATAGTCTTAAGTATACCCCTTATCAGTCATAAGGGAAAAGCTTAATTGGTCTTAAACCACCCTGTATGGCCGTGAGATTTTCTACGACCACCTGGTGGTCGTAAGCCTTTCTACAACCAGACCAATTACGACTACCCTATAGTCAAGTATACCCCTTATCAGTCATAAGGGAAAAGCTTAATTGGTCTTAAACCACCCTGTATGGCTGTGAGATTTTCTACGACCACCTGGTGGTCGTAAGCCTTTCTACGACCAGGCCAATTACGACTACCCTATAGTCAACAAAGTCTACAGAAATGTAGACCCAATTGACTAGGAAATCTTATATGTTGTATTTAAGATACAGAGTAGTTAGCATACGATGTTATTCTCTAGGATAACTATATGCATTACGCTTCTGTTTTTGACGTTAACTGTTAGGCGACGTGGGGTGTTATCTCCCTGATAGTAACCTCTTGGTCTGAAGTAACTGCCGCCTCATTATGCGCTATATAAAGGCTGAACGTCAGTGAAAAGGGAGAAGGCAATTGGAGATAAGAGATAGAAGTAATTGCATCTTTGGTTCCACTGATTCCTTCCTGCTTGTAAACATAGTTAACACAACAACACAGGAGTAGGGTTGTTATTCTAACAGGAGAAGGCATGAACATGTCTAAATCCTTGTGTCTTTCTCTACGTGGTTCTATTTCGAGGAAACCCCTAAATATTCATTCGTAAGATCGATACTAGATCGTCGACAACTACTATCTTTTATATCAAACAGAGGGAACCAAAAACTGCTAATGCAAATACAACTAATAGAGGAAAACGAGCTACAATCTTGTATGTCAAACAGAGGGAACTAAATAGCTAATGCAACTATTAGGAGAACATAAAGTACCATCTTGTATGTCAAGATGAGGAAAAAATGAATGACAGATAGCTCACGTTAGGGAAGATAGTTATGCTTTCAACCAACTAAAATGTAAACAAATCTTCAAAATGGAGTCTACTAGATAACATTGTGCATTTATGCTTGTGAACATGTTCAAATTAGAATTTCGGATCATTTTCCCAAGTTGACACATCCAATTAAACATTAACGCGAACTACATAGACTAATACAAAAAAGCAAACAATATGAACATATTCACCAACACAACATAAAAAATGATGTGAACCTTGCCACAACAACAATCAATAATAAAATAGATAATAAAATAAAGAATGAGATGATATGAACATAACCAAATTGGTCTGGAAAAGAGTTGTACGTAAGAACTTAGGTGAAAACTTAATTTAATTGCAGGTTCAAAATGGTATTAATGAATCTAACAAAGCTACTCAAGAAAGGATGTACTAGTGTTGAATTGAGTTGTATTTATTTGCAACTATATGCACCAAAATAATTGTGAATGGCTCTTTACTGACATATGCCAATTAACAAACTTATTCACAATGGTAACACAAAAAATAAAATAACCAATCTAATGAAGAACACTGATGAGGACATCCATTCCACTGATACAACCATCCCTATTGCTTCTGACGTGCAAGGACCAATTACTAGAGCACGTGCTCACCAACTAAATTATCAGGTAACTTCGTTTCTCGAAGTGCATCCATATTCTATGAACTCCATGATGCTGCCTAAAGCAAGTGATATTATTTTACTTAGGAATCAAGGATCGGGAGGCAAGCTAAAGGGTCCACGACCACTTCAACAAGGTCTACGACTAGTTCCTCAGGGTCCACGACCACTTCCAGGTAGTCCCCGAGGAGGTCATCAGGACCACCCCAGAGGGCTTGACCTCCCTGCAGGACCTCCTCGGGACCTCCCTGGACCTCCCTCTAGGACCTCCCCAGGACCTCCCTCTAGGAACTCCCTAGGACCTCCTCGGGACCCCCCCCAGGACTAGTCCCACGACCAGGTCTTCGACCAGTCCTACAACACTCGATACTCAACATGAATAGTACTGGTCGTAGATAAGTTATAGTATATATCTTTTAGATGGAGTCGGTTGTAATCTTTCCATAATTGTATTAGAAAAGAATCTTTGTACGATACGTGAGTTAGAGATAGAATCAGCATTAAGCCGTGTGTGAGTCGGCCGCACCCTTAGGTGCTAATATATGGCCAGGGCTTTGCCCATTGTAAAGTGGGTTTTGTTAGATTGATTTCAGTTTAGGCTAGAAACACCATCGTTTGCTTGTACGGCTAGTGCAACCAAACGTTGTGTTCAGAACCCCAAATTATTCAATACATCTATCTTTGTTCCTCAATTACTATTCAAAAAGTTTGTTACTTCATCTATTTTTCTTGCTTGATTCTTGATTACATGCAGGAAAAGACTTTCATGGTCAGGTCGATCTCGCTGCCGGCAAGGTCGATAACGAACGTGAAGTTGGTTCAACGATTGCAGGTGCAACGGTCATCGCACGATTGTAGCCTGGATCGTGAGAGTTAGCTTCCACCAATCAAGTTGTATCATCCTCATCGAAAGATCAGGACAACATTCCCATTATTTGGTATCAGAGCTCTGGGTTGATTGGTGAGGAATTTTCAGTCTACCATAGATTAGATTGCCTTTCTTTACCTATAGCACACAAAAAATAGTAGTAGATCATCCTGTCCAAACCAGTCTTAGCCTCGCAATTTTTCTTTTCAGTGCATTGCATTGTTGAACTTTCGGTTGCATCGCCGTGTCATTTGCTGGTCTGAGTGTCTAGTTCCTTTAGAGTTTCGAGTTCTGCTCATGTTTGATCTCACTGTTGCGGTTGGGTTCGATCTGCCACGGTAAGGGGAGAAAAGGAGGAGGACACCAACTTCAGCAAGAAATCGGACTCACCATCTAGGAAGGCTTTGCCCTAGTTGGTCTCGGACACGGTTTCTACCCCAAGGATCTAATTTGGAGACAGCCAAAACAGCGTGTGTTCAGAAAAGAAAAGAAGAGCTCCCTGAACAATTCGGGGTAAAAAACGTTGCTTAGGGACTCAAAACGGGCCCACAAACTGAGAAAAAAATCAAGTTTCTCAGAATTCGTTCAAAATTGACAGAGCCCCTTCACAAGTGATTCTAAGGTATCCCGTGAAGACGACAGGAGGTCTTCCACGACCACCCGGAGGTCTTCCTGGACCACCCGGAGGTCTTACACAACCACCCAGAGGTTTTCCAGGACCACCCCGGAGATCTTCCACGACCACCCAGGAGGTCTTCCACGATCAGGACCACCCCGGAGGTCTTCCACGACCACCCAAGAGATCTTTTAGGACCACCCTGGAGGTCTTCCGAACTCCGTGTGCAATGTTCTCTAGCTCTGCTGCGCTGTGTTTTCGTTTGTGTTCTAGGCTCGCGTCTCAAATACGGTCTAGCCTAGGACCAGCACTAACCGGCGTTGAACGATTTTTCAGCTTGCATTCTCTAATTTGATTATTGCTACTCCTTGCTACTATACTTAAGCCTGCCTAGCTCCACGGCATTACTGCACCCGTGCAGGCTACTTTCACTTACAATCGCTCCATTCAATCTTCGACGAATACTTAAGCCTGCCTAGCTCCACATCATTACTACACCCGTGCAGGCTACCTTCACTTACAATCGCTCCATTCAATCTTCGACGACTAGTTTGATGCCGACACCGGTGTGCTGATCACCACCTGCTGCTTGGTAAGAATAGGGTAAGAGCTTTAGTGAAGTTTGAGTGACCGAGTGATTTTCAGCCCCACATATTAGTAGTATTAAGGACTTGTTACTTTCACCTTCGTTTTTCTGTTTGCTATTGACATGTCAGGTGTACAAGGAATTGAAGAAGAGGGGGTCCACACCCCCACGTACAAGAGGGCTGCGACAACATTTTGTAAAGATAGTCAACGAACGCTATGCGCAACTAGAGAACGCTCACGATGAGACCATTACAGAATTGATGGAGTAGAAGCTGGCCAAGCTGAGGTGAACATGAAGCTTGACGCTATCTTGGCACGTTTGGAGGGGCTAGGCCGAGCCCCTCCACCTCCGCCTGCGGCACCCCTTCGTGTTGCTCCCGCTACTACCGGCGCTTCCGGCCATCGCCGCCAAGCTTCCATAGCCAACAAAGTTTCCTCATCGGCTGAAGAAGAAGAAGAAGATGATGAGAACAACTTTGTTGATTCCAAGGACGGGGACCTCAACTTCAACAACAATTGTGATCACCGTCGACATCGTTTCAATAGACAAGGTATGGGACATGATCCACCACCACGGGAGGTACGTGACCGTGATGATGCTTTTCTAAGATTAAATTTACTATGCCTCCGTTTGCTGGTAAATATGATCCTGATGTTTATCTCACTTGGGAGTTACAAGTAGAACAAAAATTTAATTGCCATGATTTCCCTGAGAATAGGAGAGTTAGAGCTGCTACTAGTGAGTTTACAGACTTTGCTTGCGTATGGTGGAGTGAATATTGTCTTACTAATCCTAATAACGTACCTGCCACCTGGGAGGCTTTAAAAAGAGCTATGCATCATCATTTTGTTCCCTCATACTATGCTCGTGACTTGTTGAATAAATTAACCCGTTTGAATCAAGGAAGTAAAACTGTTGAGGATTACTATCAAGAATTAAAAACTGGTTTTGCTTCGCTGTGGTATAGAGGAAACCGAAGATGCTAAAATGGCCAGATTTTTAGGTGGGCTGAACCGTGAGATACATGATATACTTGATTATAAGGATTATAACTCTATCACTCACTTGTTTCACTTTGCTTGTAAGGCTGAACGGGAAGTGCAGGGACGTCATAGCAGGCAACGGAGCAGCTCCGGAAGTATTTTTACAGGTCATACAAGTCAATTCATGAACCGTACTCCCACAACCACCTCCAATCGAGTTGCTAATCCGAGCTCATCAAACAATTCCCAACGTCCGCTGGTGAGCGTGGGTGCCATATCTGGCTGGGGCCGAGGGAGGAGATGGGAGCCAGGGAGGAGGGAGGTGGCGGCACGACTGGAGGAGAAGGGCGGCGTCGCCGGCGGAGGGAGGAGGAGGGAGGCGCTCGGGAGGAGGAAAGAAGGGAGGTGGGCAGGCAACGCTCGAGAGGAGGGAAGAAGGGAGTGGGGAGGCCGCTGGTTTTGTTGAATGGCAAAAGCAGGTAAATACCACGCAAGTTGGGGGCAAATTCGGAAGGGGGTGGTGGGAAGCCGTGGGAAGTTGTCCCACGGCGGGTTTCGGCTTTTTCACGTATAAGACAGCTTCCGGCTTCCAAGAAAGCCGGTCGAAAAAGCCCACCGTTTGGGACAGCTTTTGGCTTTTTCGGGTGAAAAGCTGAAGCCGAAGCCCTCCCAAATAGCTTTAGTCCCTCCAGTTCTATAGTTGCATATGAGTGACGATTTGTGCGGTGCCATCTGGTTGTCTCTTTTTTTTCTTAATGAAAATGGAACTGGAGCATATGCTCTTTGGTTCTAAAACAAAATCTAGTTGTTTGACCTTTTTATTTTTTTTGTTGGAGTTTTGGGCTTGGCCCATTCAATATTCCAATTAAATCATAGGAAAATCACAAAGGCTCACTCATGCATGATAGAAGGTGAAAAGTTTAGTACCATATTACTAGTCTAGGTGGGAGGAAACTAATATATAAGGTAGAGTTGGTCTTACCTAGTTGAAGCAAGCAAATGAAGAACACACGTGCGCGCTCGCTCATTCACCTCGCCTCGCCACGCGACGCGACGTGTGAATGGTCCGACGGTTTCGTATCCGGTTGGCTGTGGAGCTGCAGTTTCTTTTTGCACCTCAAAACCTTGCATACGAATTAGAAACTGAAATTTGAATACGTTGTTTCAATTGGCTTTATGGCACACATTAACCGCGTCTAAAACAGCGTTATGACAACAGTTCCTAATAAACATTATGGCGACAGTTTCTTCTGCTGAGGCTGACTATATATAAAGGAGTCCTCTCCTTTTAGAAATCAGTTTTTTGATCTAGAGAGAAATAAGCTTCATCCAGAGAGAGAGCCCTATTTCATCTATGATGTGTAACCTCATCTACTCCATTCCTTCGTCGGCGTGCACCGGCGTGGGAAGAGCAGTGTCTCCGAAGTCGGCGTCCCTTGTGATCCTGCACGGGTTGGGGCGAATCAGGTTTTTGGGAAGCGTTCGTGCGACTGCTCACGGCTTCCTCCTTCTCCATCATCCTCTGCGCGTCGTCTTCTTTGGATCAGACTCTACCGTGACCTTCGTCGGAGCGATTCTCTGTAAGTCGTGGTGATACCATTTCATATGGCTTGGCTTTGTTTCCTAGATATTTGTCATGTGATGATGTTCATGCCTACTTCTATTAGTAGCATACTTATTCTAGACTTCGCCTTGTTAGTGCATATATATGAGATAGATATATTTGAGTTGACGATCATGTTACTGTTCATAGTATCAAATATACCTATTATATATGCTGTTGTCAATTCAATTATTGTTTTAAGAATTTTAATAAGGAAAATGGTGTGGTACTCTTGCGAGTACATACTCCCACTTCTCGTATACCACTTAAATCGTATGATGATACCTCTTTATCAATTTGAGCATACTCCAATAATGATTATAAGATACCCTAAAGTGAGTTCCATTAAAAAAATCAGTAAAGTCCACCTTTTATAGCAAAATTTGTGTATATACTTCTTTTATATATGAAAAGGGTATATAGCAAAAATAAAGGGCTCTAATGAAAAAATTTCAATCAAGTCGCATTGGAGTATCTTGTAATTGGTATTTAAGTATATTGAAAATGATAAAGAAGTATAATACATTTGTTTAGGTTGTATATTCGAAGTGGGAGTATGAAAAAACTTCAATCAAGTCGCATTGGAGTATCTTATAATTAGTATTTAAGTATACTAAAAATGATAAAGAAGTATAATATATTTGTTTAGGTTGTATATTCGAAGTGAGAGTATGTACTTCAGAGAGTACGAAACATGCGTCCTTTTAATAATCACAAAATGCTTATATACCTAACATTTTTAAGGACATTTTGGGCTTCTCAGTTACTTATAACATGCAGGTTTGACTTATATACAACAAATACATGATTGTATTGTTAAAACTAAAATGTCACATCCACATGCATCACTTGATTGACAACAAATTAAGGAAATTTGAAACAAAAGTGACAGCAAAAGAATAGCTGATCAACGGCCAGGGGCAATGGATTAGTTAAGACTAAATGAAGCTTAGATGTTGTAATCAGCCTAAGGATTCTAAGTCCATCTCCAATGTTGTATTTTAGCCAGTTCAAATGAAGAGAGAAGGTATTGAATCGATTCAATATATTAAAGGGATCGATTCCAACAAAAAAAATACATGGAACCGAACTCTACTTAAGAATCGATTTAAAGCATTAAACAACTCATATTAGCATTAAACAACTATATAGAAGAGAGTGCGTTTGAGAGATGATATTATTATTTTGTGGTTTTTTAATGTAATGTGGGGTCCCAGTTATTGGTAGAAATCGGTTTAATACATTGGAGAAAAACAAGCTTAATTTCTTGAATATTTACGTGGCATAACTTTAAATCGACGTCGGTTCAATACACTAAAGATGCTCTGATAATAACAAATTTGAGGGTTGGCTTGAGGCAATCAACTAATTGTAATCTCCTATTGCACGAATCATGACTGTGCATCAATGAAAAAAATGGACGATTGCAGCGGATTTGTGGGGCCACGTGGCGCGATGGCTGAGCGGTGAGCGTGACCGCACGGTGGGATCCGCGCCAAGAGTCCGATATGGTCTGGTGTTGGGTTTGGGAGCGGGAGAGGGGGTCCCGGCCGGCGTGAGTCATGGCTGCACGGCACCGCGGGGTCCGTCTGCCCACATGCGATGGAGACAGGCCACGAGGGTCGGTAAGGTGGAACACAGGGTACACGTACGGCATACTTTTCTCGTTTGTAGCATGGGCGGGGCGGTCATTTTGTGATTTTTTTTAAAAAATAATACAATTTTAAAAAATTACATAAATAAACAGTAGGAAAAAATTACAAAACTGAATCTTACTCGCCAATTCAGACCTTGTTGCCCATGGAACATGGTCATGATGCCAATTCAGCTCTCTATCGTCAATTAAATTGGCGATAAAAACTAAATTCCTGAATTGCTCTTGTTTGAAGGGGGCGCATGTCACTGGATAAGTCTAATAAGTCTCTATTGGCGACCGACAAGGTTTCTGTCGCCAATTGAATTGAATGGGCAAATTGGCGATAGATGTCTAGTTTTGTAAACAAAATCGACTATTTATTTATGTAATTCTTTTTCAAAAATATATTATTTTAAAAAATCGTCACTCTGTGATCTGGACTGAAAAGTGAAACAGACTACTTTTTCCAAAAGAGAAGGGGGAAATTAGTGGGCTTTTTGTCCACAAAACCTACAAGATTTTTAGGCCGGCCCATGGTTTGTTCATTTGGAGTACTTGTCAGGGCCTAACTTTGGTTATGTTTTTCCCATTGAGGGCCCTATTTGGATGGTATTTACAGACCGCAGTATTTCAAAATTACTGCTTTCAATGCATCATCCATAAAATACTACAGTTTATGAATACCACTGTTTCTTGCAGTTTTAAGAAAAACCAAGGTGTGTTTGGGTGTTGTAGTACTTCTCTGGAGGGATAGTGATAATGATTAAATTTAATGTTTAATTTAGATCAAGCTTTCAAAAATACAAGTGGAATTTAACAATTATTTGTACACATACTCTTCCGAAAAAAGATTCCGTTATGGACTGCTGCACATACAGATCAGCCTAACGGCCGGCCGTATACAATCACTTCGTTGATCGAAAGAGGGGAGAAACATTAAGGAAAAATCTATTCCATAATTGTGCACGTACGCGAAACCATTTTTCAATAGCGAAACAGAACATAATTTGCTCTAATACTGTAATACATACCTACGATCCTAATGACCTATGTGAGTAGCCAAATTACCCGCGCGCACGCAGATGATAATATAGCCGCGTGTGCACACGGCCGGACGGCGGCGCATGCACATACCGTAACCCGTGCACCGCACCGCACGTCTCTGCACCCACCCTATCACCTCAAAACCATCGCGTCGACGATGTCTGTCCGCGAGACAACAACGCCGGCCCGACACAACGGGCATGTAGATTTCCTCTCGAGCCACAGGTCGATGCACTCGGCGTGGTAGACGTGCCCGCACGCCCGCAGGCGCCGGCACTGGCCCCCGTCCGCAAGCCGCGCCTTGCAGATCGCGCAAAGCGGCTCCGCGGTCTGGCCGCTGGGGACGTCGGCCACGACCTCTTTGTTCAGCAACCCTTCGCGCTTCCCGCCGCCGTCGGTGACCTCCTTTGCTTCGGTGCGGCGCCGGCCGATGGCGCAACGCACAGCCCAGAAGATCGCAAATATTATCGCAAGGAGCGCGACCGCGCTGAGGAATACCTCGAGGCTGGCGAACTCAACCATCGGTGGGACTTAGACGGGCTCGCGTTGTGGCACGTATTAGATCGCTGCATGCGACCAGGGGTCGTACGCTTGAAGATATGAGTCAGAGTTGGGGTGCTCCGAGTTTGTTTGTTAGTTGGTTTCCGATGCTCACTACCTTCGAATAAGTTTAATTTGGAAAGGAAATAGACTCCAATAAGTGCATTGCGATTTGATTTCAGTTCCTGATCGCGTTTCAATAAGAAAACAAACTAATTCTTGATTCTATTGCCGATATAACTACAAGAGAAAATCAGAGCGTATCCAAAAATCGGAAAGAAATCGTTATAGCTCACGTTGCTCGCTTGCTTTTGCATGTTGATGATTGTGACAGTCTCAACATGAGCATTAAGGAGTGGCATCACATGCAAGCATGCGCTAGCTCGCAACATAATTAATTTGAGTGATTAATCACGAGTATTTGCATTGTTAGATTTACACATAGACCATGCGTAGATGGCTTTACTTTATCTCAAATCGTGAGGTGTTTAGCAATAACTTTTGTATACTATAAAGTTTAAGCACATTTGGGTTGTTTATTGCACAACCAGGCAAAGCTGTTTGATTGTGCAATTCATGATCTTGTCTCTAGACCAAGTATGGGGCGAGCACAACAAATTGAGTCGTCCGAGAGAAATTAATTTATCATTCAAGATTTATATTTCATAGTCTACAAAAGATAGACTTTGAATGGCACTGAACACCCTTTTTTATCAGAGGGCACTGAAGACTGAACACCTACCTATTCAAGCATTGTACCTCTCCCAAAATCAGTTTTCACCAACCGAAAAACTTTTTTTTATTGCAACGTGACACCCTCTCTGAATATTCCCCTTCTATCCCCATGGTAAGATCTGGAATAGAAGGCCAGAAGTCAGATCTGCAGTTACAGTCTTACAGACTCCAAATTAAAGAGACGAGCAGTTACAGTCTTACAGAGTAATAGACAACCAAGAGGCGCCAAACAGCTAGCGAGATTAGGGTTTCTCAAGCCCGCTTCCTTCGGCCGGCCGCATCTCTCAAATCCTTAGCGTCTGGGGATTACAAAAGAAATCCACCCAGGTGGTTCCCACTCCCCATCTCGATCCACCCCTTTTCTTGTTCGATTCCATTGGAGCCCACGAGGTCTTTGCCTCCCAAAACCCTCTACCTCTCTGCTCCCACTGACTCCCATCACTTGGATTCTCGAAGTTTCTGCACGACCTCACTCTCGCTGCAGCCTTTTCTTGCAGGCTTTTCGCTTCTTGGATCCGTACAGAGGTGCAAGAATGGCCGCCGTTCTTGGAGCTTCCGGAGCCGGCCACTGAAAGGTACTGTAACGAGTATATGATTGTAGTCTTGTTTTGACTTTTTTTCTCCTGGTTGGCTATTGGTTAAACCCAAAACCTTTATCGTGTTCTTGGCATTGATCTGATCGAATTCAATCTCTTCAAAAGTCGCAACATTTCTTCTTGGAATCCATGCGTGTTTGAATTCTTGTCTCAAACAGCTTGAAGAACTCTGGGGGGGTCCGGAAGCTGCCCTGTCTCGTCTTGCACGACGGAATCTTGGAATGGAGCCGGCGACGGGGAAGGTGAAGAAGACGCCTTCAAGTCTGCTTTCGCGCATCTCGGATATCTGCAAGGTGCATTCCGTCGGCGTTGCGCAGGCCGTCCGCGAGAAGCCGAAGGCCAACAGCAACGTCACCGCGGAGAGCAGTGAAGACGGTGCACACCTGAAGGTCCACCCGCATCGAGTATCTGACCATGAGAGCCTCTCCGAAAGTTCCCCTGTCCGTTATGGGGAAGCAGTTGTCGAGAAGCTTCTCGACGCGATTTCTGATCTTAAATTAGCTTATGTCAAGGTTCAGCAAGCGCATGTGCCATATGACCCTGAAGAGATTATGATCGCCGATGGGCGTTTTGCGTCGGAGCTTGAACAGACTGCTGAGTTAAAGGATTTGTATGTTAATGTGAACAAATGGAACAACTCAATGTACCAGTGTTATGTGAGCTCTAGAATTCAGGAGCATCAGAAGTTGGCAGTGGAGTTGCAAGGTGCCATTTTCAAGAAAGACTCTGAAATTGTTTGGTTGCGAGCAGAGTTGGACGAGCTGGAAAGGAAAAACATGGAACTGAAGGAGAAGATTGGTGCGAAGGCGTTGCACAGAGAAGGATGTTTCACAATCAGGGGGGAGGTATCAATGGATATGTTCATGGAACTGTTTGAGCTTTCATCAAAGTCTATCCATGATTTTGCTAAACTCATCATCGGTTGGATGAAAGTTTCTGGATGGAACCTAGACCTCTTGACATGTCCAATCGATAATTCTGTTGTATATGAGAAAAGGGCTCACAAGAAGTATGCTGTTGAGGCGTATTTTGCTTGCATAATGTTTAATGGGGACAAAGGGGACTATTTTTCTGTGGATTGTTTTGATTATATTATGGGTTTCAGAGACCCAATTGATGCTCTTATGGAAGCCCCATATTCAAAATTTGGGAGATTTTGTCGAGCAAAGTATCTAGTCGCTGTGTCCCAGAGTATGGAGGATTCGTTCTTTGGAAATTTGGATCATAGAGCATTTGTCAAGAGTGGTGGTCATCCAAGGACACCATTATACGAGGCATTTGTGAGAATGTCAAGATATGTTTGGTCATTGCTCACTGTTGCTCGTTCTTCAAATCCCAGAGCTGAAATGTTCTATGTCAGGAGTGGTGCTGAATTTCGAAAGAAACACATGGAAAGTATACCAGCCAAGATGACCACAGAAGAAGAGAAGATCAGTGTTGGGTTTACAGTGATGCCGGGGTTTAAGATTGGATGCACTGTCATCAGAAGCAAGGTCTATCTGTCCATGGTTAACTCACGGGACTTCTAAACACATCATTTAACGACAGCATTAGGTAAACAGAATCAACTAGCTCTATAGTAGCTCTGGTGATTTGAGTTTCTGTTGAGCTCCTTCTGTATTTGGACTAGGAGCATAAGCTAATAGATTGCTCAGTGTGTCAACTTTTTGTAAATTATTGTGCTGATATGTAATAACATGTTCAGTTGTTCGTTCAGACCTTTATTAAATCATGCCTTTGTTCATGAGCTACTTTACTTGATTGAAGAAATTGATTTATGGAATGTGCACACGATCCTTGTATACCATTCCATATGGAAAATTGAACACATGATATTGTTCTAATCCTTTTAGGCTACAACACCGTCTATGTATCTATATATCCATGAGTGAAACAATGTTTTTTGATGGTACAATAAAAGTTCATCTGGCGAATAGTTTAGAAAAGAAGTTCGTCGATTTTGAGTTCTCCAAGCATGCCACATGCACATATCTTCCTAATTTGTCAACCTGCCTGGGCGCCCCCCTTGTGTCCTTCTTGCAAACTTTGCAGGTCTTGTCCACCCAACCTTCCTCCACGTATTGCCCTTCAACTGCATTCGGAACCAATTTGGCTGGTCATTAACATGATTTATATTCTTTTGCTCAAAAAACAATGATTAGGAAAACTTTGTTTGAGAGAATCTTTTAAGCAGTATATATATGTATAGTATTGCAACAACTTATTCAGTCTTGCAGTATCTGAGAAGTGTATAAAACATGCAGCTAGCTATCCATTTAACATTCAGTTATTGTAATGGGAGAAGGTTTAGATCAGGTTCAGGTACCATCAACATATGACTTGAAGAAATCCTTGTAGGTGCCACCAATCTTCCTCCGAAGCGCTCCATACTTCATTGCAAATCCAACCAAAAGTATCAACATTAGGAAAATATCAGATTACTGGTATTAACATTATTGATCCACACTTGTTGTGCATCAGTGTCTAAATAAATACCTGTTCCTTTGTCATCTTTCCTTCAGCTTTGATGGACTCCCTGGCTTCATATAGCAGCTCTGCATCCTTCTCTGACCGGACCTGCGAGAAGTCCAGCGCCTCTGTGATGCTTCCAAACAAGGATTGCCTACTGCCGTTCTCCTCACTTGCTTCTGCATAGGCCTTAACTGATCTGAGGCTGCCACTGCTAGGCTTAAAGGATGATATGCTATGGTGAAGTCCAAATGAGGAGCTTTGAGAGGGGAACAGTGGAAGAGCCCTCATGGCCATGGGTGCAGGTAGGTAGTTGTTCTCCACAAGTAAGAAACTTGGCAAGTGATCTACCCCTTATATATGTTGGGACATTTGGTGCACATGAACAACGTCATGCAATGCGGTTTTGTGGCGGTCACAAGGCTACGTGTTGCAAGGCAAGCCTGCTGAAACGAGAGGGAAATACCGGTCCACTGCCACGAAAGTGTTAAGACGAGTGAACGGTGTTGAGCGTTGCCACGCGCCTCCCGCGCTGTGTCTGGCCAGGAAGGATTGCGGCAGCGTGGCTGTCTTAGTTGATGTGTACATGAAGGGATATTTGTGGAGGACTGTTCTCCTGACGGAAATAGGGAAGTCACAAGCTAAAGGAAAATAATTGTTGAATACCCACAATAAGTAGAACAAGGTTCTACTCATAAATCGTATTTGTTGAGCAAGTCTGACGCTTCGTGTTGTTATTCTAGAGGTAATAATATTTAGATATACGAATTACTATTCGTTTGCTCAGTAGAATATTGCTCCAACGAATAGCAAGCATTTACCAGAATTAGCGCAGCTGTACAATAAGATAGAAATGATCTTTATTACAACAGTAGCCACACAAGGCTAAGGTTCTTGTCGAGACCCTGGATCTTCGGATCCAGGACCTCTCGTATATATCTGACTATTCCCTGATCAAGAAATTTAGTGCACACAACATTCAACATTGGCGTAATCAAAAACCGTACCACAAACTATAGATGAAGCAGACAAATTAATATTTAATAGGAAAATGACTTATGGTCAAGTCTTACAAATGGTGCCACACAGGGCTTAACAACAAAAGGAAGCTTGCAGCGGAAACCAAACATCCGATGGAGATCACCCAATATGCCTACAGGCAATCGAGTGGAGGACGCGACCTAATACGCATAGTCTTCAAAGTAATCCTCTTCATAGAACTCGGTGCTTCCTAGTTCTTCTTCAGCGACTAATCAACCAGAGGACATAAAGCCGTGAGTACTTTGAATGTACTCAGCAAGTTATAGGCAAATGTATGCAAATAGTATTTATGCAAGGTTTGCCAAGGACAGCTTTATGGTTATTTTGCAGAAAGCAGTATTGACAGTAAATACAGTAAGTAGATTGCAAAACACAATTTTAAAAGATTAATACATAAGTAATCAATTTTCTTTGAAACAACTAGTGAACACCCTGTTCACTTCCCAACCAACAACCACAACCAATACTAGATTCGAACAACCCATTCCCACATTTTCGACAAAAGTTCTACCCTTTGCGTGAAATCACCAGGCATGTCCACAACCGGGGACACGGCTATTCGAATAGTTTTACACTCTGCAGAGGTTGTACAGCTTGACCCACAAAACACGAATTCTCTAGTTTGCTCGGCATAATTCTATGCCACCGCTCACTACCTTAGGTAAGCAGTCTAGAGCACGTGACAAGGCTTTTACAAAGTTCTGTTTTGACTCGGTTCTGTTCGCTAAGGGGTTACCGTTACGGGCCCCCTCTTGCGCCATTCCCAACCAAAACAGAACCGAACCAAAACATTGCTAATTAGTCGGCCAGGTCTAATTAGCAGCCAGGTCTATCCCAGTCTAGACATGTGGTTGTACGGTTAAGGCTGAGATCAATGGTTCAAGGTTAAGTCCTTAGTTGGTTACTCAGGCAATGCAACCTCATCCCAAAATCATCCCCTTTATTGCACGATCACTCGCCTGAGTATAAATCAATTTCGTTCAACACGGCCAAATGACAACCCTTGCCATGGCACAACATCTTTTATCAATAGTGGCTTCGCCACAGTTCCATAATTCCTTTAGTCAAATTCAACCTTGTTGGGTTCCACCCAGCCAGAGGACCACCCTAGTTCTAGCACCACAAATTTTAGTTAAGGCGACAACAAATGTCGTGGCCTTACACAGGACCACACTTCATTTTAATCAGCAACACTAGCCGCTACTACACAAGCCACAAATCGGTGCGCTGGGGGTAAATTAATATTGAATGATTCATGGCGAGACTGACGTCTACCAAAGCATGGCTAAGCAAACATGATACCCATGTTGGTAGTACAATAATGTCCAACTAAAATAATCCATCCTAGGGTGTCCAAGGATTTATGCCATTCAAGGGTACATGTCATTCACAAATTATCAAGGAGGCATAATGGCAATTAGGTAATTAACTAATTCTTGAAACCATTTATTATAAAACTAGCAATGCATGTTTATATCAAACAATATACTTTTCATAAAATAGGTTCAATATGATCAAAGGTCTACGACTTGCCTTCGTTGAAGAGTTGAGGTGCGTCGGTTGTTGGGTCCACGAAGTCTTCTGAAACGCCAGAATCTATACATGCGAACAAAGCTAAATAAATAAAACAACTCCAAATAAAATTCAAATAAATACCAAATAAATACTAATAGGAAGATAAAGAATTTAGATGAATTTATATATTTGAATCACTCGAATCGGAGTTCGAATGAGGAAGTGGGAAAAACACATGAAATGATAGAATTAGGGTTTTTCCAGATTTTCTGAATTATTTTTCTAAAGGAAAATCGGTTTAATGCCACACAGGCACCACATGACAGTCACATCAGCAAAGGGGGTGATGTGGCCGCTGACTGGGCGTGACCTGGCGCCACATGGCTCGGCCACGTCGGACCCGAGCCAGCGGTGCACGGGGACCAAGGGTCGACGGCGATTGGCAGCGTGGCGGCTGGCGGCGAGGATACCAACGCGAAGAGGAGCTCACGAGGAGTTGGGCGCGTGAGTTCTTGATGACGCGACGGCACGGGAGGGTCGTCGGCGAGGAGAAAAAGCAGCAGCGGCGGCGGTTGAACGGCGGGCCCGATAGGCTCAGGGGCGAGGGGCAAGACGTAAGCCCTCGCTTTGGCGATGCCGGAGGCGAGGTCGATGGCGCTGGAGGAGGCTCGACGGCGGCGGTGGATGTGGCGGAGTGAAGCTCGGTGGCGACGGCGGAATCGCGAAATACGGCGAGAGAGGGAGAGTGAGAGGTTGGGGAAGCAAGAGGAGAGGGAGGCGCGTCCATTGCTCACTTTTATAGGCCTCGGGGAGGCCCGGAGGAGAAGGAGGGGAGAGGTTGTCGGCCATTAATGGCGGACGACGGGTTCCAGCTTGACCGCGCGGAGAAGAGGGAAGCGGGCGCACGGTGGCGTGAGCGGGATGGATGGCAAGAACCGGACGGACGGTAGGCTGCTAGGGCATGGTGAGGAAGCAACGCGGCGTCGGTGGGATTCAAGGCGAGGCGAGCGGCGGTTTGGGCGGAGGCTGAAGATGACCAGGAGGCGGGGTGTGCGGCTGACGGGGCGGCCCCACACGACAGCGAGAGAGAGGAGAGAATGGGGAAGGGTGCGGTGGATGCAAGCCGTCCGATCCAGACGGACCAAGATCTCGATCAAGTAAGGCTGCGTGCAAGTGGGCCAGCGAGGTGGGTTGCGCAAGGAGGGAGGGAGAATGGGCCGAAGAAATTCGGCCCAAACAGTAGAAGGGGAAATTTGAGGATTTTTTTATTTTAGGAAATACCAGAAAAGCAAAAAACCTTTTTAGAAAATAGCTAAATTCGTCCAAAAATTCAAGAAAAATTCACAGAAATCTCTTGAATTATTTAGAACTTAATAAAAATATTTTTAGCTTAACTTTTGCTTTTAGTTTTTGCAAATAATTATTTTTAACTTAGGGCAAAAGGAAAAAACCAATTTAAAATCCAACCAAACTCAACTAAACCAACTTAAAGTTTTAATTAATTCAAATTAAATTGCTTTTAAAATTCTAAATTATAAGTTAAGCTTTGGCAAATTAATAAAACCAAATGGTTAATTTTTAAAATTTTCAAAATTTTCAAAAAACCTAAAAAATAGGGATGTTACAATTCTGAATACAATTATTTAATTACAAAGGGGAATACACTTCTCGCGCTTGCCTGCTAGGTCTCTCCAGCAGTCTACTCGTCCCACGAGTCGAATAGGGCGTCCACCTCGCCCTACTCCTCGTAACTAACGCCCTCGTCACCAGCGGCCTTCTCGGTACCTACAAAACCCTCATCCTACTCAGGATAACTCCCGGCCGGATTAGGGTCTAAGCAAGGGGAGAGATAGCAAGAGCGAGTACTAGTGTACTCAGCAAGCATTAATAGCAAAATGCACCTAATGACTCTACCTCTTGTCCTTATCAAATTCCTAACTCTTCTCTTGTTCTGAAAATAGTCATCAAAATTTAGGTTGCAATTTTAATTCTGAAAATACTACTTGTCACTCGAATAGAAGATAGACCCTTGGTGGTTCTCGTAGACTCCAATCCAGGAGACTGACATGAATTTATGATTTGATATAGCACTGCGCAGGCTTTTACCACTTTACCCAAAATTATTTTGAGCTCTCTATGAACCAGGTCCACCGCATTTCCTTGTATGCGATTTCGAGTTCAGAATACAGAACACTTTCTAGGTCACATGATTAAGTCTCTACCCATTACTTTCCATCGGTGCTGATCTAGTCTCGGTGCTGACCTCGTCATCCACCGAGTTCCAGTAATGTTGGTTAGGGTGGCTCTCGTCCGTGCCCAACACTCCACCTTAGAGCGGCTCACTTCCGTGCCCAAACACTCCAATATGACCCGTTGTGGAGATCATAATTACGTAACAAGATAGCATTTTCTGCCCGCCGAAACGAAAAAATGGTTGGTACTGAATTTACGGCCTCTGATCCGGGTGAGAGTTTTGTTAGTCCTTATATTTTAATGTAACGTCCCAAGTTTTTACGAGTTTACGGGTTTTCAATATATATATATATATATATATATATATATATATATATATATATATATATATATATATATATATATATATATATATATATATATAACCATTTGGTTTATTGAATTTGCTCGAGCTTAACTTGGAGATTTCTAAAAATTTGCAACGCTTTAACATGAACTAATCCAACTTCAACTAATTCGAGTTTGGTTCCTTTTGAGTTGCTAGAGTTCTTTGGTGTTAGGATCTCCTTTCCTTGTTCGCTCCAAACCTCCCTCTCATTTGGACCCCCCCCCCTGGTCAGTCTAGACCCCCCTTTGGTTTAGACCTCCCTCTCGTTTGGACCTCTCCCTCAGTCTAGACCTCCCTCTCGTTTGGACCGCCCCCTCAGTCTAGACCTCCCTTTGGTTTAGATATCCCTCTCGTTTGGACCTCCCCCTCAGTCTAGACCTCCCTCTCCGTCCAAACCTCCCTTCCGTTTGGACCTCCCTCTCTGTCCAGACCTCCCTCTCATTTGGACCTCCCCCTTTGTCCAAGACCTCCGGGTGGTCCTGGAGACTTGCCACGACCACCCTCTTGGTCTTTTTGCGACGACCTCTCCTTGGGTCACGACTACCCCTTTGACCGTGACCTCCCCTTTGGTTGGACCACTCTCCCGAACTTTGACTGGTCCCACCTATCAGTCCTGCTCACCTTCTTCTTCCTCTCGTCACGTCGCTGCTAACACAAAGGTCCTTGAGCATTAAATGATGTTGTGTCGTATTAAATGCTGCTGCTTTTTGCAGTACCCGTTTCCCCCCTCTTGTCTCTTCCCCGACCTGCTCCCATCTCCTCCTTCACCTACCCTTGGACTCGTGTGTCTCTGAGTCTCTGTGACTCTTCTCATTTTCTCCAAGCTATAAAAGCCTAAGCAGCCCTTTTTCATCACCTTTTCCTCACCTAGCTCTCCTACTCTCTTGCTCTCACCCTGTGTCTCTGTGCTTGGAGTTTCGCCAGAGTCTGCTGAAGCTGCGTCATCGCCTCCACCTCGCCGCCGGAGAGTTCACCGGAGCACCCGCGCCGTTCGCTGTCCTCCTCCCGTCCTCTCTCTCTCTCTCTCTCTCTCTCTCTCTCTCTCATCCGGGTGAGTTTCTCCGTGCCTTATTCTACTTTTTGCTCTTACAACCACGTTGCGTAGTTGTGTCTCTCTCACAACCACATAGCATAGATTATATCCCTTTTCATACGACCACATGGAGTAGTCGTATCCTTCGTTGGATCCCAGGACCTCCTTTGGACCTCCTCCTTAGGACCTCTCCCCTCAGGATCTTCTTTGGACCTTCTCCTTTGGACCATCTCCTTAGGACCTCCTCGTTGGACCTCCTTCCCAGTGTCCATTTTTATTTCTGTGCCTTTCTTTTTGTTCTAGTTTGGTAGCTTTGGTTTTTATTTGGTTTTATTGTATTTATTTGGCTTTTTTCGCACATGTAGATTCCGACTTCTCTGAGGAGTTATTGGACCCGACGACCTCTACCGAAGCATCTCCACTCTTCATCGAAGGCAAGTCGTAGACTTTTGATCATGTTATTCCTAGTTTTCAAAATCATATTGTTTTATACCAACACGTATGGCTATTTGTACAAAATGCTTTGGGAAATAACTAATCACCTACTCGACAGTATGACTCCTTGAATACTTGTGATGACATGTTGACATGTACCTTTGGACCACCATAGGTTGGGTAATCCTAGTTGGACCTCTTTGTGATGACCAACTTGGGTGTGTATATTTCTTAGACCTGCTTAGTTATGCAATGTCTCTCGATCACTTGTCTCATTGATGATAAACTTGACAAAGTGAATATGGAATTGTGGCACGTGTTGTCTTGGCATGTGTTGCCTTGGCATACGTTGCCCTGGCATGTGTTGTCGTTAATAAAATTTGTTGTGCCATGGCTAGGGTGGTCATTGGCCAGGTGGAACCCAAAATATTTTCGCTCGGGCGAGTTATCGTGCAGTAAAGGGGGTGCAGGAAGCACATTGGGATGAGGAGGTCTTGCCTGAGCAACCACTAAGGAATTAACATTGTAAGCCATTGATCCGGACCATACCGTGCAACCATAAGACCATTATGGGGTGATCCTGGCCAACTAATTGGTAATGCTTTGATTCGGTTCCATTTTGGTGGAAGTGTGTAAGACATGGGATGGACACACACACTTGGCGCAAGAGGGGGCTAGGAAGGCGAAACCTTAGCGAGCGGAACCGAGTCAAAACAGAACTTTGTAAAGGATTTGTCACGAGCTCTAGCCTGCTTACCTAAGGTAGTGAGCAGGGGCATCGACGAGTGCCAAACAAACTAGAGAGGCCGTGTCTTGTGGGTAAAGTTGTACAACCTCTGTAGAGTGTAAATCTATTCAAATAGTCGTGTCCCCAGTTATGGACCTGCCTGGTGATTTCACACAAGGGGTAGACTTTCTCAAAACTTGGTGAGTGGTCTGGCTCATGACTAGGGTGGTCGTGAGTGGCCTGGGCCGTGACCAAGGTGGTCACGAGTTGTTTTCAAAAAACTTGTTTACTTATGTACTACTCTTTCCAACTTGTGCTTTGCAATCTACGTATTGTATTTCATGTCAATTTGGCTTTTTGCAAAGTAACCATAAAGCTATTCCTTGTTGAGCCTTGCATGAATAATATTTGCATACGATTCCCTACAGCTTGCTGAGTACATTCAAAGTACTCATGGCTTGTGCCCTCTGGTTGATCAGCAGCTGAAGAAGACCTCCCAGGGTGCTCCGAGCTCTTTGAAGAAGAGGTCTTTGAAGACCTCTCGTGCTAGGACGTCCTCCACTCGATTGCCTGTGGGCATGTCGAATGGCCTCCACGTGGTAATTTTGCTTTTCACTGTGAGCTCTTTTGTTGTTAGCCCTGTGCGGCAGACCTCTGTAACAACTTTGACCATAAGGTCTTTTGTTGTATAAGCGTTAATTTGTCTGTTTCATCTATAGTTTGTTGTATGGCTGTAATTACATCGTTGTTGAACCGTGCGGACTAGCGACTGATCGTGGGACTAGTCCAGAATGCACAGTGGGTTCCAGAGGTTGCTACCCGGGGCGTGACTACAATGGTGGGAGGGAAAGGTTGGCTACCTTGCCGGGTTCGTTCGGGACTGGAATGGTAGTGTCAGCGGTGCTGGTCGTCGCCATACAGGTGCTGATCGCGCATTGGTGCTCTTCTGGTCCCTTTCGCCTTCCCCTTCCCCTCGGTGCCTTGGTGCTGGCTGTGAGATGTGAAAGTGTTGGGAAAGCTCTTGGCTTTGCTCCTCCTTTCTTTCGGCTATGAGGTGTGGCTTGGTGTGCTGGGAGTGAGAAAGGCCTTGGCTAGATGCAGGCTTAAGAAGGAGGCTTCGGCTGCCCTAATCCTTTGCCTATGTACTCACCCTTTTAGCATGATCCTATTCCTTTTTACCATGATCCTATCCCTTTCTTTTGCCCTCACTGTTAATTGGAAACTGGTAATGCTTGTGTTGGCTTTGGAGGAAAGAATTGCTTCGGCTGGGCTCGTAACTGGAGCTTTGTGGTGTTGCTTGTGAGACCCTGTGATGTTCTGAACTGAGGGTGGGGTTAAAGGGGAGATGCACTGTAGAATTTTATTACTGTTGAGGCAAATTAGGAAAAGTGGGTGTTGGGCTTTAATGATGACGTATGACGAGACCCCACGGAAGTAAAAGGTGCCTATTAACTTAAGTTGGCCTGGATACCTTAATTATCAAGGGCCAACTAACTCCGGTTGGTCAGGGTACCTTGGTGATCGAGGGACCGACTACTCAGGTTATTCTGGGTATCCTACTACACTTTGGGGAATCTGACGGCAACCTCTATTTATGCTAACTCATAGATACTACACTTGGTTTACTAACTGCATTATGATCTCGTTGGTCGCTTATGGAGATGTGAATTTGGGAGAGGTCTAATGGGTTGGCGATAAATGGACAGGATGGCCAAAGAGGGCTTCGGCGATATGCAATGCAGAAAATTTGTTTTATTCTTTTATAATTTACTTAGAATTGTGATTTATTATTGGGGTCTGTTGTAGATGATTCTTGTAATAAATTCTGAGTTTGTAGCAAATGTTTTATTTCGGCTTGTAACAAACTCTTGTAATTAATTCTGGATTGTAATATTTTACTTTTGCTTGTAATGAAATCATATTGTGATTAATTCTTGTATGTTGTTGTGATGTAAGGAATTATGGTAATTTAAACCCGAGTTTGTAATTAATGTTTTACCTTTGTTTGCAATGAATCCTTGTATGTTGGTCTGATTTAGGGAATTATTATGATTTAATCCCGAGTATTTACATTTAATGCTTTACTGTTATCGCAATGGATTTTTGTAGGTGACTTTGAAGTAAAGCATTCTTGAATTTAAGTGTGTGTTATAACAATCTTTTACATTTGCCTGCGATGGATCCTTGTATTCTTATTGTAAATTCTTTTGCAAACTTTTGATAACACAATTTTATATGAATTTGTCTAGCGACGTGTTCGATACTGAGTTTATGTTTTGTTTTTGTTTAGATGAATTTTTATTTACTGCTTAATTACCAATTAGCGTTGTTTAGATTCGCTTGAATTTTTGGGGTCTCGGATCCGATCATGTGTTCAATTCGTTAATACTTACTGTGTTGATGAGTTTATTTTACTGTGTAATGATGTTTAACACTGATTATCGACGCTTAGCTTAAATTAATTGTCCGGGTTGTCACAGCCAGCTTTGAAGATTTTCAAAAGATAACTTATGTTGTTTATATATAGCTCGAAATTCTTGCTTCTAAATTGTTTATTTCAACATTGTAAGATTGGAAGCAGTAGTCTTCCTGTCGACTCTGATTTTAGTATGGGCTATTCCTCATGAGTTCCATTATGCTACTCGGATGATCCAATTTGAAGAAGTAGCTGAATTCCAGGTTGAGCTTTACCCACGGCCTCACCCTCGCTTGTAAAGTCCCAGCCGTGTGCACAACAGTAATGATAGACATGGTTGTTTAATCTTCTTGCTTGACCCAACTTCCGCTAAGTACAACACATAGAGCCCCGAGCAGACCTGAATTTTACTCGGACTGGGGCGAATTATGCTCTAGGGAGCAAAATCTGTCATGATCTATGTCTTATTCTAATGCTAGAATCACCAATTATCTGTGCACAATACCGTCTTTTTCGGATGCTGGGCACTGCTAGTACAATGCTGTGCACAATATGTTCCTTAAGACCTTAACATCTCCCCTCACAATAAATATGTTAGATGTGTTAAATTTATATGTATTTTTCCTGTTGTATAAGGGGTTACTTGTATATATACCACATCTGTACTTGTATATATATTGGTCCATTGACTTCATAATGAATATAAGTGCTATTCATAACAAAATCCTCACCGGATTCAGTTGCTGTCAGTATTTTGTGTTTAAATTGGACACCGCGAGTGTGCAATTGACATTGGTTAAGTGACTTGATGACTTCAGATTGAACCTTGATGGTGCTCCTTGAAAAGAGAGAACATTTGGCAGAGGGGAAAATTGGGCCGACCACTGAACATGCCCTCGTATTGCCACCATAAATACGAGCTGAACTAAAGGGATTGATCCAACAAGGCAACAACCATTGTGGACCTCAGGTGCCGCAATCTCCATGATGATGGCCTAATAGCAATGGTGCCCCCATGCAGCTTTATTCCCCATCAAATTGTAGCATCAGTGCTGAAATAATCATGGCGCCATGACATGCACCTTTTGTAGGGCTCTTGTGACACCAAACCAAAGCTATAAGATGCAACATGTCCAATCCTCTTCTATCATCATCAGGGTTCAGGAAAAATTACAAGTACTAGTACTAGCTCAGTGACAATGCAGCAGTACGCGGAATTGGAGCACCAGTAAGCCAGTATAGCCAACGTAGATATTAATGACAACTGACAAGAGGTCGAGAATCTTTTTAAGGACTAACCTACCTACATACACTACACCTCAATGGTCGCGACCAAGAAGAATGCAGTCTAATATGGAATGGACCACTGGCATCATGAGCTGGACTCCAGGCGAAGGAGAAAAAAGTTAACGGGAGCTTAGAGGCTTCGCTGCGGCGTCCTTGTCATTGAATAGCATAGCATGATCCCGAGTCGATCTATGCGGTCCTCAGCTCCTCTCTCTCCGGCCTTGGCAACTTCCGGGTCTTCCACTTGCTTTTATGAGCCTCGCACGTGTATTGTCACGTCAGGTCAAGGTCTCAAACCGGGCTTATCCTCGCATAAGCGAATGGCAAACTACTATTACTGGTACATTTTGGTACACAAGTATACGTCTGTGCAGTGTGCTACTATACATCGTCACATGCTCACACCCACTTCAGCAAATTTTGCGCTTTGCAATGAGAAATTATACCCATTTTGGTACGAGAAAGGCGCAAATGCAACAAGAAAGCACCCACCATTTGCACGTTAAAGATCGAGAGTAGCAGTAATGCAGTACAGTACGAGCCATATATATATATTCCACACGGTTGGTGCTTAGAACCCGGTACGGATGGTGGGAGAGCTACAAGCTACTGATCCTACTTTTTCGTGATATATGTACCGAGCCAGCTGAATTCGATCTCTTTTAGATCCAGTTTTTATGTACGCTACCCACCCATTAGGGCAAACAAAACATGATTAAAATCTCATTTATTAATCTCCAGGACCATCAGTCACCAGGAGCTCAGCTCAGGACACTTGCTAGCTACTAGTTGCTTTCCGTCGCCCTGAAGCATCCGTATTTTTTTGTTGTGTATTGTGGCAGGTATACGATCATTTCAGCAGCCGGGACCGATTAAAGAGCTAGAGACGTACGGGCGCAACACACTAATAATACAGCCGAGACGTATACCTTCATGTGCGTGTACTACAACGCCGGTACTGTTTCCACCTGCTCGGCTGATCTCGGCGTACTTAACTAGTTTGCTCGGCGATTGATTAGGACATGCTAATCTCGTGACAAAACAGAGCCTTAGCCTCATGATGGCCTGTGAAAAGCACCGGTGGATGGATCTGCATCTGATGGAGATCGAGCAGCAGCATCGATCGGCAGTACTGCGGCGCTGATCGTATCCGTATCCCGACCGAGCTCGACTGATCACAGGCCATCAAGGGAAAGGGAACGATCAATCTCAAAACCAAAACTGAATGTATCCCAAAGAAAACAACAGCAGGTATTTGATCCTGCCACGCATTCCTCTCATTGCCCGTTTGAACGCGGAAATTTCATATGAATTTTACACAATTTTTTTATAGGAAACAGATCAGTTTACGCAAGAATCAGGAAAAAATCACCACGGTCCAAACGAGGCCTCGCTACAGTGCGAACTGCTAATCCTTGATGCAACTTGCACAGCAACGCCATGTATTCATGCCGCCATTGTCAAAGGAGAATGGTGCTAATATCTTAATACAAGTCCGCTGACGACTAGCCAGTGACCGACACTATCTAGTAATTAGGAGCCCGGAAAAGAAGGCAGGACGGAACACAGGGAGCTTAAACTAATGGCGCCTCCTGTCAGGATGCGGCACAGCTTTCGCACCAAGGGAAACCAAGATCCTGCCGTGTTTTTTGTATCCACGCGATTAACAAAATTCGGCGGGGGCGGGGGGTGGAAATGGGATTAGTAGGTAAGGTGGCGATCAGCGCAACGCCCGACATGCCGGGAAAAATAAACTCGCGGGCCACGTACTCGCTGCCCCCGGCGACGAACCGTGCGGCTGATTTCGAGATTATCTTACGCGTCCGCGCGCGCTAAATGAGGCGTCGTTGCCTGCTTGCCCTGCCCCCGTGCAGCGGGATAATATACAACGCAGGGGAAAACGCGGCTTATCTAGGATTATTATATGGCGGACGCCTTAGTTTATGGAGTAGTATTTGCCTAAGACGGTCGAAATGCATGGTGGTTGGCATAGAAAGTTAGAAACTCGACTATGCAAAATGCAACTCGTGTTTTTTTTGGGTGCCTACTAAGCATATCGGATATGGTTTTGATCAACGTTTTTGCAGCTGTGTTTGTCCACGGCGCAAAGGAATGCACGCGTACGTATCTACCTCAGGACTGGAGTCAGGACCACCTTTACCCTCTGATCGCTAAGCACTAAGCAGCCATCAATCCTCTCCCAACGTTTAAACATAGGATCGAGGACTCGGTTTTTACGATCAGATAGTATTTCAACCCCCCTTAGTAACGTATACACCTGACAGCTGCTTAAAAAGACATGAAGTCATACTCCGAAACTCCGTTCTATGATTTCTAATATCCAACTTACCCTCGTACCCCAGGTATTGCAGCATCCAAGGTCTTTTGGAATGCAGAAATTTTCTCTAAATCCTGTGAGAATTGAACCGTTTCATGCAATTCCAAACGGACCTTCAGGAATACAAAGAGACACAGGCACCAGCCCTTCAGCCTTTTGCCCAAATAGTTGAAGTTGTTGCAAGTAAGGTGGTATCCTACTTACATTTGTATCGCACTATCACACGCGCGGACTGCAGTTGTACAACACAGTCAGTTGACCCACTGATCGAGGCAGGCAGGCAGGCATCCATCCAGCATGTCTGAACTCTGAACTACGTTGTTGCGGAAGCCAGGCTCTCCATTAGCCATCCAGCCGATTTAGCTTACGTGGCACGCCATGCGACGGGGATTGCATTGCACCTCAAGATTTGACGACCATTGCCCCAAAAGCCGCGCATCACTGTTTTATTTTTTAGGATTATTTGGTAATTTCTCATTTAGAGAAAAAAATAGAAAAGAAAAGAGCTTGTGGGGCCCGCATGTCAATGAGCTGAGTGGAGGATAAGGTTTGCACGTCTCGCTTTTCCCTCTTGCTTTCTCTCTTTGTTGAGGTGCGGTGAGGACTTCGATTTGCGCCGATTGGGGGTGGAACCGGTCGGCTTTGGTTTAATCTTGAGTGGGAGAAGGCTTTCGTTTTTGGTGATTAGTGCTCTGTGGGTGCATTCGGCCGGTGCACTGTGGTTGGCTCTTGTGTGATATTCTCTGTACCTCGACTTCGCAATTTTGGTGTGTCCCGAATTATGAATTGACATTGTATGTCCGACGACCTCGTCCATTCAACACGGCACTGTAGGGCGATTGGTTTTCTGAGTCAGCGTCTTTCAGCGTGCCTTGCCTGGTTCTACTCGGTAGCTTCAAGTGCCATCCGCTCCGTGAGTTTGATCTATGTTTTCAGTGTCTCATTACTTGCTAAGTGTGTTGTGCTAGTTATATTACATTATGCAATTTTGACTAGTACTGGGAGACTTGGTTTAGTACTATTGTGGACTCGGATTAATACTCAATGAAGATGATCATCACTTGTGAAATTGGATAGACAACGTTAAATCAGACTTGAGCTTGTTGATTGCATACTGTTGATTCATCTCTATTGCCGTAGCTCTGTTAAATTGGTATGGTTCGGTTGCCTCTCTATTGACTGAAACTGATTAGGATTAATCTCTAATTGCACTGTGACATACTTGTTCCTTTGTTGGCCGAAAGAAAGAAAGATAAGTGCTGATTTGTGATTTCGGTTTTGCACTGTGGTATGCACGCTTTCTTTGTTGGACGAAGGTGCTTAGTGTTGTCTGTGATTTTGAGACAATTTAATACTTGTTCTTGGTATAATAGTAAGACATTCATTTCAGCTCAAAGTCTGATTTATTTTATCATATCTAATTAGTGAAAAGTCTAGACAAGAGTGGCGAGGAAGCCAAGATTTTATCTTGAACATCCCGACATCTGAGAGTAATAAACAAACAATCTAAATCTAAGCATTATTCTGATTTCTTTTGTTGTTAAGATCTATCTTTTGAGCATCTTATCATGTTTAATTGATATGAAGATATTATATGCTTATATGATATTTTCGTCATTTAAATACTGCTAGAAATATCTTTTAATTATTATGCTGAAATTAATTCTGAATATTAGCTAAAACTGCTAATTTAACAAAAATGACTAGCTTATTTTTACATGATCAGCGTGAATAGTCTGGAGGCACATTACTCTAATACTGCCTTCGTTCTGTCTGAACGCGTGCATGCGCACGGACTAGCTGACCGATCATGGCGAGAGGCGCTGTGCCACACAAGTGCTGAACTACTACTGCTCGGTGCCTTGCAGGTGATGGAAATAAAACGATTAAACAACAGCTCCCGGACAAAAACGCTTTTGACACGGATAATTAAAGGCTGATGAGAGAAGGCAGAGACGAAGGGGGAAACAGGCAAGCCATTCCGGTCTAATCCTACGTGCAGGCCCATCCCCGACCAACACTCCCTGCATCTCCCATCCTCTATTCCTTGCAATTTTAAACACCGTCACATCGACAAAGTCACAAGAGAAAAATAGCCCATTTATTCATTTAGGAACGGAATCTGCAACGCAATGGGGTCCATAATTCAGGCAACACCAAGAAATGAAATCGATTCTCTCTGATCCTCTGAGCCGAGGAGTTTTCGCTGGTTCGGACTCTTTTTAAAAAGAAATAGCAAATGTAGTCCCCACGTTCAAAATTATAAAATTGGTACCAAGGTAGGTTAGACAGACAATGTGTGTCCTTTGTTATAAATACTGTGTATGTATTGAAAAGGTTCAATGGACAATATATATATGGTACAAAAGGATATGCCATATGCAGATAAGGAAATACAAAATAGTTCTTATTCTAACAACATCCCTCTCAAATGCAAGGTGTATGTAATAGCATTGCATTTGGAAATGGTTGACACTAAAATATAAAAAATTCAGTTGTCGTAGCATGCAGCTCTTGGAAAATATGTCCAATATCAAAAGACCCTCTCCCATCTAGGGTCATGTGACAACCTATAAAACACAAGGTGCAGAGGTTGAAAAATTAGAGGCATGCGGAAGCAAAGTCGACCGCAGTAACACGACGAAAAAGATGATGAAACCAATAAGAATAGTGAAAGCTATCAAATCAAGTCAAAAAAGAATAGATAAAAGCATGACGGCGCAGATCGAAACACAAGACGGCGACAACGCAGTATACAAGAAGCACAACAGAGGTGCAGTGCGGAAGAAGCGCGGTGGCCTTAGAAGCTCGGGGCGGCGGCTAAGAGAGAAGCGACGGTATTATAATGACTTCTACAATCTGCACGCGGCTCAGAGAGAAGAGCAACAACTGCTACTATGCAAAAGGAAATTCCTATACTTCTATGACTAAAAATAAATTTATAGACTCATATGGCTTATACGAACTCAAAGGTAGAGTGTTACGAACTTGGATGGACGAAACGAAAGCAAGGACTCAAAGAAAGAAAAACACCAAGATAACTAACAGTGGATACTAGCAACAACATTTTTTTTTTACTTTCCGATTTTGGGTTGTATGCCTATACACGTCAGCCCATTAGAAAAGGAGCGCGCCGGGGAAGATTAGGGATTCCAATCCCCCTGTTCTCCACTATTGGCGGCGCGTACGTGCACGGAACCGGCGCGCGCGTGGGCTATAGGCCAGCGGCACGACACGACAGCCTCGGAGGCACAGCGCAGCATGACGGCCTCGGAGGCGCAGAGCAGAGTAGCTTCGTCGAGCAGAGGGAGGCGAGTGAGGAGGAGGAGGAGGGCTTGGCATGGCACGCTGCGCCCAACCCCCCTTGGTGTCTCCCACTCGGGCCACTCCGACACTTTAGGCGACCCCTCCACTGACCACGAGGCGACGACGAGTGAGGACCAGAAACTAGATCCGACGGGATCGGGTGCGGTATCCGAGCGGCGACGGCTCGGGAGGCCTGGCGAGAGAGCATAGGCAGCACGAGCAGGGGAGCTCAGGCATGGGGGCATCGTGGCTCCGGGAACTCGGGCACGGGCTTGGGAAGAGACGGCGCCATGGAAACATCGGCCAAAGTCGAAGCAGATCCGGAGCTTGAGGGAGGCAGCGTTTGGATCAGGCGGCGCAAGAAGCTTGAAGATGCTCCAGAGATGCGCGCCCGAGGGAGAGCTTGACGACGATGCCACGTGATCCAGTGACGCGAGGATGAAGTCGGGGCAGATCGGCGGCCTTCGTGTCGCCAGTGGGAGAGGTCTGCCGAACCCCATCCAGATAGGATCGGGGTAGGCGGCGGCGGCCGAGAAGAAGCGCAGTGGCGTGTCTCAAACGATCCGACCTGGAGAGATAAAGACAATGAAGATGTTGCTGCTACTTTTATGAGAGAAAAAAACTACAACTAATGTGGCCACCTCCGGGAGCGGAAACTGCTCCTCTCGGGGGCAGCGGGCAGCATAAGCAGTTGGAGGCTAGGTTAGGCTAGGGTTTTAACATTTGTTCTGATACCATGTTATGAATATTGTGTATGTATTGAAGAGGCCCAACGGGCAATGTATATAGGGTACAAAGGGATATGTCATATGCAGATAAGAAAATACAAAAAGTAGATAAAAAATACAAAAGAGTTTCTATTCTAACACCCTGTTCCAACACTCCCTACCGCGCTCTCAATGCGTAGAAGCCAACTATCGTGCTCCCAGTCCCTGGCAGGGCACCTGCCGTGCTCCCGGACCGTGGTAGGCCACATACTGCGCATTCCGAACCACAACAACCGCTAACGTGGCCACGTACCATGTTCCCCAAGAGCTGTAGGAACCTGCAGCAGACTCAGTCTGCGAAAGGTTGTCTGGCACACACTAATCACTACATGGCAAACCCCCTAATCACTAAAGGACAAAAATGCAAAAAAAAAAAACGTGAGAAGGAACCCGCAGCGGTCCAGAAGCGCTACAAGTGATCTTTCTAACATGTGACGGTGCCGTTTTTACGGTTTCATACGAACGTGGTCTACTTTTGCTATTACAATAAAAAAAACTACTAAATCAGCCAAACATCCTGAACCGTGCCTTCCCGTATCGGCCATGCGAGGTGGGGCCCACGCCGCATAGAGAGGGTGCGAGGACAAAAGGTGCCTCACGTCCCCCCTCTCCTCCTCCTCCGCCTCCTCCTCCCCCTCCCCCACTCTATTACCCGCCCTTTCTGCCCTCCTACTCTGCTCTCCTCTGCTCATCGCCATCCCCTGCCTGCTCCTCCTCGTACAGAGCAAGCTACGCGAAAAACAGCAGCAAACCACCAAAACGCAGCACAAACATAGCATACACGAGCCTTCTTATTCTTGCTCTTCTTCTTCCTCTAATTGCGCACACACACATACATTGCTCTGTAGCTAGCGTGGCCACTGAGCAGCAGAGGGAGGCCAGCCATGGGGAGGCACAAGTTCCGGTTGTCCGACATGATCCCGAACGCGTGGTTCTTCAAGCTCCGGGACATGCGCACCGCCCGGGGCGGGGTGGGCGCCGCAAGCCCCGGTGGGGTGGGCACGCAGGCGTCCATGGCCGTGTCGCGGTCGGGCAGGGCCTGCCGGATGCCGAGCACGCCGAGGCACGGCGCCTGGCTCCCGCACAGGACGTCCTACTACTACACGCCGCGGGCGGGCGACCTTGTGGGGTCACCGCTCCACCCCAAGGCCTCGGACACGCAGTTCCCGCCGCTGCCGCTGGCGCCGCCGAGGCGGTCAAAGAGGCGGCACAGGAGGCGGTCCGTCAAGCTGGCGCCGTCGGTCAGCGGCAGCAGCGTGGTGTCCTCGCCGGTGTCCACCGGCTGCCGCTGCGGGCGCAAGCCCGAGCTCATGGTGGTCGAGGCGCCCGACACTCCGCCGTGCCGCCGCGACAAGTTCGTCGGTTACATTGACCACGACGACGACTCAGGTGAAGTGCTCAAGAAACCTACGATTACCATCCCCGCGGACGACGAGCTCGACGGCAAGGTGATCACCTCCGCCACGGACATCATCATCGACCTGCGGACCAAGAAGAAACCCGACAAGGTGCTGCTCCCGCCGATTGTGACCAAGCCGGCGAGGAGAGAACACGATGGCTACGAGCTGGAGGACAAGCACATCGACGTCCTCACCCACGCGACCCAAACAACTGCTCCTGTCTCCGAACAGAGCAAGGTCAAACCGAGGCGGTCCGTGTCATCGGCGCGCCGGCTCAAGACGCGCGCGAACACGCCCCGTGTAGTATCGTCCAAGAAATCCAAGCCACCGGCGCCCGCCCGCTCGCCGGCGCGGACGAAGCCGCCTCTGGCAGAGAGCTTCGCGGTGGTGAAGTCGTCGCGGGACCCGAGGAGGGACTTCCGGGAATCGATGGAGGAGATGATCGCCGAGAACGGCATCCGCACCGCCGCCGACCTCGAGGACCTCCTCGCGTGCTACCTGTCCCTCAACGCCGCCGAGTACCACGACCTCATCGTCGAGGTGTTCGAGCATATCTGGGCTAGCCTCGCGGACATCAAGCTGTAGCAGAGCTCGTGCAAATGCGACGCACTCTTGCATGGCGTTGAATCCAACGAGTCCCATTGTGCCAAGGGTTGTCTTCTTGAAAATCTTAATTAGCTCTTGACCTCTTGTTAATGATCCTAAATTGGGTATGAATATGATAAATATTCTCCAAGCCTGTGAAGCCATGCTGTTCTTTTCTCTTTACCTTTCTGGTAGTGTAGTACTTGCTCTAGCCTTAACACCTGTGAGAAGGTATGGGTGTAGAAGTAAATTGGAAATCAATCCAGGTAAAGACTGTTGTTGAGAATATTAATGACTAGTCTAAGCTTAAACAGTAAAATTTCTCCAAGCTGTTAGATTATGTTGGTACTGGGTTGCATGCATCCTATGACATGCAGGAGGCAGCAGTGACTACTGTTTACTTGGACGTCGTAGACCCTTTTTATTAGTTTAGTTGAAGACTTGTAGATGATGTATCAAGTTGAGTATCCGAGACTGATGTGCTAGATGAATCAATCCCATATTTGACGAGCAACTAATTTTGAGTCTTTGCCTGATGTTTCTTGAATGCGTAGTACCTTCCTCTCCATAACTTTACCTGGTAGGGGAACTGTATACAACAGCAGTACTGATACAATAAATGTCATGTATTCACTGTATATTGTGCAGTGTTCTGTCTTGATGTCTCAATCCTATGGTCATCCTTTAAGCATTGGTAAAAATATGACCTTAGCTAAGCCACTTGATACTATGCGATTTTATCGTGCTATTTTTTTTTTCAAATTCTTAAGCGCAAGAGCAATGGGAAAAGTTTGCTTCTCAAGCACAGCACAAGTCAACATGTATGAAGTAAACATTTTACAGCTCTTTATTTCCTTTCTTTCTTGAAATTCTAGTGTCGATCAAGTAGTTCAGGAGTTTTCAGCTAAAATAGCGTTGTTGGTGCGCAATAACAAAACTAGCCCCCGCGCATCAAAGGCAAAAATAGTATATTGCCTATGCCCCAGAGGACCGCATTTGCTAAGGATGCGACACATGGCGAACCCCGTCCGGCCATGTTTACAATTTTTTTTATGTTACACTGAGAATAAATGTGGAAAATATTTTGAGCATGTTTTTGTAATTTTCCTCAAATCGATTATTTCATTTGTATCTAAACAGTAGCCTTAAAAGAATTTTCGAGAATAATACAGAACATATAAAATTATGAAAATTTAACAAAAGCAAGTACATTATGCAGGAGCCTTCACAAAATTTCATAATTTTTGGAACTCATTTGCTATATTTACAAATTCTTACAAATATTAGCTTTAAAGGAATTGTCGAGCACAATGCTGAATGTATAAAATTCTAAAAAAAAAAATCAAGAAAACTATGTCAGGAGCCTTTAGAAAAAAAATCATAATTTGTGGAACTCATTTGCTAAATTTATAAATTCCTACAAACATTAGCCTTAAAGAAATTTTAGTGAACTATGCAGAACGTACAAAATTCTGCATAAATTACAAAAACAAGTACAATTTGTCAGAGCATTCACAAAACAAATCATAATTTATTGAACTCATTTGATGTATTTAGAAAGTCCTACAAACATTAGCCTTAAAGGAATTTTAGAGAAAAATATAGAACGTATAAAATTCATAATTTTTGGAGCGCATTTGTTATATTTAGAAATTTCTACAAACAATATTTTTTTGGAAGAGAGAGAATTTGCCCCCGTAGGGGGCGGACGGGGTATTTTCCGCACCCCTAGGGGCTGGACGAGCATTTTCGCGCCCCTGGGGCCGGATTCGTCATGTGTCGCGTCCTCAGCAAATCCGGTCCTCTAGTTTATGGACAAGGTGTCATTTTTGCCTTTGATGCGCGCGAGAGGCTAATTTTGCTATTGCACACGCCAACGATGCTATTTTAGCCAAAAAAAAACTCATTAGTTCAGTACTGATATAGTTGTGAACTCATGGTACTTTTCAAATCCGGATACCCTAGTGTAATAACTATTTGAACAGTGATTTAAGTCTGTATAAACAGTGCCGGCTATAGTGCTATAGCAATACCAAAGAAACAATAAAATGTCTATTGTAGAGAAATACAATGTAACGATTTTACTGTGTTCTTTGTTAACGTGTACTGATTCACATACACTGAATATCTTCGGTTGAGATCTCATGCACCGAATCACATCTTCGGTTATGGCTAGTTTAGATTTTGCCGGCCGGTTATTGTTCATAAACCGACAATATCTTTTGTAATTTTGTATAGATAGAAACTAATATTTTGTATAGATAGAAATAATGACATGTTTGTAATCTATATATATGAGGATCAATACAATGATGCCGGTGAGGCTTCTTCCAAATCCTTTCATGGTATCAGATGCCACTGCCTGGACACCGATGTCACCATGGGCGACAATGCCTCTCCTGCCCACACACAACTCTGGGCGCAGGCTGTCAGCGCCAACATAAAAACCCTAGTCCTGATTACCCTCGAGCTCTCCGTCTCCAACTATGCGAAGTGGCGCACTCTCTTTGAGGTTGCGATCACCAAATTCACTCTTGAGGATCATCTCAAAGCATCCGGCACCTCCTGCGTTCCCGATGCCGATTAGAAGCGTTGCAACCCCACCGTGCTCTCTTGGATTTACAGCTCTATTTTTCCCCAGATCCTCGACACCGTCATAGCGCCTTCCACTATTGCCGCCACCGTCTGGATCACGATCAAGAACATGTTCCGGGACAACAAAACCACCCGCATCATCTACCTCCAAGCCAAGTTCAGCAACCTTGCTCAAGGCGATATGTCCGCCACAGACTATTACCTCAAGTTGAAGACCATCTCTGATGTGCTCCACGATGTTGGATAGGCAGTGAGCGACCAAAGATTGGTGCTTGCCATGATTAAAGGGATGAATCCAAAGTTTCGGACGTTGTCCTCTCTCCTTCCAATGATGCAATCGTTCTTGACCTTCATACATGCTCAGTCTCTCCTCCTCGTGGAACTGAAGGACGCCCACGGTGATCAACTTTCCCAGGTCACGGTGCTCCTCGCCGATTCCTCCACCAGTGTCAGTCATAGCGCTCACTCCGGGGGTACCCCCTCCTACAGTGCTCCCCAATGGTGCCCTCCACCTGCTGGTAACAACAGTGGCTGCCAATCTGGTGGTTTCTACACCAGCAACGACGATGGCAAACGTGGAAAGGGCAAGGGAAAAGGCCCCAAGGGCGGCCGTCCATGCCAACCTTCTACAACCCGTGGACCGGAGCCATCTAGTTTTGGCCTACCTCCGGCGTCCTCGGCCCGCGCCTCGACGCTCCCCCTCGGCATGTGTAGTTCCCTGGTGCCCCGGCACCGTAGGGTTTCCTCACCATGCCCTACGTCGGCGTCATGGATGGCTATGCGCTGACACACTCATGGTTCCTCCCAGCTGCACCACGTGCCCCACAGACTGTGCCTGCCACACAGTATGGATACTACCCTGACGCCACTCCGCATTCTCCTGGGACTCTTCCGGCCTCGCCAATACTTTCAACACCATGACGTTGTAACCACCACCCTCCGATTGGTACATGGATACCGGTGCCACCGCCCACGTGTTGTCAACATGCGGTAACCTCACCACCATCTCCCTTGTCCCTCCTTCCTCCTCCCGCATAATGGTTGGCAATAGCCACACTCTTCCTGTCACTAGCGTCGGCCAATGCATCCTGCCTTCTCACACTCGCCCTCTTTACCTTCAAAACATCCTTGTCACTCATCACTTGATTAAAAATATCGTGTCCATTCGTCAATTTACAACTGATAATAATTGTGTTGTCGATTTTGACCCTCGTGGCTTTTCTGTGAAGGATCTTTGGACCAAGAGCGAAATTCTTAGGTGCAATAGTTCGAGTGAGATCTATCCTCTCCGGCCTACCACACCAAAAGCTCTTACCACTTTCACCGACAACACCGTTCTTTGGCATCGTCGTCTTGGTCATCCCAGACGTCCGGCCCTCCACCATGTCACCAGCGCTTTAGCTATTTCGTGTCCTACAAAAATAAACGACAGTCATTTGTGTCATGCCTGTCAATTAGGTCAACATGTTCGCTTACCTTTTTCCAAGTCTACAAGTCGTACGACTCACCCCTTCGAGTTAATTTATTATGATATTTGGACATCGCCACTACTGAGTATTTCCGGTTATATGTATTTTCTAGTGATTTTGGATCATTTCAAACATTACTTATGGACCTTCCCTCTTCGTCTCCAATCCGAAACCTTTTTGGTTCTATCCAATTTTTCTACTTATATTGCTACTCAATTATCCACTGTTCTTCGCACAATTCAATGTGACAACGGTGGTGAATTCGACAATCGTGCTCTCCACCAATTTATCGCTTACTGCGGTATACACCTTCGGTTTTCTTCTCCTCACACCTCTCAACAAAATGGCAAGTCTGAACATTTTATTCGCATGGTGAACGACATCGTTCGCTCACTCCTTTTTCAAGCACGCATGCCACCTTCTTTCTGGGTCGAGTCCCTACATGCGGCCACTTATATCCTGAATCGTCTTCCCACCAAAACCATCGCCTTCTCCACACCGTTTCAGGCTTTGTTCCAAATTTTGTCGTCTTACTCTCATCTTCGAGTTTTTGGTTGTCTTTGCTATCCCAACACTTCAACAACCATGGCTCACAAACTTGCTCCTCACTCGGTCCCTTGCATCTTCGTTGGCTATCCTCCCAACCACAAAGACTATTGTTGCATGGACCTCGCAACTCGTCGAATCATCACCTCCCGTCATGTGGTGTTTGATGAAACCATTTTTCCCTTTGCTTGTTCTTCGTCGACATCCGCTGATGCGTATGATTTTATTCTTTCACCACCTCCTGCTACTCATTCACCTACCACATCTCTTAACAATGATGCTGCTCTCCTCCCTGCCGCGGCCCTTCCCACCGCCCCAATCGCTCCTGCCGTAGCTGCAATTCCTCTTGCCTCAACAGTGCCTGCTCTCCCTGCGGTAGCCGCTTTTGCTCCCGTCATTGCAGCCATTCCTCTTGCCTCAACAGTGCCTGCTCTCCCTGCGGCAGCTGCCTTCCCATCCGACGCGGTAGCATTCCCTAATCCTTCTACCGCGGCTATCTTTTTCCCTACCGTGGCAACCCCGCTGATCCTGCCATGATAGTTTCTCCATCTGCCACAGGCCCATCTTCTTCTGCCACGACAGCTGGTTTACCAAAAACTCACTCCTATGGCACACGTCTCCGGTATGGTCTTCGTGTTCTACCTCGTGAGAAATTAAACCTGCATGTCACGGCCTCCTCCGATATTTCTCCTCTCCCGAAATCCATCTGCGGGGCTCTTATAGACCCAAATTGGCACTCTGCCAAGGTGGATGAATTTCAGGCTCTCTTTCTAACCGTACATAGGATCTTGTGCCTCCTCCTCCTAAGCCCAACATTGTCTCTAGCAAATGGATTTATCGGCATAAGTTTCAACCTGATGGTACTCTTGCACACAACAAGGCTCGCTGGGCTTTACGAGTTTTTTCATAGCAGCCTGGTGTTGATTTTGGTGAGACTTTTAGCCCAATGGTCAAACTGCCTGCCATTCGTATTGTGCTTCCCCTCACTGTCTCATCTGGATGGCCCATTCATTAGCTTGACGTCAAGAATGCTTTTGTCCACGAACACCTTTCTGAGGTAGTGTACTGTCATCAGGCAATGAGTTTCATTGATCAGTCTCGTCCCTCTCATGTCTGTCATTTGAACCGTTCTCTTTACAGTCTCAAATAGGCTCCTCGTGCTTGGTACACTCATTTTGCCTCCTTTATTGGTTCTCTTGGTTTTTCCTGCTTCAAGTCAAATACCTCCCTTTTCATCCTTCATAGTGGCCTCGGTACTGCATATCTTCTGTTATATGTTGATGGCATTATTCTCGCCGCATCATCGGCCGCTCTTCTCTCCCGCATTATTGGCTCTCTTCATTCAGAGTTCGCCATGACCAGTCATGGTGATCTACACCACTTTCTTGGTATCACCGTCACTAGATCAACTGCGGGTCTCTTTTTGTCAGAAGCTTCCTATGCCACTGAGCTACTTGACCATGCCAGCATGGCTTTGTGCAAACCGTCATCTACTCCTATTGATACCTCACCAAAGTTGTGTGCAACTGATGGTCCTCTTGTTACCGACCCCACTGCTTATCACAACATTGCTGGTGCTCTCTAGTACCTTACTTTCACTCATCCAGATATCGCTTATGATGTCCAACAGATTTGTTTGCATATGCATGATCCGCGTGAGTGTCATCTTCTTTTGGTCAAACGTATTCTTCAATACGTTCAGGGCACTCTCTCCTACGGTCTTCGTATCACTCCTCCTGTGGACACATTGGTTGCCTACAGCGATGTTGATTGGGCTGGCTGCCCTGACACACGACGTTCTACCTCTGGCTACGGCATTTATGTAGGTGAGACTCTCGTATCCTAGTATTCCAAACACTATAATACTATTTCTCACTCTAGTGCAGAGGCTGAATACCGCGCTGTTGCCAACGCCATCGTCGAAGCTATCTGGTTGCGACAGCTCCTTCATGAACTTCGAAGTCCTCTGTCTAAAGCCACTGTAGTTTTTTTGCAACAATGTCAGTGTCGTTTACATGACAACCAACCCGGTTTTTCACCAACACACTAAGCACATTGAGATTGATCTACATTTTATGCACGACAAAGTGGCTTTGGGACAGATCCGTGTTCTTCATGTTCCTTCTACATCCCAATTCGCTGACATCTTCACCAAGGGACTGTCGTCTTCACTGTTTCTTGACTTTCGTTTCAGTCTCACCGTCTATTCTACCGACGATCTTTCTGTCTACCGAACCAACGTTGCGACCATAGGGTTGTGTTAACATGTACTGATTCACATACACCGAATATCTTCGGTTGAGAGCTCATGCACCAAATCACAACTTCAATTATGGCTAGTTTAGATATTGCCGGTCGGTTAGTGTTCATAAACCGATAATATCTTTTGTAATCTTGTATAGATAGAAACTAATGACATGTTTGCAGTCTATATATATAAGGATCAATACAATGATGCCGGTAAGGCTTCTTCCAAATCCTTTCATTCTTGAGTACTGCAGTGTTTGATCTAAGCCGTTCGTTTTGGATTAGACAATGAAGAGAAAGACTTAATGTATGTCATTGTCCTCCTCTGTATTAGCCAACGGTAACACAAATGATCTGCTTACGACACTTTTCTCTCTTACGTTGGTACGGCACAGTTCCTCCTTGGATAAGAGCCTCTTGGTGCAGGCAATTTTTTTTTTGTTCTTGTTCGTGAATGCTTTTTACACCTTGGGATCTTGCTGAACCTCGCGGGTGTGGGCAGTGTAAGTAGCTAGGGGACAGCTGCAATAACAGTTGCAGACAAAAAGCCTAAAAAAGAAACACTGAGCAATCCTACTGCTCCTACGTACGTTTCTACTTACACATGAGGAACTGTGCATAGTATTGTAGTCTGGAGATTCCACTCCCCAGCAATGAGAAGCGTGTGTGTGCAGATCTTAAGGAAAGAACTCGCTTCTAAAAATTAGTACTAGTAGTGCCATGCTTTGACTTGCTACTTGCTAGCAAACTTATCCGTATCATTTCGGTATGGCCGTATGTGCTATTTCGCTACAACACAGCCTGCATATCGTTCCAGCTCCAATACCGGTCATTCCGGTCGATTCCGCCCGTTTCGGGTGTCGATTCTGGCACCGGTCGATGGAAGACGATGAAGCAACGAGCCAACGACGCTTCATGGCACTGCTAATTTTGTTGGGCTTGTGGCTTGTAGTGTCTGAGAGTAGAGAGGTTGAAGATGACTTCGATGAGTGGCTCAGACTGCTCGTCTAGGTCTTGGCAATTGAGGATAATAGCAAGTGTGGGGCCCACGGTGATAAAAGATATCTTGACTTGTCTCCACTCAAGCAAATGCAGTCCATTACGCGTACCGTTTAGGGTAAATGGGAGCGACTACGGCTCGACGTACGGTGCGGAGCAAGGTAAATGGGAGCGACTACGACTCGATGTACGGTGGGAAGTTTCTCACCGTACGGTTTGGGTTAGATGCATGTAACACCTGATAAAAAGCAGTGCAGCATTTTCTTCATCTGGTTGCAACATATCAAACACTCATACGCAACATTGTCTCAAAAATCTTAGGATCAAGCAAACAAACATCCACATAATCAAAACAACATAACTATTATCAGAAAATAGGCACACAAACACATCTGAAGATGCCAAACATATAAAAAATGCAACATCAGAATTTTGTATGCAGCATTTTTTCCCGTCGTATGCAACAAATTTTCCCCTCGTATGCAACATTTTTTTTTCACGGCTGCAACACTACGGGAGACGCCCGAGGAGCTCACCGGCGCCGCGAGAGGGCCAAGGCCCTGGTCGACACCATCCGTAGGCATCCACCCCTCTCAACATGCATGAGCACAGGGCAAAACCCACATCGTTAGGTGAATCAGAACAAATATTGAAATTATAAAGTGAACATCAAGCATCAGTCAAATGAAACCAATAATCTCAACCAGGAGAAGTAAGGGAGGTAGAGTTGGCTCGCTCGGCCGGTGCATGTGAGGTCGGCGCAGGGAGGGCCGAGCCGGGCCAGGGAGGCTAGGGGAAAGCCGGAGGAGGCGGCGGCACCAGAGCCGCTTGCGATGATGGCAAGACCGCCCCCTGCTCACTCGGCCCAAGACGCGTGGTCAGCCAGGAGGGTCGGGCCAGCCGGGAGACCAGGGAAAGCCAGAGGGGGCGGCTGAAGAATCGGGCTGTGGGCTAGGGAACCGAGGCCGGAGAGAAAGAGCCGAGCGACCGGGGAAGGAGCAGGTGGCAGCATGGCCGGGCGCAACACTGGCCGAGGTGGGAGGAGAGGCGGCACCAAGGATGGGAGAGGAGAGGTGAGGTGAAGTAAGGAATGGTTGGGAGGAAGAAGAAGCAAAAAGGGGATAGGGGATTTCGGCTGGAGGAGAAAGGATTGGGAAATTGTTGGGAAAAGAGCGAGTGGATGAGGAGAAGACAGCGATGGGGATAAGAGCGACTGAGCGAGTGGGTAGGAGTGAGCGGATGCGAATTGGATTGTGGCTTCACGTCTGGTGGGCGTGGGAGTCGAGAAGAGTGAGCTGTCCGATTTTTAGTCCTCCGTCCGGACGTAGGCATAGTATGAATACCCTAAATATAATAATATATATTAACGGGCCCACGATGGAATGGACCGGATCCATTCCAATAGCGATAGCAAAACCAGAATGACCTTCAGAATGGAATCGATAACTTTGCTTGCTAGAGTATCTCCCCAAAGCAGTAGAAGACAAACCAGAATGACGAGCTCATCTCCCATCGTCGGAACACTTTCATCCCCATCTCTGACTGCCGCCCCACCCACCTCCTACCACCCGTACCAACCCCGCAACTCGCGTTTCAAACCCCCGCCGCTTCGCCTCACTGTCACCCACTGTTGAGCCTCTCCCTCTATAGCCGGCCCCCGATGGACCCGAACACTAATCTGGCGGACCCCTGCCACTCGTCATCGTCGTCGTCGCCGCCGAAGAAGACGACCTCGCCAGCCAGAGCGCGAATCGCCAAGCAAACCGTAAGGTCTGAAATTTGAATGATTTGCACCAAAAAAATCATTTGACAGTTGTATAGCAATTCTGAATGAGTAATCATATGCTTTGTAGCAACAATGACAATCTTAGTGAATGATTGCTCAGGATGAGTCTTTAGCTCAAGGAGTCGTGTACTAGAGGCCGCTGCATTATACAATATATGGACCACAGAAACCAAAACCTTCATGCATGCATGATAGCATCTAATAGACACGAGCACCAGATATCGACGGATCTTAAGTAAATTGGATTGAGCTTGAAGCTCACCTGGCACGTGAAGTGGCGCCCCTTGATATCTTAAATATCGCCGGGGATCAAGGACAAATAGGATCAGATCATTCTGACGTTCTCCTCCTCCTCCCACAAGAACATGGGATACCCTTTAAATGGTTCTAGCCTTCTAGGAGCTGTAGCACCACTCCATTTGTCCCCATGCAGCGTAGGGTCCCAATCCCCAAACGAGGCCCCATTTGCATGGCCATTAGCTAGCTCACTACTCGCTCCTTTGCAAATGTTGCAGCATAACAACAATACGGCATGATTGGAAACAACCACCGTCTTCACATCATGCAACTATGAGAGCAGCCGTTGAATCTGCAGCACCTGATGTGAGGGAGGCATGATTCGAGTTCAAATGCCCGAGTGTTTGTTGCATTTCTCAAACCTAACTGCGTTGATCCGAAGGATTAATTGAACAGTACGTCCAGATGAGTTCAGTTGAAAGTTCACGTGAACTTTAGAGGAAAAGAAAGTTCGGTTACGGGATAGGCTAATGGAATTTTTTCCCGCAGAATTCCTAAATTCCGAACAGGGTCTTTATTCGCGAATACCCAGTGCGTCCATCCATCTTGCCGGCCCTCGGTCCTATTGCACCTCCTGAATCTGCACGCAATGCGTACGGCATGCACAACTTGCGTCCCATTCTTCAGTATGGTTCTCGAGTCAACATGTATGTGCATGCACAGGGTGGCTGAACAGTAGAAGCTTCCTGTATCGATCATAAGAAATCCAGGGTTACTGTTCGAAGAAGCTTCAGCTAGGCCCCCGTCAGAAGAATTCGAAGCCAATCAACAGTGATGGGCACGCCGCAATCTGTCTCCCGATTTACAGCTTCAACACTGCAGATAGAAATACTGAACTTACCAGCGTATGGCCGTCTCTGTTCCATGAACAAGTATGCATGCATGGTGTGTGCTGCAATCGCTGTGATTTGTTACAGTTCTTGCAAAGGTCGAGTGGGTTGTTTTAAGCTCAAGCCTGCCAACTACCAGAAGTATCACTTCACAGGTTCGAGATTCGACGGTGCATGCTCTGCCATCCAGTGTGAAATACCGCGATCAGATGCAGCTTCCTACATGCATACATGCAAGCCTGACAAAAGGCTCTGCAGCTGCAAGCTGCAGCTATACATATCGGGCATTTACTACGCTCTCGGAGGTCTTCAGAGGCGCCCAGTGATTAGTCAGTGAGGGGCTTTAACTTTGAGACATCACATCCGAAAGCAGGAAAGGCAGTAACAATTAACCTGGTGCGACGAATTGAGTTTTCACTCTAACTTATAGCTTTAGTTTTATAAGGGTCTTTTATTTACCACTATAAATATATTTCTTAAGATCATATAAAAAGGAAACAGATTTATTGTAAATATCTTTTCGTATAGTGATATTGTCTTCGTGCGCTCGTCGGTTTTTCTGAAAGAGTTTTCTATGTAAAATTTTTGTATCACGTTTCTATTTTTCTGTGTATTATTTACAAAATTGGTATCAGAGCACAGACAACATCCAGTCAACATTGTTACGACGTTTTGTCGTGGTCTCGATGGCTTGGCAAATCGACGTATTGATCTGCAGTCGTTCATCGAATTTGAAGCGAAGGTCGCACGTTTCTTCGCGCCTAGTCCGAAGCCAAGTCCTTCTTCAAGCCGAAGTCGCAGTAGAGTCACGTAGAGCACTCGTCCTGCCAACCATCTACAAAAGCTGTCGCACACACAACCAGAATAGAGCCAACAAAGGAAATAGCAAAAGACAGTTGTTCAACATCAAACTCGAGGTGAACCTTTTGCTTGAGGGCGTCATCCAGCAAATTGACATCCTTTTCTTTGAGCATACACGAAGTATACCAGTGATCCTTACAAGTATTGCTACGTTCACACAATATTGTACCAGCAAAACTAGAGTTTCCCCTACATGACGACTTTGAAGCATAATATTCCGTTGCTGGATCGAGACACAAGGTTTTCTCTATGGCAAGTCAAGATGCGAGCTGTTCTTGCACAACACGATTTGGATGACACTTTATTGGGGATCGACTAGATGCATGTTGCATGGTCTCTTGAGGAGAACCAAAGAAAAGATCGTAAGGCTTTATCTTGGATTCATCTTCATCTATCAAATAATATTATGCAAGATATTTTGAAGGAGAATATCGCCACTGCATTATGGTTGAAATCAAAGCAGATTTGCATGACCAAAGATTTGACCTACAGGATGCATTTGAAGTAGAAGCTTTATTCGCACAACGTGGCGGAAGGTGGGTCTAAGAAGTAGTCTCGGATCTCGAGTCTATAGAGGTAAAATACGATGATGAAGATTTGGGTCTTATTATTTTCTGCTCGCTGCCAAGTTCATACTCTACGTTAAGAGATATTATTCTATATAGCTGAGATACTCTTACACTTAATGAAGTCTATAAAGCACTGCATGTGAAGGAAAAGATGAAACTCCTGGTTGCGAATGAAAGTTCAAATTCACATGCAGAAAGCCTGGTTGTCTGTGGCAAACAACAAGAGAGGGGTTCAACCGGCGATTCAAAAGGCAAAAGATTGAGCAGAAATTACAAAGTCAGATCAAAATCCAGATGTAGGTATAAGTCGTGTAAGTATTGCAAGAAAAATAGACACGATATATCTGAGTGCTAGTGGGTAAAGAAAAAAGAGAATGAATAACAATTTAAAGAAAGATCAACAAGAGGATGATGCTAGATCCACCATTTTTTATAAGCAAAATTCTGATAGAAATGTTTATGTTGCCTTTGCCTGGAGTCCGAACCGTGATTAGTTTGTGAATTATGAAGCCACACCAAGTGGTTGTGTGTTGATGGGTGATAATTCACTATGCAAGATTGCAAGCATTGGTTCTATCCAGATCAAGATGTTTTATGGCACCATTAGAATTTTGTTGGATGTTCGACACATTCCGGGTTTGAAGAGAAATATTATCTCGCTGATTACTTTTGATGCTAAAGGGTACAAGTATTCAGGTGGAGGTGAAGTTTTGAAGATCTCCAAAAGCTCTCTTGTTGTGATGAAAGGTGATATGAAGCTAATAACTTATATCATCTGCAAGGTACTACACTTTCAGCTAATGGTGTTGTTGCCTCAAATAAATCATCTGATTCTGATGCTACTAATCTTTGGCATATGCATCTGGGACATATGAGTGAAATTGGCATGCTGGGATTATGCAAAAGAGAATTCATTGATGGTCAAAGCATCGACAAGTTGAAGTTTTATGAACACCGTGTCTTCGACAAGCAAAAGATGGTAAAGTTCATTACAACAATTCACTCTACAAAAAACATACTGAATTATGTTCACTTTGATTTGTGGGGAGAATCACGTGTTCCGTCCCTTGGGGTGCTAGTTACATATTGACCATCATTGATGATTATTCAAGAAGAGTTTTTCCATATTTCGTGAAGTACAAATCGGATGTGTTTAAGACATTTAAGAAGTGGAAGATTATAATTGAAAAACAAACTAGCAAGCATATCAAGAAGCTACATACTGATAATGGCTTGGAGTTCTGTTTTAGAGAATTTAAAGCTTTATGCATATCAGAGGGTATTGTGAGACATTACATTGCCCTAGGTACTCCTCAGCAAAATAGTGAGGCCAAACACATGAATAGAACTATTATGGAGAAAGTATGTTGCATGTTATCTAACTTCGGCTTATCTAGGAGTTATTGTGCTGAAGCCGTGCCCACTGCTTGTTGTTTGATCAATCGGTTACCCAACCCGACAATTGATAAGAAGACTTCAATTGATATATGGTCTTGTTCTCTAGTAGATTATTCAAATTTAAGAATATTTAATTATTTTACTTATGCTCATGTTAACAATGGTAAAATTAGAGTCTAGAGCTACTAAGTGCATTTTTATTGGTTATAAACCTAGTGTGGAATGATATAAATTGTGGAATCATGAAACTAGAAAGGTGGTTATTAGTAGAAGTGTTACTTTTGATGAATCTGCTATGTTACATAATAAATCATCTATTAATGTTCCCGTTGAGAATAAATCAAGCGTGCATGTGGATTATGTTATTGATTCAGAATCTACATCAGAAGCCAAAAAGGAAAACATACATGATGTTCCTATTGTCTTTCAACCACCATAACGTTCCATTGTAACTGATATATCTAAAAGAAATATTTAAGCTCCCAAGAGATTGATTGTAGAAGCTAATGTTGTTGCTTATGCTTTGAATGTGGCAGAAGAAATGGAAGGTACTACATAACCTTTCAATTATTCAGAGGCTCTCTCTTCTAGTGATTCAGAGAGATGGATAACTATCATGCATGATGAGATGCAATCTCTTTTAAAGAATGACATTTGGGAGCTGGTAAAATTGCCAATTGATAAGAATGTTATTCGCTGCAAATGGGTCTTCAAGAAGAAATAAGGTATTTCACCAACCGAAGAGGTTAGGTACAAGGCAATGTTCGTTGCAAAAGGATACAACCAAATTCCATGTATTAATTTCACAAAGGTATTTCTCCAGTTGTGAAGCATAGTTTCATTCGTACTTTACTCAGTATAATGGCTATGCGTGATTATGAGCTTGAATAATTAGACGTGAAAATTGTATTCTTACATAGGGAATTGGAGGAAGATATTTATATGGAGCAACCGGAAGCTTTTGTCTTTTCGAGAAATAAGAATTATGCTTGCAAGTTGAAGAAATATCTTTATGGTCTGAGGCAATCACCCAGACAGTGGTACAAGAGATTTGACTCATTTATGATCTCTTAGGATTTCAAAAGATCTGATTATGATAGTTGTGTTTATTTGAAGACTATTAATGGCTCGGCTATTTATTTGCTCCTATATGTTGATGATATGCTGATTACTGCAAAAGATAAGTCGAAAATTTCAAAGTTGAAGATACAATTGAGCTGTGAATTTGAGATGAATGATCTCGGTGCAGCAAAGAAGATTCTTGATACGGAAATTACCAGATATAGACGGTTTGGAAAATTATACCTAAGTCAGAAAGGATATATTGATAAAGTTTTTCGTCGTTTCAACATGCGTAAGGCCAAACCGGTGAATACTCCGTTAGCTGCACATTTCAAATTTTCTTCAGCGCCATGTCCACAGTCAGATGATGAAGTTGAGTATATGTCTAGTTCCGTGTGTCAATGTTGTTGTTTCACTTATGTATGCTAGGGTATGTTCTCATCCCGATTTATCTCAATCATTGAGTGTTGTTAGTAGATACATAGCCAATCCTCGCAAAAGAGTATTGGAAAACAGTTCAATGGATTTTCATACACTTGTGGGGCACATCTGATGCTTATTTATAGTTTGGGAAGACTAAAAATGGAATAATTGATTATGTAGACTTAGATTTTGCTGTAGATTTGGATAAGAGAAGATCTCTTACTAGTTATGTGTTCAATGTTAGAGGATGTGCCGTTAGTTGAAAAGCAAGCCTACAAGCTATTGTTGTCTTGTCCATTACAGAAGTCGAGTATATGGTTATTTCTGAAACTTGCAAAGAAGTCGTTTGGCTAAGAAGTTTGTGTACTAAGCTCTGTGAAAGTACATTTTGCACTACAATATTCTGTGTTAGTCAAAACGCTATTTGCCTTACGAATAATAAAATGTTTCGTGAGGGAACAAAGCACATTGACATCAGATATCATTACATTCGAGGTACCATTGCTCAATGTGACATTAAAGTCAGCTATATAAGTACTCATGATAATCAAGCTGATATGATGACAAAACTAGTTCATACTACTAAGTTTGAGCTTTTTTTCAGACTTAGTTGATACCATTCAGTAGTTCTATGAACGTTTGGCGCACAAGGTGTCCATGCTAATTTGTTTCGAGGAAATCACGTTTTGTTTTGGCTACAGGAGGAATTTGTCTCAAGGTAGAGGTTGTCGAGTTTGAGTGTTACACGAATTGAGTTTCCTACTCTCACTGATAGTTCTAGTTCTACAGAGTTTTTCATATGCCACTATAAATATATCTTCGTAGTCATAGAAAAAAGAAATAACTTCATTATAAATATCTCTTCATTTATTGATATATTTTTTATGCGGTTGTGTTTTTTTTTTCTAAAAGAGTTTTTCAAGTAAAATTTATGTACCGTGTGTGTATTTGTAATGCATTATTTACAACAGCCCGGTAGAAGTTAGCAGCGTTTACAGCAGATAAAAGACTGAAGAGACCGCCGAAAGACCTGTCTACTCCTTTAGAGCGAACTGTTCATGTCTCAACTGAGCGTGTAGCGTAAGTTTGCAGCTACTAGGGCCCTTTTGCAGAAGCAATTCAATGGTGTCCCTTTTTGTACGGACTCAAAATGTTACCACCTACGTTCCCGAGTGACCACCACATCAACATGACGGTGCCCTTGATTTGCGTCGCTCTTTTGCCAGGCAAAAGTGAGAAGCTGTGCTCTCGCCGCAAAAGCGAGGACGGCATCACGAAGCAGCCCACCGTACCAGATTGACAAAGAAAGTAGAGTTTACTTACTCATCACACGGCGTACTAGTGTACTACATCACTGGTCTAGTTACCATGATGTGAACTGAACAAAATGTGCATTGCCTCCCTGCTCCTTGCTTTGACATGGTGTTAAAAAAAATCAAGGATCAGAAGGACATGACAAAAGAAACTAAAAGAATAGAAAAGAAAAGAAAAAAAGAAAAAGTAAGTAGAGTAGACAGAGAAACGAGGGATTGGAAGAAGCAAAGATGGTGCCAATGATTGCAATGATTAGCAAGACACAACCACACAGCATGCATGAACACGAGGGTGGGGGTTGGGAGATTGGCATCAGGTCCTGTAGCTGTAGCCCTGTGGGGCTCGTGGGGAAGACGCTCCTTCTAGCTAGGCCCTTGGTCCTAGCCACATTTATGAATTATGAGAGAAGGCCCCAGATATTACCGGACACGAAGACGAAGGACGGTGTTTGGTCGCACGTCGTTCTTTCAGGTGAGCGCCGGCCCGGTGCTATATACGCTAGAAAGACTGAAAGAACCGGCTAGAATTTACCCGTGAAAAAGCCCGCAAAGCGCGACGGATATGCTGTGACGACGCGCACGAAATCTGAAGAAAAATGCATCCTTTTCTTGGTTCCTACAGGACGAGTTACAGAGTAGCTTAGGCTTGGGCAGAGTACATCTGTAGTCGGTGCTGCATGGACGGTTGGGCCCCGGGAGATACAAGGATGCTTTTGACAAGAAAAGGACCTGCTGTTTTGTATCCCCGTGGGCTCGTGGCAGTGGCGCGAGACGAGTTGTACAAGTTGCAACTGGTGAAGACTATTTGTCTGCAGTTGGAGGAGGAGCATTGCAGGTGGTCGTTCAATTCATTTGGACCTCCGTTTTGTCACGAGGCCACCCCGCGATCCCGTTACAGGTGAGAGGGTGGTGGTTACAGTACAATCGGCACCGTGCCGGACGCCATCATCTTTTCGTATCTTTCGACGATAACGACGGTTCATTAGGGCATGTACAATGTGATATGCTTATATACTAGTGTTTAAAGAAAAGAAATATAGCCACGTCATTAAGAATCTATATAAAAGTTATTTCCTCCAATGCAAATATCTATTTTGTATGTGATTAGATGATTATATTATCTATTTATTATATATAGTTATATACATAAACACCTTTTCAAGCATCGCTACCTAATCAAGCGTCCATGCTACAAAATAAGCCCCTTATCTATTCTACATACGAGAAAGATCAGTTTTTCTTAGCTAAATACCTCTCTAAGCACCTATATTGTAGGTGCTCTTACCGTCTTACAGGACGGATGACTAGTCTGGTCTGAAGTACCGTTTTGTTGTTACTGAAATGAAAGGGTGCAGATTCATTCAAGCACTTTGGAGACATAAGCAACTACTGTAACTGAAGCACACTGCACGAGAGTAGCACACTGTAGCCATGCTGCTTTGTTCTTTGGCTAACACAGACGGCGCAAGACATGACGAGACAGGCATGTATTTTGGAAATCTATCGCCATGAGTTCACGGTAATAATAGTGTCAGGTCGAATTGAGCCATCTGATGAGGAGGAGAATCATCACATGCTGGGCCGGCACATAGAGGAACTGTAGCCAAAGCAACCGAATAGGCTACGGTCTATAGCATGATCCTTTCAGGTGATAATAAGTACGAGGACAACGAGAAGCAACAAGTACAGGAAAACTGTAGTTTAAATACAAGCTTCCTTTCAGGTATGAATCAACAATTTTACAAGGCCGTGGCAACGGTTTCCTCAAATCATGCCACATGAACAAGCTCGTATACTACAATGTTACATACATAATTTAGTAATGAACAATAAAAGAAAATCTCAGCTTCAAAACCAACCACTCAATATCAAAAGAGACACCCTCAAGCCTCAATCTACAAGCCAATCAATCAAAATCCACTACATCCCATTTTCCTCAACCGGGATGAGCTAATCGCAGTAGTATTTACTCACTTTTTTCTGTATTCTTTATCAACAAACAAAACAATCTGAAACAAACCAAATATTCGAACCACCTGTCATCACCGCCATCTTCTCAGTGTTTCTCCATGATCAATTAATGGAGGACAGGCAGTTTGATCCAAGAAAGCTGTAAAAATAAGCCTTCTTGGTAATCTAAGCTTGCACCATGACAAAGGAGGCAGTGTGGATACACTTAGCTCCAGAAGAGGTAGGACAAAACCAGCAGAACCAGAGCAATCAAAATCTGGTCCCTGAAAGAAACAATTTTGGGACGGTCAATGCAGCTAGCGTACCGACCAACATCAGGAAGATGCAGGTCTCCCAGAGAGTACAGGAGTTCCAGGGAAATGAACCGGTTTGGTTCATCAGTCAGCTCAAATAGTATCTCACCAACAGCGCTCTTGAACTCCCCACTGGACCATTCCTGAGTTCAGAGCAAACACTGTCATATTTCAGACTTTGAACAGAGCGTTAGCGCAAGCGCGTACATCATACATGGGCCAAAGTGGTTTCAGTTCAGAGCAAGTACTGCCCATACTTCACACTTGGAACAGCTCAAGGCATAGATGGGCCAAACTTTGCATTATGGTCAGGTATTTAATTTGGCAAAATTTTGAGCCTCTTAACAAGTTTAGTTTAGACAGCAAGGCGTAATGAAAGTATATAGTGATAGCATGATACCTGGATCTGCTTGCCAATTGTAACAAGCATAGAGCCAGCCGGCAAACAGAAAAAGGTTGACCCGCCCTGATTCCGGAGACAAATTTCCTGATCGCGTCCAGAGAGGTGGATGCTCAAAGCGGACGAGTTTGGAGGGTCAGAGCTGCCAAACTCGCTCCAGCGTGTTTTCAACTTGTTACAGTTATATAGTGTCACACACAGAATTGATGGGGCTTCTCTAGGCAGAGCGGAATCTTTAGGATTCTTGACGTTATCGGATAGAACTCTGATGACACATTTTGCAAGATCCTCCATTTTCGATGCAACAACCTCCATCTTCTCCCTAGCAAGAGTGGGAGATGTCATGTCAGGACATAGGAAATCCACTTTGAAGTCATATCCTAATACGCTTATCAGGGTATTCATTTGATGTTCTTGTCATGAGTGAGTAGTGGAGAAACATAAACATCTTAAAGATAGGTTCTGATGGCTTATGCATTATGAAAACATAACAGTTCTTGTTTCAAAAAAGAAAATATGACAGTCGCCTGAATTCGGAGATTATTAGCTATACTTAGCAGGTTTCTTGAACAAATTGGTTTTGGGCGAACGAGACACTCCTTTATGTGCCAATTGCCACGCATAGCTCAGCGATCAGCAGGGGAAGGTATCTAGTTTCATCTTGTTGCCGGTACTGTCACTTTTCTTTGTATCCTTATGGGCCTTCCACTCCTTGCATATGGCTGGGGCAGTCTACACAAGCTCTCTTTCTAGTGCTGATTCTAGTTTTCGGGCAAAACTTTCTTCCATCCCTGTGGAATCAGAATTCATTTTGACCAACTATTTCGATCAAGGATATGAATGTTTCGACCATTGTGATCAGCTCTTTCACCAGAGCAATACATGCATGTATTACGGTGCTTAGTGTTACTAGGCTGATCTATCTCCGAAAACGCAACTCTGTTACCGGTAGCATGTGCTACCACACCATCCACCGTGCACCTTGCTTTGAGATCTGCGCGTATCTATACGTTGTTATTGTATCTCTCCGTATTTCTCTCACCTAGTTGCTTTTCAAACGGTAGAAAAACTCCGTTTTTGGCTCATTTAGCGTGATTTTAAATCGAAATAGCAAAAATAACCTGATATAAATGAATTGGCAAAAATAACACTCTTATCGCTCTCACAATGCACGGAAGAGGGCCTACCACACCTTCACCACGCAGCAGGCCACGTGACAACATCCCATTATGCGGCACCTGACCTGCCGTGCCGCGCTCTTACCGAGCGGCAGATGGCATGGGCAGCCCCTGCCATACATTTTGAGTGTGGCAGGGTGTCATACTGTCATTCAACCATTTCGTTGGAAGATATACTATTTTTGCTATTTCGTCGCGTAACAATATTATTTTAGCCATAAACTCAGGAAAAAAAAGCCCAGCCACATGGTAGAAAAGAGAGATTCGAAGGACACACCAAGAACAACTCCTCTCCACGTCTAATTCGAGCAAAAACAAAAAGAATGAAGGAATGGAGGAGCACCGAATTAACATCAACATTACACAGCACCAAAATAGGACATGAATATTTCCACAAAGTAACATGAGGATTACACAGCAAATCTCTCTATCTCTCTCTCACGAGCACCAAGCCACCAACACAGAACAATTTTTTGTTTTTGTAAAAAGAATAAAATGCAGGAGATTGCTAGGAACAGGAAAGGGGGGATTTTGATACATGCCCAATCTTTCAGAAAATTCGAGTAACGAAAAAAACAGAAAAGAACATCTTGATTGAGCACTTAATCGGCGCATCTTCTGTTTTAACATCAGTACTAACCCCCCCCCCCCCCTAAAGTACAAGACCTTGCATGTTCATTACATGGGACATGAAAGAAGAACCTCGATTTCAGTACGAGTTTCTTACAAAAAAAAAATTGAAGTCGAACACCCTCCCCACAATTTGCAATAGCCCACAGCAAAAGCTCCAAAAAATGTACTTGAAGACTGAACAGAAAAAACTAAGGAATTTTTATACTGAACAGTTTCTTGGTACATGGACTTTTTATGCTGAACAATTTCGTTCACCTAAGCACGGGATTTTTTTTTTTGGTACATGGACTTTTTTTCCACGGTCCCACCACAAAATCTCTCTCAGTTTGTTCTGCTGAGTTCTGATTCACCGCTCAAACACAGGAGAATTGATTATTTACACCTCGCTTAGACGTGTTTGTGTTACACCTCGCTTAGACGTGTTTGTGTTTCAATTTTATACCCTTATTTTCGATGTAATTGGTTCTTTACGTTACGCTTAGTTTGAACCTTGATTAAATACCCCATTTTGATTATTTTAATAACATCTTTTGTGTGTGTGTGTGTTTTCCGTTTTAGCCGAGCGAAATGTCCTGATTGCCCTTCTTCCCAAGCCATTGCCCCATCCGCCCCACTTCTTCTCAAGCGGTGGCAGTCGGCCCCCGACGGAGGAGGTGGGGGAGATGGAGAAGGTGTGGGCGAGGTTCTACAATGGTCTCCTCTTCCTTCTCTGGTTCAGGGGCTTCGTGGCCTTCTTCCGCCCCCCGCGGCGCGTTGCCTCTACAACCTCATCCGGCTCTTCCTTCCTCACTTCGGAGGGCTCTGCCGCAGCCGCCTTCCTCCGTCCGCCTCGACGCGCAACCACAGGGGGCTTCTCTGCCTCCTCCACCACTGCCACTAGGTCCAACTCTTCCTTCTCCACGTTGGGGGGCTCAGTCGCCGCAGCAGCCTTCTTCTGTCCACCTCGGTAGGTCACCACCAGGGGCTCCTCCTCCACCACCAACGCGCGGCGTGAGGAGCACCTAGGGCCGGGGTTGGAACCGGGTTTCAGATCCAAATCAGACGCTATGGAGACGGTGAGCATAGTGGCCTCCCCGGTCTTGATTAGGTCCCCATGGAATATCGCCCACACCTCCTTCTCTAGCACATACGGCTCAACGGCGGGGTCTAATCGGCACGCGCTATTCCTACGGTCGCAGGTGCCGCCCGCGGTGGTGCTCAAGTTGGTGCCGGTGCGCCTCGCGGCCTTTGCGGTTGAGGTGACAAGGTCGAAGCAGATTCGGCTGTTTGGGGTGAACCTCGACTGCTCGGTCATGGAGAATGGTGAAGATGGATCCATAGCGACCCGGATGGCCACGTCGACACTCCTACAACTGCCCTTCTCCTTGTTGTCAACGGCGGGGAAGGAGATGCACTCTTTGTATCTTGGATTGTGAATTCAAGGCAAGGAGCAGCAAAGGGAGATCAAAGACTAGTACTGACACGTCGAGTGGAAACGGGGTTCGGGAAAGGGGCAATACTGTCTTTTCATGTGGCTAAAACGACAAAACCCAATAGAAATGGTTAAAATAATCAAAACAATGTATTTAATCAAGGTTCAAACTAAGTGGAGGTAAAAAAACCAATCACAGCTGGAAGGTAAAAAAACCAATCACAGCTGGAATGAGGGTATAATACTGAAACGCATTTAAGCAATGGGTAAATAATCAATTCCTCGTTCAAACATTGAAAATTGAACAAAGAACAGGGAGCAAAATTGTGGGTGGGGTGGGGGAGGCGAAAATCGAAAAAAAAACACATCAGAAGAAGTTGTCCCCGATCTGGACGAAAGTAGGCAAATGCCGAGACACGAGCCAACTAGACAGACGCGTTTTGTGCACCAAGACGCTCGTCGATGTGCACCCTCATCACACCGTGCCCCACGCCTTGCGATGTCCCGCGACACGCGGGCTGCCCATGGCCTCCGTCGTGTCCCTGACTTCTGTCGTTGGCCAGATCCGACTCCAAATTTGGATCTGGGTTGAGTCGCCTGGGACTTGGTCACCGGCCGGAACACAACGTTGGCACGCGGACTCAACACCTTGTCGATGCGCCATGGCACACGACCGTCGTAACTAGCTCTGGACAGATGCACGACGGGACCTGTACCTTGGACGAGGCACCGGAGTCTGGATCTAAGCCTCCTTGGAGGAAGAGGTAAGGGCGGCGGCAGAGGTGGAAGAAGCTGAGGCACGCCGCAGCGAGCCGTTCGCCACCGCCACTAGGAACGGGCCACCGCCACCACACATAACGCCAAATCTAGAGCGTGCTCGCCATTGCCACTACACATCTAGGCGGTGCAAGAGGAGGAAGGCGTCGCGCTAGATCGAGATGCGATGAGAGAATAATGGTGGAGGGGAGAGAAATGAACCCTCTCTCCTCTCCGTGGCGGATTTGAGTCGCATGAAACCGAGGTGAATTTGACTAAATGGTAGTATTAGGAGACGTATGAGTGGAAATGTCATCCGTTCGGCCGAAAATGTAGAAATGGCACGCAGAGCCGTCCCAGGGACGAGCGTCGCTGCGGCACGATAGCTCGGTCTGTCCTTCCCACGCGCGGTTGAGCCACGCGGCGGCTCCTCCGTCCGTCCCACGTGCGGACAAGCGCTATGCAGCACGGCCATCCATTCCGCGCGCGGACGAGCCATACGGCGCGCGCATAGGCCAGGTCCACGCCTCCTCTGTCCGTCCCGCATGTGGACAAGCGACCGTCTGTCCCGCGCGCGGACGAGTTGATGTGTTGCAAAAAGTGACGAGTGGTTGTGCTGCAAGAAGAAAAGGTGAGAGTGTCGCTGTGTTGCAAAAAGAAAAGGTGAGAGAGGGGGCTAAAGCAAATCAACTATGAAGCCCAGATGTGACAGTTTAAGCCCTTTCAGGCAAGGTGTACATGGAGCAATTTTCCGAGTTCGGACAGCCATCTGCCGGGCCAGGTCCGCCCCTCCCCGCGTGCGTCCGACATGCGCCATCTGCCATTCGGACATGCGTTAAGCTGAATAATTGCAGTACAAATTAATTGCACATGTTAAGCTGATTAATTGTAGTAAGATTAATTGCAGTACACGCGTTAAGCTGATTAATTGTAGTACAAATTATTTTCACAAGATACAACGCTCCCACCCATTACTACAACTATTTGTCTACCACTTCTCTACACACACTAACTGTATATGATGCCTAGTGGTTTGCCTGCAGGCACCAAAATCCGAAAATAGAATTGCATAACACGGGATACAACATGGCTCACTCGTCTGAGCCACTACCACTACTCTCTTCTCATTGTGTCCGTGTCCCTGTGCGCGTCCGGGTTTTGCGCCAAGCATGTCCCGTAGGATACGCCAGTCGGTTCGGAGAGCGCGTATCGGATCGGAGGGCGTACAGAGACCGTTGAGTGCACGGAGGTCCACCAGTACGCTGACTCGAGCCCAACTGAGTCTGTGCAACGTCACTGTCGTCCTACTGTGACATGTCAAACCGGGGGCCACCTGCAATCATGCCATGAACAAGGGACTCTGTAAATTCATCCCCAAATTGTCCGCCCCCCAAGGTACGATGTCTGCAACTCTGGCGACTAAAGCTCCTCCACACGACTAGAGTTGCAGACCGGCGTACGCTGGGCCCGAGTCAGCGTACTGGTTTACCTCCGTGCACTCAACGATCTCTGTATGCCCTCCGATCCGATATGCATTCTCTGGACCAGTTGACGTATCCCACAGGACATGCTTGGCGCAAAACCTGGACGCGCACGGGGACGCGGACGCAGCGAGAACAGAGTACTGGTAGTGGCTCAGACGATTAAGCCATATTGTATCCCGTGTTATGGATTCTATTTTTGGATTTCGGTGTCTGTAGGCAAACCATCAGGCATCATATATAGTTGGTGTGTGTGGAGAAGTGGTAGACAAGTAGTTGTAGTAATGGGTGGGAGCATTGTATCCTGTGAAAATAATTTATACTGCAATTAATCAGCTTAATGCAATCAGATTAACATATGCAATTAATTTGTACTACAATTATTCAGCTTAACGCATGTCCGAACGGCAGATGGCACATGTCCAAACGCACGCGGGGAGGGGCGGACCCGGCCTGACAGATGGCTATTCGCAGATGGTATAATCTAATAATAGCTAAAAATTAACCAATGTTTGTAAAGAAATAAGTTAACTGATAAACATTTTTTTTAAAAAAAAACTTTACTCGGAAAATCCATGTACACCTTGCCTCAAAGGGCTTAAACTGTCACATGTGGGCTTCAGAGCTGACCGGCTTTAGCCCTCTCTCACCTTGTCTTTTTGCAGCACAACGACGCTCGCTCACCTATCTTTTTGCAGCACAACAAACTCGTTGCTTTTTGCAGCACATCAGCTCGTCCGCGCGCAGGACAGACGGGCGCTTATCCGCGCACGGGACGGACAGCGGAGGCGCGGACCCGGCCTGTGTGCGCGCCGCGTGGCTCGTCTGCACACGGGACGGACGACCGCGCTGCACAGCGCTTGTCCGCGCGTGGGACGGACAGACCGGGCTATCGTGGTGCAGCGGCGCGCGTCACTGGGACGGCGGATGACATTTCCGCTAATGCGTCTCCTAATACTGCCATTTAGGCAAATTCGTCGATCAAATGTACCAATACTATAACATAATGTATTGCGAGGTGTGGAGAAATACATGCACACATCCCCACCACAAGATGGACGGTGCATCCTAGAGGAGCATGTACTACCGATAACAAAAAAAAACCCTTCTTATGATCTATCTCACCATGTTCAATGTCAATCGAGCAAGTCACCAATGCACCAAACCGTTCGGCAAATGACCTCATGGTCAATCATCTATACCACTCTTGATCTCACATCATTCAGATTCAGGATTATCAAGATGAATACTGACCTGCCACCACACTGGAAATCTAACCTGCTGCTCGTAAAGCTAGATAATGCGATCACGGTGGATGACAACTTAGATGCAGACATTGTGATCGCAGTCCGATACTCCGATCCACCATATATAGACATATAGTTGGATTTTTCTGAATATTTTAAGATCAAATTCCGCTTACGAAAAAAAATGCTCAAAAACTTTCTTTTTGTTTGCAGCTAGCTAGCTAGATAGTCTATCTGCCAATAGGTGACGAGGAAGGAAAGATACAAAACTTACTCCAAGGCGGTAGTATAAATTACCTGAACACTTCGTACGTGGAGCCGCTGGGCAAGTCCGCGTCCAGCACCCGATCCACGCCCGAGCTCACCGGCCGGAACCAGTAGAACTCCTCGCCGACCACCTGATCCCTCCTCCGGAACCACCTCCCCAGATCTCGCTTCACCTCTTCCGGCGCCGCAAACACCGCCTCCGCCGCCTCCACGGCCGCGCGCACCTCGCCGGCCTCGACCGCCCCGCCCACGCGGAACGCGCCGGCCTCCGCGGCGGCGCCAACCGCCATCCGCCTCGCTCAATAGGAGGGCCTGCGCGGGGACGTCCGGGGCCAGCGGAGGCGCGGGGAACGCTTCTTCCGGGGCAGGGTGAGGTCCGGGACGCGGAGGGAGGCCTCGAGGAACTCGGCGAGGACGAGCTCGTCTGCCGCGGCGGAGCGTGCGCCGAGCGCCGTCCGGATCGGGGTCGGCGGCGGCCCGCGGGGGCGGATGCGGGGCCGCCGCGGGGCCCTGGACGTCGCCGTCATGCCGCCGGCCGGCTGGTGATGGGGTGGAGGAGACGGGAGACCTTAGATTGGAATGTGCTTGATCTCCAGGCTGGTGGTGGTTGCGTGGGTTTTAAGAAACGATGGGGACGGGGAGGGGTTGTGGAGCAACCGCGGCCGTCAGATGCATTGCGTGGACGGCCCGATGGAGGCCGTGGTTCGGAATCGCAGGGGAGAATTGGTGGGAAAGTAGAGGCACGACGAACGACGACTTGGACAAGCGAGGATGGGAGGAAGGTGGCGCAGGAGTTGCAACGTTGCGTAGCTTGGGGGTTACGTAGGCGGTGCGTGGCTGGGACGACTCGGGGCCGTCTGATTTTACCTGGACGGTTGGATCTTACCAACTTCGGTGCATGGATTGCGATGATATCATGATAACATGTAAACGGTAGGGGGATCAGAGAAGACAAAGAAACGTCTGACACAAAAACCCTTTCCCCTTATGTGCATCGGGCGGATCCACCATGGAGCACGAGCAGGCTAGAGCACTGCCGCTATATCTATGGTACCTTCTAGTATCTTTGTCATGATTTGTATCACTAATCTAATTAATTTTTTTTATAAGACTGCTACTTGTGCATATTTTTTTTATTTTCAAAACACACTATCAATAATTAATATACTATTTTTAATGAATCTATCATTTTAACATTGTTGCTCATGAATTTATATATTAGTTTGAATTGTATATGAAATTTAAACATATGTTTGCTACGTTATTGATCGACAGGAATGTCTTTACAAACCACTGACTCTCTACACTATTCAACATCAATTTAAAAATACACCCTTCCGTTAACATCCCCCCGAATACAAATAATACACCTGGTGAAAAAGCGGCGAAACCAATTACTCCAAGCAAACTCGATACAGGATTTATGAGTCATCGGCATCCTGGCCATGCAGGCACCCTGGGCTGTGCCTAATTATTCAGGTAGGGGTGGATAACGAACCGTCTCGGCTCGTTAAGAAAACGAGTTTGGCTCGGCTCATTAAGAAAACAAGCTTAGCTCGACTCATTAAGTTAACAAGCAGAATACCTGGCTCGGCTCATTTAAAAGCTCGAACTCAGCTCGTTAAGCTCATTAAGAAAGTCAAGAGATCCCAGTTTGGAGCCTGTTAGACTCGTTAGGCTCGCTAAAAAAAAAAAGGAAAAACCGCATAATAAAAATTTTAGAAAGTCAAGAGATCACAACTTGGGACTTCGACCTCCATAGACCATCTAAGGGTTGCTAAGTTGGACTGGTCTGGTACTACTGTTCAACTGTATTGGTTTTTTTAACGAGCTTAACAAGTAACTCGCGAGCCAGCTCGAACTCGGCTCGTTAAGAAAACGAGCTAAATTACCGGATCCGCTCGGCTTGTTAAGGGACCGAGTTCGAGCCGAGTCCTTAACGAGTCGAGCTGGCTCACGAGTTTCGAGCTTTTTTTCCACCCTTATATCCAGACTTGGGTAGCCTGATCTTGGAGCAAGGGTTGGGCCAAAGGTGGTCAAAGTAGGGTCCCTTAAATACATAAGTTGGGCCAAGCATGAGACAACCAAACGAACCTTAATCCATCAGGTGGTAGTAAATACTTCGTCTAAAAAAAGGTGAAAGGTGATAGTAAATACTGATCAAGTATGACCCATTACATGAACGCCTTTTGGAGGTAAGTTGGGCCAAGCATGAGACAACCAAACGAACCTTAATCCATCAGGTGGTAGTAAATACTTCGTCTAAAAAAAGGTGAAAGGTGATAGTAAATACTGATCAGGGATGACCCATTACATGAACGCCTTTTGGAGGTAACCAGGAGAGAGCCACAAGAACCACAAGAGCAATACATGGTTCTCTCTAGGCAGTGAAAATGTAACAGGTAAGAAAAAAGATGGTCATGTTTCAAGTCGATACTCAAAAATAGGTAGATCCTAGGTAAAGTTCAACATATTGGCATCATGCCAGATTTTTTAAGGTAATAGACCGATCAAAAGCAGAGCACTCTAGGAAGCAAAATCAGGTGCGGGCAACGTTGGGAGCCGGAGCGCCACCGCCACCACCAGCAGCAACAGGACGGGGACCTTGGCCCCCAGGTCTTTCCTCCTGCAACATAAGAGGAAACTAGTATTAGCCAAAAGGCCACAACTACATCACATGGCATGATCAAGATCACTTATCCAGGGGCTCATCTGAGCACGGCATTGGTTCGTTCAAATGCAACATGGAGGGTAGTAATGCCACTAACAGGAATAACTAGAATGCTGGATAGTCCAAGCACCGACAATAGTCTGTGCTGTAGCACCCAACTACAGTACAGATAAACCATAGTCAAGGGAGATACCGATATACTAAATCTCACCAAGATTTCAGCTTTTCATAATCATTATATCCAAAATATTTGAGTAAAACAGCACAAAATATCTTCACATCGGACATTTCCCATCCTGAATGATCAGCTGAACATGTAGATCAGTGGCGTAGCGTGAGGCAAAAAAATAAGAGGACAACAACAATTGGCATGTGCTAAATCAACAAAGAAGTCATGGAGGAATTTAACCAATTTATGATACGGCCCGAAGTGGTACTCCAACTTTGGGTTATATTTCCAACTCACAACCTGAAGTTGTATGTCGTATTGGTGTTGTTTCAATGGATGGAAAAGAGAGAGAACATGTATTGGCCGAGATGGAGGTAGGCGGACGGGAAGAAAACCCGGTGCATGCGGAGCATGGGAGTAGGCCAAGTGCAGGGCATGCGGTGTACAACAGGAGGCTGAGAGGGAGCCGGCCGCGTGCGCAAGGAGGCAAGCACGTGAAGTCCAACTGCGTGGAAAGCACGAGTGCATGGGAGGGGCGTTTTTGCATTGAGAAAAATACCAGAAAATAGGCAGTGGTTTTGGCGGCCATGCTGTGCGTGTGTTCTTGAGGTCTTCCCATCTAGGGTTTGTGAGAGTTGGCGCAGATCAAGGACGTTCTGTTCTTGAGATTGTCCACCGAATCTGTACGATTCAATCTTCTAATTCGTGATCAATCCATTGTTCACGGTTTGGGAGGCCATGGATGATCGCTTCCACTTCGGTTTTTGCTGATCTAGTACAATTCAGCCACATTGTCACTTATCAAGCTCATTACAACACTACCGCCAGAGTGTTACTGCACTTTTACCGTACCGTGAAAGATTGGGCACTCCGCGCGTCAACTGAATATGCCTACCCAAATTAAGACCTAATTAGCATAAGCCCCAATCAGCCTTGGCTCTTCGATTTATAAGAAATTTAAACGAGTTTCTTGGCTTATATGATACTATGGCAGTAAGAGATGAAGCAATCAAGCAAGATTAGAAAACTATGAAGAGCCCTTTTCTTGTTGCCTTGTTGGAAGCTTCGAGATGACGAGACGGCAAGAAGCTGTTGCCTGCTGGCCACAACCACTGGCTGGACTGCTGGAGGCCTGGAGCATTGCGGATCCAAGTTGAGAGGGTATGGAGAGAATTTTGGTGTCTTGCTTGCTATGGAGAGAAGATGCACATTGGGGAACAAGGGAGGAAGAAGAGCTAGGGAGAGTGAGTTTGTGAGGGATCGATGGAGAAGAAGCCATGAAGTGGTGTAGTGCTCACTGCCCATTGCTCTGCTCAATGGTTAGAGTGGGCCAAATACTGGACCAAGTACCTAGATGGGACATGTGACCTGGGTCCTAAATAATTTTTTTTCGGAAGGGGAGGCCGGAGCCCTGTTTGGCCTCAACAAGGCTCCGCCACTGATCTAGACTATCAACCAATTGTGAAATGGACGGTATGAAAGTTTGGGACCGGTTCATCCCACAAGCACTATGATTGCCATCGGGGCAGGCGTGCAATCGCAAAAATACTAGGTCAGCAAAATGTATATGCTACACGAGGCATGTTAGTTACCTTCGATAAAACTATATTTTTCGAACAATCAGCTAAATGAATATTCAACATTTTACATTTAATAAAAAATTACATGGGTCATGGTTCATAAAAGGTTAGACCCTAAGCAGATATCCCTGTGCGTACTTTTAGTGACAAATATGAAACTTTCCGGGGCTGTTTGGTTTGTTACCAACATGAACCAAACCAAATTTTAGTAACGCCAACGAAATCGTTTGATTTGATATCAATATTTGGCCATGCCAACAAAAATTTGGTAACGCCAATGAAATCTAAAGTCACACGAGGGCAATCCAATGGTGAGGAAATCGCTCACCCAAATTTTGGGAACGCTAAAATTTGCTTGGCCACAATACAAACAATGTTCTTTTTGCCAAATTTTGGCTTGGTTCATTGGGGCCATGAACCAAACAGACCCTATGACAGATACAGGGCATCATTCTGATATGCATATGAGGATTAAGGCAGCTCATCAAGCAGTGTGGACAAATAAACTAAATTAGTATGTGCTACCAACTAAACACTGCAAACTAACTACAAAACGAAAGGAAGCTGATTGGTATGAAGCAAGGCAAGGAGCATGTACCCTGCGGCGGAAGAAGCGTTCCGGTGGCTTGCGGTCCCTCCGGGCTTCACGGGAGCGGACACGGACGATGTGAGCATGGATGGCGCAGGACACGCAGTGATGCACCTTAGCATACAGCTTGGGGAGGACGTATCCTGCAACGAAACAGATGTCACTTATGCCATCACCGGATCAAGAGATCAATACATCTAACCTCGCAAGAGGATCAAAATAAACGCGCGCACGGGGGGGTGGGGATAAAATTGTACACTCGTATGCAAAACCACCGTACGTACTACTATCTCGAATCATATCTAAACTCTAAAGCAGAAATCAAAAGCGGAAAGGGAAGCGCACCATCATGGACGCACGCCTCCTGGACATCCCTGACGGCGGCCTGCTCCACGATGTTCCTCACCAGAAACCTCTTGATCGCCTTGTCCTGAGCCACCCAAGAAACCCACCCAAATTAACACACAGATCAGGAGATTCGCGCGAAAGGAAAGGGAAGAGGACTACGGCAAAGTGATCCGCCTTACCTTGGGGCAGCACTTGGCGCAGTTGGAGCAGCGGATGTACTTGACGTGGCCGCGGCCGTGCTTGTTGCGGCCGCCATTCCTGCGCTTGAAGGTCTGCGCACGCAGCGATCAAAAGGGTCAGACCAACGTTGAATCGCGTCATGCGAGATGTGAGCACAGGAGATCGGTTCATACCATGCCGATGGATGGGAGGCGGCGGCGGCTGGTGCGAGCTCCGAACCGAAGCCTCCGAGTACTCCTCTTCCTCTAGGGTTTGCGCCACACGTGGCCCTTATATGTCTAGTGGCAAGAAGCGGTAGAGCATCCTGGCCGTTCGTCCATTCGATCGACGGTCCAAGTTGTCAGAAAGGATATTAGAGTCACGGGGTTCATAAGCCAAGGCGTATAAAAGGTTTTCCGTTTTGCAACACGGTATACGCTAACAATCCGGGAAAGGCACGAAGAGCCGACGAAATGTATTGAGCGAGGACGATCCTCACGAGGAACAGACATTGCAGCATACAGATTTCAGGCATCAAACAGAACATCATATTTCAGAGACCAAAGATTCTCTATAGTATAATAGTATGCAAATGTTTTTGTAATTCTTTTGGCATGAGTCACCAATGACAGTATACAAGATGCACTTCAAGGGACATTTAGAGTTCAGAAGCTGAAGTGAATGAGCACGTTGAGTATCTGCTCTGCTTCTTCTGCTTCACGTAAGCCCAAGGTCCAGAGACATCGAATTGTCATTTGTCCTTCTGTAGGAGCGGTTGCTTCAGATCGAAGCCCATGCTAATGCCATCAGAACAGTGCGGTGTACCGTGAATGCAGAGGATGGTCATGCATCCAAATCTCTTTTCGAGCTCCAAACCGGTCCTTTAGTCACAACACCATCGACAACTTTAACCAACCCGTTCTGTACCAGGAGAAGAGCGTCTACTTCACCTTCTTTCACCTGCCATGGACATGGTTGATGAGCCAAAAGTGATTTAGACAATGCGTAAGGACTGAGGGGCTACACTAAGAAAAAGGTTAGCGTCCCTTGATTGGAAATAAAAGGAGTGGTAAACATGACTGCAAGTCTGCAATTTATCATTTTGATGGTCAGATGGATAGCATTAGAAGAAAAGTATGATAACCTGGGTATGAAACAGCGGAGCTGACAATTCGAGGACCTTCTGTTGGCTCTCCATAAAGCAAAAGTAAGAATACAATATCATCCCTAGCAAGGCAACAAGAATCCCTACTATGTTCCTCCAGCTAAATGGATCGTGAAGTAAAACATATCCAAAACCAAGGACAAGGCAAGTTTTCAGATGACCCAGTACTTGGTATGTTACAGGAGATGTTTTCCCAATCACAAGAAATGTACTGAAGTTCACAGAGACAGATATTAGGCATGAAAGGATGATGAATACCTGTAAAAAATATAATAAATAGATAAATTATTGGATAAAAACACATTAGTAATTCAGAAAAAGGAGTGTCAGCCTGTCGGGTAAAGAAATGCTCACAAGAATTTGGCGCGTGTACTTGAAAGTGAATACATTCTGGTTAGTAAGAAGACCATCGAGAAATGGACCGATGACAAAAAGAGTCAGCGCTTGGTATGGGCAAGATTGGTATAGAAGTTGAGTTGAAGAAACTTTGTATTTCTTCTGAATTGTGTTTGTCATCTGGCAGAATTGATTAAGTTCTTACAGGGAAGAAAAGTAGAATAGCAGAAGAAACAATGGATACAAACCTTAATTCAATAGACAATAATGAATCCAAACAAATTACAGTCGATTAATAAAATCGAGAGTTGATTATCATATAAAGTTTGTTACTTGAATTTGAGTAATGAAGAATGTTTGAGGATTTTGGATGAACCAAGCTAATGCAAATTAATCCAGTGGTAATATGACAAGTTGGCAACTACAGTACTGAACTGCGGGAAGAGTCTAGATTATCTAACAAATAAAATGGGGTTTAACACCAAAGTAATGTCCTCTGTGATGTCATTGTTGATATTAAGAAGAAAGTTTCCAAAAAAAAAACCTTGTCATGGTAATAACTAAATATCTTTACCTAATTTATGCCTGACACTGATATAGGTGTAGGCATATGGATATCAAAATAGAAAACAGAGAATGACAACTATCCATCTCATCAATCAAATATCACCTCACAGATGTTATGAGCTAGTACCGTGAGTTTGCTTTTTTTATCCATAAAGAAAATAAATCAAATGTCATTTTATTTTCTAGTAGAAAGAACATTAAATTAAACTTCATGATCATTGTTCAAAGGATACAATCTGTGAAATGCATGTAGTAAGAACAGCTAGCAAAGACAACACAGATCCCAAACGATTTAGTTGAAGGTCTGTCACTGTTGCAATACCCACACCAAACAGAAGAATTGCCAATGCCATTTGGATGCTCCGGCTGCATCAAGTACAAACATCGTTATAATTTGTGATCTAAATTATTGAATGGCGAGAATAATGGCTAGGGCTGCAGATCTGCAGCCTGTAGGTGTTCAGCACTTCAAATATTCAAAAACCATGTACTAGTTGATGATTTTGTCATATTTCTTATGAGTGCCAACAAGGATCAGATATTTATTAGTTGACGATTTTGCCATATGTGATATGATAAAGAAAGACTTGGATCTGACCTGAATGTCTTCCTGAAGAATAGAGTCTCCAATGATACAGTACAAGGAATTATTGCCAGCTTGGTCATCTGATACATTTTATAGAGTGAGACAGCTAATACAAAGCAGTGAACTACTGACAACACAAAACACTTGAAATCTGTAGATGAAGAACATTTTAAAAAAGCTTGGTTGCATGCATTTCCAGAAGAGAATAAACTTTAAAGCAGATGTGATTAGATCAAAACAAGTGCCAATTGAAGTGGTGTCATGTCATCCCCTAATAAAATCAGGAGTACATTAAATTCACCATCATTTTATTGATTGGACATTGTAGTAGTATTGTTTTGTAGTCAACTGTACTGTGTTGCCATTCAGATGAAACATACATTAAAGTCAACTTCTAAATTTCCAGCAGAAATTAAATTTTGAAAACTCCTAACAGGTAACATTTGCAAAAGATGAATACCCGAAATTGAAAAAAACAGAAAGATGCAAGATTGGTCTGAACTTCAAAAAAGTAAACCAACCTGGTAAAAGCCAACAGAGTTGAATCCAAGGCTCAGATTAAGCAAACCAATAGATATGCCATTTAGTATTCCAAATCCGATGACTGCCTTGGGATCAAAATCCTTGCTCTCGAAAAGTTTCATCTGAAGAGCTACATGGAGCGAACAAAATGTCACCAGGAGATGCCAGCTTGTCAGCGTAATAGCTGAAAGAAATCAGAACAGTTTTGTCAATTTTGCCTCGTCATATCTAGTGAAAGTTTTCCATTCAAAAAAAAAATCTAGTGAAAGTTCAAGTTCACTTCAGCGCATTATGCTCATCTTTCACACAAACTAGTCTTCACTTCGCTCAAGCAATTCCAAGAACACCTGGTGTGCAAACTCATTTCTATCCCTCCAAACTCGTATCAACGTCTCCGTTAATAACCAAAGGATCACGGTAGCTGCTAGTACATCGCAGGCATGGGAGACACAGGAAGCTCGTGGTGTCAAACACTCCCTAGTTCCTACCATGATTCCGTGAACAAACTAGACGCGAAGAAACTAGAGCGCGAGAAGCTACGCGGCGCTTACCGAACGTGAAGCCGAGGGTGCTCATGAGCGCCTTGTTGCAGATGACGATCGACACGGAGGACACCACCGACAGGGCCAGCGCCCCCACCGTCCCGGCCGTCCCGCCCTCCCCCATCCCCACGAACCACCACCGCAAGAGAAAAAAGACGAAGTCGGTGACGCTTCTGAGAGAGGCGGGCGGCGGAGGAGGGTGGACGGGAGGCAAAAATCTGAACGTGAGAGCTCTGCCTCTGCGTGCGTGGTGAACTGGTGATTGTACTTGATCGTCTGTTGTTTGTCGCGTAAAATTTAATGGATTTGTTCGGGTCCAACTTACTGTGGCCTGGCCCCGTGCACAGGCAAGTGTCTCTTAGCCAGTGTGGAGCCAGCTAGGGTGCATATAATAAGCTGTTTTCACAATTAACTTATAAAGAAGGGAATTGATACGAGGCATATGTTCGAAGCGAGAATAAAATATCAGATGTCTTACCACACACTTATGTATTTCCATGCTTCATTTCACTTTCCCCTTTCCCCACTGCGCTATCTCTCTCTTCTCCATGTTCTCTCCAACTCGTGCCTAGAGAGAAAGCGAGTGAGAGATCAGATATGGGTGTGAGCCTCCTGCAGGTGGTGGTGTCGCTAATGAGCATGTGCATGCGGCGGCTGCAGAGGGCGCGCGAGGAGGATGGGTAGCAGCGGAGGCGAAAAGGGGCCCTCATCGTCGTCCCGGGCTGTGGTGTCATGGAAGAAGGCGTTGTCGCTGCCGATGGCAAAGGGGAAGGGGGCTGGAAGAGAGGAGGGCGGGGTGTGGAGGAAGGAGATACTGATGGGGGAGCGGTGCCAGCCACTGGACTTCCCCGAGGTCATCTACTACGACGCCAACGGCCACCGCCTCGCGCAACCGCCACCGCCGAGGTCGCTCATGCGCAGCCTCATCGAGCTCGACGCCCTTGGTGTCGCCTACGCCTGGCCCATCGCCCGGACCGGCGTCGTCGCCACCCACCCCGGCGCCTCCTCCTCCCCTAGTGCCGCCGCACTGGCTTGCCCCCTCTGGCCTCCTCCTCTGCCGGCGCCGCCCCAGCTTGGCTTGCTCGGCCGAAGGCCGCTCGGGCTCGTCTATGGCTCAATTCCCCTCTCCCCTGTTATTGATTTTCGGATTTTGATGAAATGTTGCATCTGTAGAGAAAAAATATTGCATATATGGAGGGAAAATGTTGCATACGGTTCTTGGCGATGTTACATTTTTTCCAACGTGTTTTTTCCAGATTCTTTGCTTTGATTTGTGATGTTGCAACCATTGTCCGGTGATGTTGCAACCGTTGTGTGTAGATGTTACAACCGTTATCTAGAGATGTTGCATTTTCGGACCGTACGGTGGGAGGCTCCCACCCATACGTCTGATTTCTAGTTGTTCCCTAGAAAGAAAGATAAACTAATTATCTAGGAATTTTCAGCACCGTATGAATACAATATTCATAATAAATAGTTTACCCGACGTTAACATTCAATCAGTCGATAATCGCTTAACAACCGTTCTTTTACCCTGTCTTTTAGTATCAATAATGCACCTCTAACATAAATTTTCTAGCTCCACCACTACTTTGGTTGGTGTCAGGCGTAGTGGCGTGGGTGGCCGATCAAGCAGTCGCCAAGGCTCATCATTTTCTGCACGGGGAGGAGCACACCGCAGGGCCGGCCCGTCGTCCAGCCCAGTCCAGGTGTAAAAGGCACACACAGAATGCTGAGCTTATACTTTCCTAATGTGTGTGTCCTACCAAATCTGCACTGGAGATGCATGGGATTTTTTTTAAGAGAATGCCGGCAATTTATTGATCACAAAACATTGTTACAAAGAGTCTTCCGGATACACTCCGGTACACCATTACGAATAAAAGAGCTAATAGAGTGCTCATAAGATCTAGCTAGAGTATGTGCTGCTACATTCACCACAGGACTAATATGACGAAAAACAACCGAGGAAAAGCCTTCTGCCATGGACTTAATATCATAGATAACCGCCCCAATAGAGGATCGATCCCGCCTCGACAAATTCAACCGTTGCACCATAGACAAGCAGTCAGAAGCAAGGATGACATTTTGATATCCTTCATCACGGGTGCGGGCTGTTGCACGGCGAAACGCCAATGCTTCTGCTAACTCCGGCGTAGTAATCCCATCAAGGCGCTTACTGTAGGCAGTTAAGCATTCACTAATGTGGTTTCGGACTACCATGCCAACCCTTATCCGACGAGAAAAAGCAAATAGTGATGCATCGATATTAATAAGGACCATACCTACCGGCGACGGAATCCATTTAGGGACTAAAAGCAAGGACTCACACCTATGACTTGGATCCAGATTGAAGATATGCAACACTATCAACTCAACATAAGCTTTAATTTTCGCAGCCACCCTTCGAGGATGCAACAAACCTTCATCGTTTCGTGCACCATTACGGGCCTCCCAAATATACCACAGAGTAACAGTAAGAACCGTTGCCTCTCAACCCGAGGAACGTCCCGGAAAATCGAACAGCCACTACTTAGCACAATTCAACGTCTTGCGGCAAAGATAGAATCCATACTCCAATTCCACTTCATACCAAACTTCACGAGCAAACTGGCAAAATAGGAAGGAATGTTTGATACGCTCCTCTCTTCCACAGAAGACACATGTATCATTCATTAGGATATGCCTCCGTTTTAGTTGGAAACCACACGGTAGACAGTCTTGTGCGAAACGCCACAATATAATTTTCATCTTGTTTGGTCCCTTTATAGCCCAGAGCGACTTCCAATATTTTTCATCTATGTCGTACGCTGAGGAGAGGCCACACCCAGAGTTGCTTCGAGGTGAATAAAAGCCATCTATCTGAGCTAAAAAACATATGCAGGACGAACCGTGTAAGACCCATATCTTGTATGTGGCCATGGAGAACATGCCAATAGCATGGTGGTAAGACCTCTCTAGGTGTGAGGCTACCAACCAGGGTTCGAACCCTGGTTCTCACAAAAAAGCCCTCATTGTGTGTTCCCGTGGTCGCTGCACTGCCGCATTAAGCTTGTCGCAGACGGTAAGAGCCGGCCGGCTTTTTTCTAGACCTTAATGAAATGCCTTCGAGATGTCTCTCCCCTTGGGTCTAGTTTTTTTTTTGTATGTGGCCATGAAGCAAAATTCTCACTGCCTTGCCTACTAATGGGCACATGGATAATCTGATCAGCAACCACTTCAGGGAAGATAGAATGAACTAGATCAACATCCCAAGAACCATGCTCCTCCTGTATAAGAAAATCAATTGTTTGATCTACACGTAGGGGCACCAGCGGCTGAACCAGATTGGGTGCACTGTCGGGAATCCAGTTATCAGATAAGATTTTAATACTTTTACCATTGCCGACTCCCCATCGTACACCCTTCTGCAGCAATTCCTTTCGAAAGCTGATACTCTTCCAAGTATACGAAGAAGATCTTGAATGAGGGGCATCCCAAAAATCACAACTAGGAAAGTAACGACCCTTCAACATCTTAGCATAAAGCGACTTCTACTTCGCCATTAGCCGTCAGCCCTGACGACCTAACATGGTTTGATTGAAGAGCACAAGATCACGAAAGCCCATGCCGCCCAAAACTTTAGGTGTAGACACTCAGTCCCATGAGCACCGATGCATATGCATGTACAGTACTTACGAAATAATCTAGCCATATCTGGTAATGCCTAGGAACCTGCAGCATTGCTATTGTTTGAAATTTTTCCTCCATATTTGGACTGCACATTAGTTGAAAACACGTGAAGCCAGACTCTGCCTACCAGAGCCGTCCTTTCTTCATCAGCCATTAGGATTGACAATCATAATTCATAGGAGGCTAGTACAAATTAGCAATGGCTAGAATGCTAGATGGATACTGCTCAGAGAAGAGGAAGAGTTTGGTGGAGTCGTTGGATTGGAACATATCTGCGTGTTAGACTTGAAGCTCGCTAGTTGATCAATCAAAAGTCTATGCAACCTAACTGAATGCTCTACTCTTGAACCATATAGCTAGAAGTCAATTTCATCGTTCAATCCTTCAAATATTTATCTTGGAATTTTCACTGGCAAAACGACAGATAAACTAACATATTCATACGACGGTGACGACCTACCAAACATGCGGACTCCCACACCTTTAAAACGCCAAAATTAGCATATCTCCCCATCGATATCCGCACAACGGCACAAACGGCCTAACTGCAACCACAATTTGCCAATTTTGGCGGCGCTTCAGCCAACTACGAACCAGTCGTTACTAACAGACCAAGGGACTCTCTCCTGGGATACGGGTAGTCTAAACTAATACGTAATTAAAAAAATTCTACTATATAATCTAGGAAGACATATGAGTAAAAGATCATAAATCGTTACCACTAGACGCACAGTGCAGCAGAAGAAGGGTTGAAGTAGTATAGTCCGGTCCAACGTCGCGCGCGTTAATGTAGTAAAAGTAGTCGATCGTCCAACGTCCTTGGCCGTCTATCGTCTCCTTCAGTAACCTCTCGTGTTCCCTACGTACGTCGGGAATTGTTCTCGATTAGCGTAACAACGATCACAATAGCGTCTCTATGGTATCCACATGTTTAGGGGTGGAACACCGTGCATTGGTGTGTTAGCACTAGCGTGCACGGTAGAGTCTTCGGGAAGGTGGCGGCTAGGATTACGGTTGGTGGTCCAACCTCCTCCCAAAAGGCCCACACCCCCCCCCTTATAAAGAGCTCTTAATGGATCGCTACGTTAGAAAACTCATTATGACTCTTAACCACATACGAATTATAATCTAATTTAAGCCTGTTACGGATCCAATCTGAACTAGTTTGTTTCAACCCATTAAGTGTGTAACCTTGTAGGTTCATGTGTAATCGGTCGTGACCCGAAAATTCCTTTTCAATTCATAAGTCGGTAGCGGTTCCTAGTAAGACATAGCGACTCCCAAATACACAGAGATCGTACCGGACGAACCTTTATAATGCTCATGTGCTAGTCCCTTTGCCTCACAATACCAGATCGAACTCAAAGCAAGATGCGTGCCATCTTATGATAGCTCCATCATTCACTTGATCTTGTAGTGGATTACTTAGTTGTAGTTGGCTCCTTAACTATATTCGGTGTGATCGTGCATTTTCTTGATCCAACCACATCGAGGGGCCAGAGATAGCTCACTTGTTAAAACAGGAGGGGCAAAATTCATCTTGATCATTCACATTCATCAGCATGTTTTGTAGTAAACCCGAAAGCTATCTTTATTACTACCAATTTACGGAGTAACGTTTGACAACCCCTAAATAAACTATTACACGTGCAGAAAACTATAACGACCTCATGTCTAAGGATCCCACATACATTATGTATGAGACCAACTGATGACACTTAAGAATATAACAGTTCTCGTAGTGTTTCAAGGTAGGTTAATCCAACACTATGTTCTCCAATATATGTTCACATTATTAATTTGATATATCATATCCATGATAAGTGAAACGTGATCATCAATCAATACATGTGTTGATCCATAAATCATAAGTGTCTCACATAATGACATAAGATCAGAGATGTTTAAAATGACATCATAAACATAAAAGTGAGTTTAACAAACAAGTCATATACTTGCCAATCAATATAAATAATATTTCATTCAAAGGACAATAATATATTATTCAAAAGTTTATAAACAAAAAAATAATATAATCATCTCTATGATTACCTCTAAGACATATCACTAACACTTTCCTATCCGCGTGAGTGGACTAACGGATTAGGACATCCTCGAAATGAGAAGGTGGTAATAACAGAGTTAAACCTCGTCTATCCTGCAGTGCATAGTCAGGAGTCGCCATCAATTTCATTTAGAAGTTTAGAATTCAATCAGCCTACCAGATGACTTCTTTGCTGCTAGACTGCTTAAAGTTCTCTTGTTAGGTCTGAGCGACATGACATAATTGAGACCCATCGACTTGCGTTTACTTAGCATACAAGAGACAGAAGAAATATACCGGAAGGTCAAGCTGCTGCCATCTACTGCTCCCCCGTTTCACAAAAACACGTCGTTCTAAAATATGTACAGTCAAACTTTAAAAACTTTAGCTATTATTTTTTTAAAGTATTTAGATTAGATATATAAAAATCATAGGTGTATATTCGTTTCGAAAAGTACTTTTATAATATTATAATTTTATTGAGTTTTACAAGTATATTATAATAGTAATTAGAATCAAAATTAATTTTTTGAGAGTCCAAAACTAGTAGTTTTTTTTTTTAACCGGAGCTAGTACAATCACACTTCACAGCCCCGAACTCGGAAACATAGGAAGTCAGCAGAATGATGTCAGCATCTCGGAGGGGCCTCTGCGACAAGATCAGTACGAAGTTCCCTGCACTCACAAACAAGTTCACATCCACTGCATTTGACGAAGAAATTAGTAACTCCCCTCGCTCCAGACTCCAGACCACCGGACGGCATCAGAATTGCATTTGTGGGTACATGCTCTAATAGGCGGGATTGCTAATGGGCTAAAAATCCAAGACGAAACTTTGCTCCAGGATAGATATGGGCCACTTATATGACTCGTTAAGAACTGGCCTGCCTCAAGCTTTGCAAAGAAGCGAACAGCTGAAGTTAATAACGTCTCGTGCCGTATTACATCCATATAGTCCATGGCCCATAGGCTGCCCTTCTCCGATTTTTGCCTGCAAGTTCTCCAAATCTCCACCATAAAAATTCAGGAAAAAAAAATCTCCAACATAAAGGAATTGGAGAAGTGAGCTTAGCTTAAGCTCACTTGGTTGGAGTTGGCTGGGGCCAACCAACCGAGTGTTGGGACTCGTCTGGGTGTCTCATGGGTGCGTGTGTGGGTGTGAGTGTGTGTGTGTGGGGGGGGGGGGTGTGTGTGTGGGTGTAGAGGTTGTTGAGGGATTTTTGGGCTCGATTGGCAAAAATGAAGAGAAAGCTATAGACTCTCAATCATGCATTTGGTTGCCAGCGGCTCGTGATGCCTTGCGAGATTAGGATGCTTTCTTCTTTAACGCGGACCGGATGGAGAAAACCCGGGCATTCAAAAAAAAACAACATAAAGGATTTGACAGAGTTTTGAGTTTTTTCTAGAGCAATTGACAAAAGTTTGAGTTAACCAGCTGTGAAAACTTCGCCTTCTACAGAAGGTATACTCATAAAACGTATTGCCCACTCAGCTACTGACCTACAGGCTACAGGCGTGACGAGTTGATAAGGCGACAGAGGACAAAGGACAACTGAGTATCAAATCACAAACTTATCATATACATACACCATAACCAAGCATAGTTCACGGTCCCAATAGCTCAAGTGTACCCCACAAACATCTCCCACCCCGTGTGACCGGATTCGGGGGCTACAATGTAACAACAAAAGTTACATGACTGTCAAGACATCACTCCCTCTAGTTCTACAGTATCCTTAAACTGCCTTTGCAATTCTTAAAGCAAGGCTACAATAATGCAGAAAATGCTCAACTCCATAACTTATTTATCTCTACTGTCCTATGAGAGAAAGGAAAGGCCAAAGCGGGTGCTAATAAGCAGCCTCAGAATAGCCAAAGCCTCTTCTTTACTATAACGAAGAGGCTTCCTTCTCTTGCTCAAGCTCCAAACGCGATTCACGGACATTTCTGCCGGTGGGAAGAGAAAAAAAAACTCATCATCACCCTGAAGAATCAAGCTAGAACTGGCCCCCTTCGAAGGACTGGCCGAACTGCCAACCCGCCGGCACGACGTCGTTGCTGGTGACGGTGCGGCCGTCGCTGGCGGTGACCTGGAAGGAGAGGCTCTGGCCGTCGAGGTGCGAGTTGCTCTGCCAGTTCTGGCCCCAGTTGCGCGACATGGGCTGCCAGCCAGTGCTGGAGCCCTTGATCGAGACGGACTGCACGTCTCCGGCGCTGGCCACGTTGGTCACCAGCACCAGGTTGAAGTAGGAGTGGCCGTTGATGGTGAACCTGATCCCGCCCTTCTTCACGCAGGGAACCCTGCAACGCCATCGGTAAAAATTCAAACCTCAGTGAAACTGTAAAAGTTCAGGCATATGACAGCCAAAGTCAGCCAGTAGTGATTCGATCATGCAACTCGCAAGATCGCCTTCGAGTAACATGGAAGTCAATGTGACGCCTAGTAGGGAAGCAAATTTGCTCCCCCATAGCCGTTGACCCCCTCCAATCATCTCGGATGGACGGTGGGATTGGGGCGCTCGCGAGGTCCTTCCCACTGAATTTTCTTCCCCTAGTAGAGTACTATTCCCAAACAGCAAGTCAAGTTGCTGTCAAGAGGAATATCTGGGCCTCTGGCCTCCGGGGCAATAGCCCGAGGCCCAGATCAGAATTGCTTGTTAATTAAATAGAAATTCTTATGCGATGAGCCCAAGGCCCAGTCTTCCTGCTGGGATGGCCGAGGCCATGCCTCCTGCTGGCTACGCCGGCGTCAATCGTAATCATGCGTGCATGGCTATAAGCCTACAGCGGAAACAAACAGAGACCCAACCAAATCTGCAGGCTGGCCCACCGAACATGGCCTGACCCGACCGATCGAACATGGTGGAGTCCGGGTTAGTCCGGAGTCCGGACCGACACGGGCTCCAAAGTTTCAACTTGAAAACAGTTGCGACTGGCGACAAGTTAACTGGCTCACCTTCTGTACGCGACGGGCACGATGCCGGCGCGGTACTGGGCGATCTGGAGGAAGGCCGGCTCGGCCATGTCGAAGTGCGGGCGCGGCGGGTTGCACCAGCCGCCGTCGTCGTTGGGCAGCGCATAGTTGGGCGGGCAGAAGTTGGTGGCGGTGACGGTGATGGTGCCCGGCAGGCACCACTGCCCGTCGTTATCGCACCGCAGCTCGTAGCACGACCCGCACGCCGCGCCGTCGTTGAACAGCGCCGTGCTCAGCGCCGCCGTGTTGGTGCCGTACCCACTGCTGTACAGGTTCCCGTAGCCGCACGCACCGCCTGCCAAAACGCAGCACATCACGATACAGGCGCGTTTATCAGTTAATGCAGACCGTGACGGTGAGGTGGCCTACACCACATGTCAGCCTGCTATTTGTTTCATGATCACCAAGTGTTATGAACTCACCCATCGTGCCGGACGCATCGCCGCCGCCGTAGAACGTCGCATGAGCGCTCTGCCACGAGCCGTAGTCGCCGGCAGCTCGCCGGGCAAGGAAGCAGAAGGCTGAGAAGAGGAGAAGCAGGACATTGGCGGATGCCATTGCAAAGAGGAAGCTAGCTGATGCGTCTTACACTACCTTTCTAGCTAGCTAGCTAGCTAAAGCGACCAGCTTAGGAATCGATGGTTGCTTGGCTGTGAAGAGAGTGGTGCGCCCGGCGCAGGTATATATAGGCGAAGCGTCAGTGCTCCTGGCAGTTGGAATCGTTAATAACTTTGTGGTTGTCTGCGTATATATGTTATACCTGTACTATATATATATTGACTCATTTGTCTCATGATAAATACAAGTGTTATTCATAACATGGTATCAGAGCTAAGGTAGGATTTTTTTTTCTTACGTGACTGCCGCCGGCCTCATCTGTCATCGGTTGTCGTTGCCGCCCCTCTGTCATGGTCCTTTGCTCGACACACCCTTGCTCGGCGTGCCTCTGCTCCGCTTCTCAACACACCGTGTCTTCCTCGCACGTGTCCGAAGCCAAGCCATCTTCATCACACCGCCTGCTGCCGTCTTCTTGCGCGCAGCCGATTGGCGCCGCTCCGTCGCCGCACAACCTCGATCGGGTCGGGTCGAGACTTCATGCCGCCGCTTCGTCGCCGGACTCGCCAGGATCCCGCCAGACGAGCCGCCTTCGGTCGCCGGACGCCATCGCTTCGGTCGCTCGAATCCGCGCCAAGACGAGCCTCCTCTGCTAGGACGCCATCGCTCGGTCACCTGGACGCCGCCGGGGAGTTGCTGAGGATTCCACCGCCGCCATCGCTTCAGGCCGACGCTATCGCTTCCACTCAAAGCAATACCAACCACGCCCCCGTAAGGCCAATCTGAACACAACAAGAATCAGAATCGAGAATAACACGACAATCATGATCAATGGGCTGACCGGCAGATATGAGCTGCATAATTAGTTTGGGAACATGAGAAACAACAAGAATATAAAAAGAGGAATTCAAAAGAGTGCCTCATCCTGCGATAAAAAGAGATGTACCATCTGCTGTCTGAACAATGATATGAGCAGCTAAAGGACGAATGGAAGTGAGACTGGTGGAATCAGATGTCATATGAAAGGAAGCACTAGAGTCCAGAATCCAAGGTGATATATGTGAGGAAGAAGTAGAAGATAGTCTCGCACTAGAAGACTGTGAAGTAAAACCACCATAACTGGACGGTGCAAGAGCAGCCATGTGACGCACCAGTGTGAGAAACTCCTGAGAATCAGGAGCACCAGAGCTCCTCTGAGAGGAGGAACCACCAGTTCCCTGTGGAGGACGGCCACCACGACGTAAATCCTTCTTCTTCTTGTAGCAGGTCTGTTGTACAGGGGCTATTAGCATTGCTACAAATCCGGTGAAGCATGAGCTTACTAAGCATATTTTTATTGATATTTTTTACATGCGGACATAGATGCAGGCTAAGTTATTGCTATTTAGTATGTGTCTTCAGAATTTTAATTGACAGATTTCTTAACAAAAGAGAGAGGGAGGTGGGGACGTACCGCGTATCCTCCCCTGGCCCTGAACCACCGCCGACCACGAGCCACGACGGCAGTTGACACATACAAATCACTGGAATCAGGCGCACATGCAAGTGCTCGTTGGACGCTGCACACACAACACAAGGAGACACCAACTGCTCGTGTGTGTGCAGGATGGGGTCCAATTAATCGCGCGGCTTGCATCTGCATGCCCACATGGCTCTCACAAGCTATAGGCCATGAATTTCGCGGGTGGGAAGGAGGAAAAATAGGACATCTTAATAACCATGTGATTAATTGTGTGAACCAGATGGACATACGAACCACGATACCCTGTCTGTGGATTATTGGAGATCCACCCGACCCCGCGCGCGCGCGCGTTCTCGTGGATGGGCGCCATACGTTGCGACTGCAGCATGAGCTGTCTGGTGGTACTGGTACACATGCATGACTTGCAGGGCCTTACGTAACATGACAGGCAGGTGTCAGAGGTCTTGCAGTTGATTTAATGCAATGGCTCTAAAGTAAACCACTAATTTAGTGATGGTTGAACAAGTTGCCTGTAGATTAACGTGAGAAACGAAAAGAGAGCAAATGACAACCAACCGTCCGAAAGAGACGCCTTCCCTTCCCAACGGTAGTGAGAGCTTCTTCAGAGATTCGAAACTTGCATTCTTCAGTTAAGCACTTTTCGTTGGATAATCTCCGAATACTCGGAGCCGGCCGTCGATTTCCTGTAAATTAAAAAGGCTTAACCGTTCCTACTGTTGTATGCTAGAAAAAGAGTACATTGAAGATCGAGCCATCGGATAAAGTAAACCAGAGATCTCTGTGTGTCGGGTATGAAAAATATGGAAGAAACATCCGATTGGACACAAACCACTGGTTTGAAACCAGGGAATCCTCAAGGTACTACTACTATAATACTACATCCAACTCCCGATGATTAGTTCAGATTTATATGGTACGCAGGTAAGGTAGAGCGTATTCATGGGCGATTGTAAGGGTTCACAACTTCTGAACTTCACGTGCATCAACATGGCCACGTAGGGAAGCGATCGATCGAACAAAAGTTGTATAAAAACCCAACTCGTCAGACAAAACTGCAGGCATACTGCATGCGCACGCAGGCATATATGTCCAAGATTTCGTTTGCTCTGACAAACCCGAGGGTCATCTTTTTGTTCTGCTTCCCTTCAAAGTTCATACGGATTACTGTTCTTTCATCGATCTGCGCCATGTGGCAAAGCGACAGGTGGCTGCAATAACGCATCTCTTGCTCCAAACCTACCCTGATTCTTATATGCCAATCAGCCAATGTAACCATCTTCCTGTAAGATCGGTCTGCAGGAAATGTTGCTTAGTGGCTCACCAAATGGGAAAGAGACTTTTGGTGCCTTGCACCGGTTTACATGCTATTCATGGTCTGCACGTTGTAATTCATTTGTTTAGCTGATTTTAGTCTTAGCATCTTTTCTTTGTACCTGTGTTGTGTTTCATGCTTCCCTTCTTAATACAGAACATAGCTCAAGTCATCAAAGTAGTCGTGCCTAATAGTTCTACATTAAGGTGGCAGGTACAAAGATATCCCGGAGAAACTTTTACACCTCTGCATACACTGGACACTCAATAAATTGCTGACAGCTTCTAGGCAGAAAGAACCAGTAAACGCATCTCCAACTTATGGAACTCGTATGGATCCTAAGGTCGGGTGACGTGACTTAGTGCTATTTCATATAATGTATGGAACCCATCTAGGTAGTCACGTGGCTTAATAAAATATCACTTTCTCCTCACCCCTCCCTACTCTCTCACCCCCACCCCTCTTCTCTCCCCGTCCTCTCCGCTCTCCAACACAACCGGCGGCGTCCTCTCTCCTTCATGGCCTCTGGCCTCCACCATCGTGCCACTCCTCCCTCCAGGCCCAATGGTGGTCACCTCCCTCCCCGAAACAAGCGTCAACGTCCCTCCTCCGCGAAGATCCAACGGTGTCGTCGCCTCTTCCCTAGGCCCCAGCCTCTTCGTCTCTGGTCGACGACGTCAGCGGCCAGATCCGGTGGCACACTGGCACCACCACCTTCTCCCAGCCTCCAAACGTCGGATCTGGTGGCGGCACCCTTCCCGTATCCTCCTAGCGGCTGGATCCGGTGGCGGCCCGGCTCCCTTCTCAACATGGTGGGTGGTGGGTGACCATCGTTCCTTCGCACCATCCGACAGGTGGTCCATCGCTTCGACCCCATCCATGGCAACGGCGGCGGAGTGACTCTTTGGCGGTGCTGCTCGCTCGACGATGGCGGTGACGCAACCCCTCAACGATCGCTGCAGCAACGCGGCTCCCTCGGCAACGGCAGCAAGTTACTAGACAGGTGGGACCAACATCTTGTTTTTATACCTTAGTAACGGACCTCGAGCTTGAGGCCCGCTCCCAGCAAGGACCGACTTCATCCCCCCCCCCCCAATGTATAGAGTCGACCCTAAGTCCTCCCTCTCTCATCCTTAGACCATCTCCAATTTGTTGTTTTAGCCGGTTCAAAAAAGGAGAGAAAAGATATTGAATCAATTTAATATATTAGAGGTGTCGATTCTAACAAAAAAAAATCCTGGAACCGGACTCTACATGGGAGTCTGTTGAAAGCATTAATAAGCCCAGTTATGAAAGAGAGAGAGTGTGTGTGTGTGCGGTTAAGAGAAGGTATTTTTTTGTGGTTTTTTAATGTAACATGGATCATAGTTGGAATTGAATCAATATATTGGAGGAAAAACAAACCCAGTTCCTTGAATGCTTACGTGGCATCTCTTTGAATCGACGTCGGTTTAATACACTAAAGATACTCTTAGGACCCCTTCTTGGAGCACGTTGCGGATGCCCTCCGAACCGTCATGTTTTCTCCGTCATGTTTTCTTAATCACGTAAGAGTACAAGACAACAAGATTGCGGTTAGCTTTACTGTCATAATCTGTGCCTTTCAAAGATAACATGCGTGCCAAGCTTCACGCTTTCAAAAAAGCAACAGTCTCTCGGTGACTAATTAACCATCCAATTCGTGTCCCCACGCCATGTTAGTTGCACATGGCCGCCCGGGCATTACGGCCAATCTGTTGTCATTGGCTGATTCACCTTATCTTGGAAGCATTCTGATTCCCAGCATCATAAGCAGCTTCATGCTAAAAAAGGCTTTTTCTATTGATCGAGTAAGCCCATGCCCAGATGTTATGTTGTGATTCTGGGTACGTAGTGGTGGATTTGTGTTGAGCTAGAGCAAGCTCTGTCTTTTTGCAAGACAAACAGTTGAGCTTGGACTTCCACAGTGTGCAGTGTCCAATTTTGATGAACTCAAAATGTCTGAAACCGTCACCAAGTATTGCAAAATTATGATTTAACTATACAAGGCATGTTTGGAACTGCTGCAGCTTTTCTAAAAAGCGGCCTCCGACTAGGCTGCAGGGCTAAACGACTGAGCTAAAGAAGTTTTGGTGTTTGGTTGTCTGACTTTTACTTAGATTAGCTGCAGTTTCTAAGATGAAAAATGTCTAAATGCCCCTCACACAAGTAATTACTTTGTTTGACGCCGTTTAACAACAATTAACGCAATTGATGGCATTTAAAGACAACTAACGACAATTGACGATAATTAACGACAAACTAACGCAATTGACGTCAATTAACGCTCCTATTACTGCAATTAACGACATCTACCACAATTGACTACAATTAACGACAACTACCGTAATCAACGACGATTAACGCAACTAACAATGACTACCGCAATTGATCGTATTTAACAACACTTAACATAATTAACTACTATCGTTAAATAAATAATTATTACAATAAACAATTATTACATAACTAATTTATAAAAAACAATTAATTTAAAAATAAAAAAAGGAAATTTAGAAATGGCTTCGCGTTATGGTTCTGGCCGCCGACGGTGGTGGCGACGGATGAGGACGACGATGGTGGTGCCGGGTTAGGAGGAGGAGGAGAACGGCGGCTCGGGGGGAGGAGGGGGAGGCCGCCGGTGGCTCAAGGGAGGAAGAGGGGGAGGATGACGGTGGCTCGGGAGGTGGAGGGAGCAAAGGGCAATGGGGAGGATGAGGGTGGCATTAGGTGGGGGGAGGGTGGCGGCGCGTCGGGGGTGGGGGTTGGGGTGGAAGGAGGAGGCACACGGGAGGCGGGGCGAGGCGAGGCTAGGGTTAGGGGCGGGAGGAGAGGCGCAAGGGAGGGTTTTGTCCAATGGCAAAAAAACACGTAATTACCCCTAACTTTGGAGGTAAAGTTGGAATAGAGAGGGTGGAAAGCCACGAGAAGCTACCCCGCGACGGCTTCCTGCTTTTGGCTTTTTCACGTATAACGTAGCTTTCGGCTTCCGAAAAAGTCGGTGGGAAAAGCCCTTTGTTTGGGACGGTTTCCAGCTTTTTCAGGTGAAAAGCCGAAGCCTCTCATATTGTCACACGTGTTCCCTATGCAGGAAGTATATAGGGTGCGTTAAATGTATGTCGACTTGAATTCTAAGTCGATACAATGTTTCTTTTCATAAATATTGTACTGGTTATTCGATTTAGTGTGACAAAATATGCTCCAGATTAAAAACTTTATACTTTCCCAACCTTCTTTTGTGTCTTGAATAGTTTCTCTTCGTGCGGATGAGAACAGAACAGTTTGGAGCTATTCTATTCATGCCATGCACCGAAGGTGTGATACCTGCTCAAAGGAGGGAGAGAGAAGCCATGTGGGGAGCACACCAAAACATATCACAAAATCTTGCCGTGATGGTGACTTAAGCTCAGGGTACTCATCTGCAGGTCGCCCCCACCCCACCCCAAAAACAAAAAGAGATTTCTGCAAATCCCGAAAGAATGAAACATCATGCCTACTCTAAAGAGAATCTGCTAGTAGTAGCATGCATATCTTTTCCAACGGCCTCGACACCATCATGGTTGTTAGCTAATGCTTGAAACGTTTCATGTCCATTCGGTGGTTGTTCATGATTGCCTGGGATAATTATGTTCGCTTAAACATGTCGCGAAACGCCAGGGTTCAATCATGTGAGAAAACAAACTACAGGCGTCTTGCTCAATTTTCTGAAGGAAAAGGAAAAGGAGCCAGCAAGTAGTTAAGTAGTTATGTAACGTCCGAAAGCAAGGATCGATTGCGAGGAAGGTGACAACAAACCGAAGAGAAATCGATGGCGCGGCCATGCATGTGGGTGGTGGGCCGCGCGGTTAACGACCGGGGCTTCCGTTCATTAATGGTCCGATGGCGCGAGGCCCAACCGAAGCGACGGCGCTGCTCCCGCGTCGCTCTCCCGTCCCGTGCAAAATCCTGCCCCGGGTAAGGCGCCCCGGCCGGGCGCGCGCAGCGTGTGGTGTCCCGTCGCGCGCCATTGCCTGTGCCGGTGGTTAATTGGAGCCTGCGCGTTACGCTGCACGCCCGCTTGCTTGCTTCCGGCATCTCCGCCTCGACCGATCGCCGCGCCGCGCACATGAGCGGGAGAGGTCGCGGTTGCCCACCCTGTTGCTGCCATGTGCCCGCTGGGCGTGCCAAAGCGACACCGCCGTCGGGTCAGGAGTCGCTAGCTCTGGGCTATGGCCTAGAGGGGAGGCGTGGCCCGCCCTTGGGCGCCGGCCGTACGTGCAGCGAGGTGTTTCGATCGTTTGCTGTTGCAGCGCTGAAGAAACAGGCTCCCTCGTTGTACTAACATCTTTGACAGGATGACGCTGTGTACTGCGCACTACTGTGGACGAGTTTTCCTGGCGACCTGACCGGCAAGGAGAGTAGTACGCTTTCGGCTGGTTGGCCCGACGGCAAGATATCGCAAGGACGCCTTTGTACTGCATGGCTTTGTTCAAGGAACTGTTGAATACCTCCCGCTGTACCAACGCAGGGGGATTGGCCAAGATAAGATGTGCTGAATTGATTTGCTGACGGCTTCATCTTATCAGAGACAACTGCAAGTACTACATGTGTTGAGTTTTGTTTAAGTGCTAGCCGATAAATTGTACAACTCCAGGTAAATAAAGCATAGCCAATTAGGCTAGCAGTGACAACACTTGCTATTGTAATCCTTGTTTAAGATTCAAGCGCTCAGGCCAAACTACTGCAGTGAACACTTGTAGTAATCATTGGAATTTTTAAATAATATTGTTTTAATTAATAAATACAAAACTAAATAGTTTTTTTTTCTTTCAAAAATGTCATCTTGTCACTATTTCATCAGCGCGACAGGCACCTATCACCATTTTATCTGGTGACATGGGGTTGAACAGTGCCCTGTTGCCAAATGAAATAACGACGTGGTCCGACTACAAAAACCAACCCCCCATTCCAGCTGAGAGCAATTAGAGGAGAGCAAGAGAAGAGGGAGGGAAAAGAGAGAGGAGAGAAGGAAAACTACGTGGCGAAGCCCTGCTGGTTCATCGCGGAGGAGAGAGAGAGAAATAGAAGCAGATCCTATCGTCTACTTTGCAGGTAATTTTTTTTACAACTTTGTAATTTAATTCAAAACCTGTTAGGTTAGCAAATAAAACTAGCGACTGAGAATTGATTTCATTTGATCATTTTAGCTGTAGTGTAGTCTGTTTTAGTTTAGATTGTCATGGTAGTTAAGATAATTTTTACACGAAAAATAATTCAGAAACGCGAAAAATAACAAGGTAGCTCTAAAAATTCCAGAGTAGCTAAATAGGGTATATAGAGCCTGATTAAAATATTCCCAGCTTCAATTATGTTCTCATTTTTTGCACGGTAAATATTTTGTATATGCCGAGAATTCATTTTAAGCGCGAAAAATAGCAAGATGGCTCTAAAAATTCCGTAAAAATTCCAGAGTAGCTAAATAGGGTGTGTAGCTTGATTAAAATATTCCCAGCTTCATTTATGTTCTTATTTTTGCACGGTAAATATTATGTATATGCTAAGAATATATTTTAAACTAGGAAAATAGCAAGGTAGCTCTAAACATTTCGTAAAAATTCTAGAGTAGCTAAATAGGGTGTGCAGAGTCTCATTAAAATATTCCTAGCTTCAATTATGTTCTCATTTTTGCACGGTAAATATTCTATAAATGTCGAGAATACATTTTAAACTAGGAAAATAGCAAGATAGCTCTAACAATTATGTTAAAATTCCAGAGTAGCTAAAATTTCTAGTGTAGAGCATGATTAAAATATTCCTAGCTTCATTCTTGTTCTCATTTTTGCACGGTAAATATTCTGTAGATGTCGAGAATACATTTTAAACGTGGAAAATAGCAAGGTAGCTCTAAAAATTCCAAAGTAGCTAAATAGGTTGTGTAGAGTCTGATTACAATATTCTCAGCTTCAATTTTGTCCTCATTTTTGCATGGTAAATATTTTGTATATGCCGAGAATACATTTTAAACGTGAAAAATAGCAAGACAACTCTAAAAATTTCGTAAAAATTATAGAGTAGCTAAATAGGGTGTGTAGAGCATGATTAAAATATTCCTATCTTCATTTCTACTCATATTTTTGTACGATAAATATTCTGTATATATCAAGAATACATTTTAAACTAGAAAAATAGCAAGATGGCTCTAAAATATTAAAATTCATCTCAGCTTCATTTATATTCACATTTTTTCACAGTAAATATTCTGTAAATGCCGAGATAATCTTTGAAATATGTCACATCTTAAATTTTAGGTATGGCGATCCTAGGAGACGTTGCGCAGTGGCCGTACGAGCAGCTTGACAAGGCCATTGATGTGACTTACCGTATCCACCTCAGTACCATCCTGCCGCAGGAGGGCGAGCAGCCCATTGAGCTTGGCGCGTTGCAGCTGCGCACGCCCATGAGGGCATAGAGGGTGGACACATGTTGGATTTCGCGGTATGTATAGTTCTGAGCTTCTTGTAATTAATTTTGGTCTGACTTATGTGGGTGGACTCACGTATGTTCTTAATCCTTTCGACATAGGTTGAGGGTGACAGGTCTGCTTCCACTAGCTAGGATGGAGAAGGTGACGTGGGAGGACGAGTAGGACGTCACCGCCAGGATGTCTACATCGAGGCAGTTTCCATATGACCGATGCCTCCTGACGGTGCTAGTTGATCGGTGGAGGCCGGAGATGCACTCATTCCACCTTCTGTGCGGGGAGATGACGCTGATACTTCAGGATGTGAGCTACCTGACAGGGTTGCCCTGCACCGGCTTCCCCATGGCAGCGTACGACGTCCTGGACACGTGGCGCACGGATATCCTTGGGGGGTTCCAGGGGTTGCTGCTGGCCAACGCCGCTATAGGGAGTTCTCCAATACGCATGGGCCAACACTGAAGTGGATCAACCAGTTCGACGTAAGTATTTATAACTCTCATGTTTCCGCTTCAATTCCTTTATTCAACGTAGTGATGTGTCTCTAACTTCTTGTAGCCGGCTGCCCTGGGACCGGACGAACCCGAGTACATAGTAAGGAGATACTTCCAGGTGTACTTGTTGTGGCTCTTCAGGTGGGTCATGTTCCTAGAGTCCCACGACGACAACGTGGACAAGCACATGAGCTTGTATAATTGCTCATTAACATATATGATTATTCTTCAGGTAATAATACAATGAGCTTGTACGATCGTTGCTGTTTTATAACATTAATTGTGCAACAACGAAGAACCGTTAAAACAGATGACATATACATATATCATGCATACACCTTGGCTTCTTTGTTACCCTATTTTTAGCTTATCAAAAGCTGAGGATGGCTTTGTTTTCAAGAAGGGGAGGATGATGAGGACATGACCCCTATGGATACAACCATATTTGCTTTGCTTGTTGTACCAATTACAAGAGCTCGTACATTTCACTTAAATTATCAGGTAAGCTCGTTTTTAGGAGTGCCTGTATATTACATGAACTATATGATATTGCCTAATAAATGTGTTGTTATTTTCAAGAATAAAAGACATAGAGTGGTTGATTTGCAAGAGTCGTGCATAACTTTCACATACGGAGTCCGTTTGAGGTCCATGAGTACTTGAAAGAAAGCTTATCTCGTCCTCTTTCCAACGGATCTAGCCTTACCTCCAAATTCCTTCTGTGCACACCACAATCGTCAAAAGAAGGTATTGTGTCACCTGTTTGGGCCAATTTGGGCCTTGTAATGCTTGGGCCCAAGGGGAAGGCGCCCCCTAAGCGGCCCATATTGTTCACGTGGTACTGTTTATGTATGAACAGTATCATAAATAGTACCACACCTGTCTCTTAGCTATGTGCGGCTCCCCTTCCCCCTATTTAAGGTGGTCGCACCCCTTTAGTTTTCTTGGATTTTGTTTAGTTAAAAGTTAGCCTCGTTGCAACTTCGTGTATTGGCTTGTGTCGACTAGACTAACCATAATACCGCTTCAAAATTTTAACTTTATCAAATATTTCAGTCCTATTTGCAATTTTAGATTGCTATTTATCTTGTTCTTGCGTGTTCTTCGATTGGATGCAAGAATAGATCTTCGTGGTCAGGTCGATCGTGCTTCTAGCAAGGTCAATAACGATCTCGGAGTTGGTTCAATGATTGCCAGGCATATTGGTCATGTACGATTGGTAGCCGACTCAGTCAAAATGAGATGTATAATATCAAACTTCTTTCCTTGCATCACAAAATCAATGACATTCCATGCATGACCTCGAATAGCATCGTTGTTGCCGCTTCTGGGCAAGATAGTGGCTCTTATAATCCTATTGATGACGCTTGGGAGAGGTAAAAGACCGGCTACCTTTCCAGTAACATACCCAGTATGGTTCTGATCATAAAACTACGTCTGCTCTGAAGTCTGAATGGCTGTCTCAAGATGTATATTGACATAGTCCCGTGAAGGTAAATTTAGAGCCTCCTCAAAGTGACATTTGGTGGCCGAGTAGCGCATCGAACTCGTCATCCAGGTGAGAGTTGATAGAGTGGATGGAAGATGAATAGTAGCATAAAACTAACGAATGACAGCCTCATTGAAATTGCACTTGATACTGACTATACCATCCAAATCAGCAGGACGAAAGCGAGAATAGAGACCTTCATATCTGGTTTGCTGATTGAGATAGGACCAATTGATATACTTCTGAATAGCAAACTGCTTGTAGACAAACACATGATTATATGTACCCTCTTGAAATAAGGTGTGGAACCTCGGATCCGTGGCTGACCTTGGCATCTCATACTGGTTCTTGTGCCTTAATCTCATGAAATCCTCATTCTTAATGGAACAAAGGTCGACGCGAGGTTCTGGTGGAAACTGCTGTTCGGCGTAATCCTCTTGGTAATCTTGATCCATGTCATCACTGGCACTGGGCACTGGAGATAATGAGGGTAAAGTTCGCTTATCATTATTATCGGAGCCACTGTGCTCGATGGGAGGACGACGAGTGGCCTGCCGGGGATGACGAGATGAAGAAGCCCTAGGATCGCCAGTGTTCTTGGTCCTTGCCATGAGTACTGGAGAAAGATCGAGACCATAAACTAGTGAGATGGATTGAAATGGGAAACAAAAGAGGCATTAATCTGGTAGGGCTGGTCAGACCACAAATCATAAGCCGGTTAGATCGTAGTCACTACAACAAAATAGTCTACTAGGGACATTTTTATTTAGATGTTTTTTATTGCGTCTCTACATCCATAATCAGATAGCACGTAAAGACGTTTGTCGAGACGTTTTTATTGCGTCTCTACTGCTTGCCTCGCTATATTGCCCCCTCGCCCCGATGCCTAGTCGTCTCTCAGTCTCCCTTAACCTCCTGGCTCCCGCAACTCCCAAATCCCCTAACCCTAACCGCCGCCGCCGCCGCGTTCCTCCTCCCTTGCCGCCGCCGCCGCCCTTCCCCGCGCTGCCCTCTTCTTCGACGACCTCCCACTGCGAACTGCGTGTGGGATCGGTTCACGCAAGATCGTCCCCTCCTCGTCGCCTCCTCCTGCGCCTCCCATGGCTGCCGAGGACCACTACGCCAGGCTACCCACCAGCGCCGTTAAGGCTCTGCCGCCTCTGGGCAACAGACGTGGATCGAGCTTCGCCGTCACCACCTCCTCTTGAGACGCCACCGTCGTAGTGGCGGCCGATGGTCATCTTCGCCATCGCGCGGCGCCTCCTCGTCCGATTGGATGGTCCAGTGAGCTCCCTCCCTCTCTTATCTCTGCGTTTGTGTGCATGCATAATGGATTTGTAGCCAAGTATGCTTCTCTTTTGATATAATGTATCTCCTTTGAGTTGGGGGTTTCATTTACAGTGCTTTGGTGCATGTGGAATATGCACGGTGGTGTTCTAAATTGCTCGATTGATTCTATTAGTTGGAAGGAAATGGTGAAAGACGTGCTGGGTGCCGTCGAAGTGGTGACCTTTGACTACCCATGTGCGTTAATTTGATGAACTCTAGTGCTAATTCTTGACCCCGGTTCATCAACTCCTTAATGTGAATCTGTTCGGGTGAGCTTAGTGATCGAACAACAATGTGGTTGCAGATATGTCAGCTGGCAAGCGTAGGGCTCCCCCGAAGGCCGGAGAAGCTTGTGGATCATCACCTAGGTGTGGTGAAGGATGTTGTAGCAGAGCATACGGGGCACCCGCTTGTTCTGATGGGGAAGTCTATGGGTTCGAGGTAATATCCTGTTGCAAAAATCATGTTTGTGTCACCCTTGTGCATCTTCTTGCTTTGTTTCAGGGCTTGAGTACTTGTTATGTTGCGACATTCTTAGGGTCAGCTGCATGGTGGCTAGCTCAGATGATATCGATGTTTCTGCCATCATATGCTTAGGTTATCCGTTGAAGGTATCCCTTGCTCCAGTGTTTAGTTGGTCTATACATTGCTTCTTGGCTCTCCTGGGCCAATTCTTTTCCTTGATTGGTCAAAACTCAAAACTGTAATCCACACTGCAAATGGATTTAGATTCGCTTTACGTAATGTTATTGGTAAATACCTCAATTAGGTATGCACAAAAATGGTTGATGTGATTTTAAAATATACTTGCTGTTGCTTCCCACTCGCTGTTATAACTTTGTGCAGGATGTTTTTTATTCTTAATTTGGTCTCATTTTACTCGAGATAGAGTTACAAACTAAAGGAATTGTCCCTTTTTTTCATCTTTGTTTTCTTCAACATAGGGAGTGAATGGGGTAGTGAGGGACGAGACACTACTAAAGCTGAAGATTCCAACAATGTTTGTGCAGGTACTGAAGAATTTTCTTTATTTTCTGAATATTTTGAAGTAAAAAAAATATCAAATAGCATTTCTCAGTAATTGCTGAATCTTGACAACAGGGCAGTAAAGAGGTTAGATGTAAAAGGATGCTACATTTTGCCTTGTAATGTAAGATGCTAGTTCTGATTTGTGTTTTTGCATCCTATATCTTTGTTTTATCATCACGTTATCTCATGATTGAAATCATCATGCTTCCCATTAAGTAGCATGAGGCAGTTATAGTCTAGCAGTTCATTTATCAACATAAATGTGAATACAGTGAAGGAGGAAATTGTCAATGGTTTTCCTTGCTATTATCGCCACATACCACATGAAGTATTTCACAGAAAATTGGCCATTTATTATGTGATCCATCTCATTCCTATCTGGAGGGTACTTAGCGAATATGTCATAACTTAGAATAGATTTTTGTCTTCAGATTAGCATCTCCTGGCATGCTTTGGACTCAGTTAAATATATTGGCCTTTTCTCTGTCGTCATCTCAATGTTCTCCATAGTATGTCTGCATCTTGGGAGAAATGCCAAATTAACTTATCAACATTTTGGTGCTAAGGTCACATGATAAATTATATATCCTGGTATTGGCACAAAAATGGAAATAAGGCTAGTATTCTTCAAAATGGACTGGTAGCACGATTCACTATTTCTTATGCTTTATCATTTCAATCTTCACAATTTGCTACTTCAAAAAAAAGTGCCCTTGCGGTTCCTGTGCTTTCAATTTCAATTTTGCATTGTGTATTTCCTTTGTTTTCGATAAATGCAACCCTTCTTATGTCATACGTGCATGATTTCTTTTTGAGACACGAATAGACATAATAAACAAGTTTATCATTGAACAGGTACCAGGCTCTGTGATTTAGAGGTGGATTAGGCTATTTGTTCCTGAAGATGCTGCCGTTGCTCTCTAGCCACTCGTCGCCTGATTCAGTTGTAGGATTTGTAGGAATTTTTTTCGGTGTGTTTGCACCTTTGTATGTGGATGCTAGATTTAGTTGTTAACTCGATTCAGTCTGCAACGGAGTGTCTATGTTTTTTGCTTCTGGTTTTTTTTTATATATCGACAATGTAATTCTACATATGAAATGGCTTTACCTAAGATCTGAAACTTCTTATGAAAATATGTGATACTATATCCTCTGAATCATTTTTGTTTAACTAGCGATAAAATATTTTTACAGAACAAAATAAAAAATGGACGCCTCTAGCTCAATCTAAATATGTCTATGAATGTGTATCTATGTTTCTTGGCACGCAATAAAGCGTCACTAGGGAGAGTAGAGACGATATGGAAATGCATATATGAAAGCGTCTCTAAGCTTGTAGAGACGCAATCTAAAAGACCTCATATCATTGTAGACGCGCTTAACAATACATCTCTACGATCTCTGACATGGTACGTGGGGAGGCGCTCCAGAGACGCTTTACAAAAACGACTCTACGATGCTATAGAGATGATTGAAAACGTCTTTAAGCCATAAAATAGGCGTCTCTACAGGCCTTTTGTGTTGTAGTGAGTGTATTCGCCAGTCAGACGGGGCCTCACAAAAAAAAACCCTAGTTATGGATCTAAGCAATCGGAATCGACACAATGGGAGCAAATAGTCCACATACAACGTTGCAAGAGGACAGTGTAGCCATATGATAGGATTATAACAGGCTGCCAAGGAATCTAGATGGATTCGAGAGAAAAAATAGAGGAGAGAAAGAGGGGAAACCTTCGGGAGGAAGAATGAACCGGCGGCGGAGAGGAAGACAACCGACGGTGAAGAGGAGGACAAATGGCGGTGGGGAGGAAGACCTCAAACAGATGGAGGGCGGTGAGGGCGACGACGAGGTTACTGGGTGGGAGGAGAAGATGGGGGTGGGGGAGAGGGAGGAACTTATGGAGAAAGGAGAAACCGACAGAGAAATAAATGAGAAGAGAGAAAAACAGCTGCAGTGATGGTCATTAACTACTCAAGGGAGGTCAGACCGACGAGAGAATCCCGGTCAGACCAGGGAGATAACGGCGGGTTGACCGGCCTAACACCTGCGGGTTGACCGCAAAGCATAGAAAAGATTGAGATTTTAGCAGAAATTTGGTGTTGTTCTTACTCCAAGTATTTTGCACTCAATAGAAGATTATTTGGAGTATGTTCAACAAGATTAGATTCTCAAGAAAGTTTTGAGCATATATTTGATAGAAAGATAAAACAATTTATTTTTTTGTTTTGGAAATAGAAGGTTCGGAGAGACCAAAATAGGCAAACAAAGGAAATATTCACTTGTGATGAGAGATGTATGAGTATAAAATACAGTTTTGAGATAATATATGTGAGGAAACATTGCCCAAGTAGCAATACTAATTATATGTTAGAATGGTGGCTTGAAATTTTTTTTAGGTTTTGGGCTATTTTTCAGCGAGATTGAAACACAAATATCTTTAATTTTGTTGAAAGTTTGAAAAACCTATAAACACGAAAAAGGTCATGAATAATCATCTTTAGATTTTTCCTTTTGGGATCACTATCAAAATCCTTTTGAAATAGAAGTTGTATAAAAATCTGATTTTGGTCAAAAACAAGATAACTGAGGATCACGTTTGGACAAAAACTGACTTTTTATTTAAAATGGATATTTTTTCCTTTCCAATCAAAAACCTTTGAAATACAATAGAGAACAAGTATAGTTGAATTTTCAAGAGTTTTGGTTGGTAATATCCAAAATTTGACTTTTGACCAAAAGGGTTGATTTTTGAAAAGTCATTCTAGCAAGATTTTCAATATGTGCACAAGTAGAAATGTGATATACATGATGATAAGATACATATGGTAGAATTGCAGAGTAAGAAAAATTCCAAGCCATGGTAAAATCAGAGACGGTTCTTAATACGAACCGTCTGTGATAAGTCGTCACAGACGGTTTCTGTATGAAACCGTCTGTGATTCGCAGCGCGGGAGTTCGAAAAATTTTGAACGCATGCGCAAGAGGCAAAATATTTTGGCACTGTCCTTTATATTATAGCCACCCCAGCTTTGTCTTCCATCAGTCTCTCCCTCTCTAATAAGGATCCACCTAGTTGATTAGATGAATCCTGATTGTTGGCCCAATCTTTCACGGTACACTCGAAGATCAGTAGCAATCTCACAAACCAATTCGATGAATTGAATTGTAAGAAAATCAATACACTCACAAACCAATATAATAGATTGAATTGCAAGTAGTAGCCTTCGGTCAATAGTACTCCGAAGCAAGAGATAGATATCTTGATGTCGCTCTCAATCTTACTCCCTCAATCTCTCCAACTCATATGACAACTCATGAACACACGATATGCGCCAAAACGGCTTTTCTAATTTTTATTATCTAAATCATAACTTGTCCACCTATATGGTGCGGCCATGGAGGGTTTATATAGCCTCCCACGCAAGCACACAACTCGGATGAACAGTAACCGAGCTGCTACAATAATCCTAGTCCGATTACTATTCATGTGAACAGTAAACCGAACCAAAAAATACTTTCTTTAATTAGAATTTAAACTACTCTAGTTTTGGAATAAAAAATATTAATCACCAATTGGCTGTCTGAATTAGATCCAAACTGAACCAACCCACATGCCATGTTCCTGGTGTCCTCTCCATGCATGGCCAAGTCTCCCTCTTGGTTTCCCTTGTGTTGTGGGCTTTCATTCTCTGAGCTTCTTCTTGAACTTGTTCCATGCACTTGATGCTTCTTTTGACGCCAATGCAACCCTTGTTGCCATACCACCACATGTCTTTCTTTGTTGCACGCACGCGCTAGGGTTTTATCTCGAGAGAACGTTCCCTCTCGTTGGCCAGCATCCCCATCCACCCTATCGGCCTTCGCAACATTTTGTTTTACCTTTTGTTGCAAAACAACACCAATGGCGTCAATTTGAGTTCTAGCATTAGTTTGCAATTTAGGGATGCAAACTAATGCTTTGGTTGTAGTTATGGCCGTATCACTCTCCCTCCCCACACCGAGCTTCGGCGACCACCCTCGATTCCCCATCGCGGTTTGGCGAGGAGACACAGCTGACGAGGAGGAGGAGGAGGGATGCGGAGGAGCTCATTGTCTGCCGCAGGAGGTAGACTGTCGGAAGATATGTGTACATCCCCAAAACATACACAATTGTTGGCTATTAGTTGTAAAGAAAATTATCTTAATTTTGTGTTACCTAAGGTCGGAGCGCCGCCGAAGGTTTTCAGTCGTCTCTCCTTGCCGACGAGCTTGAATCGAACTCGATGACATGTAAGAACATCTTGTGATATGCCGGTGAGGTACCGAGAGGAGCTCGCAAGACCAATCCAAGAAGCTGATGAGTTCTTCACGAGCTTGGAGGCATAGATGGTTTCTAGCTAGTTTAACTTTGTAACTTTATTCTTTTTTTCCCATTCGGAGGGGATGTTGTGAAACCTTTTGGTTTCCCTTTTCTATAATGTGTTTGCCATCAGAATTTTAATTGGATTTTAGTTGTCTTGATAGAGGTTGCATATGGAAACTACTGCCAAGCAATTGATTGGTTTGGCTCAAAATCCAATTTTTTTTCAATAGAGAAAACTATCACAGACGGTTCAAAAACCGTCTGCGATGACCTGATATCATCACTGACCCATAAAGTGAGACGGATCACGAAACCGTCTGTGATGATGTTTTTGAACCGTCTGTAAAAACCTTTTCTATAGTAGTGTACGCTAGTCTCGTGTTTCGATACTATTTATTTTTGTTGTGTGTATAGGTAACCGTGTGAGGGAGTCAGCATCGCGACACCCCACACAACCCTAGTTCTAGTGTTTTCGTACGTGAAATGACTACACCCTGTTCACAAAGTACATCGCATATTTTTCATATTGCGTCGCCGAACAGGGCTATTTTCGACATCACGCTGCTGAAGGAGGCTATTTATAATATTGTGTCACCGAACGGAGCTATTTTTGATATTTCACTATTGAAGAGGGCTTTTTTTTATATGGCACCGCCTAAAATGCATTTCAAATATATTTGGTCATATCGGGACTCATTTTTTTTTTCAGTACCTCATATTTCCTTATCTTTTCGAAAATTATCGGTAGCGCGGACAATTATAGATATACAAAAATTGTAAATTTAATTTAATTACAAAAAGTGACCATGTCGCCATTTCAATTGATGACAGACCCCTGTTCACTATTTACAGTGGCTACAGGGCACATGTCGCCATTTCATCTGGCAACAGACTCCTGTCGCTGTTTAAAATAGCGACATGATGCAATTTTTTCCCCAAAAAAACATGACTATTTAATTTTGTAATTATTACTTAAAATAATATTATTTTTTAAAAATTTGTGATCCTTGTAGTAATAGACAATACAATTGTAGTAATTAAAAGTAATAGTATTTTCCAAAGCAAGTTTTACAATAGTATTTTCTTAAAAAAATAATTTAACTACGTATAGAGATAAAATTCTGCTAAATTAAGAATCTTATTTGAAAAGGATTCAGTGTTAATGCCTCGTCAAAATAACCGTTTTAATATGCCTTCTGTCATTTTTGTTGTGTAGCTTGGGAAAAAATATAATTTTTATATTAAAAACTGATACTTCAGTTTCTTTATTACTTAAAAAGACTCTAGTGATGATAAGTAAAGCAAATTTTCCCATCCTCCGCCCCAGTTGAATCATCTGTTCTCTCCTAGCCCCTCCCCTCGAGAGAATTTGTGCCGACAGGTGGTCCCGTCTCCCTCCCCACAAATCCCAGTAACCCTCGCGCAACCGCCGCTGCTCCCCCCACTAATCCGCAACCACCGGACCTCGTCTCCCTCGTCGTCTCCCTGCCGATGCAGCGCCGGCTGCCCTGACACCTCCTTCCCCCGGAGCCAATGCCTCCTCCCCCATGTCCACCTCCTGCGAACCCGACGCCGCCTCCCCTCAACCCGGCATAGGCTTCTGTGTAGTCTCATCCACCTATCAATAACCCCTCCACCCATGGGGAACTCCCACCACACGGTCGCCGCTGCCTGCCCCGACATCTCCTTCCCCAGAGCCAGTGCCTCCCTCCCCCACAAATCCCAGCAACCCTCGCGCAACCTCCGCTACTCCCCCACGAATCCCAGCAATCCTCGCGCAACTGCTGGACCTCGTCTCCCCTATCGCCTCCCCACCAACGTAGCGTCCCCTGCCCCGACACCTCCTTCCCCAGAGCTAGTGCCTCCTCCCCCCGAGTCCGTCTCTCCCCAACTCGGTGCCGGCTTCTGTCTAGTCTCATCCACCTATCAATAACCCCTCCAACCATGGGAACTCTCGCCCGCTCGGCCGTCGCCCTTCTTGCCTTTGCCCTAACACCTCCTTCCCGGAGCAGCGTCTCCTCCAGCGTCTGCCTCCCCCAACACCGCACCGGCAAGCCACGTGTAGACTCATACGCTATAATCTTGACTTAATTGGTTTGTTTGCATGGCAGTCATATGCATTAGTTCGTTGATTGAGTTACTTGTTTTGCATTAGTGCCATGAGCATTGAGTGCTTCGGTTATGGCTGAATTCATGCATGGAGTTACTAGTAACGTATTAGAGCTATTAGTTGCATGTAAATTAGTGAGTCTTTTGTTCAGTATAAGAGGATAAGAATATATGAGAAAATGCAGTGCGGCAGATTTTGAGCAGCACTAAAAAAAAATTGACTCGTGCGTTTACTTCTACGGTATGCGTGTGTTCTAGAGAAAAAACAATGAGTGATTTTTCTCCGGGAGCTGGGCCAACAGACAACCATTCGTTTGGGAGCTCTGCATCCATAACTGAAAACTCATGGAACCAAAGTCGTAATATTGCACCGGTTCGACTGGATCGTGCTTGTTCTTCTTGTCCTGATAGATGGGGTGCTTAACATAATAGGGCCGTATCTCCATTCGTCAGAGAAGACATGACGACGACCCTTTAATACCCTATGAAGGACAACACGGTGCCCATCTAGGCTGTGCCAGTACGCCTACCTTCCCTGCAAAAGATTGCCCTTGTCTCTAATTACGCCAATCAAACATGTGTGTGTACATGTACCTTTCCTTGGATTAAACCTTGCTAGTCGATGGCGCAGATATATGCCGTCGTCGGACCGATGATCATCTTCACTGGAATATATATGAAGAGGAGAAATGTGTATGACCTCCATCATGCCATACTAGGCAAGTTCTTGCATTGCCAATCTTGTTCTGCAACTGCATGTGCCCGGTGTCTTCATTTATGGTTGTCAGTTCTGACATACACGGGTGAAAACAGATCGAATACGGATGGATGATGATTCTGCCATATTTGTTTTCATATTTTTATTTCTCGGATGCGGATATGAATACGAATATGAATTATGTCGAATACAAATACGGAGAGAATAGGAATCAAAACAAATACGATCACATATATTTTTCGAAACATGAAAATCCCTTAAATTGTACGCTAGAAATTAATGAAAATATATAACTAGTTTAGTTGATGCCGGCACCAGCGAGCGGAGGCCCTGATGCAACGATTCCGGTTGAGCCACGTCAATCAAAACCATGGTGTTTTATGTTGAGATAGTGTTTTGCACGGCTTTCACAGTTGAGAGGTGTCAAATATTCGGTTTTAAGTTAAAAATTGATTTACAAACTTTCCAAAGGAGTTCAGGGTGGATTGAACTTTTTCCTAATTTTCACGTACGTACTACATCGGCAAGCGCAATGCCTTGAGATGTTGGCATCTAGGCAAGAAGCAGAATACACGGCGTCAAGATGGGGGGCCAAGACGGTCAGTTAACTCAGCGTTGATCGCTACAATAGCAGTATATCTCATGGATATGTAAAAAAACGCTGGTGTGGAGGGATAATACTTATTTGCCTATACAACGTATGTAAGAAGGGATTAGTTCTCTGAAAAAAAATACTTTGCACGATCACATCAAATTGATGTGAAAACGTCGTGCACAGACAAGTAATCTTATTAAGTAGTACAGACGTACTGCGCTAGCGTACGGTCAGGCACAGTTACAACTACAATAACCTGTTAGCATGGTAATTAAACTAACAGTAATCAGTAACCAATAATCACTAGATTGATACTAGATAGAAATGAACTATACATACGGATCCTAATCTATTAGTAGTGCACATACTAGAACCATGCTAGTACTTCATAAGTATTTACAAGCACTTGTCATTTCGTTACATAACTAATTTGCCGATGTGTGGATTAGTGATGCGATTTCTTATTAAACAACACACATGCGTGACATAATCTGTTTTTTTTTGTTTGCGCACTACTTGGCATGTCTATGTGCACATGAATCATGTCTTCCCCTGTTTGTCATTCTCATGTGGTCATTTGAATTTACTGCAAAATATGAGGCAAAATGAATGCAGTTGCTGCTTGGCAAGGTTGAGCAAATTGACCTCAAAATCGTATTTTAATCCCAATACATGAACCATATTTCTCATCTCATAACAAAAGTAGAAGCCTAATATTCAGTAAGTACAGAGACATGAATTTCAGGGACTTGTAGCAATTTCTAGGGGCTTTGAGTCATATATTCAATTCTATTGGCTCAGTTGGGGTCTGGCCAGTGTCAGGACTTTCATGAGAAACATGCAGCCATGTTTATCATGGGCCTACAGTGCAGAGACCATAGCAGGTATGACTTACGAGGCTGCCGGAGAGCAAGGCCTAGCTCTACGCCTCCTTCCGAAGGATTGATGGGCCGGTTTGTCCAGTTGGGCTGTGGGCTGAAATATCGTATATCTGGCCTTATCATTATCCGAATAATTCTTATTCGACAGATAATATGGTTAGTATATTTGTATTCATTTCTGACAAAAAAATCCGTATTCATTTCCGATCTGAGAATTATCCGAGAAAAATTCGATCCGAGACAATCCAAATTCATTTTTATCCGAATCAGTCGAAAACTATCCGATCCGTTTTTCACCCTACTGATATGTATATGGCCAAGCAGGCCTTCTGTTTTCTGTGCTTATATCCGCCGTCCTGACCGATGCGATCAAGGATGGTGGTGCCCGTCCTCGTATGAATTTCTTTTGGCGCTGCTTTCCTGACGGAGTGCCGGTGAGTTCTCACTTCTATTGCCTAATGATTTGATCAGTCTGTACCTTCTTTAGAACACGTTTCTTTCGATATAGTGCCACAGAAGTATGACAGCATCACTAGAGGAGTAATATGCCACGGAGACACGGTGTTATCAAAGAAGGGCACAAGAGCTTCCCAAGTGGTCATACTTCATGTAAGTGATGACCCACCTGCAACTCTGAAAACCATTTGCTACCTGCATAATACAGTGTACTACTGAATACTGAACTTGTTGGCTTAAACTATTTGGCGAAATTGTCTCCCATTTTGCAACTATATATAGTAGCTTTCTTTCTTTGTTCCCTTGCAGGGTCTTTTGCTGGGCTAGGCTTCCTGTCATGGTACCTGGCCGAAAAGATCAAAGCATTCGATCGAGGTGGCCATGTCACCAAGCTTTGCATTGTACTTCTGCCTCTGCTCCTCGCAGCGATAGTTGGGGTTTCACGGGTAAGCAGAGTTGTAAGTTTTTTTTAAAAAAAAAAGGAATGCAGAGTTGTATGCAGTGCGTCTAGCAAAAACTTTTTATATAAATTCTTGAAAATTTAACTCAGTGCTAGCCCCACTGAAATTTCACACGGGATCACATACTGATGTGATGATAAAGGAGTCACTTGCCTAGCAAAAGATCGCATTCTCAGCAGCTTAAAGACAGCTAGCAACAATGGTGATCCTATGCATGCATTTAGTACCTTTTGTTAGAGATATATGTATAGTGTGTTATTCCCCATTGTTATGAAGGGTTACTTGCATATTCACCACCTGTACTTTGTGTATATATATTGGCTCATTGGCCTCATATTGAATACAAGCGCTATTCATAACATGGTATCAGAGCAAACCTAGGGTTTGTTTAAACCGCTTAATAAATCCCGCCGCCGCCGGGATCGACGCATGTCGCCTCTTGTCGTCATCTTCGATGACTCCCAATCGGATCCTCAGCTGCCGTGCCGCCTCCGGTCTCCAGACGCTCCACCTCGGCTGCGTCATCTGGTCTCCAGACGCTCCACCTCTCCTGATCGTCGCCGTAGCCGAGCGCTGCACGTCGCCGATCGCCTGAGCCTGACGCTTCCCGTCTCGCCGACCATCGGCGTTGCTCGGGATTCTTTGCTCGGGGCCGCCCGAGACCTTCTTCGTCCGGGAGCCACTCGGTCGTTCTTGCGCCGCCGGCAAGACCCCTTTTTGGCTCGAGGACTCTTCATTGTCCGACGCCTCGCCAAGAAGCTCCTTCAATACGCCACCACAAGATCCTCCTCCTGGCCGTCATGGCTACCGCCGCCACCATCTCCTCCTCACGACCGAGCCGCCTCGGACGTCGTCATCGCCGCCATCGAGACACCGCCGCCGTCGTTGCTGCTTGCCGCTAGGGGGAACCCTAGTTCCCCGTCTTGTATTGATTTCATTTGGGCCGAGTGACGCCGGCCCGTAAGTAAGTAAGGAAAGAAAGAAAAAAGAAAGAAAAAGAAAGAAAAAAGAAAGAAAGAAAATGTTGATCTAACCGCCGCCGTCGCCCGCCACCGTTAGACTTCATTGTCTTAGTCATGCGCCGCCCAACGCCGCTTACCAATGGCTTCAGATTACTTTGAGTGGTGCTTTGGTGCGATGCCACACCCTCCGTGCTCACCGCCGTCCACTGCTACACCGATTGCTCCACGCAAAGACATCGCTTGCCTCCTCCGTGGCCGCCACGGTGGTGGTGGCCGCCCTCCATCTGGCGGTGGCCGTCCTCATCGCTTCCTATTGCGACAAGGTCGGCCACATTGAGTCGGTGCTATAAGAAGCGGCGGCATCGTTCACGCCGTTCTTCTACTAGCACGCATCGGTGCTTCTACATCGACATCTGCGCCGACTCCTTTAGCGTTTCTCATCGCTGGCGAGAGATAGCCGGATTCGGACGCCGCTTGCCGCCGTGTTCTCCTCGATGTTTTGCGTTTTACATCGACATCTGCGATCGACTTCTTGGCTAGTTTCTCTCGAGCAGAGATAGCCGACTTCGACGTCTGCTTGCCTTCGAGTTCTCCTCGATAGGTTCTGCGGTTACACATCGACTCTTGAACGCTCGCGAAACCACCACCTCTCTGATCAAGCACCTCCCGTGGATTCTTGATTCGGAGCATCTTTTCACATGACTTCGATTCTTCCACTCATTCCTTCATTACACCTCTTGATTTTCTGTCGGTGTTCTTACTGGCGATGGTACCTCTCTTTCTGTCTCTGGTCGAGGACCTCTTCGCAACTCATCTTTTCATGTTCCTTGCCTTACCATGCAGCTTCTGTGTGGATCTCGTCTGTCGTCTTTAGTTCGTCGTGGCCTTCTGAGGTCTGTCTCAAGAGACGTGTCTTTAGATTGTCAGGGCTGTAAGTTAGGCAAACAGATTCAGCTTACTTATCCTCATAGTGAGTCAGTGTCTCAGCGTCCTTTTGATCTTGTTCATTCAGATGTTTGGGGTCCAGCTCCCTTCGTTTCGAAAGGGGGTTATCGATATTATATCATATTTATAGATGATTTCTCTCGCCACACTTGGATATATTTCATGTCTTTTCGTAGTGAGGCCTTGTCTATCTATAAACAATTTGCCACTATGGTTCACACACAGTTCTCCACTCCTATTCGTGTCTTTCGTGCTGACTCTACTGGCGAGTACCTCTCTCGTTACCTGCGCAGCTTCCTTCTTTGAGTAGGGCACTCTCGCTTCGATTCTCTTGTCCCGGTGCTCATGCTCGAGAATGGTGTCGCTGGCGCAAGCATCGTCACCTCCTTGAGTCGGCTCGTGCAATCGATGATTGCCGCCTACTCCACCTCACTTTTGGGCCGAGGTTTGTTTCCATTGCCACCTATCTCGTCAACATCTAACCTCTTACGCTCTTGAGGTGCGATCCTCGTTGAGCGTCTCTGTGGTCTTCTTCCTAACTACTCGCTTCTTAAATGCATTTGGCTGCGTTTGCTCGTTCTCCTCACCCCTTGAGAACGCACTAAACCGACCGCCATCCATTGAGTGTGCCTTTTCGGGATCTGATCTGCGAGCACAAGGGCTACGTCTTTGGGATCTGTTGGTCGACGGATGCGGATTTCTCGGGATGTGACTTTCGACGAGTCTCGTCCCTTCTACCCACGTCTGTCTCTCCTTGGCTTCCTCTGTGGAGTCTCTGTCTTTTTGACCTTTCGAGATACACCTATATCTGTCTTGCCCTCGCCCACCCGGCCCCATCGAAGTCTCCACATATTCCTTCATGGCCTCTCCGTCGTTATCGCCGCTTTGCTTTGTCTCCGCGGCTCCTCCTCCCTCTGATGCCTTTTCTCCTCTCGTCTACACTCGTCGACCTCGATTGAGGATCTTCCAGATGAGCCATCTTCTCCGATGTTCCATCTTCTCCTGATGCTCCATCTTCCCCTGATGGGTCATCTTCTCCTCGCTACGCTCTTCGCGATCGCCAGTCGATTCGGCCCCCTGCTCATTTTGCCTTTGCTGGCGCAGATACTCGTGAGCTTTGTCTCCTCACGGATGTCTTGTTACTCACCCTGAGTGGCAGCATGCCATGGCCGAGGAGATTGTCGCCTCGAGCGCATCGGGTACTTATGATCTTGTTCCTTTTCCATCTCACTCTCGTCCCATCATGTGTAAGTGGGTCTATAAGATTAAGACTCGCTCTGATGGCTCTCTTGAGCGCTATAAGGCGCGTCTTGTTACTCGTGGCTTCTAGTAGGAGCATGGTCGTGACTACGACGAGACTTTTGCTCCTATGGCCACCTTCTTCGAGTTCTGCGGTACCTTCGTGGGACTATCTCTCGATGTCTCTTCTTTCCACGCTCCAGCTCATTACAGCTTCAGACTTATTCGGATGCTACTTGGGTTAGCGATCCCTCTGATCGTCGGTCTATCTCTGCTTACTGTGTTTTTCTTAGTGGTTCGCTCATTGCCTAGAAGACGAAGAAACAGATCGCAGTGTCCCGCTCGAGCGCAGAGGTCGAGTTCTGAGCTATGGCTCTCTTGACAAAGAAAGATTACTTGGCTACGGTGGTTACTTGAGGATTTTGGTGTTTCACATTACACCGACTCCTCTCTTGTCGAAAGACAGTGCTATCAAGATGTTCGTGACCTGTGAAGCATGAGCTCACCAAGCATATTGGTGTTGATGCTTCCTTCATGAGGTCTTGTGTGCATGATTAGGTGATTGCTCTTCAGTATGTGCCTTCAGAGCTTCAGATAGCGAATTTCTTCACGAAGGCCCAGACTCGAGCACAGCACGGCTTCTACCTCTCCAAACTCAGTGTTGTTGATCCACTATGAGTTTGAGGGGGGTGTTAGAGATATATGTATAGTGTGTTATTCCCCATTGTTATGAGGGGTTATTTGCATATTCACCACCTGTACTTTGTGTATATATATTGGCCCATTAACCTCATATTAAATACAAGCGCTATTCATAACACCTTTCACATCTTATCTCTCCTCATGGAACATGTATCAGCCCAAGAAGTCCTGTGAAATCCCGTGGGTTTTCCACATAAAGATGTCAACTACCCAAACAAGCTAATCAAGATGGCTTAGCTGGTTCTCACCTGTTTTTCTTCAGAGTAGAAATGTGTTCGAGACTTTCGCAAGAGCACAGATACATTAAAAAAAACCATAAAAAGAAGTGGAGACCAGAAGTACCCATATCAAACGCTTGATCTGCTTCTGTTTGTGTTTAGCATCTTTGGACATTTTTAAATAGTTGTACAAATATTTGCTTCCGTTGTAATGATCTCCATGTGTGGTTTAAAACCGAAAGGATGATTTTAGCAAGGAGATGTGACCCCAATTTCCTTAGGATTATCTTACTTTATTGTTCTGTACTTTAATGTATAGGAGATTAGGTAAGCTGGCGAATAATTGGTCCAGTTTCAGTTGAATGAAACTGATGAGGGCATGAGAACATATGCATTGTTGTTGCCATATCAAAAATAAATTGCAGGTTGCATGATCTAGCTGATATTTACTTTCTAACTATTCCTTTCGATTGCTTTTGTTGCCAAGATTCTATGGTGGATGCAACAATGTTGGTGTGCTCAAATATGAGTTTTGTTTTTTTAATGGTTGCGCTGCAAGAAGCACCAAATTGTGGAGTTACAGAACTAATGCAAGAAGTTCTGGCTGACATCCACGTCAAAAAATCTGAAGTTCAACTTCTTTGATAAACTTTTCATGACAATTTTTCTCAGTAATTTATGGCGACAAAATCATGAAGTTTCTTCACGTTTCTTTCAGGTTAAAGAGTTCCAATAATTTCTTATTTTAGCTTACTTGAGTTGAGTTTGCTTGTGTCTGAGTGCTGAATGTTCTTAATGTCAAAAGTTAATTTCTTTGGATCAATGTTTTGGCTTTATCACTCTTGTCTTAATTTTGGATAGAGATGGTGGATGAACTTGCAGTTGGAGGTTGCTGGGGTATGATTAGGAGAAAGAAAGGAGTTGTAATTTTGGATAGAGATGGTGGATGAACTTGCAGTTGGAGGTTGCTGGGGTATGATTAGGAGAAAGAAAGGAGCTGTGACCATGCCTCTATGTACATCAACTTTAGTGGGAGAAAAATGGTTTTTGTGTTGTGCCATTAGTGGAAGCTGCACCTTAGAAATGACATGGAAAGCAACAGAAGTTAGCATTTGGTGATGGTGATGATGTTGTCATCTTTTATTAAGCGTCACTATCGATGGCTCATGAGGTATATGCTGTGATTTGATTGTAGCTCGTGGAAGTTAAGTGTAAATCCCTAGCACATTCATATTCTTCTTTCTCCAAGAACCATATGCCACATGAAAAATCCACATCATAACAGTGTGTCTCAATGATCTTAAATACAGGCTACAAGGGATAAGCTAGATTATGATTTTGTGCTTTTTATATCAGAAGCTAGCAGGCAAAGATTAGTTTCTTTCACAACGAGGAAGGCAAACATCGGCAGAGTAATTTCTTGTCAGAGTGATTGAGAAAATGTATCATTTTGTTTTCCATTATTCAGGTTTGTTGTATGAAAGATGATTTCCGAAGTTGAAATTTGGAATGTTCTTAAATTATTCAAGTTCTTTCTTTTTGTCTAGGGATATGGCAGATGTTAAATAATCTGAATTATGAGTTAGTGTCTTTACTAAGTTTCTACCTAACAGGAGCAGGGACCAACTACCCCACATGATGTGTCGCAGATGCCAGCAAGTATTTACTATTTTCAATAAATGTGAAGCTAAATGTTCATCCCATTTTTATGGCCTCCATGGCGGCAGGGCCGAAGGTGCGGCACAAGCCAAGCAATAAGGTTTAGGCGCGACGAGAGCCATAATGGAGCTTGCAAAGCATGGTGGAGGCGTGATGCGAGCCATGGCCGAGCTCTACTGGCCTCTGACGAGTCGAGGTGTGGCACAAGCCGTGCCTAGAGCACAGGCGGTGGCTCAACGTGCTAGGGTAATATTTTTATTATCCATAACAACACACGAACATTGAACTATATCAATAGAAATATTGTTTGGCGATTAGATGTTTTGCATGTACCTAGCTATCTGGATATTGGGATGATATACATGGTATCTCTGTTATCAAGAACATGGAAGGTACTAGCAATGGTAGTTGCAGTTTGCAAAATATTACAAAAACTTCTATAATCTTATATGATTGTTTGTCAAAGATGGTGTATGTTCAGATTGTGCATTTGGTTATTTTCACCCAATGATTGTTGTTATGATCCATACTTATAGATGGAAGAAAGCAAGTTTAACAAAGTAATTTGGGATGCAGTCGCAAATATGGTGTTTATAGATTTTTTGTGTAGAATAAGTCCATGAAAAATAGACCATCCCAATATTTGAATGACAAAGGGTACCATAACTTTATTGCCAAGTTCAATGAGCGCACACAGAGGGATTTCAACCGCAAGCAATTCAAAAATAGGTGAGATATCTTGAAACACTATTATGTCATGTGGAATACATTGAATGAGAATGCCTCCAGTCTAGGAAGGGATCCTTCAATTGATACCATCCTAGCTGATGTTGATTGGTGGGAAGAGCAGATGAAGGTATGCGATTTTCTTTGTCCTTGTATGTGTATGTTAGCTAAATTATTACAATGGACTAATGTAGTTTGGTCTTACCTATATTCGGGCCCAACCAGCTTGTCTATGTTTCAATTTGCGTCGCTTGAGCACGCGGAGTTGGTACGAATCATGTTTGAGAAGAACTTGGGAGGAGAAGAACCAGCGTTAGATAATCGGTGGTTGTTTAATTGTGGCGTCAACCTTTATCATGAGATTTGAACCTATTATGTTAACTTGGTACTGTAATCTAGGATATGAAAGCGTATGTTCTTGTGCATGTGTGGCTGTTCCGTGAATTTCTTGATTATTGTGGTGAGATGCATGGTTGAGGCTAAGCTTCAAATTTGCATGAAAATTTCTGGCAAATTGCTTGTCCCAGTTAGTTTCTTGCATAGGCTATAGTTTTTTTTCCTTGTATGCTACATGGCATGTGCCTATGGAATTACACCTTTTTTTTGTTATGCAATCTCTCTTACTGTTATTTGCTTGGGTGCTTATGTGTCACGATTGAATCCAATTGAGATAAATGATATCTACAAAACTGATTGATACACACATGAGATGTTTCGTAGCAACATAACAACACTTAACTAATTTTCAAAAAAATAACTATCTTTTTTAAGTAAAAAAAATACCACCAGTTAAATCCTTTACAAATGATGTTGGCCCAGTGTATTGTCAAAAGATTAGGACCAGACAGGCCAACACGTACCAAATGAAAAGGTTGTAAATGATCAGCCCAACACGTATTGGAAGGGCAAACCCAAGACTACTGACTACATTGTACATGCTCTGTATCTGAGATGACAAGAGGCTGGAGATGCAAGGCCGGCCGGTGGACGGGGGAGACAGATGCCACCGCCCGCCAAATAAATCGTCAGGAAACACGCCACTGATCTCCGCCAGTCTTCTTTGTTCTTTGGCGCCGGTGAACCCAAAAAGTGAGGGGCCCCGAGAGGAGGACCTCGTAATAAGGCCGTAGTCCGCAGCCACACCCACGGTCACACGAGTTGTAGTCTATCTCAGACCAATCCTGCGCCCAAAACACATCCCGGACTCCGAAAGACATGACACCTAGGAATAGATACATATCAGTTTTTTTTCCTCCGATGTATGGGAATGGCTCCTCCATCCTACATCACACATCATGTTAGAAAGGAAAAGGTCTACCCAACCCTCTCAAATATTGTGGCTCGTCTATTTAGGTTTCGCATAGTTTAGGGTGCATAATACCTAATTTTATATTTAAGAGGATTAAGTAGACGAACCACCTAGTTGAGGGTAAGTAGACTTTTTTTCATTTAAAAAAATAGAAAAGGAAACAAAAACCACCCCACTCTTCCAAGTTTTGGACATCGATGTAGTATTGAAGGTACAGCTTTGACAACTAAGGATGTGTTTGGTTGGTGGAATAAGGTTGAATGAGATGTAATGGTATGAGTAGGATGGGATCGTCCTGTATGGGATTGTACAGTCAGTCTGTTTGGTTGGTTGTATGAGATGATACAGAGTTTTGTTTGGTTGGTTGTATAGGATGATTCTGGATGGTTCAAGATGTTGTTTGGTTTGGTGAATGAAGTTGGATATGATAACCCTCTCACTAGAGGTGGTGAGTTCACCTCCTACAATTGTGAGAATTGAGTTTAGAAATTGATTTGAATTTAAATTCAAGTTTGAAAATAGTTTTGCAAACAATTAATTGTTATATTTTTTCCAACCCAAATTTGACGCAAGGAATTTATTTTAACTTTCAAAATTTAACAATATTTAACGATATTTGACGATAATTGACAAAATTTAACAACATTTAACAACATTTAACGATATTTGACGATAGTTGACGACATTTGATGATAATTGACAACATTTGACGATATTATTTGACGACATTTGACGATAATTGACGACATTTGATGATATTATTTGACGACATTTGATGATACTTGACGATATGTAACGACATTTGACGATAATTGACGACAGTTGACGACATTTGACGATAATTGACAACATTTAACGCCATTTGACGACATTTGACGATAATTGACAACATTTGACGACTATACATGTTGAGACACCCAGAGTTACTTCATAGTCATTGTAAACTACTTCTGAGCAAGTTTCACTGATCCTATAGATATCAAGTACACCTTACCATCTCAATTAGGTCATAAAACTGATCAAGCATCGAATTGAATCCATGAATCCTATAGGTAATAGTGCTACAAATGTTCAAATGTTCAGTAATATCAGCGTCTTCCTTGGCAAATCTCCACCAGAGATATGTGAGGGGAATAGACACAGCTAGGCAAATTGCATGACCATCTACATATCCCCATCGTGGAGGGATTAACGACAATATACCGTAATGAGATTTAGTATGCATCTTATCATCATGCATGACTTTTTGGAAACTTTTGCATATTTTATTGCACTTGTCTCATCTTCGGGCAACATCTCTTTCACAAACCCGGTAGACCAGGAAGTGTCCCAATGTGTGGTAAATATGTCGAACTACCTAGTTGTTAATAAGTCCATAACATCATAGTGTCTATAATAACATGCCGACCTCTTGCAGCGTGAATTGACTGCCCAAACGTCCCAAGGCTCCTTCCAAGTAGACGGAGAGAAGGATATACTATTTACGACCTTAGGAAACAAGGAGCACCCGGGTTGCACGCGAGGCCTTGGGGTTCACGTACCTTGGAGTCATGGATTCGCAGACAACTACTGCATGTATAGGAGCAGGAAGGGATCCAAAGCCGAGCGCGAGGACCGGTTGGTACAGATGATTACTGAAAAATTTGAAGGAAAGCTAACAGCATTGCAGGATCAAATGAATCAACTCCTGAGCCAGTCGCAAGCCACCCCTGTTAATTTGGGAGCCAGTCCTGCTCGACATCAGAGTAGCGTCGCGTTCACGCATAATTCTAAACATGATGACGTCCAATTACCGATAGACGACATCAAGGTAATGTACATCTATGGAATGCACCAAAGATAGACCTATAGGACGCCTTAGCTAATTGCGTATCGTTTTGTAGGGGCCGACGCCCTGCAAGCTCCAAGTGAGGATGGTTGGGTCCATTTCTATTGAGACTGGGCGGGGGATGGTGTACCCAAACCAGGAAGGGGCAGTACAGCACGGTGCCCAGTTGACGCAAGGTTACGCCAGGGTCCAGGTGGATATGGTACATGACAATTTCATGGCCGTCCCGCTGGAGATTCGCCCGAACGAAGACATCAGAATACTAGGGGATGCCGTGCACACTTTTATCCAGCGGCCTAAGAAGGACATCACCTCGACCCAAAGAAGGTCGCGATCTCGACATCCACCATTCCTCTCCAACGGGACCCTCGATGACTCCACCTTATATTTCGCCTCAGAAGGCCACCTCATCGGTTCCCGTGGAGAAGACGCCGAAGGAACAAGAAAAGCGTGTCGCCATATCAGCTCCCGAGTCATCTCGCAGGAAGACGCTGCCAGTCATGAAGTCCAAATCGAAATCAATGAACATTAAGGCGCCTCCCAAGTCCGGGAAGCCCGGGATGTCCAGGAATTACTCCATCGGGAAACCGTTGTGCCGACTACAAGATACTCGCTTGGATATGCTTGTTAGGCTTTGCATGCCTGGTACATGCAGAAGACCAAAAAGAAGGGGTGCGATACTGGAATCACCGTCGCATACAAGGATGAGTATTTCTTCAACAGGGTGGGCAACTTCGTCGTGGGCTTCAACGACTTATATGACTTATTCAACCTCGTTGGCCTCGATGCCTCGCTTCTACGATGTTGGATACTGTAAGTGTGTACAATCAAGTTCTACAATCACGTAATACCGATAAATATCACAACTCATTGCTTATGTATAGATACATGATGAAAAATGCCCGAGCATGGCGAGAACCGATGGGTTTCCTCGACCCACACGTGGTATCTATGCAAACCATCGAAACAGTCTCGTCCTTCATCGAGGAATACATAACGGCGGTATTGCTTCGTCAACAGAAGAAGAAGTACATAGTGGTGCCCTACAACCAGGGGTAAGTGTCACTACTTGCTATACAAATTTCATTTGTACTTTATACGCAGCACGAACTTAGGTTTAATGACTATGACGACATAAATGAGTAGGTACCACTGGATCCTTTTAGTCATTATACCAAAGAGAAACCATGTGATATACCTTGATTCCCTAGTCCGCAACAACCACGACTTCAACGTTCTGCAAGGAATACTCGAGAGGTATGCTCATTTCCTCTATACATAACTCTATTGTAGTATTCATTCATTTGAAATGGCCAAGAATAACTTTTTGGAATCATGTAGGTCGTTCATTGACTATGTTGCCAACGGAGGATTATACAATGGATCGAAAGAAATAACACAGGGACGCAATTTTGATGCGCGCTACAACACAATAATCCTATATCATACTTCGTAATAACGCGTCTCGAACTGACTATACCTATATATGTAATTCTATTTTTGCAGTGCGCCAGCAAAAAAATGATGAGCTATGTGCAACCTACGTTTGCCATCATATGCAACAAATCATTAGTGCTACGAAGAAGGATCCCGAGGTTTGTCTATTTCAAAATAATTATTTCCTAATTATAAATTTAAATATGTATGCTTACCATTTTACTCTTGCTAGCGACAGGACTTGATAATAGAATTAGATGGACTCTTTGCGGATGAGATCAAGGACATTCGAGAGAAGCTCTGCGCCTTTATCATATCAGATATCATTAAGGACAAGGGAGAATTCCACTCCGTTGCCAACCCAGAGTTTCACCCCGCCGACACCTCTCAACCACCTGCAAACAATTGACTCAATTGTAATCCAATTGTAACTATAGCGACAATATTTGAACAAATATGATCTTTTGTAATTTATTTTGAGTAATGATCACTTCGAGTTGTCAACAATTTGATTATCTGTGATGTATCTGTTTGTCTGCATGCTTGTTTTCAGAGGGCATGGCTAGCAATTGCTAAGGCTAGCAAAAAATCAGAAAAAATGTAGTTAGGATAATGAACTATCACAGACGGTTTTTGTGCTAAAACCGTCTGTGAAGGCTAGTATCACAGACGGTTCTATTGACAAACCGTCTGTGAAAGCGTAATATCATAGACAGTTCTGTGTACGAACCGTCTATGAAATTCTGCGTATCACAAACGGTTCGTACATAGAACCGTCTGTGATATTATGCCTTCACAGAAGGTTTGTCGATAGAATCGTCTATGATACTAGCCTTCACAGACGGTTTTAGCACAAAAACCGTCTGTGATAACCGTTGTTATCACAGACGAACAAATACAGACGGTTCGGAAACCGTCTGTGATGACGGTTCCGAACCGTCTGTGATGAGGTGTTCCGTAGTAGTGACGCCCACTCAAATTCTGGCCGTCCAATTTTGATCGTATGGCCCTTGTTGATTGGGCCGATCGGACTAGTCCGAACGGTCACGCAATCCCAGTCGTTTATTCTCAATCGAACGCCCTAGAGCTGATCGAACCGATCGCACCACTTGATTGCGCTGCACCCGTTCATCTTTGAGTCGCTGCCGATGGGCCCGCCCTTCACCGCTTGACCACGAGCATCTCTTCTTCCTCACCGGTGCGTGCTCCATGAAGCTCCGCCGCACCATTCAAGCACCGGTGAGTCTCGGTCCCTCACACTTTGTCCCTCGTGTTCACATCGTCACGTTGAACTCATCTACGCGTTCAATTGCTCCCTGTCACAGCATCAAGGGGGAACCGAGTCATCTTCTTCAACTGCGGTAAATCGTTGCCACTGAGCAATTCGTTTGCTCCAGTGAGTTTCTTCCCCAACCGATGTGTCCATTAGCTTATGGGGGTTCTACTATCTCTTCTCTAAGCTCCCTACCCCTTCTCTTTGCCAGGCCGAGCGTGTCACCGTGAAGCTCCATTGCCGCGCCGCCATCACCCATGCTCCAGCCACCACAGTGCCTCTCCGCCTTCATCGAGCCCGGATTCTTGTTCCTGGAGGCGAGGCGACACTGATGTGCCCTTCCCCGAGCCTCTTCGATCACCGGAGCAGCTGGTCCATGTGAGCGGCCGCTTCGTCTTCGCCTCCGGTCCATGTGAGCGGGACGCCACTCCCGACGCTGCGGAGCGACGGGAAGAGCGCGAGGTCCACCTCTGCGTCCCCAAACGGTGGGCGACCGGCGGCGGGGGACGAGGGCGTCCAGTCCGCGGCGAACCAGGAGGGCGAAATGGGGGAGGCGAGGCGAGGAGAAGCTGGACCGTGTGGTTCGCGTTTTTTCGACGAACGGGATGATACATCATCTACTAGGAATATTCCATCGGATGGAACGAGTTGGTCCTGAACCGGTCGGTTCCATTCACCAAACCAAACACGTGAACCACCTCATTTCCCGAACCATCCGGTACTGGATCAAGTCATTCACTCATCCAACCAGACCCTAAATTCCATCAAAATACTATGTTGTTATACATATCACATATATTATTATGCCAATATATTTCACAATGAATATAGTAATACCAATTTCGTGTGGCCAATCTCAATCTAGATACTTTTTTACACATGCATTGTCGGCAGTACTAGTTTTAGGATAGAAACCTGAGTAGAAAAGGAAAGGCAACTTTAACGCATGTCCCCGAGAAATTCTCTTCAAATGAATCTAGTTATTTTTCACCTGCCAACAAACTTCGGTCCACTCTGTCAGACCTGACTAGACGCTAGCTCCTCTAGCAGTGCCAATGTGCCATACCCTACCTTTCGTCATTTCGTCGCACAGTTGATAGTAACAAAAGTTACTCCATACACTACAGTACTAGTCCTAGGAGTACGTTATTGCGTCCAACATCGCGACTGAGTACGAAATGCAGTAAATCAAAGCTGAGCAGAGCTACATTTGATCAGAGCAGCTACAGGGATTAGCGAGCAAGTCCCGGAGGCATTTACGCCTCCTGCCGCGCGCCTTGCAGACCGAGCAGCAGCCGCTGTAAATGCGATCAAGTGGCTCTCACATGGCCGCTGCTCGTAGCTTCATAAATTCTTGGCCACCTACAGGCTACAGCCCCATTACGCTTCGCACAGTGTCAAGTGTTAAGCTTCGCAGATCCAAATCTGAAGAGAGGGCAGCATCTGAGGCCAGCCAACAGTCACCTGCAGCCCCATTACGCTCGATCGCAGAGGTGCAAATGCGTAACGAGGTCACGACGTCCCAAGCCGGCCATTAAAGAAAACGTACACCATCCTCACTCACGGGCTAGCGGTAGGCGATGACTTTGCATCAAATCAGTCGAGAAAAGGGGCTAAGAATATGGCTCGGTACCCTTCGACCCTTCTGTCGTATAGTCCCCCTTGTTCGTCTTGATATGCCGTGACTCGTAAAATTTACATCTGCTTGGCTGCGTGTCAAAATCTTATAAAACACACAATAGGACATGTATTTCTGCAAAGCTATTAACAAAAGGAATCGACATACTAAAACATGTACTCCACTACTCATGTATTTCTGCAAAGCTGTGACGCAGAGCAGTGCTCCACCGCTCATCCGGATCCGGTGGAGTGAACATGGCATGTCCGCATGGGGGCGTACGTCCAGGTTGATCCTGTTCCTCTCGGACACAGATGGCCCGCATGCGCTGGTGGTCACTCGTCACAGCGGGCGACCCCTACCGGCCGGACCCTTTTGCCACTAACCAGACCTGAAATGGCTAGCTTACTCACTATCCCTTCATCACAGAAGTTTTGTATGGCTAGAGTGATCGAGTGTGGTGCATGCGCTGCACGACTTTTTTTCTCTCTTCTTATTTAGCCTTTTTTGAGAAAAATAGCAAAAATAGCCATAAAAAACGATACGGTAAAATAACACCCTTGCCACGCACCCAGTCCGCGGCAGGTGGCCTGCCGCTAATCTAGTCCAGGGCAGGTTGTCTGCACAATGCACTATTACACATGTAGGAAACCATGCTGATCTTAGGTCTAAGGATTATACATTATCATTGCTTGAGACCAACCGACGACACATAAAATCATAACAATTACAACAGTGTTTGAATGTGGGTTAATCCAACTCCACGTTCTCTAACATGTGTTCACATTATTGATTTGATATCCCTATAACTATGACCGGTGAAACATAGTCATCAATCAATACATGTGCTGGTCGATAAGTCATTAGCGTTTCGATCAGTGACATCCGACCAAGGATACTTTTAGAATAACAACATATAAGTTAAAAGAGCTTCACCAACAAGTCATATACTTGTTAATCTTTACAACCAATGATTCATTCAAGAAACAGAATAACATTTATTCAATAACCCATAAACATAGACGTGATACAATCATTTCTATGATTGCCTCTAGGGCATATCACCAACAGTCTTGTCGACGATCGAGTTGCCGATCTTACGAAATAAAAGAGGAAAATGACGCGATATTTCCTGGGAGAGAATGGGACTGCTCTTTATTGATATCAACTGGATTTACAGGGGGTGCTTACGACTCGGCTGGGGACTAATCCTAATTACACTGAGTATCACGCTTGCTATGCTAATCAATCAGACTTAAAGCACAAATCTAAGGCTAATCGCTCTAATCTGATGATCCTGTCTTGCTTGTCTCTCATTGTCCTTTTGTCTTATGTGCTCCACTCTTAAATAACTTCTAAAGAGGTGGCAGTTACTCCTGGAGAAGGCGTCCCTGGTGAAAAGTTGCGACTGGTCGGAGCGAGGCGTCAGTTGATAATGTGTCAACTGCTCTGTGGTTAAGTGTCTATGAGACACTCAACTGTATGTTGGTAGTTGTCAGTGTCTTAGGACTATGTAACACCGCGTGGTATGAAGTATACAACACATGTTCCATTCATCATACGGTAAAGAATATACTTGGAATCAGATACAGATGCCAGTTCATAGCTTTTTCGAGTAGTTCCCTGGTCGGAGACTAGGCACATGACCTTGTCCGACCAGGGTACCCATTATGTAACCTCTGGAATCCTCACGACCAGTGTAGTTGTTAGCCTTAGGGGTTACGACTATAAAGACGTATGGTCTTTTGTTATGTATTAAAGTAATACATAGAGATTTTAATCCTCGTCAGTTAGCCCCCGAACTTTAAATGAACAGGTCGTGTGAACACTTTCTTCTGATGAAGTCGTATCGGGCAGACCTCATTTAATGTCGTGACATACGAAGTGGTCTGTGTTCACTTTAAAGTTGAGAACTTGCCTTGGGAACTAAAAAGTTTTTCTGTCCGTTGGACAATAAGGTTTTGTTCGTTGGACTTTAGATTACTCTCAATTGTAGTTAAAGATCTGAAGCTATAAAATCTCTATTGCTGGGCTTTAGAACTTTTACGCTTTCAGATCTTCCTTCAATCCCCTTCAATTCCTTGCCAAGAAAACATTTTCGACCTCTTATTGTCTTTCCGACCTCAAAGCCTCCTCCGACCACTACTTATCCATTTGAGAAATTTCACCATGTCGGAGCAAATTACAAAGTGGATGGCTTCGGATCTGAGTGAGAAGAAGCTTGAGGCGCTGAAGAAGATCGGAATGCTCCCGGACAAGAATCTGATCAGATGGAGGTCAGCGGCCAGAGAGCACTTTTCGAGCCACGGAGATGGGGAAATTCCAGTTTTCCTCGCCTATATCTAGTGCGGGCTGAGGGTGTCAGTGCACAAATTTCTCCCCCGTGTTTTGGAGTACTATGGGGTGGAGTTGGTGAATTTGGCCCCTAATTCCATCGCCAACATTAGTATCTTCGCCTATCTGTGTGAGGCGTACCTAGGAGTGCGACCAAACTTGAAACTTTTTAGGTATTTCTCTCGGATGGCAATGTCAGGAAGATCCACGGCAGCTCTTGGAGAATGCACACTACGCCTTCATGATGGAAAGGCTGATGAGTACATCCAAATGTACTCGAAGTCCTCGTGGTTGTCCTGGAAGAAAAACTGGTTTTACATGACGGTTGCGAGGGACGACAGCCTCTACATCGCCAGAATCAGGGCGAACGAGAATCCCAAGTGGAGGGGGACCGTGGAGAAGACAGGGATGGTCAGAAGATGTGTGGATGCCATTCGAGATTTGAGAATCAAGGGCTTGACTTCCTAGCATGTGGTGAGAGATTTCACCGAATGCCGAATTAGTCCTTTGAAGCTCCGGACTCAATCCCTGCTCTGGTCCATTGGTCGTGATGAAGCAATCACGGACTCACGAGATGGTAAGTCTTCGAAAAAAACTCCAACCAGTATAACTTATTACTTGATTATCGTAAAACCTTAAAATATGCTCTGTCTCCCTTTTTTTTAAAGCCCTTTCTCTTGAGGAAATCAGAGAGCGGATCAAGATGATCTGCGCTGGGGAGCCTGGTGAGAAGGCTGCATTTCTCGACATCTCGGCGATAGTCTCTGTTGAAGAGAGACTAGCGAGACTTAAGGTAGATAATCAATTGTCATTTATCTTATATATACATATCCTCCGATCAGTTTATTGATCTTGCTCTAATTTTGTAGGCGGTCGGACCGAAAGTCATACAATCTGGTGAGGATCGTAATCCTACTGTGGTTCCGACCGATTCCTGCCCAGAGGCAGCGGAAGAAGATGACTCTCCCGAGGTAAAAAGAACATTTGAATATATATATGTAGATAGAAATTTTCATCACCTAACCAAACTTGTTTTTTTGATTTAGGTGGAAAAGACTGAAGGCCCGCAGAGCAGAGCTGCGGAAGTCGTAAACTCCAGAGTGGTTGTTCACGACCTAACAATTGTCACTGAAACAACTAATCTGGAGGTTGATGAAACCACACCCTTCGACCCGATGATCAGGGACGCTACCCTCGATCAGTTGATTGAGAATATTGCTTTCGGCCTCATGTTGGAAGATGTGAGGGGTATAACCAACCCTACCAGCCCAGATCCGGTGAAATTGGTTGAGAAGAAAAGGAAGGCTAGCGGTACGCAATTTATTTTACCGCGTTTCAAGGTCAAAACCAAAAAATCAACTAGGTATGTACAAATGAAAAAGTCGTATGAGTGCATACCTTTAATAGTTTTTGCTGATTTGGAGTTTTGAGCTTCCTTTCTTCGTTTTGTATAGATCTTCTAGCGTTCTGGTCGTTTCCGACCAGAATGTTTTTGAGGACCAGGCACCCGTGGAAGTCCCCGTCCAAAGCACTTCTCAAGACAAAGTTCCTAAGGATAAAGTGGTCGAGGAAGCCCCCGAGCAAGTGTCGGTGCCAACAGTCGTTCAGGATCCAAAGGTGATCCTAACTCCTTCTGCGGAGGTAGCTGCCTCTAAAGGCCCTCAACAGGTTCTGACCCCTGTTGGTAATCCCTCCTGACCTAACAGGTTCCCTTTTTGCCCCCGATTTATCGAGGATAAGGAGCTTGACGAGGTATGGGGAAGAATATCGGACCATCAAATTAAGATAGGTCCTGATTTTATTTTTGCCGATTATAATGACGTGGCAATTCGGGTAAGTATCTACGACCATTTTTATAGGTTTCTCTTCAAAAGCTTATAGGAAACTTAAAGAAAAATGCTATTTTTGTAGCACATGGTCGAGAATTTTACTGTGGTCGGAGGACTGACCCAGTGAATAAAACTCCTGGAGCAAAAACACTCCGAATTGGAAAGTAAGAACTTTCTTCTTAACATTTCTCCTTCTTCAATACTTTGTTCTTCTTTAATTATTCTCCCTTATCATATTCGATAGATTTGGAAAAAATAAAAGAAGAGGTCATGGCTGATAAAACTAGAATAACCCAGCTTGAGGAAGAAAATCATGCTAAGGACCAGTCGATCGCAGATGCGACGATCAGACATGAAACTCTTGAAAAGAGGATTGAAGGTAATCGGTTGTAGACTTGACCTACTAACCTCCTCTAATCATGTTTACTTACTACTTGGTTTACTCATATAGAGCAAAATCAAGCGGTGAATAGAGCGAAGAAGGCTCTAGAATTTGAGCAGGATAAGGAGGTAGCTCTTGTGCAAAGTCTTGATGAAAATATCCATGCACTCAACAAGATGATCTTTGATATGGGATCAGGATCAAGTCCGCCTACCTTAAGAGATCCAACAGAGAAAATGAACTACTTGGGCCAACTTCAAGAAGATCTGAAGGGTTTGCTCAAGACTACTTGAGAGAATTATGCCCAGACTATGAAAGAAGGCGTGGCCAGTGGAGTTAGTTTTGCATTGGCAAAACTGAAAACTTTTGACCCTTCCATCGATCTCCAAGCCATTGAAGAAGACTTCAACTGCTCACCCGAAGATGCAAATAAGTTTCTCGAGGAAATGAAACCTCTCGGAAATAAGGTTCCAGAGGAAATGGAAGTCGGATCTCCATCAAGCAGCAATTAGTCTGGAGATATTCAAGAGTAGGACATTGTAATATAAGAATTATGAAATGTCTAAAACTTACCTTTTTGCCATCAGCAAGTCTTTTGTTTATCATTTTGACTTTTAAAGTACTCAGATATTCCCTAGCCCCCGACTGATTTATAGTAGAAGAACTTTACTTTATAATCAGTAAGCTAAGAAAACGAGAAATTAAAGTCTTACCCATTCTGTTTGTTTTGAAGGCATATATTGATTATATGATAAAATCGATCGTAGTAATACTAGGAAATCAATTTGGTCGGAACCAGTGTATGATTTCGACTAGTTGTAGATCTGTTTTGTAATAATCGAAACACCAAACAAAACAGTATATGGTCGGAGAAAGACTTGTGTTGATGAGAAAAGAAAATATACAAAAATGTATGCAATGGATGATAAGCAAGCTTATTCATATATAGTATCCAAAACTGGTCGGAAGAACTGCTAAGAACTGAAGACATGAAAGACACTTCGCGACCAGGGTACCTATTATGTAACCTCTGGAATCCTCACGACCAGTGTGGTTGTTAGCCTTAGGGGTTACGACCATGAAGACGTATGGTCTTTTATTATGTATTAAAGTAATACATAGAGATTTTAATCCTCGTCAAGTCTCCCACTTGCACTAGAGTCAATCATATAGGTATCTTATACCCATTGCTCTTGTGTGCGCCTCATGCTTAGGTTGCGGGAGAGGCTTTGTCAACGGATCAGAAATATTCAAATTCGTGTGCACTTTGCATATCTTCACATCACATCTCTCAACGATCTCACGAATAATGTGATATCGTCGAAGTATGTGCTTGGACTTTTGATGTGATCTAGACTCCTTAGCTTGTGCAATGGCTCTACTATTATCACAACATAGATCTGTTGGACTGGAAGCACTAGAAACCGCACCCAGTACATAAATGAACTTTCTTATCTATACAGCCTCTTTTGCAGCCACTGAAGCTGCAATGTACTCAGCCTCTGTTGTAGAATCAGCAACCGTTCCTTGGTTGGAACTTTTTCAGCTTACTGCTCCTCCATTAAGATAAAACATAAACCCAGATTACGATCTGAAATCATCTTTGTCGGTTTGGGAGCTAGCATCGGTGTAACCATTTATGACCAGCTCTTTCTCACCTCTATAAACAAGCAATGCATCTTTAGACCTTCTCAAGTACTTAAGGATATTCTTGACTGATATCCAGTGACCTTCACCTGGATCCGATTGATATATGCTCGTAACACTTAGAGCATACGACACATCTGGTCGTGTACATAGCATGGCATACATGATAGATCCTATAGCCAAAGCATATGAGATTCTACTAATTTTGTCTCGCTCATCAGTGGTCGTATGACACTGATGGACATTGACTCTGGCTAAGATTAATGCCATGTGTCATGGGCAAGAAAATTTTCTTAGAATCTTGCATGTTAAACCATTTCAACACCTTGTCTATGTACATAGCCTGACTTAATTCAATTAGCCTTTTAGATCTATCCCTATAGATCTTTATTCCAAGAATATATGCTGCATCTCCTAAATCTTTCAAAGAGAAACTATTTCTCAATGAAATTTTAACAGATTTAAGCATAGGAATATCATTTCCAACCAATAGTATGTCATACACATACAATATCAGAAACACAAGCTTGCTCCCACTAACCTTCTTGTAAACATAAGGTTCTTCTTCGTTCTTGATGAAGTCAAACCCTTTGACTACTTCATCAAAATGAATGTTCCAACTCCAAGATGCTTGCTTTAATCCATAAATGGATTTCTGAAGCTTGCATACCTTTCTAGTATCCTTTGGATCGACAAAACCCTCAGGCTGTGTTATGTACTCATCCTCACTTAGATCTCCATTTAGGAAAGCCGTTTTGACATCCATGTGCCATATCTCATAATCGAAATATACAGTAATAGCTAGAATGATCCGGATAGACTTAAGCATCGCGATAGGAGAGAAGGTTTCATCATAATCAACACATTGAATTTGTCTGAAACCCTTCGCAACTAGCCGTGCCTTATGAAAATGAACATTTCCATCCATATCTATATTTTTCTTAAAGACCCATTTGCACTCAATAGTTTTGACACCATCAGGTGCATCAACCAAGTTTCAAACTTGATTATCATGCATGTGCTTTATTTCGGATCTCATGGCTTCGTGCCATGACTCAGAGTCTGGGTCCACCATTGCTTCCGCATAATTTTTAGGGTCATCATTATTCAATAATAAAATGTCATGCCCATACCTTATAGGTAGGGATGGCAATTGTGCCCGATTACTCGCGTACCCGCGGGCGAATACCCTAATGGAGGCGGGTATGGGCGTCTTTCTTTGCCCACGGGTATAAAAACGGGCACAATTTCTTACCCATTGGGTAAACGGGCGCGGGCATGGGTAAGCTCCACCCGTGCCCGCTTCACCCGATTACCCGCCATCTACACCGGCATGTGGGACCTCACCGAGTAAAAACTAAAACCCTAGCCCTCGCGGTTTAACACCCCCCCGCTTCCCACAATCCCTTCGGTAGCCAGACCGCTCTCCCTCTCCTCCCTGGCTCCCAAATCCCACTAGATCTCCTCCGTCACTGGCTCTGGGCTCTGCCAACCAAGCGCCTCCCGGCCAGCGCCCTCCTCCCTGGTTGTTGCCCTCCTCCCGGTCCACCGCCTCCGCCTCCTCCCGGTCCACCGCCTCCTCCCGGCCGCCGCCCTCCTCCCGGTCCACAGCCTCCTCCCGGCCGCCGCCCTCCTCCCGGTCGCCATCCTCCTCCCAGCCACCGCCCTCCTCCCAGTCGCCGTCCTCCTCTCGGCCGCCGTCCTCCTCCCGGTCCACCGCACCTTGGTATTGCCACCATCGCTGAGGTCGCCGATGCGGGGCTCAACGTGTGCCGCACTTGGGCCTTCAACGACGGCGGCTACCGTGCTCTGCAGACGGCGCCTTTACGCTACGACGAGGAGGTGTTCAGTGAGCTACCGCGGCGATGTTTTCTCTTTGCGTGTGCATGGGCAAGACGACACTGTTGGATGAAATGCGTGGGTCGGGTTGCGCTTTCGTGTTAGATCATCAAACAGTTTGTTGGCTAAGTTCTTGGCTTTTAGCAATCTTCGATGTGCACGCCATGCGCTTGATGAAATGGTCCTCTCGCTCACATGCCTCGTTATCCATCACGCCAGGTTACTAAAACTCTTTTAGTTGATTTCGAATGCCTATCATACATTTCTTGAAACAAAATCTCAGATCGCGAGAAGAAAAAAAGGTTGAATATCTGATAGCGTAGTGTTTCTTGGGTGACTAATAGTCGAGTTTGTCACCTCACTTTGTCGAGCATTAGATTTCATGGTCACGAGGCAAGAAGGCATAAGATGAGGTTGATAATGTCACTGTGTAATAACTGGAAAGATTATGGAGGGAAGGCACAATATGTGAGATGGGCCAAGGAGGCAGGCCTAGATCTTACTTCTGACGATGAATTCTTCTCTGATCCAACAATTAAGAGCTACTACAATACCGGGTAAACGGGCATGCCCGTGAGCGACGGGTACTCGCGGGCGACGGGCATGGGCGAGGTTCTTCGCCCGTCGTCCTTCGCAGGCATGCTCGTGGGGGAAAATTAGGGTCGCGGACATGGGTATGGGAGAGCATTACCCGTACCCGCCGCGCCCGATTGCCATCCCTACTTATAGGCAATTGATGTGGCCTTTTTTATCTACGTGGGGCTGATGCCTCAGCTACAGGTTCAACAATATTTTGTTCATTCTGTAGAGGTTCAGTAGGAGTTGAAACATTTTCAGATGGTTCCCGAATTTCTTTGAGTTACACCTTGATCCCACTGACTCTTTTGGAAAGAAACACTTTCTCTAAAAAAACACCATTACGAGCAACAAACACTTTGTTATCAATTTGATTATAAAAAATAATATCCTTTAGTTTCCTTAGGATACCCCACAAAGAAGCACTTATCGGACTTGGGTGTGAGTTTATCAGACGTCAAATGTTTTACATAAACCTCACAACCCCATATCCTGAGAAAAGACAACACATGACTCTTCCCGATCCATATCTCATATGGTGTTGTTTCTACAGTTTTTTATGGAACACTATTTAAAGTGAAAGCCGTTATTTCTAAAGTGTATCCCCAGAATTACAATGGAAGATCAGATTGACTCATCATAGACCGAACCATGTCCAACAATGTTCGGTTCCGTTGTTCAGACACCCCATTCCATTGAGGCGTCCCCGGCGGAGTAAGTTGTGGAACGATTCCACACTTCTTTAGATGATCACCAAACTCGTGGCTCAAATATTCACCTCCACGATCAGATTGTAGACATTTGATGGTCTTGCCAAGTTGATTCTGCACTTAATTGTGAAATTCTTTAAACTTTTCAAAGTATTCTGACTTATGCCTCATTAAATAGACATAACCATATCTACTGAAGTCATCAGTAAAAGTTATGAAGTACTGAAAACCACCTCTGGTTGGAGTGCCCATTGGTCCGCATACATCCGAATGTATTACGACCAGTAGATCACTCGTCCTCTCACCTCTGGTCGTGAGGGGCTCCTTTGTTATCTTGCCAAGTAAATAAGATTCACATGTTTCAAATGATTCGAAATCAAACGAAGAGCACGTCGATGTAGTGATCGTCGACGATCGTCTAGCGTTCCTTGATATCGATAGTATCCTCCAGAAACCAATCGCGTTCCTTGCGAAGTCGTGGATCATCCTCCAACGTAACAGCAACCGCAACAGCGCCTCTACGGTATCCACATGTCCAGGGAAAGAACACCGTACGCCGGTGTGTTTGCACCAACTCACACAGCAGAGCTCTCTCAAGAAGATGACGGCTAAGGTTTTGGTGGATCAACTCACGTGTATCACATATTTCTCCCATAGCCTCAAGCATCTCCTTATATAGTACTCATCATGGATCCTATCCGAACACGTTTGTTCCAACCTGTTAAGTGTGTAGCCCATTAGATTCATGCGTAATCGGTTGTGACTTGGAAACCCCTTTTCGATCACAAGTCGTTAGTGGCTCCTAGCAGGACATAACGATTCCCGAATATACACGAATTATATCGGACGAACCTTAGTGCAATATGATCTACGACCAGGTCCTTATCACTAACAACCAGCTCGTATCTCTATACGACCAGCTCATATTTGGTCTCGACCAATTCGTAACTCCTTACGATCAGGTTTCGACCACTTAGCAATCACGTTCGACCAACCTACGACCAGCTCGTATCTCTATACGATTAGTCCGTATCTGATTGAACCGAAAGACATGCTCATGTATTCTCCTTTTGCCTCACGATATCTGGTTGAACTCTAGGTGAGATTTATGTCATCCATGGACTGTTCAATACTTTCTCGATCAAGTGTCAGATAACTTCACGTGGTCGAACACTTCGACCACTAGTGGTGTGGCCATGCACTTTCTTTATCCGACCACATCGAGGGGCCCAAAGATATCTCTCCTGTTATGTTAGGAGGGGCTAATCTCATATCCGACCAGTCACATTCCTTCGCATATTTTATAGCGTACTCGAAAGCTACATTTATAACTACCCAATTACGGAGTAGCGTTTGGCAACCCCTAAGTGCACTATTACATATGTAGAAAACCATGTTGATCTCAGGTCTAAGAATTATACATCATCATTACTTGAGACCAATTGACGACACATAAAATCATAACAATCTCAACAGTGTCTCAAGGTGGATTAATCTAACCCCATGTTCTGTTCACATTATTGATTTGATATCCCTATATCCATAACCGGTGAAACATGTTCATCAATTACCAATGACATTCGATCAAGGATACTTTTAGAACGACATCATATAAGTTAAAAGAGTTTCACCAACAAGTCACATACTTGTTAATCTTTATAGCCAATTATTCATTCAAAGAACATAATAACATCTATTTATAACTCATAAACATAGACGTGATACAATCATCTCTACGATTGTCTCTAGGACATATCACCAATGAAATATGTGTCCGCCAAGGCTCGGGTCACGTGACAAGTAGCTCGCCGTGATGTTTTTATATCAGAGGGTTATCATTTTTAACATTTCATTCACGGAGACAATAGTTACTATTTCACTTTAAAAACATGTTAAATCAGCCAAAAACTCTAAATAATATACGCCCAAAAGTTCCAAAGAAAAAGTGCAAAGAGCTAGTGCAGCACTGGTACATATTCAGAACGGGTAAAAACGTCTGGTAAAAAAACAAAAGTCTCACTCCTACATCTTCTACTTCAGTCCAAAGTCCTAACCACACAGCCACACAGCCATCTACCAGCTCGCGCTCTTAACTCCTCTCCTAAATGCACTCAACTACCCCAGTAAAAGTAACCTTCCTTCCACTATATAGACCCCCTTGCAGCTCTCATTTTCTCCACACAATTAAGCTAGCGCACGCACATCGCTTAACATAACACACAGCTAAGCTAGCTAGTGCGGCACCGCGTGAGATCGATATGGCTCCGAGGAGTGCGACGCTGGCGCTGGCCTTGGTACTCGTGGTGGCCGTGGTGGCGCCGCCGGCCGCGGTGCGCGCGGCCATATCCTGCTCGGCGGTGTACAACTCGCTGATGCCGTGCCTGCCGTACGTGCAATCGGGCGGGACGGTGCCGCGGGGGTGCTGCACCGGCATCCAGAGCCTGCTGGCCGAGGCCAACAACACCCCGGACCGCCGCACCATCTGCGGCTGCCTCAAGAACGTCGCCAACGGCGCCTCCGGCGGGCCCTACATCACCCGCGCCGCCGCGCTGCCGTCCAAGTGCAACGTCAACCTGCCCTACAAGATCAGCCCCAGCGTCAACTGCAACTCGTACGTCTCCATACATACTAGCTAGTAGTATATATCAGACCCCGAAAGAAATTATACCTCTCTATTTCGCTCTATAAACGCAAGAAGAATTTTCGCAGTGATCGTTCTGCACGCGTTGTTCTCAGTTTTTGACATGTTACAACCTTTTTTTTCTTCTTGTGCAGGATAAACTAAGGTGCCTTGTACGCGCGTCTCCCGTACGAGGAATCAATGCTGGAGAATAAAATGCTGCTACTAGTATGTAAGCTTGCTAGCTAGGCTTGACTATATCCATGTCGTTCTAGTCGTCGTTTGTGGTGTTTAGGTATCGTACGTCTACAGTTCCAAATGTTGTAGCTCGGGCGCCGGTAGTTTCCGCGAACAGAGTGATGAACCGATCGATGTGTACTTCGTAACGTACGTGGCTATGTAATATGCGTGCTTTGATCCAAATGATTTCCTCGTGAAACTGTCTATTCCTTTCGGTTTGCGGTCTGATTTTATCAACTGAAATTGTGAACACGGATGAACCTTGACCACAGTCCGGTTACCGCACTTCCATTGATGGGCAGAACTTGGCAAAAATTGCTATCTCACGCTAATCATTTCCCAGCAAATTGTCGGCGTTTCACGAAAATGCGTGTGTACCTGTTCCTACAAAAACCACGGATATTGATGGGCCGAGAAGTAATCCTCGGGCGTTGAAGTCCAATCTACGGACAGAAACAGGCATCATCTGAAGTTTATGGTCCAGATAGGCCGAAAAGTCTCAACAAAAGACTGCGACGCCCCGGCCTGATTCCACCACACGGCTCAAAAACGTTTCGCTATATGTGGCCTGGCTTAACTCGATTAGAGCATAGCCCGATTAAGCACAAGTACGGCCGAAAACATAAATACTAGAAAACGGTACCACGATCCAACAAATCAACGGTATAGCTCTTGTCCCTATGATCTAAACCATTCAATACACCTGATTTGTCTTGCCTCCACCTTATCTCTTCGTTTTATCCTTCCTTTCACTCTATTCCTCTCGATCCAGTCACCTTATTCCTCCCTCTAGCTCGGTCGGTCGGTGGAGGAGTCAAGACGACACGCAAGCTGACGGAGGAGAAGAGGCGACGATGGGCTCACAGCCAAAGGAGGCAAAACTTCATGGTGAGGTGGCAGGAGGCAGCAAGGCCAGAGGAGCAGCCATAGCTCACGACCAAAGGAGGTGCAGGGAGGCAGTGCTGCTTTACGGAGAGGCGACGATACGGCTCGTCACTGGAGGCAAAAGAAGCGCAGCAGGAGGAGCCACGGCTCGCGGCAAGAAACGGAGGTGTGGACTCGCGGCTCTTGACTAGCGGCGGCAGCGCAACAACTAACCGGGGGTAGGCGTGCCTCTGAACATATTTGAAACTTGCGTGATTTTGTTCGATTTTTGAATCTTTTTTGTGAAACTTTGCTAAAACTTGTGAAACTTTTTCTGAAACTTGTTGAATTTTTTTTTGAATTTTCTTGCAACTTGCATGGAACTTCTCACGAAACCTCGTGAAACCGTTTTGAAACTCTTCTCACATAACACGAAAACGTCATGAAACTTGAATCCTAAAACGTCATGAAACCTGAAACCCCATAAAACATTTATGAAACCCTATAAGTAAAACTTGAAACCTACAACTTGAAACCTCATAAAACCCTATAAAACCTCACGAAACTACTATCGAGCTAGTGGATCCGGGTCCTCTTACAGTACCGCAGAGGAGCACTGCAACTTCAATTTTTGAGTCTTTGCTACAGTGATGTACAGTAATACCGGGCAAAAGCACCGTAGAAACCGCGCACATGAAGACATTGCAACAATTTTACTGTTTATTACTGTAACATGGTACTGTATGCTATTGATCCAGACCGTTTGCTGTTGATCGGATGGTCTGGGTGAGCCCTAATGCTGACGTACAGCACCTCTAAATGCTACGGCAGAGAGGATCCGTCCCGAGCTAGCAGCGCTCGGCTAACCTGCTCTGCTCACGTAAGGTGCAGCTTCGCCTCGCGCTGCGCTCCTCGCCTCCTTGGATCGCCACCCTCCTTCCACGTGCACCGCGTCCTCTCCAGTCCTCAGTCCTCACCACCGCCGGTGCGCCAGTCGCCGCCAACACGGGCCAACCAGCTCCACGGTGACTTCTGAGGCGGGCACTGAGCTCTATTGATTTGTCCTTGGTGGATGAATATTGGAGGAGCGGACAAGAGGGATGACCAAAAAAAGAAAGAAAATCACGCAAAACACTTACAGGCTAATGAAGATCTTGGTGAATTCGCAGGTGCGAGCGCGGTTGGTTTGGCGCCCGGGGGCAACGAACAATGATGCGTGCTTTGAAGAACATAATAAGGTCACATTGAGCGTGACGTCTTGTTACATGCATCCGGCATACGTGGCGTGTACAAGTTCGCACGCGCGATTTTGGAATCACCGTTGGCACCGACGCCTTGATCATCATGTCTGGATTGATATACTCCTCCATAAGCCATCGATCGACGTCCACAAAACCGTGGGCGCGGCTAGCGCACGCAGCCTTGTTTCCCAGATGCTCCACCACGGTGCCTAACTACCTAGCTCTTGCCGGTTGCCGCGTCCGCCTGCCGCAGGACGCCGTAGTTGCAGCGTTCGATTCATGTGCGTACGTAGGTGGCGAAAAACAAGTCGATTCTGGCAGACTTCTCAACTTGGAGGTTTGGGGGTGTTTCTTGCAGCATGCTCCTAGATGAGTGCGGGTCATCATTCTGTGGTGGCAGTTCAGTTTGAAGGTCAAGCTCCAGGAGTTTTCTGACTGCTTTAGCTCAAGTTTTTGTTTGTCTTTGCTGTTGCTAATGTCTGTAAAACTGGTATCCCCAATTCTTTTCTTTTACTGTTACTTTTGTAAGAACTTATATGGCTTTCTATAAAAAGCTAGGTGAATGTCCCTTTTCAAAAAAAAAAAAACAAGTCCGCAAGAGGTGCAAATCTTGACGATCAGTTCGGTGGGTGTGCATAGGTGGCGAAAAACTGTTGGTTGTTGATCCGATGACACACGCACACCTGTATGCCGTCCAGATAGAATGAATCCCGTTCCGTCACATAGGGGAACTCTAACCAGTAACCAGCAACGTTCATATTCCGTGCCAACAAGCTGACGGGCCCATGCTAGTCTGAAGTTTTTTTTTACAGCGAGAGCTGAGTGGGAATTTAATTACCTTCCTCCCGTAACAAAAGAATGGCCGACAACAAAGGATCGGAGCTTCCCTTCCTCTGTCAAACCGTGCTAGTGCAAGGCAGTCTTTCCTCCGAGAGGGTTTTGAGGAGATTGTGAGCTTTTGGGAGGATAAGTTTTGACATGGATGGACTAGTGAGAGGAGATCGATGAATGCGATGAGATTTGGGATCGAGGTGAAGTTTCTGAGCTCAGCTGAGAATGAGATAGCCATCGATCCAGTACTGAGCGCAATCTTCAAGCTACACCACAAATTAATCTGGGGGATTTATGTCTAATCCAAATGGATTAGTGGATTACTGCAAGCTGGGCCTCCTTGTCCCCAAGTACGGCCGCAAGAGCTGAAAAGTTGACAAAGATTATATTCGTCTGAATTCCACTCTCGTATGCGCAGAATATTATGGGAAGAAAACGACCTGAGCGTGATCCTAAAAAACACACTCGTTTCGGATCGCGAACGAATGGATTCATCCATCAAAGACTCGTTCTGTTTTGCACCTTAGATAGTCGGCGATGCCAACGTGTCTGTGACGAGCTAGACAACCTATCGACCTGTGTCGCTCGCTATCTCCATTATATTGGTCCTATTGGACAATGGTCCAGTTAAATCTGAAACCCGATTGAAATGTCCTGTTTAGTTGAGCATCCGAACCATCACTTTTATACCACCATAGCATCGTCTTAGATTTGGATCTCCAATATTTTAGAACGTGTAATGCTATGCACCAGACGTCCTAGCGTGCCATACGCTGCTCCATCTGGGTCCACTACTGCCTCCAAAAAGAAGAGGGGAGCGGGCTACTAAAAAAGAGGCCGAAAGAACCCAAATCTCGCAACGAATCCACCACCCCCGCGTGCACTTTCCCTTGCCTTCCAATTGTTGCATGCACACTACCAAAATGTTGCATGGGTGTTTTCCATTGTTGTATGCACATGTTATTTCATTTTTCTGTGCTAGTTTTTCTCTTCCTATGGAAACAAGGTGTGTCACTCTTGTGAATTTTCTTGAGAGATTGGGATCCCCTCCCTATGTGTTGCGGCTGTTCAGTAGTTTTGTTGCGCGCTTCATCTTAAGATGTTGCACAAGTGTTTATCGATGCTGCAACAGCGTACAACGATAATACTCGAATCGTACGTCCCAGCGTTAGTCGCGCTCTTCTAGAATTACTTCTCAAAGTGCTAGGCGAATGGGCGAGTAAAACACTATACGTAGAAAATGGAGTACACCTGAAAGACAGGTGCGCCTGTCCACGAGGAAAGTCAGAAACTCAGAATGACGCAGATGGCATCCTTATTTTCCTACGCATGTTGTCGTTTTTGTTGTATTTGTTCTTAGTAGAGACGTAGAATTCCTCCATGCATCAATAGTTTAGGTACTTTTGGAGTCAAGCAAGATCTCCATTGGCAGTTCGACACCCAAGTTGTGCATCAAAATTGCTCTACTTTATGCCAACTTCTCCTGCTGAGGTGCGACGTTTTGATCGCACGGCAGTTTCTGTAAGCATGGATCTTCTATATTGTAAGCATGGATTCGACACGTCGAAATATCGCATTCTATAGTGTACGTCCAATGCACAATATACACATCAGACGTGGAGCACGTAATCCCCATGAGATGGGTCCCACGCCAAGGGGCGAGCACTGGATATTTTTCACTTTACCTTGGGTAAAAGATAAAGAATCCAAATGGTGTGGTCCCATCTTAAATATCTCACACAGTTAAGACCATCCGCAATGTTTGATCTAAGCCGGTTCAAAGGATTCTTCCGGATGAGGTCGATTTAATACAGTGAGGCTAGTCGATTCTAGCAAAAATCAAGATGAATCGACTCAAAGTAAGGATTCGGTTCAATCTAATAAAATAACAATAACCTATACAGTGATTACCGGCTTCATTAACTCGTCAGCTCGGGAAAGATTCTGTTGGGCTACAATCGCCACTTGCATCCAGCTTCTCTGTTTTTTTTAATAGAATGTGAGTCCAACCTTGAGGGAGAAGCCGGTTCACTATACTGGAATAAAATATATTTGCTTTTGAGCCTGCTTATATGGTATAGTTTTGAACCTACCTTGATTTAATACATTGGAGATGCTCTAAGGCACCCATAATGTTGCAAAAAAGTAGCTATAATGCTTGCGTGACAACCTTAGGGTATATACAATGGTACAGATAGCTGCTGTTTATAGCAACTATCTACATCACTTATAGACAACATTAAAGATAGCTCATACAATGGTATAGACAACTGCTGTTTTTTTAGTTGTCTTTATAGAACACACAATCTTTTAATGATTTTCTTGTTTCTGATGCTATAGTCGGCTACAGGATTGTAGACATCATCTCTCTCTCTTCATTCTCTTTTATTCACATCAATAAAAATCCTACATATCAATAACTATAGATAGCTAATATAAACTCGTTGTACATGCTCTTATGACCGACTTTAAACATTAAGGTCAAAATTGTAAGCCGGCCTCAAAAGCAATAAAAACATAGCACACTCTCCTTTCTCACTGGTCGTTGTGGTTGCCACCAAGGGAGAGGGCGTCGGGATGCCGGGGAAGGGCGAGTGGACGGAGGGGGCAATGAGGCATGTGGAGAAGGGGAAAGGGCGTCATCGACGGCGGCCACCACCATATCCGGCCAAGGGAGGTCGGGGAACACGTCGTAGACCGAGGCCGTCGTCGGATCTGGCCGCTTGGAGCTCGGTGGGGACACATGGCCGCTAAATCCGGTCGAGGTATCCAACCGGTTGGACCTCGGTGGGGACGCGCCACCGCCGGCCGCCGCCAGATCTAGCCTCCTGGAGCTCGGAGATGACGTCTAGAGGTCAACAGTGTTGGAGAAGGGTGACACAATCGACAAGTGAGGACAGGAATGGCGTCCTCCATCGTATCCGGCCACCATGGTTGGAAAGGGCGGTGCCGTGGTGTTGAGAGAGGGTCGGCACTGTGCTTGGAGATGGAGCGGCGGGAGCGAGGCAGCGCGGTGGTTGGAGAGACAGGCGGCGCCGTGGTTGGAGAGGGAGCAGCAGGAGAGAGGAGGGGCGGTGGTGGAGAAGGAGCGACGGGAGTGAAGCGGCGCTGTGGTTGGGAAGAGGGGCGGCGAGAGGGAGGGTATCGAGCGAGCGTCTGGAGAAGTAGAGAGAGGGGCGGTTGGTGGAGAAGTGGATTTTTGCTATTTTTTAGTGAAACGTGCAGCCCAGCTTAATACCTCCTCTAGCACTAAACATTGTGGCATTTATAACAAGCAATATGAACTCTTATCTTAATGACCTGGTGGGTATTAAGCATTGGAGATACAAGTAGCCAGCGAGCAAGCATCGCGTATGTAAATCATTTATCAGTTGCGCAAAGCGGCCACGCTGACAAAAAAAAAAGCCACAATCGAGTTTCAGAAAAGAACAGGCAAAATATCATTACGCGCAATTACCATTCCAGCTGTTGTCATTGCAAATCTTAATGACACAATCACCCCAAATGTGCACGCAATGACCTTGAAATGAGGAAAAACCATAGAATTCATTCAGTATCCTAGGAGAGGTGAAATTGGGGGGAAAACCACGGTAAATGACGTGTTTTTAAACACTATCGACTGAGAGATTAACATATGAATTAGATCCCTACACCACCTATCAACAATATATTCAATGGCATTTTTCAAACTATGTAAGGTTTTGCCGCCGCATGTACATCCAATTATTGCCCTTCAGGAAATGAGAGCGAAGTCAAGTGTTATGGGTTAGACTTGAGCAGTGGCGAAGCCAGGATGAAATAGAGGCGGTACTAATGTGTCGAAGCTAATATAAGACAATTATACGAAAATATATCTATCCGTCTTTTGCCATGTAAATTCATATGTATATAGAAAGAAAACAAAGTAATGTGAAGTACTCTAGGTTTACTATTGATGAGCACTTGATTTGCCATGCATGTATATTTCTTCTTTTGCAATGTCATAACTAATAAATGGTTGAAAGCATGGAGGATAAGGTTTGAGTTTGATGAATCCCCTTGAGATAACTAAGCATGGCTTGCTGATGGCCTGATGCTTGCTTCCTAAGCGAGTTGAATTCTAAACCAAAAACTAATGTACACTTGGTGGTTAGCTTATTGTTATTGGAGATTGCGCTGGAGATATTGCTGATGCTTGCTTCCTAAGCGATTTGATTCTCAAGTTAAAAATTTGGATAATTTGAGTACCTAACCCATCGGGATTGATTTACATGTCTGGATGACGATGAGGAACTCCCGTGGTCTTGAACGTCAGTGGCGGATCTAGGATTTAGGTGATAGGGATGCGAACACGAAAATTCAAACATAACAAATTGCATATTATTTGGACTACAACCGAAATCTCAAATATTTTAGAAAAAAATAAACTTCACATGACGATTCTTCGTGTCTTGAAATTGGTTTATTACATCATCCTCACTATCTTGTAGAAAAAACTAGCGCCGAATAAATGTAACGAAACAATCATTCAAGTATTGGTCGCCAATGCTATTTCGTAGCTTGTCCATCCCAGCTCTATCCCATAAAGGCATCAAATTTACAACCTTTTTTTTTTTTAATATTCTACATATTTTTTCACGCGAGAAAACTCGGATTCCATTCCAAGATAACGGTGGTTCTACATTTCACAAAAACGGAACACCATTACACATTACAAATTTACACTAATCACTGATTTGATTTCACAACGAGTCAACGACACAGAGTGAAGGAAAAACATGTGAATTGTCGGGCACCGCATGCCTGGAGCTCTTGCCTTCTTCCCGGCGTTCGACTTCTCCCCGTTCCCAATGCCTCTCGGCTCGGCTCCCTGGCGTCTGTCATTGCCAGCTGCCCGTGGCCGCCGCCTATATCCGTAGACAACTGAGAGAGAGTTAGCACTAGCGGTAGGGTTAGCAGCGGTGCTTGCTCGCGTGGGGTCTCCTCCTTGGTGACTAGCCGATTGGGCCAATTGGCTAATGGGCTAGGAAATGATATAGGCTGCCACTGCACTCAGTGACAATTGGGCTGAAAAACATTAAAGGAGTGCAAATGTTGATTATTTAATTAGTTCATGTATGTGTATATATACGTAATATACCCATCATATACCTGGTTTTTTGCAAAAAAAATAAAAATAAAAATGGAGGTGCAGTTGCACCCGTGCAACTGCCAAATCCACCCCTGTTGAACGGGGAAATAATTGATAAAAATTGTTGATTCCATCTTATACAATGAACCTGCAATCTTCAAGGCGCGTTTTGGTGCTTGTACAACCGTCCATACGCATGATGCTGATGCATCCATGCGTGCATGGCTTGTAACTTTTAAGCTCGAACAATTGGAGACGTACATATGGAAGAGCGCGCGGATGATGAATTAGACGGATTTGTAAATCTGCATATGACAAGGTTGCTGATCTTGTCACTGGCTCTTACGACTTTGCATTGCAGGCTTTACGTAAGTTGTTTAGTTGGGGTTTAGATGAGCACAACCACAGCTGCGTACGTAGTCAGGCGTTCCATTTTGTATTGGTGCTTTACGTTAGGAGTGACAGCCGGAGTTAATTAAGAGATAAGGTTGCGCTGGCCAGTGCTCTACCTTCAGAAATTAAAGTATCCTACCTGTACTCACGATCTGTCACCGGCATATTGGTAGGTGATTGAATAGAAGGGAGCTTTTCTTAGTGCATGAGTGCATCCTAGGAGGCAAAATAGATTAGACTAACTTTGTTGTAGATCTGCGTGGGGTCACAAGCGGATACAATGATGCAATGCTGCGCACTATCTAAACCTACTAACCATCGACGAAACTGCTAGGATACGAGTTGTCTTACTCTCGCGCGTAAATCAGAAAGTCATACGAGGAATAGATCATAAATCGTTATCACTAGACATACAGTGAAAGAAGAGTTAAAACAGCACGGTCCAATGTCGCACGCGTCGATGTAGTGAAACTAGTCGATCGTCTCCTTCAGCAGCACCTCGTGTTCTTTACGTACGTCACGGATCATCCTCGATTAGCACAGTAGCTATCGCAGTAGTACCTCTACGATATCCACACGTTCAGGGGTAGAATGACGTGTCAATACTACAGAAAGGCTAATACTGGACGCCTCATCACGCACGGTTGACCAAAACCGCTTCAGATATATTCAATCACGCACGGTTTTGGCTTAGAGACCGCTCAGGCATCGGCCGCGCTTAAAAACCGCTCGTGAAGAGGAATATCACGCACGGTTCATTTTGAAAACCGTCAGGAAGATCACGCACGGCTCAACACGAACCGCTCGTGATATTATCAAGATCACGACGGTTTTAAACACAACCGTCAGGAGATCACGCACGGCTCAACAAGAACCGCTCGTGATATTAATTAGTATCACGCACGGTTCTAACAATAACCGCTCGTGATAATATCGCCATGCTCCACGGTGTTGCCGCCATCGCTTCGCCTCGACGCGCTCTTCATCGCCGACGCGGCGCTCGTTTGCCGCCAATCCGCTTCGGCCTCGACGCGCTCTTCGCCTCACGCCCGAATTTATTCCTTGTTTGATATAAAAGGATCATCCGCCATCCAAGATGATCATCCCCACATACTTATAAAATTAAAAAATGTAAATGGTCGCTCTTCCTCGCCGCCAAGATCGATGGCCTTTCCGCCTCATCTGACGAAAGCACCTCTCTCGGTGTAGGTTGAACTGTCATGGAAGAACACTGCTTGATCAACAGGTCTTCACCTCCGCCGACGGAGAATTTGTCGAGCAGTGACGGCCACCTTCCGCCGCCTTGACATCCTCCTCCACCGTGTCTTCCGGTGATCTCCCACTTTCGCGTTCATAGCCATTATCGACGAAGTCCTCCAAAACGACGCTGCACGCCTCTGTGAGGCTTGCCGCCACTTGACTGTGGAAATCGAGGCTAAAAGCGCATCGACACGACCAAAGCCGATACCCTCAAGCAAGGGAAGAGAGCCTATGGGCTCAATTCTTCTTGGTTCAACACCGAGGGTCTTCGGAGACACTTGAACGAAGCGCCAATGAGTGGACGATTTCAGCTTCATTCACGATGATCGTGAATCGCCCAATGCCGACGCTGCCGCTTATGAAGTATTGAAGACGGAGATAGCACCTACCTCCGCCACTAGAAAAACTTTGTTTTATTTATAGGTTTTACTTTTTAAATCTTTTTAGTTTAACGCCACACTGCTTGGCCATATATATGAAAATTCCAAAATGAAAAAAGTTTGGAGGCGGTTACTATATTTAATTATATGTTGAATTATTGCTCTCTCTCTCTCTCTCTCTATATATATATATATATATATCGAGACGGTTTTGTGGAAAAACAAAATCTAGTTTGGAGGTGAAGTTACAATTAATATTAATTATATCGAACGAGCGCGTTAACGGGCAGTGGACGATTTCGTGCTTCGTCACGATCAGAACCGTCCGATGCCGACACCGCCGCCTATGAAGTATTGCAGATGGAGATAGCAACCTACCTTCGCCACTAGAAAAACCTTGTTTAATTATAGGTTTCGCTTTTTAATATAAACATGTAATTTCTTCACATGTCATGTAAGTGTATATACTTGAGAAAAAATATTTCACCGACGGTTCCATAATGGAACCGCTCGTGATATGGGATATATCACGATACTCCATAATGGAACCGCTCGTGATATGGATATATCACGACGGTATTATGGAACCGTCTGTGATATGGGATATCACGCACGGTTCCATTATGGAACTGCTCGTGATGATATCACCGACGGTTCCATAATAGAACCGCTCTCGATAAGTCTTTATAAGTAGGAGCTAGCATAGCTTGCCGCTAGGGTTTGCGCCTAACTCGCCACTCCCTCGCCGCCTTACTCGTCCGCTCTCCTCGTCGCCGCCGACGCCGCTTATTCTTCCTGTTGCCGACGGTTAGGAGATACGGTGACACCGCAAAAGACACTCAGACGATAAGAGTGTCTTTTGCGGCACACATCACAGAAGCACAACCACGGTGACGCCCAAACTCGTCACTCCCCGCCCCGGCCGCTAGGGTTTGCGCCCCTAACTCCGCTCCTCCCACCTCGACGCCGCCGACCTCGTTGCCGCCGCCCGACCCCTTTGCGCTCGCTAGGGCCCCGCCGCCGCTTTGCTTTCCCCATCCTCCTCTATTCTCCTCTAGATCTGTTAGCTTAATGTCTTTTGTTGAGTTTGATTTTTATGCATGAACCTTAAGTTGTGTCCCGATGTTTGTGTGATTTATGCAAGGTAAAGGAAATGGATGAGGGTTGTCTTTGGTGGTGGGGTCGCCACCGTGGTTGCACTGCACTAAGGTCCTCTCTCTCTCTACCCTCCTTGCTCTGTGATGAAAATGGCTAGCTAGTGCTCGCGATGGATGCCGAGGGCTACTATCGGTGTGGTGGGTTTGGACACCCTTGGTCTTGTTCTCTTGTCGATGAACCGCTCAATGATGTTAATAGTCTTATGTGAAATTGAATTGATAATTAGTTCATATTAATAGTCCCTTGCTCGTGATGTAATGATGTAAATAGTCCTATGCTGAAATTGAATTGATAATTAGTTCATATTAATAGTCCCTTGCTCGTGATGTAATGATGTAAATAGTCCTATGCTGAAATTGAATTGATAATTAGTTCATATTAATAGTCCTCTTGTTGTGTGATGTAATGATGTCAATAGTCTTATGCTGAAATTGAATTGATAATTAGTTCATATTAATAGTCCCCTTGCTCGTGATGTAATGGTGTCAATAGTCTTATGCTGAAATTGAATTGATAATTAGTTCATATTAATAGTCCCCTTGTTCATGCCTGGTCAAGTTCTCCTACCTCTTATGCACTGTGCACGCCCTACCATTCCATTCATAATCTCTTCTCTATGGCTTGTGCCATTAAAGATCATATATATATTATATATATATTATTCAGAGTCCTCACTTTGGGTCGTTCACGAGATGAGAAGAATTTCATTGAGCCCTTGTATAATAAGTATGGATGAGACATAATTGTTTTCATGTATTAAGCCAACAAGAACACCAAGCAACAAGTTGAGAATTCTTTTGAAATATGAGAACGGTTGTTTGTGTTCTTGTTGGGTTTAAAGACGATTACATGCTCAAGAATGGTTAGTTGCTAATATATGATGCCACTTCCTACCGGAGTACTCAAGATCAACGATACTTTTTCAACATAGCGACGCCCAATCCTGTAATTGATGTCCGACCGCCTCTTAGCATCCATATTTCTTATATTTGCATGGGCTCAATGAGGTTGCCCGTGGCTACCGCCTCATCCTTCTCATGTCAAGCGGACGATCCCCAAAGTGGTCGAGAGACTACTGACAATATATATGTAATATATATATGATGCCGATTTAATGGTACAAGTACCACCGCTGGGCCTTTATAGAGAAAAATCACAGAGACGGTTTAAACCGTCAGTGATATCACATATCACGCACGGTTTTAGCCACAAACCGCTCGTGATATGTGATTATCATGCATTTGTGGTCAAACCGTATGTGATATGATTATCACTGCATTTGCCAGGTCAAACCGCTCTGTGATATGTGATTATCACGCACGGTTTGTGGATGAAACCATCTCGTGATATATGTTATCGCAGACGGTTTGAACCACAAACCGCTCAGGAGAGAGATCATGACGGTTCAAAACCGCTCGTGATGACCTCATGTCATCATCGACCCATAAACTCGCACGGCTCACGAAACCGCTCGTGATGATGTTTTTGAACCGTCTGTGAAAGCCTTTTCTGTAGTAGTGTGTACCAGTGTGATAGCACCAGTGCGTCGGTGTGCTAGCATCAAAGTGCAAGGCAGGGCCTTCAGGGAGGAGGTGACTAGAGTTTTGGTGGGTGATACCACATCATCCTGAAAGCCCCTACGTCTTTCTTTATAAAGAGCCCCTAACGGATTTCTACGTTAGAAACCCATTAGGACTCTTAACCACATACAAATTATAATCTAATTTAAGCCTCTAACGTATCCAATTCAAACTAATTTGTTCTAACCCATTAAGTGTGTGACCTTGTAGGTTCATACGTAATCGGTCGTGAACCAAAAACTCCTTTCTGATCCACAAGTCGGTAGCGGTTCCTAATAGAACATAGCGACTCTTGAATACACATTTAGAAAAGTCGTTTTGATATCTATTTGTCATATCTCATAATCAAAATATGCAGCAATAGCTAGAATGATCCGGATAAACTTGAGCATAGTGATGGGCTAGTCAACATCTTGAATTTGTTTGAAACCCTTTGCCACCAATCGTGTTGTATGAATGTGAACATTTTCATCTATATATATCTTTTTCTTAAAAACCCACTTACACTCAATGGTTTTAACACCATCAGGTGGATCAATCAAGTTCCAAACTTGATTGTCATACATGGATTCTACCTCGGATCTCATGGCTCTAAGACATTTATCAGAGTATGGGTCCGTCATCGCTTGCTCATAAGTCTTAGGCTTATTATTATCTAATAATAAAATATCATGTCTATTCGTTATAGGCAATTGACGTGGTCTTTTATATTTACGTGGGACTGATGCCTCTTCTATAGGTTCTACAACATTTTATTCATCCTCTAGAGGTTTAGTAGGAGTTGAAATATCTTAAGATGTTTCTCAAAAATTTTCGAGTTGCATTTTGCTTCCGCTAATTCTTTTTGAAAGAAACTCTTTATCTAAAAAGACACCATTTCAAGCAACAAACACTTTGTTTTCATCTCACTTATAAAAGTTCCTTTAGTTTCCTTAGGATACCCGAAAAAGAAGCATTTATCTAGCTTGGGTGTGAGCTTATCAGACGTTAAATATTTTACATATGCCTCACAACCCCATATTTTAATAAAAGACAATCCATGACACTCCGGTGCATATATCATATGGTGTTTTGTCTACCGCTTTTGATGGAACACTGTTTGATATGAAAACAGTTGTTTCTAGAGTGTATCCCTAGAAGTACAATGGAAGATTATATTAGCTCATCATTAACCGAACCATGTTCAACAATGTCTGGTTCTGTCGTTCAGACACTCCATTCCATTGAGATGTCCCCGACGGAGTTAGTTGTGGAACAATTCCACATTACTTTAGATAATCACCAAACTCATGGCTTAAATATTCACCTCCACAATCTGATCGTAGAAATTTAATTGTCTTGTTAAGTTGATTATATTCCTTATTTTAAAATTCTTTGAACTTTTCAAAGGATTCAAACTTGTGCCTCATTAAGTAGATGTAACCTTATCTACTAAAGTAAACAATAAAAGTTATGAAGTACTGAAAACCACATCTGGTCGTTGAGCTCATTGGTCCACATACATCCGTATGTACAAGGGCCAATAAGTCATTTGCCCTCTCACTTATACCCATGAAAGATACATTTGTTATTTTGTTAAGTAAACAAGATTCACATGTATCAAATAAATTTAGAAGACCATCTTTATATAGGTTCATCATGCGCTTCTCATTTATAAGACATAGACGACATCCACGCCCTACCTCGAGCCGACAAAAACCTCATGAAGGCATGACACCTTAGACAAATCCATCCCGAACAAGGTCCGTGGACCAACCACGGACGGGGTCCGAGAACCAACATCGGCGAGGCGCAACACATTGGTGAACCAACCCCAAACCCTGTCCGGGTAGCCACATGGCGAGGTTTTGTCGACACCCGTATACGTGGCAGGACCCACTTGACGCGATGGATGGAAGTATCCCCAGAGAAAGCTAAGCCCTAGGGAGAGCGATGTAACTTCACTGATCTCTCCCTCATCCTCTATAAATAGGCCCCTTGTAAATGGGGAGGAGGAGGATAATTGTAACTTCTCCACCCATATGGCCCTATGCAATACATTCGTATGACCCCCTTTGTGTGTGATTCTCGTTGAGTCTCTTCCCTTGCACCCTCGGCGGTCGATGTATCCGGCCGGGGGTGTCTACAAGTTTACCGTCCGATCTCATATCAACAACACAAATCATTAGGTTGAAGCCTCTTAGCATTAATGTTATAGACATGCACATCTTCAAGATTCAAAACATATAATCTAGTTACCAATGGAGCATGACCATAAAGCATATCATTGAAATAAAATAAACAACAATTGTTCTTTATTTTGAACTTATAACCTTCTGCCCCTAAACATAAAGTAGAAATAATGTTTTTGCTTAAGGCTGGAACATAATAACAATTATTTAATTCTAAAACTAATCCCGAAGGTAAAGATAATGGTAAAGTGCCAACAACCAACGTGACAACTCTTGCTCTATTGCCCACACGAATATCAACATCGCATATCGCCAAACTTTTACTCCTTATCAGCCATGCATCGAATTGCAAATATGAGCAACCGATTCGGTATCAAATACCCAAGAACATATAGGAGAAATAGCAAGATTAATTTCTATAATATTTATATTTGAACTGTAAGCCTTATTTCACTTGTTCTTTTTCAGCTCTGCCAAGTATTTCGTACAATTCTTCTTCTAATGCCCAGTCTCATGGCAATGGTAACATTCAGTGTCAGGCTTAGGGTCTAGCTTGAGCTTCTTGAGCTTGGCCTTGAGACTCGCGATCTCATCTTGAGTCTTGCTTGTGCCATTTCCTTTGCCCCAAGACTTACCCTTTTTGAAGCTAGTAGTCTTTTGAACCATCATCACATGATTAGAGCTCTTTTTTATACTCTCCTCGGCACTCTTAAGCATGCCATCCAACTCGGTCAATGACTTCTTCATGCATTCATATGAAATTTTGAGATGACCAGTTCAAAGCTCACATGGAGCAATTAAAGAATCACATCAGTAGCCAACTCTTAGCTAAGGGGGAAGCTAAGTTTTTCCAAGCTCTCAACGTGGTCAATCATTTTGATTACATGAGAACTTACTGATCTACTTCCTGACAGCCTGCAAGAAAATAATGCTTTGGAGGTATTGTACATTTATGCCTTTGCCTGGTCCTAAAACATGTCATTTAGGCCCACAATTATATTGTAAGCATTTGTGGTCCCATATTGCTTCTGAAGCTTAGAGCTTATGCTGGCATCTCTATTTGGTTTATTGGGATAAAGACCATCTAGAACATATTCCTTCTTTTTTTGTTTGAGAATAATTCTTAGATTGCGAAACCAATCAATGAAGTTTGCTCCATTTAGTTTTTCTTTCTCAAGAATAGATAACAAGTTAACAGTGGGTACAGAGGGAGAACTAGGTGTCATGATCTACAACAGAAAATATGTATATACAAAATTCAACACTATGTTTATGTAAAATATTCTATTAAATAATTTAACAAAAGATACTCCCACTATATGTTTTAAACCAAGTTTCCCTCTAACTACATATAGTGGGTTCAAGATCCATATTTCACTAAGTCCTAGTGAGCTTTGACATCACTGTTAGAGACATAGTGATGTAGGTAAACAATCACTTGCTAATCATATCTCATATGACTCTTATTTGTTGGGTGATATCAATATACCTCGACAACCAACACTATGCCCTAAGGCCCAAAACCTTTTTAACAGCCTTGTTAAGTTAAACCAACACTATGTATGTGAATGTCCGACATCCACCCTATATTATTAAGATAGTTAACAGCATCCTAGTTTGGCGAACCTACCTATAAACGATCAAAACTATGACGGGTAAGCAATTGAACAGACATCAAGTTTTACTTAATTTTTCTTGAGGGGTACTATTCTATCATGTCAAAAGTATCTATTGACAAAAATATGAACAATAGCATAACAGGAATGTAGATAAACATTCACAAATAATCACATTAATATGTGATATAGTATAGCCCTTAACATGACAATTTTCATCACCATGTTTCCTGTCCATCAAGCCATCATGCTTGAGGTCATCATATTCATCTACTAAGCTATTACTCCTAACAGCTAGTAATGAATTACATATGAGAATATCAACCATCATATGTCGGCACACATGTCGTTATACAATAATATGTAGCCTCATGACTATAATTTAGCATGACGCGCATGCCAAGAAAAATCATACATGCATCACATACGCAATGAGCCATATTATTCACATTGATCCCCCACAAAAAGAGTTATGCATAGAATCCAATTATGTCAGGCGATATGAACACATAATACTATATAACGCAGCAACGATTATTTTCGGGACATTTATCTAATTCACGAAATCGCACCTAGAAATTTCATCGGATTAATCACATTAACCAAATTCCAAACCAATATGATCAACACATTTTTTTTCTTTTATCAATCACACTGATCAATGCATGAGGTTTCCAAAAAGAATAGAACCCACAGAAACCGATTTATTGGCTCCATACGACCCCACATCGCAGTTTACCCCGGTGGCGGAATCCTGTCCGATAGGGGTATTATGCATTGCAACCGTGAACAAACGCAGCTAATCATGGTGTGCTTTCAACTCATACCTCCCATGCGAACCCATCTACTATCTCCAAAGCCGATTGATCTCATCAACCAGTGCCTAAACCAATCCATCCATATGATCTGATCTAGGTAACCATACCAGAACAACAATAGATCCAATCTGCTACTACCACATATCAACTATATGCGACCAATCTAGATCAAATACTACACAAGATGGCTATGATACCACTGTTGGGATTCGGGTAGGCTACACTAGCGTGTAATAAAATTTTCTACCGTGTAAACCAGAAAGCCATGCGAGTAAGAGACCATAGATCGTTACCGCTAGACACGCAGTGCAGCGAAAGAAGAGTTCGAGTAGCCCGGTCCACTATCGTACGTGTCAATGTAGTAGAAGCAGTCGATTGTCTAACATCCTTGACTACCAATCATCTCCTCCAGCAGGCCCTCGTGTTTCGGTGGGTGGTGCAACATCATCCCAAAAGCCCCCATGAGCCTGTAATGAATCCCTACGTTAAAAACTCATTAGGACTTTTAACCACGTATGAATTATAATATGATTTAAGCCTCTAACGGATCAAATCTGAACTAGTTTGTTCTAACCTATTAAGTATGTGACCATGTAGGTTCATACGTAACCGGCCATTACCCGGAATATCCTTTCCGATCCACAAGTCGGTATCGGTTTCTAGTAGGACATAGCGACTTCCGAATACACATAAAGATCATATAGGACGAACCTTTATAGTGCTCATGTGTTGATCCTTTTGCCTCACGATACCAGATTGTACTCAAGGCGAGATGCACGCCATCCTATGATAGCACGATCTTTCACTTGATCTTGTAGTGGATTACTTAGTTGTAGTTGATTCCTAACCATATTCGGTATGACCATACACTTTCTTAATCCAACCACATTGAGGGGCCCACAAATATCTCTCCTGTTAAAGAGGAGGGGCAAATTCCATCTTGATCACTCACATTTCTCCACATGTTTCGTAGTAAACACGAAAGCTACTTTCACATCTGTTCTTTTTTGTATTTCTTTCACATCAAACATGAATAGAAGGCACAATATGCGCACCTGTAAAAGTTGCTCGAGTAGCAATGTTCCTTTCAAAAGAAATATACTGGTAGTGGTAGTTATTTGGATGAACTTTTTTTTTTATCAAAGAAATAACATTTGTAGCGGCTTCAATAGCATATCGATTGGCAGAAATACAAGCTTTCACAGTTGGGCAGCAACTGAGTCATGCATCTGGAAGATGATTTGTTCTAGGTGGTTTTGGTTGCTTCTTTTCTGTTTGGTCAGATAAGATGCAGGGACAAGTCCTCTAGGGCGCCTGGTGCCATCTGGCTCTTTGCATCTCTTTGGAAACCATAACCTGGTTCGTCATGGATTCGACTTGATCGATTTTGACCTTTTGTAATTGTTTTTTTTTTCTCTACCTGTTTTTAATGCAGTGATGACAGATCTCCTGCCTCACCTTTAAAAAAAACTGAGTCATGCATGTACGAGGTTCTCAAGTTCAAGCAAATAGCTTCAGAACCACTACGCAAACCCTTGCTTGAGCTTGTGTGCATCTCTAGTCTCAACTCTCAAGACACAAAAAAAACTCCACGTAGAACTCGCAAAGCACCGCAATGGGAGTATTGTAATGCGCCTCTTTGGCCCTGTCTCGGTTGAGGAGCTGAGGTCCGACAAGTTGGAGTCCGCCCGGTCCCCGCTAAGCTAAGCTAAAACAAATCAAAAACGGCGAGTTTGCGTCAGCACACGCGCGTGGGCGTGGCTATCCGCTAGCTAGGCTAAAACAAATCAAAACACGGTGAGTTTGCATCCGCACACGCGCGTGGGCGTGGCTATCTCATTTGTACCAACACACCCGAACAGCCAACAAGCGCGTGGCAGGACAGCCAACAAGCGCGTGGCACTGGCAAAGGGAAGCGGGCAAGATATTTCTCATGTGAGGCGTGAACTTTTGCAGGGCCCACCATGAAGTGACCCAGAACCGAACGCCCCCCTCTGCCCTCTCTGGTACAACCGCCGCCGAGCAGCGCTCCTCCTCGAGATCATTATATAAAGTCCCTTGGCCATTTCGCGGCAGATCACTACAGCTCGAGCTTGATTTTCCACCGCGCGCACAGCCGGCGCGCGCGCGCTATCCGATCGAAATCCCCAAGCGAGACCAGAAAAGCTCCATCACACTCATAAGCTCCAACTTTTTTCAGACCGAAGTAGATACGAGTTAGTGTAAAGTGCGCGCGCGCCACACCATTAGTAGCAGTAGTCGCTACTACGTCCACATCCTTTTACAAGTAGGATTGCACAGACCTGTACCTCCGGTGCATAATTGCCGGGGAGCGTGGTTACACTGGTTAAGGTTAGGAGGAAGAGGGAGCGAGCCGTCATGGGTGCGCACACCAAGTCCATGAGCTGGTACATGGGCCAGCCGAACTCACCGGCGCCGGGGAGCACCGGCGGCGCCGGCGAGGCACAGCACGCGCTCAGCAGCAGCAGCAGCGCGGGGGGCAGCGACGCCAGCTTCGACACCAACATGGTGATCATCCTGGCGGCGCTGCTCTTCGCGCTGCTGTTCGCGCTCGGGCTCAACTCGCTGGCGCGGTGCCTCATCCGATGGGCGCGGCGCTCGTCGGCGGCGGCCGGCGTGGAGGCCGAGGCCGGCGGGCTCAAGAAGCGCGCGCTCCGGAGCATCCCCATCGAGGTGTACGGCGCGGCCGGGGCCGCCGCGGACGTCTGCGCCATCTGCCTCGGCGAGTTCGCGGACGGCGAGAAGGTGCGCGTGCTGCCGCGCTGCGGCCACGGGTTCCACGTCCGGTGCGTCGACACCTGGCTCGTCTCGCACGACTCCTGCCCCACGTGCCGGGGCTCCGTGCTCAACGGCGCCACCGGCGCGAAAGCCGCCCCCGCCCCCGGGAGTAGCCGGCGGTCGGGGAGCGAGGCTGCCGCTGTCACGGTGGTCATCTCGTGAGAAGGACAGGTGGGGGCCGCGCGCCCATTGGCCATTGGTTTGATGGGGCCGTAGGTAAGCTTGTTTGATGTAAAAAAATCTTTGGCGTGACCGTGAGATATTTTCCGACGATGGTACGGAGAGAGGAGGGGTGGGCCCGCTTGCCTATTCAGTGCTTAGGTCGCAGTCAAGCTTGCAGGGCCTTCCATTCCTCCCGTCGGAATGTATTGTCCTTTGCTCATTCTTGTTGCTTCTTGTTGTTGTGTATATACATTACTGGCGGTGGTGGTATAATAGGACGCTAGACTCTTCTTGTAAGGCCCTGTATCCTCATATTTGTACATGCTGGATTTGCCACAAAGTTTTGGAGCACCTGGTAAGCACAGATGTATTCTACGATACGGATACGATGACCCTTTACGGCTTCATTAGTCTGAAGACTCATTTCCCCTCTATTCGAGATCATTTATCTGTGAATATTGAAAATCATGCGTTCTGAAATGGTCCTCAAAGGCTCAAACAGTTATGGAGCCTGCATTCGGGTTAATGCCCTGGACTGGAATTGATAACTGCTAACGATCCTGGTCCTTCATAAATCAAAGGGAGTGTCTATGCTTCTATCAACCGATCTTTTTTTGATCGGCTCCCCCTCACCCACACCTTGGCCTGCTAATAGTCTAGAAACCAATCCAAATCCACACCAGACCACCTCAATAAAGCACATTCTTCAACCCAAACCAACTTAAACCCATGGGTTCAACCCATTTGAACTCATTCCTATCCCCCACAAAGTCTTAGCCCACATTAATTACATCAGGGTGCTTAGCCCAGAGAGAAATCAGAAAATTCCCACAAATGAGGAAAAAAATCGAAGAATACCTAAAAATTATTGTCAGAATCACGGGAGTAAGAAAAATAAGAAAACAAAAATCACAAAAAAGAAATTATCACAAATTCATTTACATCAATAAATTGTACAGTTTACCAAGATTCAATATTGTCTAATCAAGTTAACATTTAAATCTTTTACAATAATCTATGCATACAAGATTCAGCATTGTCTCATCAAGTTATCAGGAGAATCTGTCTGAGATGGTTTCCACTCTTCGATTACCATTTTTTTGCTCACTGCCCTCCACTCTTGCTTGGAAGAACCCGACCTTTCCAAGCCTGAACAAGATTGGGTTGATTAAGAAGCCAAAATTCAGAGAACTGAGGCAATGAAAAGGAGTGCTGCCCATCAGAAGAACATACTTGTATAATTGGGTATTTTGATTTACTCATTTTTATTAAGCATATATCAAATTTGATAAGAGCGGAGTATGTGTACAAATATAGAAAAAAATAGTAATAATTAGAACCTTGGAGATCGTCAAAGCAGGGCTCCACTGCTCCTTAAGAATATCAAGGCATATGCTTCCATTGCTATTGATATTAGGATGGAAGACCTTTGTCTTGATAGATACCTAAAAAGGAGATGCATAAAAATAAAAATAAAAACGGCACAAACATGAATAAAATGCACATATGCTCCAAATATATGGTCCAAGTACATACTTTCAGTGTGGGATTAGTACTTCATGGTTAATGACTCAAAGAAGTATAAAGGAGTACAATCCTCGAAGAAGCATACTAAAGCAGACTGTTAATCGGTAAGCTTGAGGTGAAACAACATCTAACCTGTGCTGTAGATGGATCTTGTGTTATCTACATGTTATTTTAAAGGCATTGTGTTATATATGTTAGTAACCAGATCTTATTATAGTGGTGTAATACATACAATCATCTATGACATTCTTAACATACCCTTTTCTTTTGGCATGTTGGTGTCTAGCCCATCTCATAATAAGTAGTCATGTATAAATTAAAAAAAGCTGGATGAAGTTGCAAACAAAAATCTCAGGTGTACCAAATCACTAACATAGTTACAACTTACTACTCTGAAAGGATACAACAGATCCATTGCATCCAACAGAAAAATGGTGCAGACATTACAACAATGCACACCAGGTATAACTTAAGAATTAAGATGTTTTTATGGCAGCAAATGAAAGGACTACAATGATACCATGAGTAGAACATGGAGAAAAGTATCAACAGGAAAGTAATACAGCACATATCAGGAGGGACAACATTACATGATCTATCACCCCAAAAAGATGATTATGAGAAGAATAAAATGAAACAACAGATAAATTGCCAGATCCAAGTTGTCCAGGATTATGAAGCTAGGCAGAGCACACATAATACACGGACCGAAGTGGACAAAAGTGAGGTTCTTTTTTTTTAAAAAAAAAAGATGCTGCTCCTGACCTTTGGAGGTTTGAAGGGGTAATCTGGAAGGAAATGAATGTTCACTAAGAAAACATTGGCAACACCAAATTTTGTAGGCATAGTTCAACACTTGAATCGCCAACACAAGAAACAAACACCAAATTTTGTAAGGAATCTGGAAGTTACTAATCAACAATTCACTAAATTACCAATACAAGAAACAAACACCAAATTTTGTAGGCATAGTTCAACACTTGAATTGGTTATTTGGTTTATCATAAGTGCTTCAAGAGTAAGCCCTAACATTGACTTGACATTGTTGTTTTGGTCATTTTGAACCTACATGAGGGAGGGACAACATACTAACTGATAAAGCAAATTTACTGCACCCAAGCTATGGCCCCAGAATTAACTATGATGTCTGTCAGAAGCACCACCTATTTTAGACAAATATCAAGTTAAGACAAATCCACATTTCTGTCAATGTCTCAATTAATTTTCTACAATTCTAAACTCCAATACCTATGCTGCAATTCTTGACAGACCCTATAGCGAACACTATTAGCTATCAGATTGAGTGATTGTCAATAGACTTCTAAAGTCCAACAGGCACATGAAAGTAATCTCCTGGATATGAACAACTCATATTCAAAACTCAGAACCTAAAAATCATTACCGATGAAATAAAATAATCGTTACAACAACCAATTCTAATTCCTAAAGAAAAAAAATCCAAAAGCTGTCAGTTTAAAGCTGAGTAATCAGACAACCCGATACTCCATGATGACGACACAACCTCGTAATTCATATATCAATTCCAAACATTCCACTCTGGAAGCCAAGCTATCCATCAGAAATCTATCAGAATTAGCAGTTCAGCCCGGCGTACCAACATATTAGTAATGTTTCAGAATCACACGGCCTAAATGCCCACGTCTTGTAGGAAGTCATCAAACCGAGCTACAAGTAACAACAAACCAAGCCCTTCTCATGAGAAACCACTGCACAATTGGCACCGATGTCCGATGTGAAATTAGCGCATCAATTCACGCATCCTAGAGATCAGCCTCAATCATCTCAGGATTTCATCAAAGGCTGCACGAGCGATCCATGGGTTCTTAGCACTTGGTTAACACGAATGGCCAATAATTTGCTCCTCAGAATTCATTCATTGTACAAAAGCAGCACACAAGAAAGAATTTGAAGAGAGGTGCACCTGGCTGTGGGGGCAAAGTGACAGGGCCAGCAGATTTAGAGAACAATCGGCAAGACAAGGGGAAAGTGTGCTAGGGTTCTAAACGAGCTAACTACTAGATAAACGAATATGCTGTTGATCGATACCTTATCATTACCATCACCACTAGTTTTATAGCCAGGGTTAAAACCAAACAAGTTTACAGCATTTGAAAGTAATAACAGAGTTCTTGCAAAAACGACAATAAAGATGACGTCGTAGTTTGTACTGAATGGATTTCTGATCGTCGGATCTTCTTTCAGGATGCCAACGCAAATCCACGCTCTCCTTCCAGGTTCTAGTGTAATCGCTGAAGCGGTACGCTTGACACCGACTTCATCTTTCTTTCCCTTACAGTGTCTTCTTCAGCTAACTTCAGACTTTTTCTGATTTCCCAGGATCTGACACAAAGGAGATTCGGGAGCGAGGGCACGCGACGGCCGGTGGCGACAAAGATCAGGGGAGAAGGAGGGAGTCGACGTCGGTAGAAGAATCGCTGTGCGGTGTCGCGCGGAGGGCCAGAGTTCTTGGTGATAGAGATGCAAGGAAGAGATCTAGGGCGGAGGAACGCGACGGCCGGCGGCGGCGGAGAGCAGGGGAGGAGGGGGTCGACGGCGCGGCGATGGCGAGGGAACCCTATCCCATCACTCGGTCGCCCCTCACTCCCTTAGTCACGCCCTCACGTAGTCACGCGGCAGCCGGCTCGGGTTCACCCTCTTGGGTCTCGGCCTCTCGACGACTCCGTGGGGGAGGAGGAGGAGGAGGGAATAAACGTCGCAGTGGTAGAGAGCGGGGGAGTAGGAGGGAGTCGACGACGGTGAGGGAACCCTAGCCCCTCATCTGGTCACCCCTCAGGCCTCAACTCCTTCAGTCACACACTCACGCCCTCCCCGCTTCGGGCTGAGTGTCGCGGGCTCACAGCGTAACTGCATGATACGGCTTTTCCTCTCGGGTCTCGCCTCCCTAACCCACCCAATCTAAACCATGGGTTTAAACCATGCCAACCCGAAATTTCTTGACCCAAACCAAACAAAACCAATCAGTTTTCTGTGTAAATCCAACCTAGACCAAACCATTAACTGCATCAACCCATTAAAATCCATCCAAAGCCAAAACCGGATTGAAATCCAACCTGTTTCGTCCGTTTCAATCCAACCCATTACCAGGGCTACCCACACCCACACAGCCCTATCTAGCCATTGAGCTAGTCTTCCGCTGTTGCACGCTAGGCTCCCCGTGTGTAATAGGTGTAGGTGCCGGTGAGCCTGCTTCACTGGAGGCGAGGTGTAGACAATTGGCAAGACAGGAGATGCTTGGAAATGGCAGCGCTCGCGCATGGCGGCGCTCATGTGCTTACTGGAAGTGGCGGCGGTTGTGAGCTTGCTACATAAGGAGGTGGAGACGCACGATTCTTCAGAAATTCGATTGGAATCGCAAATGTTTTTAGTCAACTAATACATACAAAATCCCTAATAAAATAATAAATAATTGGTTCCATAGCATCAAAAGGTACACATTTTAGAAAAATACCATCAAAAGATTTCCGTTAATTTTTTTACCACTAAAAGTTTGTTCCATTCGATTTTGTACCATTTCATCCATTCTGGTGTTAGTAGCGCAGGTGAAATGAAGAAAATGCCCTCACCCTCAGTGCATTGCATCCCCTCTGAGGTGAGGACATTTTTGTCATTTCACCTGCACTACTAACACCAGAATTAACGGAATGGTAAAAAGCCGAACGGAACAAACTTTCGGTGGTAAAAAACTAAACGAAAATCTTTTGATGGTATTTTCCTAAAATGTGTACCTTTTGATGCTACAGAACCAATTCTCCCTAAAATAAATTGACGCTTACTTCCATAGTTCCGCTAGGGTTATGGTTCTCTTTATCTTTACCGATTATTTTTTCGGAACGACTGGAGTACTAAATGTGTTGCATTCTGTTTCAGGCTTCAGTTATCGCCTGTGAACAGAGAATGTAAAAGCAGCGAATTAAAGTTTTTGACCCAAACACAAATGACTTAGGGCATCTTCAATAGTGGCCACCTCAGCCGTCTATTTGTTGTTATGTCACTCAAAAGTCTAGTTAGAGGAGAGATGATGTGAAGAGAGAGAATGTGCCATCTCTTATATAAGAGATAAGCTGGGCACACAAATCATCGCAAATTGTGAGTGTGTAAGGAGAGAAGTTATGTTAAACATGAATGTTTTCATAGATAACTTGTTGGAGATGTTGTCTCTAACGTTGTTTGTAAATGAGTTAGAGGTTTTAGAGACAATCTAAGAGACAAACTGTTGTACATGCTCGTAGTACTCTCTCCCTCTGGTCACACACAAGAGTGACACTCTAGAATACGTGCAATCAAACTCTATTAACTTTTACCAAATATATTGTTTAAACATATGGCTTGAATATATGAAAATGATACGAGTTAATTTGTCATAAAAAAGTATTTTTAAAATATTGCACTTTTATAACTTTTGTTAAATATATATGATAAGAGATTTTAGTAGTAAAATGAGCATCTTGTTAACTTTGAAAATAAAAATGTCACTCTTTTGTGAAGTATTAACATTTTGTTAAAAAAATATTGTAAAATAAATTTTTCGCATAAATGTCACTCTAACGCAGAGGACGGTTTCTAAGTGTTTCTAAATGCGATTGGTCCATTCTTCTCTTTATAACCTGCAAGCAACACGTGCAAAAGACCTAACACTCTGACCTTATTCCTGATGGCATTAAGCTTTTACTCTGGGAACTGGGAAGTACGTACATAAGGATGTATTGAGAGGCAAATGGGAGATATATATATATATATATATATATATATATATATATATATATATATATATATATATATATATATATATATATATATATATATAGATAATGTGAAATTTCTTTGAGGTGTTAATGTCAATCTTAACCGTTGGATCTGGATTAAACAACCAACATTAGTGTGGGCTCCCGCCTCCAAACCATTTAATCACCATGCATGCTCCCACCTCTAATGCACCTTCATTAAACACCCTGCATGCTTCCACCTCCATCGGTCAAGATTGGCATTAGCACCTTAGCACCCAATTACCCATTAGCACTAGATATGTTCTCATATATATTACTAATGGGTAATTGGGTGCTAAGGCGCCAATGCCAATCTTGACCGTTGGATCATATCAGGTGTATAATGCAAGCCATTGGAGGTGGGAGCATGTAGGGTGTTTAATGAAGGCGCATTGGAGGTGTCAGCATGTATGGTGATTAAATGGTTTGGAGGTGAGAGCCCACATTAATCTTGGCTGTTCAATCCAGATCCAACGGTCAAGTTTGACATTACACACACACACACTAATCTGTGTCTGAGCGTAGAATAGGTTATTCTACGCTCAGGCTAGCCCACTGCGTGTAGACCGAGCCGTCCCTACGGAGCACTGAACATGCTACTTTGGTTCACTAACCCATGACCCCCACGCGTGACGTCACGTGTCTAGTGCGCGCTATGACGAGGTCGAAAGTAATTATGATGGCAATTTTACTGCTACACATATCACAACGTTTAATTTTTTTTTACGATTGTTTCATACGCGTATGGCTGGATGTGCAGCAAACTACAAGTGGAGTCCGATAAATCTTTGAGTAACAAAGCAGTAAAGTCATATGGAGGTTGTAGTAAATCTCTTTTAGCGATGCAGTAAATCTTTTTAGTAAAAGCAAAGAGAGGTTTTTATTTATGAGACTTATATCATTCTGTTATTCTCATCGTCACCAAGCTACCGGTGAAAACCGTTCGTGAATCAGAGCTTACAATCAAAAGTTATTACGAAAACAAAAAAAGAACTATTCGTGTACAAAACAAGGAATCGATTGTTTGCTAGTTGGTTATGTACTTGTCTGTACTAGTTGGCTAAAATAGCAATAAAGTTATGTGGAGGTTGCAATAAATCTTTTTTGTAACAGAGCATTCAAGTTATGTGGAGGTTATAGTAAAAAAAATTAACAGAGCAGTAAACTACAACTGGAGTCCAGTAAATCTTTTTGTAACATAGCAGTAAAATCATGAGGAGACGGTAGTAAATCTCTTTTAGTGATGCATTAAATCTTTTTTAGTAAACACACGGAGATGTTTTTATTTGCGAGACTTATATCATTCTGTCACCCTCATCGTCACCAAGCTACCGGTGAAAACCGTTCGTGAATCGGAGCTTCCGATCAAAAGTTATTGCGAAAACAATAAAATAAACATTAATGTACAAAATAAGAAACCGATTGATTGCTAGTTAGTTGTCTACTTGTATGTACTAGTTGGGTAAGTTGGCAGTAAAGTCACATGGAGGTTGTAGTAAATCTCGTGTAGCGATTCAATAAATCTTTTTTTAGTAAACGCACAAAGAGATTTTTATTTGCAAGACTTATATCATTTTGTTACCCTCGTCGTCATCAAGCTACCAGTGAAAACTGTTCGTGAATGTGAGATTCTAATCAAAACTTATTGCAAAAACAAGAAAAGAAATGTTTGCGTACAAAACAAGGAACCGGTTTTTTTTTCCTAGTTGGTTGTCTATTTGTCTGACTAGTTGACTAAGATGACAATAAAGTCATATGGAAGTTGCAGTAAATCTCTTTGTAACAGAGCAGTAAAATCATGTGGAGGTTGAAGTAAATATTTTTTTGTAACAGAGCAGTAAAGTCCAGTAAATCTTTTTGTAACAGAGTAGTAAAGTCATGTGGGGCGGTAGTAAATCTTTTTTAGCGATGCAGTAAAAAAATTAGTAAATGCGCAGAGAGATTTTTATTTGTTAGACTTATATTATTATGTTATCCTCGTCATCACCAAGCTATCGGTGAAAACCGTTCGTGAATCGGAACTTCTAATCAAAAGTTATTGTGAAAACAAAAAAGAAACATTCACGTACAAAATAAGGAACTGATTGTTTGCTAGTTAGTTATCTACTTGTTTGTACTAGTTGGCTAAGATGGCAGTAAAGTCACCTGGAGGCCGTAGTAAATCTCTTTTAGCTATACAGTAAATCTTTTTAGTAAACGCATAGAAAGGTTTTTATTTGCGAGACTTATATCATGTTGTTACCCTCGTTATCACCAAGCTACCGGTGAAAACCGTTCGTGAATTGGAGCTCCCAATCAAAAGTTATTACTATAACAAGAGAAAAACATATTCACGTACAAAACAAGGATATACGTGAGTTTACTAACAGATTGGACGATACCGAGACTTTTACCGCCGATTACAACGCGCGCGCTTGTGTTTTACTGTCGATCTCACGTGAGAAGTACGCGAGCTGACACGTCTCACTTAGCGTGGAGGAGCGTGGACTGACGTGCCATGTGCAGCGGGGCCCACACTCAAAATAGCTATCGAGCGCTGAATAGCGCATATAGGCACACACGATATCATTATACTTGCAGAATCCAAGACTGTAATTAACTAATGCAGCGAAGTATTATACATGGATACGCTTATGGCCCGGTCTAAAAATAAGGCTGTTCTCGAACAAAATTCGGAACGAATTGCACTTTGGGCTCAGCGATCTCTAGTTTCTCGTTTTCTTTTTATTTTATTTTTTGCGGGGAGCTTATCGTTTTCGATATCAGCCCAATCTAGAGCCCATGGGCGGACACTGAGTTGACGGCCCATGCAAACTAGTCACTATTTTCAGCCATGCAAAAACTGGTCGAACCTAGCGGAAAATCAACAATTCATGCAACAATCTATCCGTCCATGTGCATCACAAGATTGGTGCTACTCCCTCCCACTCTCTCTCCCGAGCAGAGCTTGCCGGAGACCGACGCCGCCGCCGCCGCCGCGCGCTTAGCTGGAAACGGGGTTTCCAGCGTGTGACGGCGCGGTGTTTCCGGTGGCAGCGGTGGCAGGGGGTTTCCGGCGGCGACGCAGCTCGCCGGAGCTAGCCGGGAAGGAGAGTGGAGAACTGGAGATCTAGAGAGCGGGAGGAGAGAGGGGGCGCGAATTTCGGAGCACAATCCAACGGTGCATGAAGTTACATGCACACGTGGGAAAGACTCTCTGCGAACCTAGGTTAGAATTACGCATTCCATTAAAAAGAAAAGGTTAGAATTACACTAGGTCTTGCTTGCTAGTAACCAGTGCGTTTTGGTGTTGTCGAAAACAAGTCCTAATCGACCCAAAAACTTTTGAATTGATCGTTATTTCTCATGGAAAAGTTCCATTCCATCCCCCACTTGTGATGCGCCATTTGCGAAATGGAATCGCTGGCCAGTCGGTCAGTCAGTCAATCCTGCAATTCTCCTACGAGCAAGGGAAGAAAATACCAGTCTTCCACGGTGACTTATCGCCTGTACTACCATTCTTGAGACACACATGCATCCCGAAGCATGAATTCCAAGTGACCAATCTGAACTCGATCTACCGCTCATGATACTGAAACGAAACATATACTGCTACTACTACGTTAGTTTTACACCGAGCCGCCTCTCTAGTCAGCACCCACAGTTTCACACCGTATGGTACGTGTAAAACATTTGCTAACTGCCTTGCCTTGCCATGCCATGCATCGTTGGTGAACTTAATTAAATGATTACAAGTAGGAGAGTGAATTAAACGGAGGACTAAGGAGAGATGAATAGGGAAGGTAGTATGATCGACCTGTCCTCTCGGACCAAAGAAACTGCATGTTCGTGTTGCACTTGGGGTTTCGTTTCAAAGTTTGCGTCGGATTATTATCTTTTGGGCAGTTAAGTTTGCTACCTGCTGACCCCAACGACCACGGTTTGGACCTTGGTTTTGTGCGTGCTTATCTTCATCTTATCGCCACAATATTGTTTGTGGCTGTGGCCCGCTGTTTCGTTTCGAGATTTTTTTGTACTACTAATTTATAGAGAGGTCAGAGATTTTGATTAAACGGGGCACCAGTTTACCTGCACGCACGTCAGACTGTCAAGAGTTGCGTACTGCTACAAGGATTCTGAACTTGGGGTTCTGCTTTCTTTAATCTATGGGGGTCTGAGCTTGCATGGGCGGATCCAATGCAGTTACTGGGGTTGTGTGACCTAGCAATCTCGGCACAATCAAAAGTAATTCTCTATGCATGAGGTGATCTTAATTGCTCAAATGCGATTTGCATGCGGTGACTCAATTTTCTGCATCCCTGCTGTGAGTTTGGCAGTTTGGCAGTTGGGAATTTGGGATGTAGATTGTGTACTAACGCGAACACGTAGTCGTCATGGATTCTATCTTTTCTTGGTTACTAGAAAGCCACGACTGAAGCGAAATGGACGTAAAATACTGTACTAGTGGTAATCAAATAACGCCATACAACAAGACGAAGCGCTGCGTAGACCAAAGACATGGACCATCTTGGAATAGTACGAGAACGCAGACAGAGCAATTAAGTTTGCAACGTTACAACATCCAACACGTACGGAGAATGATTCAGCAAGCATTACTGTCAAGTAATTAAGTCCCCTTGTAAGCATGCGACCAGGTACTGACATCAATTATGTATGCCTTGTACGTATGTGCTATTGAGGCCACACGATTACACAACAGTTGAAGGGGTAGGGAAGATAGAGAAGTGTTAAATACGTAGTCGTCACAGTGAGATAATCAATCAATTACTAAATAATAGGCAATCGACAAAGAGATAACAGATAGAAATACAATATAGAGGAACATCTTTTATTCATTGATCAATATCTTTATGTGTACAAGGGGGTCCTATTTATAGACTAAAACTCATCAGAGGTAGTTTCGGTATTATGCCCATTAACCCCTAATCTAGGGTTTCTTAACACTCCTTCTTGGTCGAATACTGCATCATGCACATGTCTCATTAAAAACTCCTCCCAAAAAACCAGTGGAAAAAAGGGATCGGAGAAAAAAGTACATTGCATCTGCAAGCTATATTGCATCGTTGCCTTGTTAAAAACTTTTATATGAGAAATCTTTAGGGAAAACTCACTAAGGGAAAACGAGTGCAACCTCTTTACCTTCTAGGTTAATCTTCAGAATTAAGGTAAAACTTCAGAACTTTAAGTGGATTATGATTCAGGAGATTATCCCCCTTATTCCTGCAACCCTCCAAGTCGCTTCATTCTAATACCATGAACACGTCGTTGGAAAATGGACGTAGGCAAAGATTTAGTGAATAAATCAGCCATATTTTCACAAGATCTAGTTTGCATGATCTTCACCTTATCGTCCTTCTAGAGTTCATGATGATAGAAGAATTTGGGAGCAATACACTTCGTGATATTACTTTTAACATAACTCATTTGCATTTGTGCAACACAAACAGTATTATCTTCATAGATAATTATAGGGGTATTGACGGTGTTAATGCCACAATACTTCTGGATGTGGTTAGTCACACGTCTGAGCCAAACACATTCAAGTGAGGCTTCATATAATACTATAATCTCTGAGTGGTTTGTAAAAATAGATACTAGGGTCTACTTAGATGATCGCCAAGAGATGGCTGCACTAGCACAAAGTAATATAAATCAATTATGGGATTTTACACTATAGAGATTTGACAGATAGTCAGCATATCTTCAAATTTTAGTAATAATCACCAGGATCTATGCATGATCTTCATGATCTTTGCATTGTCGACCAACTGGATCCAAATTGTTAACTAGTAAAACCTTCAAGGTGAATTTAATCAGTAATAATCGTATCAACACCTTCTAGGCTTGACTAAGATTTTCAAAATCTCAAGTATGATAATCAGTGTTTAGCATATGATCCCCCTCGGGACAACTTCTGTTGAAGTATTGTTGCTATAATGTATTTCATACATTCAGGGATATTGTGATCAAATCAACTAGATTATCACAATGCAGAGTCTTATGTACAAATATCATATTACTCATCTGGAGATTTTAGGATAAATACTATTCAGGAGTAACATGCTTAACTTATCAAATACCACTATTTGATTATGCAAGACAAGTAGATTATCCTTGCAGAGGATATGGGGGTAATACTAGTTGCAAAGTCGTATGCCTTTCGGATATGAGTTATCAAAACCTTTTAGGGACTTAATATTTTGTAACTATCTGTGGGTGGTTAAAGTTACAACGAATAGTCTGTTCTGTAGAACTATAAAGTATAGTTGTATCACTCTATAGTAAAATATAATCAGTCTTAGTTTTGGCATTTAGGGGATTAATCGTCAATATCACCAATGTATGTCGTACCTTCATAGTACTAGAGAAAAACATCATTCCACTAACTTCTGATGGAAGATGCACTTTATAAGTACTTGTGTGGCACGTTTCTAGTATTTAGGTTCCCCATTTCATTCTTTCAGGGTCTTGATGGGTCCTTATCCACTTCTAGTGATCATATAATCATTGGTGTGATTAAGAGAACGACTAGTAAGATAATTTTCCTTCAGGGAGATGCACTCTCTTTCGGGAGATTCTCTTACTACATGTAAGAGACTATTTGGTATAAGTTTTATATATATTATGATTTTGTTTCCTTTCTTACTAGGAATTTTGAGTCATTCGAGGATCTTATCAAGAATTTTTAGGACCCATTGACTACATATTTTGTTCATGCTATTTGTCATAATTATTATGCAACGAAACATTATATCATTCATAATAGGAGAGTAACATTCTCTACGGGGACCTTTGAACCATAGCTTTCACCACTTCATTATATTCATAATGATCCATCAAGTCCAAACTACCTGGTTTCAAGACTTTTATTTAGCAATTATGGTTCAGCCTTATATGCTTTCATTATATGACTCGATATGAACGCTTTAAACGCTTGGCCATGGACTTTGGTTCCAGATCCGTGTTCTCATAAGATAAACTTTAGCAATTGTAGAGGCAAAGTGATTGTTGACAACTTTTCTTCCATATTCTCCAAATTGAGGGTATCTCAGTATTAACCAGATCTTTGCCATTTTCCAAACAAAATATTCTTGGTTGTTCCGCATTCCCAGTATTATAATATGCGCACATTAAATTGTTGGGGCTTTCATCTTCATGATGAATCTCTTCATGAGGTATTTCACTTTCAATGTGAGTTCTCTTCAAGAGAGTTAAAGGGGTGATTAATAATTGTTTTGACTAGTGTTATTAAATATTAGACCCGCAGACGTCCCCACAGATTTTAGATCAAGAACCAATAAGTTAATTTCGTAGAGGTGGATATACGATTCAATCTGGGGTATTCCACTCTTAGTGCCGTGTTTATTGCAAGTAAATACTATGGTAACTCCTCCATAATTGGAAAGTATCTGGCAGGCCCCCCGCTTCTGGCGCACAGGAGTGTAAACTAAACCTTAAGTTTAGCTTGACTAGTGTGTGTATCTTCGTACTAAAGATCTTTTCCTTCTAAAAAATACGACGACATTCAAACTTTTGGGCATTCCTCTCCGTCTAATGCCGAGATTCGATCTTCATTAATAGCATACCACAAAATTCCCCTATCATGGGTATATGATTGATTGAATTTTAGATCCAACATGATCTCCAACAACTGGTGGTGGCCCAAATGTGTATGCTACAGTGGTGATAACATGTGAAAAATATTTTATTCCTCCAACACACACTTATTTCAATAAGGGGTTTGATGATTATATGTAGTGAGCAGTGGTAAGAAAACTGCATGATCCTAATATTCTGTAGGATATTCTAACTTCTAGTTGGTTATTAATCTGCAACGAAGATCCCTTACAGGGGTCTGAGAGTTGGCAGACTTATTCTATAGAGTAGCTTCATTATTATTTGCCCAAGTTTTGATCAAATTAGTCATACCATATTTTAAATAATTTGGATCATTAAACTTCAAGTTTATAATTACGCAACATATTTTCTTATGGTCATAAGCAGTGTGTTCTAACAGCATAAAACTACAAGATACTCTTCAGGAACATAAATATAATATTGGAACATAAAATATTTGACCATAGTTAATCTTTACAAAAATACTATATTTTCTTATGGACATCAAATCTTAGTTGAATCACCCAAATAGTATAATTATTCAATGGGAATATGTATTGGTCAACAGGAACACCATATTTAATTAAGAGTGATAGATTATATACCTTATTTTAATTTGCAATGCCAGAATCATCATGGCCAAATTTAGATCATACAGGATCAACAAAGTCTAATATGTCATTTTTCTTTCGATAGCTATATTTGCTTGAAGTAAGTGATATGGCTTCTGTTGGTGATGCAGTTGTAGACTGCGCGTATCAATTTATGCATGTGTCATTTCCGATGAGTATGACACGCTTCGGTGCATAGCCAAACATGACATATGAGTGACTACGTCAAGTGGACGTCGATTTATCATGTGCATTCACGCATGCTGGCGGTTAACATATTGCTGAAGACACAAATAAATTGCCCATCATGGGCAACAATGATTGTGGTTTCCAATAGCATGAGTATTGGCAATGGTGTAAATGCCATTTTCCATATCAACTGGATAAGAATAATAATCATGCAATTTACTTTAATCATCTCCCAAAATCAACTAAATTAATTTATTGCTTCGGGCTAATTTGGTTTTGGCTTTGACCTAGGATATGCCACTGTGTCTACCATGACTCTTGTTTTGACCATTTTTCTATGCCTCTTAGGTTTCAATATCTCGCACAAGTCCAATATCCTCCTCTTTTCATGCCAACTATAAAAATCCCAAGTGATAGCGTGTGCATCAGACATTTGCTTGAAATCAACTCGGAGTTAAAGGTTTGCTATCATACTTCAACATGAGTACAATTTTTGTTGGTATGAAACCAATATATACTCTGTGATATTCTGCTTACAAAGTTCTTCAATTAAGAAAACAGTGTGGTGGAGGCTAATGTTATATAGACTCCAAGTCTTAGGGCTGAAGTTATTCTGTACTTATTTGAGGACCCAAGTTCCACGGCTTCAGGGCGTCGGCATTCGCCGTGCCGACGCCGCGCCGCCGTGCGTCGTCCACGGGCATTGTCGTCATCTACTCCGCGTCGACTACGACGCCCTCCGCCGCGACAAGGGCACCCTCACCATTGAGAATCGAGGTGACACCCTCCCAAGAGGAGAGCGCCTCCTGAGCCTCGCCCACCACCTATTCGACACAAGTCCTCAGAGAGCGCTTGCATCATCATCCCTCTCCTACTTGTGAGGAGATGGCGACGGCATCGTCCTCGACGGCACTGAGGTCGTTGGCACGGGCGTCATCTCGGTCGTAGTTCGGGGATACGACGCTGACAAAAGTGTTCGTGGGCGGGCTGGCGTGGGAGACGTCGTCGGCGGGGCTACGGCAGCACTTCGAGCAGTACGGCACCATCGTGGAGGCCGTCGTCATCAACGATCGTCCCACTGGACGCTCTAAGGGATATGGTTTTGTGATGTTCCGGGAACCGAAGGTGGCGCAGCGGGCGGTGCAGGATCCATCACCAACGATCGCCGGGCGGCGCACCAATTGCAACATCACTTCGTTGGGGTCTTCGCGTTTCACCCAACACCTTCAAGGGGTAGAGGCGACATCGGCGGTGAACAATGTGGATGTTGTCGATTTTGACTTCGATAATGATGATCTCTTAGACGATGACGTTCCTGAGCATCACAATGCGTGAGGATGACTCTTTGGTCACACGTAGCGTCGGATAAAGGTGGTGAAGGTTATGAAGCAACCTCTCGCCATTTTTGCGCTCCGAGTACATCCTTGCAGGTTAGTGAATGTGGTTTTCGTGGTGACAGTTTGGCCCATAGGGAATTTCACGGCCCATATGATGAGCATAGGGTTTGGAGTTGCAGATTTGGTGAAAAGTCGGATTTGCCCTCAGATTAGAGGGTCTGAGGGGAAGCGATCAGACTGTTTTCATCATCTCGCTCCTCTCCTGCGTCATTTATGGCGTGCTGATTCCGTTGCTAGGGCTAGCCAACACACTCAAAGAGTTGAGGATTTGAGTTTGGGCGTTTCGTTTGGACGTTCTGAACATCAAATTGGGGGTGGGGGTGGTGAACATTCTTCAATTGAATTCTCCCAGGGGGAATCGAGCGGTGGAGGCAGGGATATGGCGGGGCGAGGAAATCCGGGTGTGCGATCTGCTGGACGTTTCACCGGATCTGGACGAGGGGGGCAAGCTGCAGTCAATCGCTTCAACTCTTCGATGGTTCAGCAGGGGAACCAGGTGCAGCGTTCGGGAGGATACATGCAGAACCGAGCTGTTCAGGGGGACCTGCGACATCAATAGCAGGAACAATACTCAGGTATGCAGGTGCATCTTCAACCTCTCCCGTCGTAGAATCAGAACTATTTTTCTCATCAGAGTGGTAGTACTAGGTCGCATCAGTTTGACATACAGCAGCCAGTCTATGGTGGTCGTCCTGATAATCGTAAATCTCAGTTAGTCCAAACACAATCTCAGAGCTGTTCCTATGGGGCTCAACCGCAGTTGCAGATGCAGTTTTCGTAGCTACAGGGGCAAGAGAAACCTCCTTTCCAGAACACTCAACCTTGTTCTCTCTCTGTTTTTGGTCCAGTTCTGGGTATTGGAACACAGGGGAGGATGCTTAAACCTTCTCCAAACAATTCTCTTCAACATCCAAGAACAAGTAAGGTTCCTGAGGTAACAGATGTAGCTTTTGAACCTTTTAAGGTAATCTGTTACAGGTGTTGTGAGAAAGGGCATGTCCTCAAAGATTGTCCTAACAAAGTTGTGTGTAATGTTTGTGGAAAGGATTCCCATATCTCTTCCAAGTGTGCTTGGTTGAGATAGTCTAAACTAGGAGCAAAATTTGTGGGTTATGCTGCAGCTGGGTTAGGTTGTTTTGTGGTGGAGCATGCTAGAGACTTGGTGCTGGAGGACAAGAACAATACTATGGCTCTGATAACAGTGGTTTCTGGTGATCTTAATGCCTCTCAATTGGCTCATGATTTTGAGTTGACTTTCTCGTGGAAATGGGACTGGAAAGCTAAGGCTAATGGATCTGGGAAATTCTTGATGAGATTTCCGTCTGTTGCAAGAATAAGCGAAGTATCACCCTTTTCATCAGTAACCTTAAGAGGGTCCGGAGCTCAGATTAGTGTGGCTAGATGGACCACCGAGACTATGGCTGCTGGTAAACTCCATCTTGTTTGGGTTAGAGCGAATGGGGTTCCTGACACTATGAAGAATTTTCATGCCTTGTGTGAGATTGGATCATCTTTGGGAGTGGTCCAAGAAGTTGATATGGATTTACTTGAAAAGTCTGATGAAGTGAGAATGAAAGTAGGGGTAAAGGTTCCTTTTAAGATTCCAACTAAGATTGAAGTGACTACTTCTAAATTGCTTTTATATGATGTCTTTTTCTCAATAGAATCAGTGGTTGAGATAGGTTGGACTAGAAAAGACCTTCAAGTTGAGTCTTTTATTGATGTTGGATTCCAAGTTACAAGGGGTGATAAGGAGGGTTTGCAATTGAGAGATTCTAAAAGACAGAAGGGTCTGATGATTGAAGGTGAGATCCAAGTGGGAGCTGGAAAAGGAGTTGAGATGAAAGCAGCTAATCTCCATATGCAGTCTGATTCAGGTCTTGTTCGGCCTACTCTTACTCCAACTGAGAAAGATATTGTTTCTAGTCCACAGATTAATACTTATGCTCAGTGCTCATCTAAAGGCACTCTGGTTCAGGAGGATAATGAAATGCTTATGGTGGGTAGTCAGGAGGATAATGCAATGATTGGAAGTCAGGAAAGGGTTCAGTTTTCAGGAAGTGGGGGGATTGAGGGGTTTGGGACTCAGGAATCAGATCCTGACAACTTTGCTCGACGTGTGGGAGTTGTGGTGGAGAATAGTCAGGAGATTGATAGCTTGGTGGATAGTTCATGTCAGCAACAGGATGGCACAAAACTCTCTAATCCTAGAAGGAGCATTAGACTCAAGGATAGCGAGGAAGTTAATGTCATTGATAAAGCTAAAGAAAGAGCAAAAGTCAAGGATCTTGAAAAGGGGAAAGGTACTTCATCCTTTCCTTCTGTGATTAACTCTTCTAATGATTCTTTGTTTCATATTGCATCCTCTTTAGGTATTAGTTTAGGTTGTTCTTTGGAAATGGTGGAAAATAATCTAGACTTGCTAAAATCACAAGAGCAAGCTAGGGTTAAGTTATTGTTGGAAAGTAGAAAAAGCAAAGGGAAAATGTGTGATGAAACTAATGCAAATCAGGTAGATCCTGATTTTGTAGTGTTTTCAAGATTTTGAGTCTGAGGATGAGGTAGAGGAGATTGAAGGAGTTGACTCCAATCTCACTTTGCTTCAATTGTCTTCTGTGAGAAGGAAAAAGAAGAAGGGCGGGTCACCTGATTTATTTCCTGTTATTCCTTCCTTTAAAAAAGGAAGGGGCATATATAAATCAAAGTTTCGGAAATGAAAGGTTTAATTTGGAATTGTAGAGGTTTGGGTGTTGTTGAAAAAAAGATGTTTATTCGCGAAACAATTTCTGAGTTAAAACTAGATTTTGTTGGCTTCCAGGAAACTATGAAAAAAGATTTTCACCAAAATGAGCTGAGTTCTTTTGGTGCTGATCTGAATTTTTTCTGGTTATGGACCCCTTCAAGAGGCAGATCAGGGGGGATTTTGGTTGGGGTGTCTTTGGAGTCCTTTTTTGTTGTTTGTTATATGTGTGAGGATCATTTTGTGAAAGTGACACTTCAAAATAATTATGACAAGTTCATGTGGGACTTGATTATTGTATATGGGGCTGCTCAACAGGAAGGCAAAGAAGCCTTCTTGGTTCAGCTAGCTCAGTTGCTGAATACGTCCTCTTTACCTCTTTTTGTGGCCGGAGATTTTAATATCATAAGGAAAATGTGTGAAAAGAATAAATCTGGAGGTTGTAGTAGATGGAGTTCTTTGTTCAATTCTATTATAGATAATGTAGGTTTGAGGGAGGTTCAATTAAGTGGTAGAAGATACACTTGGTGTAACAATCATGAAGATCCTACTTATGAATTGCTTGATAGAGTATTGGTGAGTAATACCTGGGAACAAAAGTATCCTTTGGTTAGCACCAAAACTCTCCCTAGAGTGCTCTCAGATCATGCTCCCTTGTTTGTGGATACAGGGGGTGATGTTGTAAAGAGTCCTCTTTTTAAATTTGAGTTGGGTTGGTTTCTGCGAGACGATTTGTTTGAGATTGTTAAAAACATTTGGGATCAACCCACAGATGGGTTTTCTCTTGTGGATGTTTGGCAAAACAAATTAAGAAAGTTGAGAAAGAAGTTGAAAGGTTGGAATAGTAATGTGGAAAATGTTTACAAAAAACTTAAAATTGATTTGTTGTCTCAAATTGATTTTCTAGATAAAGAATGTGAAATCACTGGTTTGAATAGTGAAAAAAGAGAGCTTAAGGCTTCTTTAGAAGAACAGTTAAGCAACATTTTGAAAGAGGAAGAGTTCAAATGGTTTCAGAGATCTAAAGAAAAAAATTTATTACTTGGAGATAGTAACACTAGATTCTATCATGCTAAAGCTAATGGCAGGAGAAGGAAAATTTTCATCTATGCTTTGCATCAGGATGAAGGAGTGATTGAAGGGAGTGAAAACTTGATGAAGTATATCACTAACTTTTATAAAAACCTTTTTGGTCAATCTGATTCCTTTTCGTGTACTATTCAATAGATGACATTCCTCAATTAGATGTTCATGATAGAGATCTTTTAATCTGTGATTTTTCTTTAGAAGAACTTCATGCTGCTGTCTTTTCTATGGAAGTGAACAAATCTCCTGCTCCAGATGGGTTCCCTGTGGAATTCTATCAGCATTTTTGGCTTTTAGTTAAAGATGACTTAAAAGGTTTGCTAGATGGTTTTTTCCGGGACGATGAGACATTGCTAGGCTGAATTTTGGTGTCATTTCCTTGTTGCCAAAAGGAAAAGATCTGAGATAGAATTCGAAATTTAGGCTCATTTATGCAGCAATGTTAGTTACAAGATTTTAACTAAAGTTTTAACCAACAGATTGGCTAAGGTCATTGATAAAGTAGTTCTTTTGTCTCAATCTGCTTTTCTTAAGGGGAGGTATATTATGGATGGGGTGCTAGTTTTACATGAGACATTGCATGAATTGCATAGGAAAAAACAGTCTGGCATCTTATTCAAAGTTGATTTTGAAAAAGCATATGATAAAGTCAATTGGAATTTCCTATTTAGAACTCTTGTGTTGAAAGGTTTCCCACCCAAGCGGGATGATTGGATAATGCATGTGGTTAGTGGAGGTAAAGTTTGTGTGAAAGTAAATGGTGACATTGGACCTTATTTTAGAACTTTTAAAGGTCTTAGACAGGGTGACCCTTTATCACCACTGTTGTTCAATCTGGTGGTTGACATTTTAGCTCATCTCATTAGATAAGCTCAGGATTTGGGTCTTGTTAAAAGCATTGATTCTTTCTTATCTTGGGAAGGGACTTCTATCTTACAATATGCTGACGATACCATTTTCTTGATACAGGATGATGTAGAGAGTGCTAAAAACTTGAAGTTCATTTTATGTTTGTTTGAACATCTTTCAGGCTTAAAAATAAACTTTCACAAAAGCGAAGTTTATTGCGTGGGGTCAGCAAGTATTAATCATAAAATCTTTGAGGAAATCTTTACTTGCAAAGGGGGGAAATTTCCTTTTAAATATTTAGGGGTTCCTGTGGATAGGAAAAAAGTGAGGAATTTAGATTGGAAACATGTTGAGGATAAATTTGAGCATAAATTGAGTGGTTGGCAAGGGAAGTTATTAACTTTGGGAGGGAGATTGATTCTTATTAATTCTTCTCTTAGTAGTCTTCCTTTATACATGATGTCTTTATATAAGGTTCCTGTTTGCGTTAGGAGGATAGATTGTTTTAGATCAAGGTTTCTTTGGAATTCTGTTGGGGGCAAAAAGAAATACCACTTGGCTAGTTGGCCAGTGGTTTGTTTGCCTAAATCTCAAGGGGGTTTGGTTGTTCTTGATTTGAAAGTGATGAATTTAGCTTTGTTAGGTAAATGGTTGTGGAGGTTAGAAAATGGGAATGGTCATTGGCAAGATATCATCAGAAGGAAGTATTTAAGTAAGAAAACATTGTCCCAAGTTACTACTAAAACTGGAGACTCTCATTTTTGGAAAGGAGTCCTGGAGGTGAAAGATGTCTTCTTATCTTGTTGTAAAAGAAATTTGGGAGATGGTTCTAGAACCAGTTTTTGGGAAGATTTGTGGATGGGTGATGTTACTTTTGCAGTTAAATTTGTTAGACTTTATGATCTTGTTATCCAAAAGCATGTTACTGTGGCTATGGTTTTGAAACAAGGGATTAAGTCTATTAAATTTAGAAGGACTCTTTTGGGGGAAAACTTAATTCTGTGGCAGCAACTTGAACATATTTGCAGCAAGGTGAAATTAAGCAATGTTTGTGACAAGTTAGTTTGGCGGTTGACACCTTCTGGTGTTTTTTTTTTCTGTGAAGTCCTTTTACAATTCATTGATAAATCAATCTTTTTGCTTTCCTTTCAGATTTATTTGGGGAGTAAGACTGCCTTTGAAAGTTAAAATATTTTTGTGGTTAGTCCTTAAGGGAAAGATTTTGACTAAAGACAACCTTCTGCGTAGGGGTTGGTCTGGGGATAAAGCTTGTGTTTTTTGTGGTATGGATGAAAACATCAATCATTTGTTTTTGGTTTGTCCTTTGTCAAGGTATATTTGGAACATAGTGGTGTGTACTTTTAATCTACCTTGTCCTCCAGTTGATATCCAATTGTTAATGAGTAACTGGATGGGATGTTTTGATAAGATGATCCGAAAGCTAGTCATAGTGGGTGTTGTTGCTATTGTTTGGAGTGTTTGGAGAGTTCGAAACACTGCTTGTTTTCAGTTTAATTGGCCTCAAGAACCGGTATCTGTGATGTATGATATTTGTCGATGTATTGGTCTTTGGTCCAAATTACAGAAGGAGGCCGATCAGGAGGCGTTGGTCCGGGGCGCTAAAACACTTGAACGAGTGGCGATGGAAGTTTTTGGAGCAAGAAAAAGCTGGACGCCGTGGATCAAGAAGTTCAAGAATTGAGTGGATCAGGGTGTCATTTTTGTTTGCTATAGTTCTGGATGTTGTCTCGCTCTCTCTGCTGGTTGTTATCTGTTTAGATAGCAAATTTTTGAGTGTCATACTATTTTGCTTCTATTCTGCTAGTAACTATTCTATTTGTAATAGTAGTTTGAAGCTTGTCTAATAGTTTCTCTAGAAGTGTGATGGTGATGCTCTAAGTGCCACTAGGTTTGTTTTTGACAAGATGGCTGCTTTGGTTACTTCCTATATATACCTTTGAGTTGTCGGTAGAACTTTGTAATCTTGGTTTTTGTTAATAGAAGCAGGGTGTTCCACGCCGTTTATAAAAAAAACATGTACAACATTTTATTAGTAAGGCATGGAAACATATTTTCAATTTTCGTATATTGTTTACAAAATTTATTCCATGCAAGATTAATTATTTTTACTACACGTAAAGTATGCCTCTGTCAATATGTTCTATTAAGCAGATTTAATCAACTATTCAGCAGAAGATAAGACTTTAATATAACAACTTATACCATTATTTTATTTATGGCATCTGGAAAATAATAATCTAATGCGTAAGGTTTCAGCCTAAAGCAAGGGATACTCTTCATGAGCAAGACCAAGCTTGACAGGAGCTGAACCTATACTATTAATGCGACTCGTGTAGGAAAGCAACATCTTTACAAAGCTAAGGGATAACTTAGGAGATTGCTACAGGTCTCCATAGAACATAGCATGAATTTATCAATTGCTGTCATCCAGGGCAAGCAAATTTCCACTTAGTGATGTCAAATATATCCTACAACATTCATGCAATTTTCTACAGGTTTATTACTAGTAAAATAATTTAATTACATGAAATGAGTGCAAAATAGTAAAGGTTAATTTTATCTATTCTGTAGACAATTTTATAGATTTCCTAGAAGTTTCCTAGTATTTTTTGGGGTTTTTTTGATAATTTTTAAGGTCTGGGAGCAATTTTCAAAATTACTAAACCCATTAATTAATTTCCCAAACACACAATACCAGGGAAAAATAAGCCATAAAAATATGATGCTTCCAAGGTGTACCAGGTCTAAGTTTTCACAAATTTATGGAAGCTCATATACCGTAGAAATTCAGTTTCTAGGATTAATTTAAGGTTATTGCATAAAAATAAAATAATATTAAAGCAAATAAACATAAACCAAGAGTCTAGAGTCTATATTATAAAATAATCATAGAACATATTAATGTGTCGTAAAAATTGGATTCCCAAAGGGTTACTCTGCAAGAATATATGAAAATCCAAAGTTCGTCGTACATTTCCCAAACTCCAAGGGGTTTCCACAAAATTTCCTTATCCGCAGAAGTTTCCTCGTAAATTTCTGAATTTTGAGGTTTATATGCAAATTGTCGCGATTTTAATTTTTCTTTTTTTTCCTGGATTTTACTTGGGCGGGGCCAATTCTTTTTTCTTTTAGCCCACTTCGGCCCAACCAGTTGCCTACATGGGGCGCTAGGTTTTCCCATGCCCTGTTTTCATTGGCGGCGTTAGCGTAGCGTGATGCACTGTGGTGGTGCGCGTGGAGCGGCGCTTAGCGAGATGGCTGGTGTAGGCGTGGCCAGCGTGATGGTTGCGTCTTGCGACAATCGCCCGTTGTCAGAGGCGCGATGGACTGAGTGTCTTGACGGATCGGCACAAGATGCTGCTGCACGCGGCTTCGGTCGACGAGGTTGTGCACTGTGATGGCGAGGCGGCGGCGGTGACCCGGGTAGGATTTTTTTCTTTTCTGCTCGATGAACAGATTCAATCTAATCGTGACAATTAGCAATAATTAATCGTGGATATCGATTAAACATATCTAGGCGGATTGTATCAAAAATAATCTACCAGATTAATTCATATTGAAATTTAGAGATTGAAAGATGGAAACCCGACGACATACCGATTTGGCCGTGTAGAGCGATTCATACTGATAACGTGTTAAATAATGTAGTCATCGTAGGGAGACCATCAACATATCACCAAACAATAGACAATCAACAAATAGACAACAGAAGGAAATACAATATAGAGGAACCTCTTTTATTTATGGAAGAAGTCCATTCTACCCCCTCAAGTATCGACGTGCGGACACCTAACCCCCTGAACAAAAAAGTCGGCCCTTTGACACCCCTAAGTTGCAAAACCGGACAACCTACCCCCTCTGGCTGTTTTGTAAGGTGGTATTGCTGATGTGGCGTCCAGGTGTCCCGGTTTTGCTAGGTCAGCTAAGTGAGCTGGCTTCTTGACACTTAGGCCCACCTGTAAATGACCGTAAAATAATTAGAGTCTTTTCTCTCTCCTTTATCCAATCACTCGACCGACACAAGGAGATGCCAGAGTTTTGCTTCTTCTTCCTTTCTCTCTGTTCCTCTGTTGCTTCTCTCTCTCTCTATTTCTTCCTGGAAGCAGGCGTTCGCCTTCTCCGCGACGCACCTCCAGTCGCATATGCTTGAGGTGGCTGTCAAGGCCAAAGATCTGGCCGGCGGCGACAACCTAGTCGGCCGCGTGGCGTTCGACCTCGCCGAGGTGCCGATCCGCGTGCCGCCAGACTCCCGTTGGCTCCACGGTGGTACGGCTCGAGACCAAGCGGCAAGAAGCTCCCACGCAGCCGAGACCATCTTTGTCTATGTGGCTCGGGACCCAGCCGACGAGGCCTTCCGGATGCTGGCATTCCAGCGCGCGACGGGCGCAGGACCTCGTGCCGCCGGCGCGTCCGCCCCATGAACGCTTTCGTCAAGCTTATGCTCGTCGGGCAAGTGCGGCGAACGCGACCAGCGTGCCGGGATGCCCAACCCGATGTGGAGCGAGGAGTTCATGTTCGTCGCGTTCGAGCCCTTGACGAGCATTTGTTCATCACGGTTGAGACCGCGTCTCACCGGGCGGGACGAGCTGCCGCGCGGGCGCGTCGTCTTGCCCCTCAACGCCGCAATCTTGCATCACGACCACTTTGGCAATCCGGTGGTACCCGCTGGTCTGACCTCGACGCCCCAAGCGATCTATGAGAAGAAGGAAGGCAAGTTCGCGAGCAAGATCTGATTCGGATGTCATTTGGACTTTGGGTACCATGTTCTCGACGAGTCCACTTACTACTGATAGTGATCTCCGGCCATCATCGGCACACACGGAAGCCGAGCATTGGGATCCTTGGCTGGGGTCCTAGGTGCACGCAATTTGATATGATGAAGGCCAAGGATGGGCGCACCACTGACGCTTACTGTGTTACCAAGTCAAGGAGGCGGTGCATGGGAGCGAGCGAGGAGGAGGGGGGAGGGCGTCTGAACCACAGGCTGGCTGAGTGGGGCGGCCGAGGCGACGCCCGAAGGAGATGCTGTTAGGGAGCAAAGCTCCAGTTAGGGAAAAATGGAGAAATGGAGAGGAAGGAGATGAGGAAGAGAAGAAATGGAGAGAAACATCACATCAGCTTCCAACCTGGCAAAACCGGGACACCTGGACGCCACATCAGCAATACCACCTTACAAAACAGCCAGAGGGGGTAGGTTGTCCGGTTTTGCAACTTAGGGGTGTCAAAGGGCCGACTTTTTTGTTCAGGGGGTTAGGTGTCTGCACGTCAATACTTGAGGGGGTAGAATGGACTTCTTCCTTTATTTATTGATCAATCTTTTTCTGTGTACAGAGATATCCTATTTATAGACTAAAACCCACCGGGGGTGCCCATCAACCCACTAATCCAGGGTTTCTTAACAAGAAGAAGCTTGTTACCCGTATCAAGACTTTTTATGAAACCAATAAATTAGTGGGGTTAGCTCATCTCCTTTCAAACTGGTCATTCTCCCTTATCTAAATATAAGCTATAATATCAAACCATTGAAGTGATTGTATCTAAAATATTATTTAATCATTCTCTCTACTCTTGTACCAAGCTATAGTATGAAGCTATTATGACTTATGAGTGCCCTAAGCTGATAACGATGCCACAGACAGGCAAGGAACCCGATAGCTAGCTCCACCACATGCGAAAACACTTGTCGTTCCTTCTCACTTCCAATGCCTTGCCAGCCTCATCAGCCATCGGCGACAAATTCGAGGGATGGTGCTTGGACAACATCACAACGATCAAGAAAAGGAAAGTTTTTAGCTGAATTAACACGTTTTTTATTTCACAAAATTAGCACTCATTTGTATGAAATTGCAAAAATAGCATTGTGGTAGGTACGCTCCTAGTGTGTAGAAGCCACATGTCGTACTCCCAGTCTATGGCAGGAACATATCTACCTGTGGTGGGAACATGTGCATACCATCTTGCAACGGACTATGAGTACGACAGGTGGCCTGCCGCGGATTGGAAGCGCGACAGGTGGCTTCCGTGAATAGAGAACACTATATGGAACGATATGCAACACGTATCACCTAGGTGATACTTAACCTATTGCGATACTAATTTTATTGTTTTGGACGCGAGAACTACATTTGTTGTTTCGTTTTTTTAAGACTAGATGAGAAAAAAAAAACTCGAAAAGGAACTGGAAACCATTGGCAAGTGGCGACCAACCGATCGACGAATCATTCATGGCACTCATCCTCCTCCCGCCGCAAAACACGTCTCCCGTTCAGACATGTCAGCAAACACCACTTTTGTTGTGTAACGGAATTCTGTGAATCTTTCTTGTTTGTTTCGTTCTACACCACTACATTCTGAGCTCTGACCAACCGATGGGTAGACACGTAGGTCACTGATGAGAGTGAGAGATGGGAGGAAATCATGTGAGGACATGTACAATGGTACAGACAGCTGATGTCTATAACAACCATCCACATCACCTGTAGACAGCACTAAAAATAGCTCATACAATGGGTTGTCTTTTTACTTGTCTATGTAGATCACACAATCATTTAATGCTTTCATGGACCTAAAAAATGTGGTGATCAACTCTAATTTTCATCCTTGTGGATTACTTGGTTGCTTTATTTTTTATTTCGGATACATGATTAAAATAAAATGAATATGGTTGAAATAGACAAATAACGATAATTTGTATGATATGATAATTTGGATACTTTGGATATCATAGGGATATTTACATGATCTTAGGATGATGAGACAATGGCAATAGCTTTAAAGTTTTGTCGAAAGTGGCGGTTTCAGCAAGTGTTAGGATAATCGGTCATACCGACGTGTAAGTCATGATCGATCATGATCTTGATGGTGGTACGGCTTTGAAAAAATGATAGTATCATGATCTTGTAATACCGAAAGTTACATGGCGGTAGGTAAATTCTAGAAGATGTTTTGTGGAATTTCGCTCTTCATTGAGAAGCGGTATAACCGAGCGTTATTGAGCGAGACGACCATGATCTTGAGTATCTGCTGGTAACACTGGCGGTTGTACCGATTGTGTTGTGAATGTCGACCTTTTTGGAGAATTGGTTTTGGGTTAGGTCAAGTTCATGGGCTTCAGTGCATATGTGTTGTATGATGCATGTTTTCACTAACGTGGGTCAAATTGTGAAGAACTTGCTCCCGGATTCGATTTCTTTGTCTATTTGTGTGCAGGATGCTTGGAGGTCAACGGCGAGGATGATCGGGACTAAGCTTGGAGAGCTGAGGTCCAGAACAATCAAGGATGTCGGGTGAGGTCAATGGACTCAAGCATGGCGCAGAATGGACAAATGTGACCGAACGGGCAATTCGGTGCGACGGGTTGGATCAAGCGGCGCGGGGGTCGGTGCAAGTGTCTTGGTGGTTTCGGCAGGAGCCGGACGAGAGAGACTTGCCGACATGATGAGACCCGTTGATCAACCTACACGTGACGAAGCAGGTGAGTGCTTCACCAAGATTGTACTTGGTCTTCGGAGAAAGATCAAGAAGGGGTATTTTGGTAATTTCACCAAATACCACCTTGGTGACCTTGGACTAAACCGCGGCGCAAGACGGTTGCGTGGAGAAGCGGTTTAGGTCAAGAGAAGATGAAGACGGCACTTTGAGATGCGTGCGTGTGTCCCGTTTGTGTGTGGGCCTTAACGGGAGCCCGTTAGGGTTAACTCTTCTAGAAGCTAGGCCTCTCTATAAATAGGAGGGGGTGCTGTCAACCAGCCCCAAGCCTTCATTTAGAAACCCTAGTTGGGGTCTTAGGGTTTAGGAGAGGAAAGTGAGGTCCTAGAGTTCTAGTGAGATGAAGTGATTGTGTGCTCCTTGGTTGAGCTTTGTCCTCCAGCATGGAGTGGCTGTAAACATTCATCTATCCCAAATCAATCCAAGCAAGTTTCCCAAAGATGGTTTTGTTCATGTTCTTGCTCTCCCTCGCTTTGATGATTTAGTGTTTTTGATGTCTTGTTGATTTTCCCTCGAGTTTTTGTTGTGGTCTGGCTTACTGTGACATGTGGGAGTGCATCTAAGACCATCTTGATCATTCTTTACCCACGAGCAAGATTTAGATCATATTTTGCATTTTGACTCAGTTTTGAACCTATCTTAGTTCAAATGAAAAAAGTTTGAAACTTTGTCGTGGATCTTCTCAATATTTGATTGGAATAGGTTCCTAAACTCCTAGAGAAGATATGTTTCAAATTCGTAGAGTTTGGCCAAGTGGGTCAAAAGTTGTGCCAATTTTAGTTTTCGTCATCGAGCTGTTCCAGGATAATCGGTAGAACCGCCCTTATACCTGCGGTTGTACCGATCATTGGTAGAACCGCCCTTATACCTGCGGTTGTACCGATCATTGGTAAGTTAGCCCATTTATCTGCGGTTTGTACCGATTGCTTTCTTGACACTTCTTTGGGATATTTTGTTGCTGTGCTTTGGGGGTGTTGATAGGATTCAAAGCAAGTCTTCCTCTGTGCATAATCATTGATCTTCATAGCTCTCAAAGCTATTGGAGTGAAATACATGTTGAATCCGATCAAAGTGAAAAATAGATTGTACTCCTATTCACCCCCCCCCCTCTAGTTGCCTGTTTCGGTCCAACCGATACATTAATATGGAAATGAATTCGTAGGGAACTAGTACATAATAAAGAGAATAAAAAAATAATATGTAACTTAAATAGGCCTAAACATTTTACTTGTTCCCATAGCGTTGCCAAATATGCTCGACTAAATCCCTCTTTAGTTGGATATGTGTTGGCCGAGCATGAATAGAGGAATTTCTCTGCAGCACATCCATGAAGCAAATGTTAGGGCCATTATTGACTTCCGGCAGTAGAACAAAAGATGTCCCCGATGTCTCGTTCAAGTCCAAAGGAGCGGTGACCAATTCCCGTTCATTTTCAACAATCATATTATGAAGAATGACACAAGCTTCCATGATTTTGCCGATGGCAACCTGTTGCCACAACTGTGCTGGATGACGCACGATGTTAAAACGAGCTTGCAATACCCCAAATGCTTGCTCAACATCTTTCCTTGCCCCTTCTTGGTGCTGTGCAAATAATTTTTCCTTATCTGTATGAGGGAGCGGTATTGTCTTCACGAAGACAACCCATTCTGGGTATATACCGTCGGCAAGGTAGTAACCCCTATCATATTGCTTCTCATTGTGATAAAATGCACTGTGGAATTCCTTTTAACGCTTCAATGAACAATGGTGGTGATTAAACACGTTGATGTCATTGTTAGACCGGTGACACCAAAATAAGCATGCCATATCACGAAGGTCTTATGGAAGCAAGCGCCGAGGATCATAGTAGGGACACTATGGTCACCTCGGGTGAATTGGCCCCTCCATGCAACTGGACAATTATTCCACTGCCAATGCATACAATCAATACTCCCTAGCATGCCAGGGAAGCCACGAGATTCACCAACTTGAAGCAAATGCTCTACTTCCTCACATGTGGGGGGGGGCGCAAATACACTGCACCAAATTTGTCAATCACCCCTTGTGCGAACTTACCCAAGCACTCCAATGCAGTGCTCGCGCCGATCATTAGTACCTCGTCAAGTTGGTCAGCAGAGGTGCCGTATGCTAACATACGAATTGCTGCCGTACACTTCTGTAGTGGTGAGAGTCCTGAACGATTAGTGGCGTCTGTCCTATTAGTGAAATAGGAATCTCATTCGCCTAGCGCACTCACGATTCGTAGGAAGAGAGGTCTTCTCATCCAAAACCTCCTACGAAATATTTCGTCAGTGTAGAGAGGTTGTGCGGAGAAGTAATTGGCCACGAGCTTGTCATGGGCGTCTTCACGATCCCTCTGTATGTACCTCCTGGTACCACTTCGGCGACGAGATGATTCGACTGTTTGATCAACATTGGCCTTCAACTTCGCACTGACCTGGTCGGTGATTGAGTCTAAGTAATCTTGCTCGGTAATGAAATCTTCGATTGTGTAGAACTCGGTTGGGTCAATATCATTGAGATCCTCGGAGGAAGAATAGTCAAGATCATCCGAGGAAGAAGAGTCCGATTGGCGTGACATTGTTCAAGTGTTGAAAGGATAATAAGAGGTACAAAAAAGTTTTTTGGTGAATGGATTGGCAAGGTCTGATGCTATATATCATTTTGGACTTAACATGTGAATGCTTGTATCAACTGGTGCTCACTGTTCACATACATGTGAACTAGTGCGAACTGTTCACATATATGTGAACTGGTGCTCACATAGAAGCTATGGCCTTTCACAAGCATGTGAACTGTTCACATATATCTGGTGCGAACTATTGCGAACTGGTGCAAACTGTTCACATATCATCTGCAAGCCTTTCACAAGCATGTGAACAGAGTGGAGAGAAACTCAAGAGTATTGTTGGATTCACGATGACAACTTCAATTTTCTGTCAAATAAAGCACTTGGAACATTTTACTTCTTTTCGTGAAGCGCAAATGGCACTATGCCAAACTACTTTGTAGCCCTTATTAACAATCAAGCTATTGCTACTAGCAATCTAAAACTGTACTAAACATAGACTTTCATCACCTCTCTTAATGTGTTTCATGAGCTCAAATTGAACTAGTTGAACCACAAAAGCACTTCGAAGATGAAAGCCAAACTACTTTGTAGCCCTTATTAACAATCAAGCTATTGCAGAACCAACTCATTCATTCCAATTCATTCAGACCAGCACAGAACAACACAATACATTCCAAAATCAATTCATTCCAATTCGTTCCAGAACCAATTCATTCATTCAACCAACTCATTCAAACAAAGATCATAGTGTGAATGGAGCATTCAACCAAATCATTCATTCAACCAAATCATTCAAACAAAGATCATAGTGTGAATGGAGCATTCGACCAACTCATTCCAGAACAAACTGGATTGGAATCTAACCATTTGACCAACCATTTGACATAGACTTGATTGGAATCTACTATGCAGCAAAAAATCAGCAGATGAACCTTGAGGTTGAAAACAGCCAACCTTGAGGTAATATACGTGATTGGGATTCCAGAATTGAAGTAGACATAATTGTAATGTAATCTGCTAAGGTTTCCTTTTCAGTGTCATACATCCTACAAAGAAACCAGTAAATATAATTAGGAATCCAGAATTGAATTAGACATAACTCTACAATACAAGTTTCCTGCTTACAAATGATCTCTTGTCTGCTGGTTTCCTTGATTCTAACATGATAGTTATTTTAAATGACAGCCGGCACACCTTACTTCCTAAAGTAGATGGCTAGCCAAAGATGTCTATTAATGCATTTTCTGGTGCTCTGAGCAAGATTCAATCCAGCAAAGGATTTAGGAAGTTTCGGGAGGCTACAAAGGTAATAAGTTTCTGTTCCAGTACAGGACTTAGTGTATTATATACTTGATTGAACTAGTTAGCATGCCCATAGTCTATTAAAATATGAATAGAAGCACTAAACTACAAAAAACAGGATGTGTTACACAAATGGCAATATGTGACTCCCATGTTTCATTGTACTGGTGAACGACCACAACAGTATTAGGAATTAGATTAGAAAATTGCATCAAATAACAGTTTCTTAGTAGATACCCTAAGGTTCATTGTCTGTTGCAACCCAAATAAAAGTGGCATCATTTTTGCCATAGCTGAACAAAATGGCAGTCATCACAGAGTCAAATGCTCCCATTTATCAAAACAAAAAACCATTGTCCCCAATATCATGTGACAGATTCCACTATGCAGCAGAAAATCAACGACCACTTGACATAGACTTGATTGGAATCCACTATGCAGCAGAAAATCATTGTATATCTCCATAAGCTTTGGATTCTATCAATATCATCAATCATAAATTCATAATGAAGATAGTAACCTTATAGATACAAACATGTTCTGTTTTGTCAAACACACACATATATGTCCATGCATCAAGCAATGCAAATTGGAAACCAAAATTCAGTAGCAGCAAGTCTAAGCATTCAACATGTGTCAATGGATAGTTTTACAACATGCATATTCACTAGCTCCAAGGGCATAAATCGACCAAATTGCTCTATTTCATTCAATCTGAGCACTTAACCTGGCATATTCCATTGCCTACTAAGTGACTGCTCATTATGGGCAGCCTCCTGTAACAGGGCATGCAGAAGACATCACAACAAGCATTCAAAATCAGTTCTACTCAGTAGAAGTTAGAATGAAAATAAATATATCTTGGCGTTTAATTATATGATTAGATCTACTTCTCTCAAACAAATAGATTAAAGGTTCAAATAACTAATTGATGCCAAAACCAAAATCCAGCTGCCCTTATAAATGATTAGGAATACATTTGCAATGTGACATAATTTCACAGCCCGCCACAACACTTGCCCATCAAACTGAATCTCAAGCCACAACCATGTTATTTTAACAACGAACTTATTGTTCGTGCTACTCAGAAGAAATCATAAATCATCAAATAGTGGCCCTACCCCATCATCTCCTACATTCACCATAGTAAACCAGTGGCGGAGCCAAGAATTTTTCGAAACCTGGGCAAGCCGTCGGACATAGAATCGCCGGCCCGCTAGATCTAGCAATGTGCAGCCATGAAAGCACTGCTTATAACATTGAACATGTAATATGATTGTAACCAAAACCAGATGTTGACTTAAAAGCAGGGTTCCAAAAATCGACCAATTTTCGGTAAAATCGATTGTATCGGTGGGTGCTGGTAGAAGTTCAAACCGGCTCCAATTTGGATGAATTTCGTCCAAAAAAATTCGAATTTGCTTAAATTTTGTCCAAATTTGATTTTTTTTTTAATTTAAAATAAAAAACAATCAATTTTTTTTAAAAAAATCTGCCAAAATCTGCCAAAATTTCCTTATTTTTGGCCTTACCGGCCACCCCTGGTAAAAATTAATGTCCGATAGAAAAAAAAACCCTGCTTAAAAGTGCTAATGACACATATCGCAACACAACGAGAATACATCCCAAGCAACTGTTGTGTATATAAAAAAGAAAACATGGAAAACACAAAGAGCTAGGTAAGGTAGTTTCCCCATGCATACATCACTCAATAGCTAATTCTAGAACACATTTAGGCTGCGCTGCACTGCTAAAAACATAGATATCTAGTTCGGTCAAGATGGCGTCGTATTCGAACACACACACACACAAAAGAACTCTTAAAATTGTTTATTCAGTTGATAAAATCAATACCATTTCTACAGTTAATTTTCATGATCTCAAGGAGGCAAGGAAAAAAAGACCATCAGTATAGTAAAAGCAATGGTTGAAACACACTCATTTTGATCCCTACATCCAAAAGAAATGGAGCATGGACATGTTATGAACAGTGGTAAAGTAAATAAACAGAGACTGTTGTATTTTAAAAAAAAGTTATGTTCAACTTGCAAATTTGATAACATTGAGATAGATAGGCTTCATGCAATAATTTCATTGCATCAAGCTGTTAGCCTTGCTTGCTCCACTCATTACAGTTCTATTTGCCTAATGACTTGTACTAAAGACTCACAATAAACTTGTGAATTATAATACGCTCAGGTTGCATTATTGAACAACACATTGTTTCTAGACTCGAACATCCATGGCACATACTATGTAACTTGAAGGTGAAAATCGTAATGCTGTATTTTGTTTTTCAAAAATAAATAATTGTTATGGTTAAAATGTTCTTGCATTCTAGAACCAGATCTCATCCTATAAAAGTGTAAATCTTGATGGTTAATCTTCTCCAGAACATATTACTAGCAAACCTAGTTACAAATTTACAATCAATTATCGTCCACTGCTTGTCAATTTGCGGAATAGGGTCAACCATCTTTGCCATTTCAATAACTTATCGTCCACTGCTTGTCAATTTGCAAATAATGCCCACAAAATTTCCATTTCCAACCAATTTTTATGACCAATCCCAACAAAAAAAATCCTATCCCATAGTACTCGCGTAGTTAACAACTCAACCACAGACAAAAGCAAGGACGAATTTCAGTGTAACCAATTCCTATCATTCCAAGAAGGAAAAGAAGAGCGAGAAAAGCACCCTGAGGGAGCCACAACCACTAGTCGGCCGCCGCTCGTCCGCTCTCCGAAGTCTCACGGCCGCTGCCGTCGTCTTCCCACGGCCGCCTCTCGTCTTTGCCACTCTCGCATTGGCCGCAGACTCGCCTCGCTGCCCCAGCCTGCCGCTTCGCTTTCGCCGCTCAAGCAGCCTGCTTGCCACCGCTCATGTTGCTCCAGCAGGAGTTGGCGATTAGGGACTTGGCGAGTTGGGGAATGGGGAAGGAACTAGGAAGGACCAACTTGGGCATGCATGATGAGAGGGAGGGAGGCAAAGCAGGAACGAGGCAGACGCCAGACGCATGTGCGTGGCCCAAAGTGATCGGGAACAATCGCCCATTGGCACATCGAAAGCAAAGCAGGCATTGCCGGCTGGAGAATCTTGAATCCGCCCGCAGAAACCCATCATGGATTCATCTTTAGGCACTCCCAACAACAACACAACCAAAAACCAAACAAAAAAAATCCTTAGTACATCATCTTTGCTATTTACCTACATTAACATAAATAAATTTCATCAATTGGAAATGCAGTGAGATAAAATACATATATGATGAACAAATTGGAAATGATGTAATATCAAGACAGTCTTCGATGTTTAGTGTGCACAATTAGCTAGAAATGAGACAAGCAAATTACAGTTTTTGCAAGCAAATTTCTTGCTAATGTACATAACTGGCAGCTATGCACCAAGGCAAGTAGTCTGGAACCGGTTATGTTGTGATTGTGTATATCCCTTTAGTTTGGAACCGATGTCCTCAACAACAAATTTCTTGCTAATGTATATAATAAGAATTGGGAAGAGCACACCGTACCAGTTATGCACATCTGTAGTCGGAGATGAGAACTTGGCCGCCGCGACATTGTCTGACGGCTTCTCTGTGTGGGACGCATGAGATGAGGGACTTGTGGGACTACTGGGTGGATCGCGCCTCACTAAACCTCCGGCCGCTGGTGGCTGCCGTCGGTCCCAACCTCTGTAGAGGCGTTTGGCTGCGATCCCGGCGGAGGCCTCCGTTGCGGCGGCAGCGAAAGAATACGCTTTCTCTCCCGAGGCATCCTCAATTCCCCAAAACAAGCAGCACGAGCAGGGGTTGGGAATGGATTGGATGGGTCAAGGAACCTCCGCGTGAATGGATTTGGGGATGGATTAGAGGGGATTTGGAGGGTCACGCAAATGGATTGGAGATTTGGAGCTGCTGGCTGCGCGCGTGAGGAAATAGGGAGGGCGGCTTCGGGAGAATTTCGCGTCGAGAGGAGGAAAAAAGGGCGCCGAGCGGAGGGGGAAGGAATCCATTCGCGCGCACGAAGGATGAAATGGGGAGCGATGTTTCGAGTTCATCAATAGAGAGAGAGAAAACACATAGTGCACACGGGATCAATTTTTTTCGCTGCAGACGGCTCTTTCGTACAAAGGCACGAGTCGTCGTCGTTTGGTTCTTGTTTCGCGTGCAGTAGCCGGCTACTGCATGATAGACAATATTTCTCTCTCTCTCTCTCTGGGTTCTCTTTCATCCATATCACTAAAAATCCTACGTTGCAACCCTTATAGACAACTTACATCAGTCCATTGTAGATGGCCTGAAAAAGGTGGCGTTTTCTGGGGCAGCAGCAGGTGAATGGCCACGATCGAGCCGAGTACTGCCAAGCGGCGGAAGAAGAGGTGCGAAATCGAGCGTGGGCGTGCGCCACACACGAGCGCGAGTGCGCGACACCCGTGAACTGTGACACCGAGCGAACGAGAGGTCCAGCGGTGGGGCTGTTTATAACTAACCACGCACGAACAAGACAAATGATCCCATAGATTCATGTAATGCGTATGTCAAAAGAAAGAGGGAAAAGAATTCCTTAGATGCGTGGCAGTTTGACATGAGATGCACGTACCTTTTGCTTGAGCATGAGATGCACGGACAAGTACATGTCCTTCAGAATTCAGATGATTTCCACTCCATAGCGTAATTGAGACGCGCCACCTAAAATGTATCTTAGCATCGGGTTCATTTGGTGGGTTCACTTCACGAGCTAGCACCCGGTAAACCAGCTTTACATCGCATGTTTTTCTCGAGTGATGACGTGATGTACTATCAGTTTACATCTCATATTACGTTTATATAAGAATTTTACTAGTACTTTACCGTTCAATTCAAATAACACTATGATCTAGAGCTTATCAGACATGTGATTTGAAAATACTCATAAATGACTAAAACTGCAACACTCCTCGTTCCAAACAGATCCTGTACACAACGACAAACAGCCGGCAGCAACAAACTCTCCCCTGGACCCCTCCACATCTAACCTTATTAACCGTTCAATTCAACCTCCTGTAGAATGACCACCCCAAACAGGAGGAACCCACTCAACCACACGCCCAAGGGAGGCGTCACTGTTGTGCCCTCCCTCCCTGCTTACCACGCGACGCCTCGAGATTCGTGCGTCCGGGAAGACACTGGATGATTGCCCAATCATGCCACCCCAGGCAGCTCCATCAATGCTCGTGGGTGGTCCTCCCCGAGCTGTACTCCTGACCGACCGGTGGGGCCGTTGCGCCATGCGGCGCAGGGCTGATCCCGGCCGTCCGTGCCGCTGCTGCCGACGCCCGGACAGTCGCGATGCGGTCAAAGGCCGAACCCCGCCGTCCCTTTCCCACCTACGCCCACGCCAACCCTTGGAATACTGGGCACCTCCCCGATTTTTTTCCCCGTCTTTGACTGGGCTGTCAGCATCGGGGTGGGCCCCCTGCCACCACAACACATCTATGACAACTGTGCTTGCACTTGGAATTGCATATTCCCTTCCCTGGCCATTCTCTTTTGACTAATTTGAAAGGAGAGCCTCCTGCAGAGGTTGGACTTGAGCTCTCTGAGACCCGGTTGGCACGGTACGACCTGAGTATGGTATAACACGTGTTGGGTCGGTCAGTGACGGATCTAGAATTAAATGTTAGGTATGGCGGTGTCGCTTTCTTGTCGGACACCGCCTCGCTGCACACCGCTAGGGTTTAGTCGCTCGGTCCTCACTCAATGGCTTGACGCATTGCGTTCAGCCTTTGTTCAACTAAACTCTTTTTTAGATAAAAGTGCTCAATGAACTAATAAAATGAATCCTTTTAGAATACGTAAACATTCTAGACGCATTAAACACTCATATTACTACATGTACATCTTTTTCATGGTTCCTACGAAATTGTGATCATGATTCTTGATTTAGGATGATTGCTTAGTATAAATCCTAAAAGAACAAATCAAAGGAAGATAACACCATGGAAATACTTATTGGCCGCCTCACCGACGTTGTCCTCGTGGCCCCTCCGCCTCGTGGGCGTGGCGCAGTATCTTTTCGAATCTGCATCGCCAAAGACACACAAGAAAACATATATGTTACCATCCCATGAATACACAAATACTAATATTCTATGGTGAATCATAACTCTTGAGAGAAACTTACCTCAAAAATCTATTCGCTGCTTTTCAGGCAATTTTTCCCAATTACACAAACTGAGCCACCAGACCCTCCACCAGTGATCTTTGCACCAAAATAACAAATAGACTAGGACCTCCATTTTGTGAGCACGATGATGTCCCCATCGTCATTGCTTTCCACTTTGTTTGCTACCAAACGCAGGTCAGCCTTGTGTCCGCAAATTTAGATACGGTGCAAGTTACAGTAGGGAAGCGAAGGAATCTCATAAAGGAATTTTAAAAGAAATTCATACGGCATGGAACAAGATGGTGTAAATCATTAACAGAACAAATGCAATTGCTCATTGTTGGGAAAAGAGTACAGCTGCTTAGAGCATCTACAATAGTTTGTTTCTTAGCTTGTTACTAAGAAGAGAGAGAGAGTACTCAATCTAATAAAAAGAAACAAGCATTCCAATGGATTGTTTCTTAAGCTTGTATCTAAGACTTTAATTGCTACAAGTGTGCATGATTCTTGATGATCAATAATGGGGTACAACTTTGTGGCCTATATGTTTTGGCTCATTTATCATATCATCTACGGGGGAAGCCAAGAAGATGGGCTGCACAAGATCCGGTAGATTTTTGTTGGTAGGCAGTGGGACCCACAAAATGAGTGTTTAGGTAACAACTAAGCCTCCGATAGAGTTTTTTGTTGTTTCTTATGTCTTGGTATTAACAATCTGATAGTTTCTTCATGTAGAAACAACTTCACCTTCTCTCCTTATCTTATCTCCTCCACATCATCTAAAAGCTGATGTGGCAATCTCTTAGTAACAGCTGAAGTGGATTGTTGTAGATGCTCTTATAGCTAGCAACCTAAACTTTCCAAAACAACTGGAATATTGTAACCGAAGCAAAGTTGCTCCAAATTTTCATAGCAAAAAGATAGTACCACGGGTTGCACATAAATGCAGAAAAGAAGCTCTCACGGCTGGTAGACATCTAGAAGCTGAAGGCCTACACTAGCAGTATATTTGTTCAATATCTTCTTCATTTCATCAGATTGGTCCATGGCTATATTGTATGAGAATAGCAGGTCCTGAAAAATAGAACATGATTTACAGAGTTAGTGGAGTACATAGTGTATGACAAGCCGATGGTAACATTCTACCATTGTAAGGATGCGAAGAACTTGCTCGGTCTAAAATAGGTGATGTAAGGAGGTCGAATTACGAAAATCAGCCATTGAACCAGTATACGATCTTATTTCTAATACACATGATTCAATTTCTAGTCATTGTGCATTACCATTCAAACTAGAACAACGCGGTGATTGGGGTAACAACTAGCAATGCCTGCATATCCAGATGATCTCTAACCAAAATTTATCACAATAATGAGCTATCGTGAAGCTACAACATGTTCCCTATAAGTAACCTAGATTAACACATCAAAAGCAAGAAACCCAAAATTCAGGGGAAAATACTCTTCTATGGCATTTCATTAAACACATGAACTCCCTCCTGAAATGAAGCCCAAATTTTTAACAGGAGTACCAACAAGACGTTCCACATCGAATCATCGCACTTAACTCCAGACCTTGTGGTGGTGCACGCTGGAGAGGAGCTGAGGAGGTAGGCGTAGTCCCCGGCGAGCCGCAGCCTTGCTCTGGCGTCGGCCTCCGTCTTGCGAGACTCTGAGAACTTCGGCGGCAGACGAAGTCACGGAAGTGCTCCTTGAGGCGCCAGACCGACTTATACTCAGACCCGCTAGTACAGCTCCACCGTGGCTTGCGCTTGTGGCTTGCCTGCACCTAGGGTTGGAAATTGGGGGGAAGTGAGCAAATGTGTGGGACGTGGTAGTGAGTTCAGTTGTATTGGTGAGGTGTGTGGGCTTAGTTAAAATTTGAGTGGTGATGCTGTGGCGATGGTGGCCGTCTGGCCGTAGCTAAAGGCGCACTGCACGGGGAAGCCGAGAAGAGGCCAAGGGGGGAGGGGACCGCCGGTGCCCAGAAGGGAGGGGGTTCTTCCGATGCCAGCTACCTCAGGCGGCCGCCCAACCTCGCCCGATAGCTGGGTCCGCCCCTAGACATGGCACGAACGGCCAGGACGGGCCTGGCAATGCGGCCTATCGAGTGGCACGGCACGACCAGTTGGACTGTGCTTGGGCCGGCCCGGCACGAAAGAGGCCCAGTCGGTCGATCCTTCCTTCGGCCTTGGCCCAGTCCCATCCCTTCCCTCGGCTTGGTGGCCTGGCCCAACCCCAACCCCCTCCCCAACCTGGCTGCTCAACCCAATCCCCAATCCCACGCGTCGCCTCCCTCAGTCCCTCTCCCTTCCGCCGCCTCCCTTCCTCTCCCTCCAGCCCGCCGCCCTCCCTTAACTCCTCCAGCCTCCCTCCCTCTCCGTCACTCCCTCCCCATGCGCTATCAGCTACCTCCCTCCCTCCGCCTCCTCCTTCCATGGCTCCCCCCTCGGGCCCTCCAAGATCCAGCGGTGGATATCCATGGCCATGGCGACCATGGAGGCGGAGGTGGCCATGGCGACAACTTGTGGAGATCCAGCGGCGGCGGGCTTCCTCCACCAAGATCCGGCAACAAGTGGTGGAGATCCAGTGACGGCCAGCTTCCTCCGTCAAGATCTGGCGACGAACGTGGCCTCGTCGTCGTCCCTCTCGCCCCTGTAGTCTTCCTGGGCGGCGGTCGCTGTCGTCTTCCCAGGCGACGCGGTCCTCGTCCTCGGCCTCGTCAAGTCGTCATCGTCAATGTCAAGGCCGCCGCTCGCTCAAGACCGGGCCTGGACGGACATGGCACGGCGGCGACCTGTCGTGCCTTGGGCCGTGCCTGGGCCTCGCTAGAGGCGAGTCGTGCCGGCACGGCATGACACAACGAGGTGGCCGTGTCCCAACGACGGCGAGATGCGCTCGAAGCACTGGCGGTGCGCGTCTTGCGCCGACATGGCACGGCCCGACTCTCAGCTCTACTTCTACATGCGCACATTTGCATCCCAGCCCCTGATTAATTATTTTGTTTGCACTAGTCATCTATTGTACGTAGCCTTTTTATCTAGGACTGCTTAATGGAAAATTCTTCTCCACGAACTGAAATTTCCTTGCGTAATTTTCTACAGAATCTATTCCACTCTTCATAACTTGTTCCAACCAAATTTACCTTTGATTGTTTCCATCTAACTATGACCTACATTTTTATTAAGATTTTGTACACACCCTATGAGAAAAGAAATCACAAGCGTACGTATATGGCTCCCTCCGGCCATAGAAGAATGACAATTTGGTACACGTATAGCCAAACTTTATAAACTTCAGCTATCAATATTTCTATGAATATTTAGATTGGATACTTAAACTCGTATGTGTATATTTGTCTCAAAAATACTTTTATAATATTATAATTTTGTTATACATTCTAAAATATATTATAATAGAAATTTATGGTCAAAGTGTAATTTTAGAGACCAAGTCGATGTCTAAAAACGCCGCTCTTTCGTGATTGAAGGGAATTGCTTAGAATTATGTTACCTGACAAGCAAGACATGCCTTAGAATTCGGAAGCCAAAGAACCAATCTGTAGATTGTAGAATCATCATCTTGTACTCGTCTGAAACACTCGATGGTTTTCTAGCTCTTGCTTCTATGGTATGGTTAGTTGCCATCATCTAGCAATGTAGAATGTACTTCAAAACTAGCCGCACCAGGCAGCCGGTCAAGCTTAATAATTGCTGCTAACGCTCACTCTAGATCATACTCCAGAGTCAATTAATGTCGGACTAGGACCATTGGTTCAAAAACTACGTACATTGAACGGCAGGAATCACCGATCTTTGAACGGCACTTCATGCTAGCTGTTATCGTATAGGAGTCGTATTTTAGGAGTATTTAAGTGCAGTAAGGCCCAGGTCATTCCGAAGGAGTTCTAGAAGAAGAATAGTGTGTTCCAAGGATTCTTTTGTTCAATTCAACAAGGAGGCAAAGCCAAAATGATAACTTCAACAAGAGATGCCGATCCTTTTCGTAGATGGCGAAGTAATCTCCTGTGTTCCATCGTCAATAGTTCAATGGGTTTTTTTTTTTTTGGTTTTCCTTATGTAAAGAAGTATATATAAACAATGAACTGCATGTACGAAGCAGAAGAAATCAATATTAATATTCTGTTGGCTGTTTTTCTTTTATTCGGTTTCTTCAAGAGTTTAGACGGGAGGAGAGGCGAATAAGCAGTGGCTTGTCAAACTTTCAAAGCCATCCCGGCTGCATTTATCGCTTTTTTTTCCTCCTAGAAAGCAAAATAAGGTGGAGAACTGCATGTAGCCTTCTCGAGTTCGAAAATTGCGACATCCTCACTTGAGGTATTCATTGTCCTCCAAATCGTTTTTTGAGAATAGCCAATTTGGTCCTCGAAGTTTTTCTCCAAGCTCACTTTCGTCATTTAGCTTTAAAAATAGAAAACATGTTCTCAAATTTTATTTTCAGACCAAAGAGAGACCTCAATTCCACGTATGCAGGATAAGTACCATCATAATGCATGAGATGGAGCGAGTGTAAAAGATAATAATGCCCTTGATCCATGAAGTGGAATCCTATGGCATGGTTATGCCCAGTCAGGTACGCTAGCTCGCACGGGTGAGTTTTGGCTAATCGGTTGCTATGCTAACTAGTCTAGTTATGCTATTTTTTTTTTTAAAAAAAAGACTAGACTTGCGTGCCCGTGAGCAAGAACATGAACAAGTTTAAAACCAGTTAACCCACCCTGATGCTACCTTAGTGAATGACAATCAACAATTACCTAACCCAACCGATTTCTATCATTTGCACATGCACACATGATCAGGCAAATCACAAAATTGAACATGTCTTCAACTAACCCCCTCTACTCGCTGCGCGCCGCTTGCTCATCGCCCACAGCAGTCGCTACTAGGTTCAAGCCTCCATCCGAACGAAATAAAAAGGGGAGAAGTGGTATAAACAGTGGAATGAATGGAGCGGCAAAAACGTCTTTAGCTGTTGGCCGAGTGACCTCCATGCATTAGGATGCTTACTCATGTGCCACGCCATGTGAACTGAGATTCCTCTTTGACCCAAAAAGAAAAGTTTGAGGATCTACTTAACTTTTCAAAGTTGGGGGACGAAATTGAGCCTGGAGGGAAATTTCGATTACCAAATTGGCTATATTCTCCCATCGTTTTTATTTCGATGAACAAATTGACTATTCTCCCATCGTTTTTTAGGGGTGTGGGCATAACCTGGCCATCCAATCACTGGAGGACTAAAATCGTTCAATTACATTTTGTATACACAAAAATCATTGTTAATTTTCCGTTACCGTTGCTTCTCGTGGTAACCACAAATGGATTAATTGGACATCTCACAGCGAGGTTATATTGGCGCTATGGTTTGCACTAGAGATGCTCCCACACAATCTATGCACCAAAAGTTAAGGTAGAAACCATTTTATAAAACACTTTAGGTTTTTTAGAACAGCTGAACCATGCGAAGAAGACTGAAACCCAATGAGAAATATTTCAACTGCAAGTTCGTGAGCAAAGCAGAGTGGAAAAAAGAAGTCATTTACTGCTTAGGATACTACTTATGATAGGTGCCAACACTCTAAAATCACACTGATCCATTTGTCATAGACATAATTATATATTAATCTGTAGCTACATAAAACTTTTTTTTCAAAAAAAGTGTAGCAAATTGTTAATCTCATCAAAAGAGCCCCTTTACCTCTTATTCCGGGGAGAGATGGCTAAGGGACTAGTAGTAATCTAGAAAGGGCTGGTTCTAGTTTTACTATCACCAAATTGTAAAAATAAAAAATAAAAAACACAAACCAGCAATGTGGAAAACATAGGCCCTTAATGGTGTGTTTATCAGTTGTAAATTCCGATGTTTAAGAGGGACTTTGCAAAATACCACATTAACAGGGTGGGGTAATTAGGCTGGTAACATCGCAAAAAGTTGGAATTAAAGAAATAAAATAACATTCAAAAGGTTAAAAAAATCTGGAAAATAACACTCCAAAAGAATATTCCATCACAAATTTTCCACAAAGACACGATTGCCCTTCTCTCCCAACTCTGACGTCTCTCTTTCGATCTCTCTTCGGCAAGCCGCGCCGCACCTCCTCTGCCATGCCACCACCTCGAATGCCACGTAATGGGGCGTCCCCACAAGCCCCTCAGCACGGCCCCAATCTGCGTCGACCCACACAGAGCGCGAGCGCCTCGGAGTACATCCTTGGCCGCGTGTGAAGAATGCATAGCTCCTAACAACATCGTCCATCTCTAGTTCTCTACCGTCCACTTGAAACGTTGCTCATCACTCACTGTGCCGAGAGCTTGAGGTAACCTGAGTTGGGGAACAAGATTACATGGTAGCATGTATCTCCCGCTCTGGTGAGGTACCCTCGAATCTATCCTCTCCTCAAAACTAATGGATTTTTCTTGCTCCTAGTGGCCCATATAAGCTCTTCTCCTTCCTCAGTGTCGTCCGTCTTCCCTAGCTCTGTGCGTCGTCGTCGGACCATACTCACTCGATTGCTTTGTAATAGAGCACTCCCCGTGACTTCATATATGTTGTGACACGTCTGCTGCATCTTCCAGACCACCAGAACGTCACCTTCAACTTCGCCCGAGGCGTCCTATCGCCTTCGCTTGTCACTGTGCTAACTCCGATGAGTCTCCAGCGAAACCGCTGCCATCACTGAGATCTCCCTGATGTAAGCAACCCATTTTACTTGATCTTGAATCTCTCTACTGTTCCCCATCGCCAACGTGCCGCGAACCGAGACTTAGTCATCCACCTCCTCTATTTGGAGGAGATGATTGTGCACTAGATGGAGGAGAGAGACTAGGGCAATATCATCCATTCACTCTTGGAGTGTTATTTTCCATAGTTTCACGTGATGGTAGTGTCATCTAGTCTATTATTTATCTAAAATCAAGTGGATGGGATGCTATTTCTTTTGGATGAAATGGGATCGTTATTGTTGAGTAAATGTCGCTGGTGAGTCCAGTCCGATCGATTACCTCGTAGACAAGCGTAGAATTGCTTAGAACAATGCAAGAACATAAGTACAGAATAGTAGATTGAACATAGAGATATGAAGAGACTTCTTGCTTTTCTTTATTGCTCTTATGTAAAATTGTAGTATAATAGTTGAGGTCCCCCTTTTATATAGGCTACTGGATGGATGAGGAGCCTAGCATAGGCTAGGCCTGCCTGGCCTAGGCCCGGTTTATTAACACTCCCCCTTGGGCATTCATACGTCATGTTCATATCTCATGAAAACTCCATAAAAACCCAGTGGAAAAAATTTAGAGAAAGAGTGCACGAAACACGTTCTGCTATGCTACATGAATTGTCTCATTAAAAACCTTAGCCGAGAAACTTCAGGAAAACTCGTCAAGGGAAAAAAAAGTACAATCCACCCTATTTCATTTAATCTCCAGGATTTATTCTTTGAGTACTCGAACTTCGTGATCAAGCTTTAATAATGAGTCCGTGAAGATTCTCTCCCTGTATTCTGCACTTCTCTAAGTCTTATCATTCCAATTCCATGTATGCATCTTTCAAAGCTAGATGTTGGAAGTGACTTAGTGAATAAATCTGCAAGATTTTCACATGACTTAGTATGTAGTACTTTAATTTCGTCCATCCTTTGCAATTCATGAGCATAGAAGAACTTGGGATTGATATGCTTTGTGAGTTGACTCTTCACATAATCCATCTGCACTTGTGCAACACAATCTGTATTATCTTCATAAATAATAGTGGGGGTTTGCGCGATATTCAATCCACACGACTGCTGGATGTGGTGAATCATCCGCTGAAACCAAGAACATTCTCGCGAGGCCTCGTACAATGCTATGATTCTCGAGTGGTTCGTCGAAGTTGATACAAAACTTTGCTTAAATGATTTTCATGAAATTACAGTTGCACCACATAGGAATACATAGCATGTTTGCGACTTAGCTGTATGCGGGTCTGACAGATACCTGGTATCTGCATAGCCATTCATAGTTAGGTCTTGATTCTTTCTGTAGAATAGACCAAGATCTTTGCTTCCTTGGAGGTATCGAAAGATGTTCTTTATTCCCTCCTAATGCCTTTTAGTAGGTTCTGCACTATACCTTGCTAGTAGGTTCACGACAAATGCAATGTCCGGTATATGAGTGCTTCTACTGCACTCAAGTATGGGAATTCCGGTCCTAGGACTTCCTCCCCCTCTTCTTTAGGTCTGTACGGGTCCTAGTCTTGCTGCGAGGATCTTTCGATCATCGGCACTTTCAAAGGATATGCATTTCCAAAGCTGAACCTTTCTAACACTTTCTGAGTGTAGGTTGCCTGATGTACTAAAATCCCTTCATGGGAATGCTCAAGCTGCAAGCCTAAGCAATATTTGGTTTTACCCAATTCTTTCATTTCGAACTTTGACTCAAGGTAAGAGCTTACTTTCTTAATATCTTCCAGGATCCCGATGATATTCAGATCGTCTACATATATTGAGATTATACAAAATCTATCATGGGATCGTTGTGCAAATACACATGGACAATCTTCATTGTTCATGTAGCCTCTCTTGCATATAAAATCGCTTAAGTGATTATACCACATTCTGTCTGATTGCTTCAATCCATATAGTGACTTTCTGAGTTGCACACTTTACAAATTTTTATTTTCTCTGTCTTGGTTCGGGACAGAGATATCTTCAGGTACCTTCATATAAATGTTCGAATCCAAGTTTTCATAAAGGTATGCAGTTTCCACATCCATCAATTTCATTTCTAAATTCAGGTTTAGTACCATTGAGATTAAATATCTAAAGGTTGTTCCGCCCATGACCGGGGAATATGTTTATTCATAATCGACTCCTAGTCATTGAGTGAAACGTTATACAACAAGCCTTGCTTTATGTCCTACAACTTCATTATTTTCATTTCTTTTTTGAACAAATACCCACTTATGCCCTATCGGGTGCACATGGGGAGGCGTGCGGCTTACAAGCCCAAACATATCTCTTTTATTCAGAGATAATAATTCTGCTTCTATTGCCTTCTTCCAATCTTCCCAATCTGATCTTTTCTTACATTCAGCGAGTGATGCAGGCTCTAGATCAAGATCGATGATTGTTGCAATTTTCTTTGCAAAATAAATGTCACATTGGTTTTTGTCCTATTCATAGATTCTCCCGTGGTCATATAATTTATAGCTATTTCTTCATAGGGTGATTCTTCTAATGCTTCTACTCGCTCACCGCTACTTCCAATTGCGGTTGCAAGTCTCTTTAGTTTTTCAGCTCCGATGTGTGCGCACACATCGGAGCTAATGTCTCCCTCCGTGGGGATGTTCAAGTTCGGTATGCCTTTTACTGAAGGTTCCATACTGGTGCCAGATCTCAACTGGCTCCCCTTCTGGTTCTAAGGAACTTCAGTGATCGGCTGTGTCAAGTCATTATCCTTTTTCGTCAGGCGTCCCTGGTTACTTGGGATTCGAGGGGCCAGAGTTCTCATCCTTTTATTCTGAGGGCTCTGGACGGGATTAGGGGTAAATTCTATTTTCTCTGGTATTTCAACCCTCTTTGGTGCATCGCGTGCAGATACATGCGACTTGGTCACACTCTTCAAATCACTAAACTGGTCAGGCAGTTAATTCGCTAATGCTTGCAAATTAATTATCTTCTGGACTTCTCTATTTTCTTCACTAGTGCACGGATCATGTGCATGGATTCCTGTGGCTTGCCACGTTATTTCTCGATATTTTCCATCAAAGGGTTGATTTCCCCCTAATGACGGAAAACTATCCTCATCAAATTTGTTATCAGCGAAGTGGGTAGTATGCAAATCTCTAGTCGTGGGGTCCAGATACCTGATTATGGATGTTGTCTCATAACCAATGTATATCCCAGACTTTCGAAGAGGGCCCATTGCAGTTCGCTGCGGTGCTGGTATAGGTACATAAAACTTGCAACCAAACTTGTGGAGATGAGAGATTTTCGGTGCTGACCCTTGCGCTAGTTGCATAGGTGAATGGATGTTATATGCCGACGATCTAAAATTGATGAGAGTTGCTGCGTGCAGGACTACGTGTCTCCAACATGTAGCTGGTAAATTATAATTCTGCAAAAGCGGTCAGGCAATAAATTTAATTCTTTTAATTAATGCCTCTGCTAGTCCATTCTGGGTGTGGACATGCAGTACGGAATGCTCAACGATAATTCCCATTGCCATGCAATAATCATCAAATGCCTTTGAAGTAAATTCTTCGGCGTTATTCATTCTAATGGACTTCACATGCTGATCAGAGAAATTATTCTTAATTTTAATTATCTACGAGATCAGCTTTACAAAAGCATGATTTTTCGTAGACAATAAACATATGTGTGACCATTTCGAGGAAGCATCGATGAGCACCATAAAGTACCTGAATGGCCCTGACAGGGGTTGTATAGGACCACAAATGTCTCCCTATATACGGTCCAGGAATGCAGAGATTTCATCCTTCACTTTCAGAGCAGAAGGTCTAGTAATTAATTTCCTAGTGGCATATGCGGGGCGCACAAAATCTTCTTGATTCAAGAAATTATTTACATTAATATTATGTCTCTGAGAATTGTTAATTGTATTTTTCATCATCCTAAAACCGAGATGGCCTAATCTACCATGCTAGAGACAGAAAAGGTCAGAGTTTCTAAAAGTGGTTTTCAGGATAGTATAGGCTACAGGTGCCCTAATATTAGTGTAGTATAGCCCAGATTCATATGAAGGAAGTCGTTCTAATACCTTTTTTATTTTCTTCACGCTTTGTAATGGAATTTTTTATATTAATTAACCCTTTTAAAATTTCTTTTAAAGTCGACCCCCCGCGAACTTTATTTCCAATTCTGACCCCTTTGGTCACGTTACTGGTGGTGACGTGACAAAACAACACTATCATGCCAGCCCGTATTTGGGCAAACTCTTGTCACGCCACTGGTGGTAGCGTGACAGTGTTGTTTGGTCACGCTACCACCAGTGGCGTGACAAAAAGTGCTATTTTAGCGGACTTATTCTATGGCGTGACAGCATTATTTTGTCACGCCACCACCCGTGGCGTGACCAAAGGGGTCAGAATTGGAAATAAAGTGCGCTGGGGTTAACTTTAAAATAAAATTTTAAAAAGGGTTAATTAATAAAAAAAATTCTTTGTAATGAGCAGGTATTCCTTACCATACTTTTCTTCGGTCTCTGCGTGGAGACCGTTAGCGCAAATATCCTTAAAGCCTAGGAGAGTTCTAGTCGATTCTGGGTACAACAACGCTTCTTCAATGACCAATGTTGTGCCCATTGGGAGTATAATTGTGGCTCTTCCTGAGCTTATTATACAAGTATCGCTGCCTGCGATTGTCGTAAGACTACCAGCATTCTTGCTGGTCGACTGGATTTTTTTTGTCTCTCTCAAGATGGTATTCATTATGCCGCTATCCGCTTGGCAAACTTACTCCATAGGGCGCCACACATGTTCTGATATAAAGTATTTATTAATATGAGATAGAAAGTAATCCACATATAAATAAAATACGCTAAAACAAAACATAACTTGCTATTATTAACACGGGAAAAAGTCTTGCAGGACTCATTATAAGAATTTAATGCTTTCCTCTCCTAGAGATTACAAATATTATTCAATAATTCAATATTCTATCACAACCATAAACTGCAAATGACTATAAAAATCTGAGTGCAATGCGTGCACTAGATTGAATTAGCGAAGTATGAAGAAACTTCTACCTGAATCTGTTCCATGTCCATCTTCTCTTATTCGGCAACTACAGCTACGGCCGCTGCGATATCCAAAGAAGGTGTGATGGGGGCTGCTACTAGGCTGTCCACATCCATGGGTGCAACCAATGGGTGTAGATCCTCTGTGCCTGCAATGACAATGTGTGCCTCATGTTGTCATTCGCCCTTCTTCTTAGACTTGAAAGCATCAATCACGTGCTGCGGCTCACGGCAAACACGTGACCAATGTCCCCATGTGCCACATTTGTAGCAACTTTGGTCCTGCTGGCCATAGGACTTCTCATCACGATTCTTTTGTCCGCCCTTCTTGGCTTGAGCATTCTGCTTGGTTTTACGACCCAGGATCTTACCCTTCTTGCCTCTTTCCCTTGAGTGAGGCTTTCTCACGTTGTAGCTGCTAGCATTGACTTCATGGCCAACATTGCTACTAGACGGCTGTGAGATGTAGTTCTTCCTTAGAACATCATCTTAAGCTTCCGCAACTTGCATGATATCAATCAATCCTGCATACTCATTGTAGCCGTCTTGACGATAGTTGCGTGCAGATTACACCGCATTCGGCTGAAAGGTAGAGAGAGCTTTCTCAATTTTCTCCTCATCTGTGATTACCTTACCATAGAGCTGAAGACTGGTACAAATTCCGTGTAAAGCATAATTGTACTCCCCCACGATCTTGTAGTCAGCAAAATATAGTCGATTCCATTCCTGCTCTGCCCGAGGAAGAATGGTGTACTTCGACTTCTCGAACCGCTTCTTCAATGCGGTCCACAAAGCTAGTGCATTCTTCTCCACCATATACTCATTCTTAAGCATTAGATAGAGATGTCGTATGAGAAAATGAAGCGCCTGGTCATTTTCCTCAGCGGTTGGAATGGCATCCTTCAAGGTGCCCAATCCTATAGCTGCACGGAGCTTCTTGGCCCCAAGTACGATTTCGACGTCTGATGTCCAAGTCAAGTAATTCTGGCCATACTATGCCAACTCTTCAAACTCCCTATTCGTGATGCTAGTCATCTGCATATTTATGCAAAGAGTTCATAAGATTACTGCTGGTAATTTGCATAAAATGGTTGCAAAAATTCTCATAATCAAAACAATCACAAATAATCACAAATAGTTCTATGCATTTTTCGTGATTTACTGCTATTTTCAATGACTAAAAGCAATATAAACAATCACAAATAATCAAAACAATAAATACAATATATAAATTGCATAGAAATAACAATAATAAAGTTAAACATGCTTCAAATGCTAAAACCGATTCAAAATTTGAATTCCCGAGGCCCTTTTCTGCTAGAATATTAATTTTCAGCGAATTCTGCAATTTTCAGGGGCTAAACCGCTAATTTTATGTTCTGAGAAAAAATTTCACGTAATTTTTAGAATTTCCGAGGGCCTTCTTGCAAAAATTAGGATTTTGTCTTTTTTCTGGCCATTCCTTCCGTGCTCGATCCAAATTTATTTATGCTCGCCCACTCGGTACGGTTCAAGAGGAGGTGAGGGTAGGGTTTTCAACCCTGTTCTCAGGTAGCGGTGCGTGGTGTGGTGGCCGGCGGCGGTAACGGGCAACTCTGCGGCGCGACGCGGCCTCCGTGTGGTTGGCGGCGGCGGTCGCGAAACCATGCGTGGGGCCGTGGTGGAGGCGGCGGGCGCGGCGCATCTGATGCGAAGAGGGGTGGGCGGTAAGCCGACGCCGGGTGGAGCTGTCGGGCGGCTCGGAGTGGTGCGCGGTTGGTCGTGTGCGGCGGTCGGTGCGGGTGATTCGAGGCAACGGCGACCGTGGTCGTGTGGGACCGGACCGCGGCGTAGGCTGGCGGCCTTCTGGCGGCGGCAGGAGGCCGGCCGGTGGTGTCGCGCCCGATGGCTACATGGGGCCTTCGGCGGCTGGCGGCAATTCTTTGTCTTGGCGTCGTGGCGATAATGGGCGGGCGCCGATTTGAGCGGCGTTGAGGAGGGCCGTCTGGTGCGGCGTCGGCCGACAATGGTCGCGACTCGGTAGTGGAGGACCCGTCTTGGGCGACCTTGAGCCCGTGGCCACAAGACGGCAGACGCGGACGGCGTGTAGGCGGCGGCGGCCATGGCGCGGTGCGATGTTGCGCTTGTGCGAGACAATGGCCGGGTGGGTTTTCGGGTCGGTGGTCGTGGGGGGGCGGAGGCGCTGACGCACGACGGCAGCGTGGAGGCTAGGTGGCCGGCTTCAAGCCGGTAGTGGCGACGTCAATTTTTTTACGTACTGTTAATGCAATTACTGTTCATGCAATCCACCAATCGGCTTGGCCGATGACTTCAAGTCTGCTCGCGATAGATTAGAACGGATTTGCAATCCACAGTGCAATCATCATCTACTCTTTCATGCAATCTACCGATTAGCATTGTGCTAACGACTTCAAGTTGGCTCGCGGTAGATTAGAGCGGATTTGCACCGTATGATAAAATAATCTAGAAAACAACAATTGCGGAATTGAAAGCGATCTAGAAAAACGATTTGATCTACGAGCGTCGTGCTAAGACGGTTTACCTTTTGATCTGAGAAGAGTAGGTCAGAGTCCATCGTACTAATAACATATTGAGTAACCGTCGCTGGTGAGTCCAGTCCGATCGATTACCTCGTAGACAAGCGTAGAATCGTTTTGAACAATGCAAAAACACAAGTATAAAATAGTAGATTGAACTCAGAGATATAGGAGAGCTTCTTGCTTCTTTTTATTACTCTTCTATAAAATTGTAGTACATAGTTAAAATTATTTTTATATAAACTGGATAGACGATGAGTCCATCGTACACCCGATTTCTTAACATTTATTTATCTGAGATGCCTCGGAGTTTATATTGCAATATCTCTTGGCTTTGACCAGTGCCGCTCTATGACTCTCTCTCTCTCTCTCATCTCCATTTACTTTTCTCCCCCCTTCTCCCCTCTTTTGTTCTTATATCCACGCCCTACCATCTGCTTTCCTCCCCCCCGTCCTCCTCCTCCTTGTCCTAGATGCCAATCGCTTCCTGAGCAGCGAGTAAATCTCCACCCATTCGCAAGTGCCGGCGCGGTTTCCGCGGCGAAGTGTTTGGTCCAGGTGCGATCTTGCGCTCTTGGTTCTTCCTTTTCCTCTTTCTTCTCGTGAATTATTTGCTGTTTTTAGGTGGGGTTTTGAGCTTCTTCTTGGTTGGTTCCGATGCGAGTTCCGCTGCTGCTTGGATCTCTCTCATTTGACTAATCGCTTGCTGCTCAGTTCAGAAGTGCTTTTTGTGGGACCCTTTTTGTGCCTACCCCCCTTGCATTATAGATTTCGCGGAATGGAATGAAGGTTAGGATTGGGCATATAATCTTGGGTTTAAGCTTTACATTTCCCTCCCATCTTCGTAGTGGCAAGTAAATTGGAGCCGCTAAGGCCCAAAATGTTGGAAGAAATGTGGGGAAAATTATCCTTTGAACATTTTAGCAGTGCTCCCTTAGCAATTCTTTGTTTGCCGGCCATAAAAATGCAACAGCAGTTCATATGATGTCATGCTGGTGAAGTTTTCCAGTTATTAGTTTCGATCCCTATGCAACTGCAGTACATAGTAGCCAAGGTTGCTTATTTTAGTTGGCCTCTTGACCCAAATTGTTAATTCAGTTAGATTTGGTGAGAATCCGACTATTCAACTCCCCGCCGTTTTAGTGTGGAAGTTGTTGCAGGCATGCCCAATTTCTGTGAAGTTGCATCGGAAACGAGCTAATAATGTGTTTTAAAATCGAATGTTGCGTCTGTTGACCAATGTATCTAACCAGCCAGCTCCTGTAGCTTTGATCTCACTTTGAATTTTGATAGATCGACGAATTTATTGAGGAAAGGGTGTAATTTTAGTACTTTAGGTATCTCCACTTCTCCAGTAATGGTTTGGAAGTTTGGATTGTTCAATTGAGAGGTGTTGTACCGAGCCAGAGAAATCATAGTTAAGTTGGTTGCTCATGCAAGGCTTTGGCACCTTTTGCACCGTCTGTTGTACTGGATTTGGCTTTAACAGATGCAATACATCACAGCTTTTTTGTGTTGCCAACGACTAACTGCTGTAATGCAATGCAGGACCAGTTACTTTTGTGATATGAGCTATTTCAGCATTCTTTTTGAAATTCTGCATCAACTTTTCCGCAGTGTACAGATGATGGGTTGCTTCACTGTTCTGAGATCCAAGAGGAAGAAAAACCCTCTTGTTGCAAGCAAGAAACAGGCTGATGCAAGGGAAAGTACGTCTTCTAGGCTTCCCGAGCCAGAATCTCATGTGCCATCCTTGCAATCAGCTCCTCCTAGTTTTAGGAACAGGGCTAAAATCTGCCAGTCGGCAAAGAAAGCTTCTTACAGCAGAGCGCGCGTGCTGTCTGCCCCTTCAAGCCTAATTGCGGTTGATCAGGATGGCCTTCCATATGCTGAATTTGATGATCAAGATGACTCTAGGGGTAAGGGAGGGTCGATAAAGGGGCACCGTTTTTCAAATCCACTGCCCCTTCCTCTTCCCTCACCAGAAGGAAGTTCTTTGAGGAACTTTGGTAGCTTCAAAGCCATCAATGGTAGCTTCAAAGCCATCAATGCAAGTGTACCACTTGAGACTTCAGGCCCTCTCCCACTGCCTCCAAAGAGGTGTGATGGCCTTAAGAACTTCTCTTATGAGGTGGTTTCATCTGCTTGCCAGTGGTTTTCTGGTGATCAGTGTGTCTCAGAAACTCTCACTTCAACATCATACAAGGCATCCTTCAGGGATGATTTTGTTGACCCAAAGACCACAGAAGCAATAGTAGCTCGATTACTCCCCTCCACTCAGGTACCGTTCTCTCTGCAGTTTAATTGTATATTTCCCTAGTTTTTGTTGTTGTTTTGGATGTAAGGCGATAGGTTTGCAAATTGCTTGCTAGAGCAATTTTAGCCATGAGATTGCCTCAACAATTTGTTAGGCTGGTCAGCTTGCCAACGCAGATGGTTGGCATTTTATAGTGCACTTCTAATTCTTTCTGGGTGGTGACTTGGAGAATTCTGCTTATCCACTGGACAACTTTGCAGCATTTATTATGTTAAGAAGCTGAACTTAGCAGACTGTTTTCTAGTCATGTGATCTATGCTTACTTGTATGCGGTCATATTATGCTATGCTGCCCCCAGCAGAAATAACTAGCTTTGTATTTTTTAGAATACCAGCATAGGTGGGGTTAGGTAACAGGCTTTGAAGGCAGACCATGTGTTTGATTCTCTTTCTTTTTACTACAAGATGCTTTCTGTACTCCTTCATAATCTAATCCTGGTTTTATCTCTTGTGGGCTGTTCTTTTCCCCCATTGATGTTTATTTGGTATGCGATATCTCATGCTTTATATTGTATGCTGTTTAAAGAGTGGCTTTCTCTGATGTAGACAAGTTTTGTCTAATGATCCTTGGCAATGTCCTGTTCACCTTTATTGAAAGTCGATATGTAAGGAACCTCCAAAAACACTCTGGTGCTAATATGTAGCTCTGAACCTGCAGAACTTCTAGCGTGTCTGTGACTCAATTGGGTATTTTTACCTTTTTAGCGTAATGGCTACCTGATGCGCCACTCTATTTCTTGGATCATCCTGATGTAATATTGACAATTTAACTGGTTAGGGTACTGATGCAACATGATGTTTTGTTACTCTGCAGAGTTTGAAAGAGTTTAAAACACAAGTGAATACATTGGCATCGCTTCAGCATCCCAATTTATGTAAACTAATTGGCTTTCATGCAAGAGAAGATTCTAATGAAAGGATGTTGGTCTATGAGCGGCTTTACCATGGAAGCTTAGACAAACTACTCTTTGGAAGACCGGATGGTCGTTTCATGGACTGGTCTACACGTTTGAAGGTTACCCTGGGTGCTGCTAGAGGTCTAGCTTTCTTACACGATGAAGGACCCTTTCAGGTGACTGCTCCTTCTTAAACTCTTTTGACATGACAAAAAAAGTCATGGTTTTCATTTTACCATGTTTTCTTACACCTTGATTGATAGTTATGGTTTAATTTTTTATTCATATTTCTATTTTTCACAGGCAATGTATAATGAGTTCTCAACTTCAAACATCCAAATAGACAAAGATTTCACTGCAAAGTTATCAGGATATGGATGTGTTAGCTTCAATTCTGAGGAGATACCTAATGCATCTGTGGTAAGTTCCTTTTTGAAAACATTATACAAGTTCTAGTTATCCTTAGAGTGGGAGCACAACTCATTGCCTCATTCCTTTCTATAGGTTCACGTAGTATGTTCCACTACATTTTATACTACTCAGTTTACATGGATTCTGCCTTGCGTGCTTTTAACTTAGATTAATATAGAACTTGATATTCAGTTCTCAACTACCTAATAATATGATGTATTACTACTTCGCATAATATTCATTTAGCGATCAATATGTCATATTGTTTACTGGAGATGTTATTCTTGGTCAGGCTGCTGCAAACCTCTCAGTAGAGACATTGGAGAAAGGTGTACTGACTCCCAAGAGTAACGTATGGAGCTTTGGAGTTGTCCTACTGGAGCTAATAACAGGAAGGAAGAACCTTGATGCCCGTTCCTCAAAAGAAGAACGTAATATTGTCAAGTGGACTAGGCCTTTCCTCACTGATGATAGTCGTCTATCCCTCATCATGGATCCCCGTATAAAAGGACGCTTTCCTACCAAGGCTGCTCGGATTATAGCAGATATCATACTAAAATGCCTTCGTAAAGATCCATCAGAGAGACCTACCATGAGGGCCATCGTGGAGTCCCTAGCAAGCGTCCAGGACATAAAGGTTCCGTGTCGATATCCTTTGCAAGAGCCATCTGCTGCCCCAAGAAAAGTGATGTTAAAATCTACGAGTCTCAATGGCATCGTTCCTCAGCATCCTGTCATAACCTTCTCCCCATCTCCCCCATTGCGAAACCAACACTTGCTCTCACCAAGATCATCCACATCTGCACTGTTTCCTCCAAGAACCTGTGCTTCCACTATTACTCTGGATGACCCCAGGGTAAGCTCTATGAAGAAATCACCTCCCCCTATTCTGCGGAGGTCTGGTGTTGAAGGTTTTTGATTGTCCATATTGTTCTTTTCTTTTCTTTTGATTTATTTGTTTTTTTGTTAGCCTAGTGATTTTAGTGTTATCTGAGATATTGCAAGACAAATGGCCTTCTGTACTACCCTTAATAACTAAGAAGGGCAGAGTGAACTGTAGATAGAACCAGGTTGTATATACTTTTCGTTCTCTAATTAGATGGGAGCTGCGTGTTGAGTGGGCCCTGTAACCTCATTATGCAATAAACGTTACTCAGTTTTTGTTTCCCGTCAAACATTTCAGCCATTTGCCTATTTCTGTTGGGTGCCAAGTGGAGGTGTTGCTTGTCGGCAAGTACTGGTTTGTTGAATGTTCTATCCACACGCTGATACCATGTCGCAGCTGTTACAATGATCCATTCATAATATTTGTTGCCGTAGTTAGAGCTGTTGAATTCCTGTCTGTGGAATGTTCATTTCATCGTTGCAATTGTTGACTATGACCAGCCCTGCTTGCTTGTTGTATTATCATTTGCCAAAATGTTGGTTTTGCTTGTTCCCAATTCAGTGTCATCCGCAATCTGCTGTTTATGTATGAACTGGAATGCTTTGGAATTTATTTATTTATTTGTTAATTTTGCGACTAGAATACTTTGGAACATTAGTTACAGTTCCAGGTATTGTTTTGTTTCTCCTAGCGTCAGAAAAGTCGGTGCATCCAGTGCTATTTTTCTTTTCTGTTTCTTGTTCTTCAGTCGTCACCAATGAGCCGGTGGGTAAACTGTTCTTTTTGACTGGTTCTGTATTAGATTGGGATGTGAATGACCAGAACTGTCATTCTGTGAATCAAACCTCTTGACTGCGGTGAGCGCTAATGGCCTAATCCAGTGTACCGGCTGTTAAATGATGACTTGATTTTTCAACCGAAATCCTCCACAGTTTGTTTGGCCTCACCCAGCGTCACTCTTTTTTGCACCAAGGTTGTGACTGCATCAGAAGGTCCCCATACTCCAATGCCATGATTGGATCCAGCCTAACCAGACCAGATATAATTGATCGGGTCGATCAGGTCACACGGAATTACTAGACCGGCAAAGAAGAGACTTCAACCTGATATCACCGCATTACAGTGTAAATAAAAGGTGTCTTACTGGTCTTTGGTTCACAAAAACTAGTCAATTTGGACATTGATATGGTCCCAAAATACAATCTTGATCACTAATTAATATTGTAATATATTTATAAAATCCAATAAAATTATAATATTACGAAAGTACTAAACATATGATTTTCATGTATCTAATCTAAATTTTTTAAAAGACATCGATAAGTCAAAGTTTCCAAAGTTTGACTGCATGCATTCCAAAACGACTTATTTATGTGAACTCAAGGGAGTATTATTGAGTTTCATGCACCAACCATTTCACTCGAAAGATTAAACTTGTGAGGAAAAACCGGCAACCTCAGGCCTAAGATGTGGAGTAGAAATGGACTGCAATTTTTTTAAAAAATTGTGTCAGCCGAGTCCTGAATTCAAGACCTCTAGACTCTGATACCATATTAAATTTCATGCACCAACCAGTTCACCAAAAGCTTAAGCTCATGAGAAAAGACCGACAATTCACTTATACTTCAACGACTATCTTATCGGTTAGTATCACATACCGCCTTGAAATAACCCGAATTTCTGATTTTTTTTTTTAGTTTGGTTAAATTTGAATTTCTTGCCCAATTTAGAAAGTTTCCTCCAAAATCCGTCTTGCTCTTTTGGCTTTGCGTTTTCCTCAGCCCGAAGGCGTCTTTTTCCCGAGTGTTTTCTCCCATGCTCCTTCCTCACGTGCGTCACACCGCCGTTCGCCGCCCGCGCACCACCTCACTTCGCCATCGCTTACGCTTGCACCAAACTGCCATAGCACTCCGCCACCTCACCTCGCCGTCCACCTTCGTCGCGCCATTAATGGCCCATGCCAGCGATGCTCACCTCGCGCCTTCGCCGCGCCAACTCCTGCGCCGTGCGCATTGTGTCCGGCTTCTCCATCGCATGCCCTCGCGCTAGTGAAGCACTCTCGCCACCGCGACGCTACCGTACACCTGCCTTAACTCCGCACGGCGCCAATCCCGCTATGTCGCACACTTCGCCACCACGCGCTGGCGCCACCGCTTCCTCGCGCTATAAAAGCCCACCAACCCGCGCCTACTTCGTCACTAGCACCTCCTGATCCACACCCCCACCACCTTTCTTCCCCAACGTCGGCGAATCACAGGAATTTCCGTCGCCCAGCCTTTCTTCCTCGACGAGTCCAAAGGCAATCCCATTGCCACCAACTCGCCCTTCACCTCCCAACCCTGTCACAACCACCGCGTCTCCATCTCGAAACTTCCCCCCAACCCCTTCGCCCTTATCCTCGCCTCCACCTTGCCGGCACCATCCTCCACCGGTGCGCCGCCCACGATTCACGTGGCTAGGCCGCTTCGGTGCATCCCACACCCCACTGCCACCTCCCCCATGACCCACTACACTCACTGGTGCTCAAGCCTCGACCAATTTGGTCAAAGCACCACCGAATCGCCACCGCCTACTTCCTCTGCTTCGGCCTTGCGCCACCGTCGTCACCACCCATCCTCGAGCCACCGCTGCCAGCAAAAAACCCAAAAATGGGTCGCGCACGTTGCGGTGATGCTCGCTGCACCACCCGGCGCCACCACCTACCACCAAAGCCGCCGCTACCGTCGGCTCGAGTGAGCTAGAGCACGCTCTGGCTCGAAGCTAAGCGCAGCTCAAGCTGCCTAGAGCTGGGCCTTAGGCTTGGCCTAATGAATGTTGGGCTTCGTCCAACACTATGCTCTTGCATTGTTCCATGACCAGTCCAAAAGGCAGCCCAACACTATTTATAGTCCATTACTATTCATCAAAACCCATTAACCACAGACCAAAATCCGACACTAGTTATCCAACCCCGATACATAGTGAATAGTGTTGACCGACATCGTTCATTTAACCGTTACTATTCACCCTAAACCCATTACACGCTGCACACACACACGTGCACACATATATATATATATATATATATATATATATATATATATATATATATATATATATATATATATATATATATGTCCATTTTACGACAGTTTCAAGCCCGTGAATCCAATTTTCAACTCCGTTTAACCAGACCAGGCACCCAATAATCAATAATTTCTATTCGTGACACCACCTTTCTTTATATCTTTTTCTGAATTTATTTATTTCATGTTGTTCTCAGATCGCTCCTTGTTGAGTCCGAATTTTCATTTGGATTATTTTATTTTGCGTTAGGTCTCGACTTCAACGACCAAGCTCCGGAAAACGCCGGACAAGACGAGTTAATAGAAGACTGAGCAAGGAGGCAAGTCACATTCATTTGATCATTTTGAGTCTACATTTCATGTGCCTATATTATTACTTTCATTATCATATTTATGCTAATTATTTTAATATTGAAATAATACTTTTGAATGCTATGATTGGTAGATAAATTCCATGACCCCACATATAGGCCCTCCTATTATTTGTAGGCCATATTCACCTTGACAACTTTATGTTACATAAAATGATAACTAAATATTTAGCATTGTCACATAATGTGTTTGTAAATTCTGAAAAAGAGTATAGGCTATCCGCCAATGGTTTTGATGAAGAGTTAGGGGTTGAGATCAAGAGGATGAACAACACAAGATACTTGACAAAAGTGAGTCAAAGGTGGGACCAAGCAGGTGGACAGCCACGAGTTGGTGTTGGTCTATTTCCTCACTGGAGACAGGTAAGGACAAGAACCTTATGCCAAATAACAGACATAGAAATCACTCAACCACGAGTTATCCAACTTGGCTTAGTACACTGGTCTTCCGATTGAATATCTATAGGATGACACCTGCTCTTGTGTACAGAGCAGCCGCGGTTTGGGGGTGGGACAAGAGTGAAAACAGAGAAACACTCGTTGGTCTACACAACGGTAGGTACCGTCAGCATCGGACCGCGCGTTCCACTATTGACTAGTGGTTTCCTGATTATTGTATGGTCCAAGAACCTACCGGGTAGAGGCTAGAAAAGGTTGAGCAGTGAAAAGGCTTTGTTATCTTAGCTCAGTCGCATGCTAACGTGTTGCATGTTTATGGCCTGACATTGTGAGTCTAAGGTATCTTGTGGGTAAAGTTGGGCAACTCTACAGAGTATAATTAAAGGTATTCGGATATGCCGTGCTTCCGGTTAATGAAGTTGTGTTCATAAGTGACTTAGTACATGAGGCATAAGTGGAGATGTTGAGATGGTAATCACAATTGCTGAGTAAACCCATAGGGTTGTATTAATATGATTTTATTGTTTTAAAGATAAACTACTTTAACTTAAATGATGCATCACATATACCTGATATGGTCAACCCTAAACAATCGATTGAACTCCTAGCATGCAGTTAATTAGCTTTTCCATGTAGCTTACTGAGTACGGTTGTGTACTCATACTTGCTAAATCAATTACAGAAGAAAAGTTGGAGAACTCTGAGGATTTTGTTGAAGAAGGTTCGGTGGACCTCTGGATAGCAATGATTACTGGAATTAGGTCTCGACCATGGTCAAACGTGCTTATGGTTTGAAAATTCTTTTGCCTTGTAATGTATTAACTTTGGGCTCTGATGCCTATTTCTATGTCAAAACTGACTATGAAGTCTCATCCTTGTTTAATAAAAGCTTGGCTTTTAATGTAATCGAAAGTTTGCATGTGATGCTATTTCTTGCTTCATATCCTCAATAGTTGTGAAAAGTATGACGGTTTCAGAGATGGGTCGTTTCAGTGCTCATTCGTCAACATTATGCATCTTACTTCTTTAGTTTCCAACGTACTCAGAGTCTCAGACCATCTTAGCCACCTGCCGGCCGGCTGCCGCTCCATGCCCGTGCCGTGCGTGCACCGACTCGCGGCCGCTTCTGTCGTGCCTGCGCTTTGCGGCGCACCACCTGCCTGCCGCCTTGCCCATTGAAACAGCTGCCTACTCGGGTCGCGCGCCCGCGCCCGCGCTCAACGCCGTGCGCTGCCATCTGCCGCCCGCTCATCGTATGGTGGGCTTCCGCACGCTCGTGGTAAGCTACTACTTGCGTCTTAGCCAGCTAGCGCTCACGCACCCGCGCCCCGTACGCGTAATAGGCTCATGTCGTCATGCGGTCATGCCGTGCTGCTGCCACCGCCTGATCCGTCACGCAGGCACGCAGGCGTGCATCGGCTCCACGCGTCTGCACCATCCTCGGACCGAGCGGCGAGTGTTTTGTAGCTTTTGATCGACGGTAAGTCGGTAATGTACGGAACCATCTGTGCATGTCAATGTCTAGGAAGGCACATTGCTCCCAGAGGTACGGGATGCAAACAGCATCGCCTCCTTTCCCAAAACGCATACTACGAGCAACTTGCAACGTCGCATCGTACGTGCCAAGACATTGCCCATGTATGCGCCAGAGTGTCCGCTTGCGTGGCAGATGTGGACTGTTGATGCTGATCAGCTGGGTAAACAACACTGATGAAACTGTCGAACATACGGTGGTCATACGCTCTCATATATCTATCTATCTTATTAAAGCAACGAAAAAGGTTTAAGGACTAGAAAATACCACGTTAATCGGAGTAGAAAGAAAAATATCTACACCGTCAATTTTTGTAGGTCGGTAGATTCCTAGATATATGTACATATTAAAGTCGTAATACAAATTGATTCTTTATATATATCTACCATATATTTGTTGGAAACGTATCCTGTTAGTACTCACAGAAATCCAATTTGAGAAACATATATTTTTTCTTTAGGAAAAAGGAACGACTAGATGCCCACGTACGTACCTCTCCTATCGTCAACCACGCGAGAGAAAAAAAGAAAGAAAGAAAACACCGTAATCCGCTTGCACGCATTGGACGCGTTGAGGCAAGCCAGATCCTAGCTCGCGTCCAGGCGCACCGATCACCTGGCCTCTGGAATTGTTGGCTAATCTAGCTGTTTTGCGATCCGTAATTACAAATTTAACAATGTAAAAATCGATTTTGTAAAAATAGCACCGCTGACGCACGGGCATCGTACGCCAGCGGCCTGACGAGGATTAAAACCTCTATGTATTATTTTAATAAAAGACCATACGTCTTCATGATCGTAACCCCTAAGACTAACGACCTCCCTGGTCGTTAGTATTCCGAAGGTTACTTAATCGGGTACCTCGGTCGGATGAGGCTTTGTGCCTAATCCCCACCGGATAACCGCCGTAAAATTATCGGATCGATATTTCTTATCGTATGATAAATGGAACACGTATATACATTCCAAACCATGCGATGGTACAACCTCGAGACATCGACTATTAACCACCCTACGGTTAAGCTTTTCACAGTAACCGCAAGGAAGTTAGCACGTTGTTAATCGCTTCCACCGTTCGACCGGTCGTAACGCTTTCACCAGGACGCCTTCTAGGAGTAATCGCCACCTCTTCGGAAGTTATTTAAAGGTGAAGCGCAGAAGATGAAGGGACAGACACAACAAGGCCAAGACCAACAAAGACAAGAACAGCGACAGTTCAACAAGAATACATAGAAGCCTAAGCGGTGGAATTAGAAGCTAGATAATCGACTTAGACTCATATTCTAAGTCCGACACGGTGCTAGACATTCCCCATTCGAGGTAATTCGGGGTAGTACTTAGCCATATCTTGTAAAACCCGTTCATATCAATAAAGAGCGACCCTCATTCCATTCCAGGATATTCCACGTCATTTTCCTCGTTCATTTTCGTAAGATCGGCGACTTGATCGTCGACACGGCCCTCACGCTGCCACGTGGCGCTAGCGCACGGTGGCCGTGCGCCAGCGCCCCTCACGGCGCCACGTGGCACGTCGGCGCACGGTGGCAACGCACCAACACTCCGTGCACCGACACGTGTCCACCCAAATCCGATTTAATTATTATTATTTTTTCATTTTTTTCAGCTAAAAATGGGCCACGTAGGTGGCGTGAAGGCGGCAAGACGGTCATCAGGCGCTTGACGCCACATGGCGTGGCGTGAGGACGTGGCGACGGTGACCGTGCTCAATGATGCTATTTTTGCAAAATTGGTTTTTACGTGGTTAGATTTGTAATTACGGGTCGCAAAACGGCTAGATTAGCCAAAAACTCTGGCCTCTGCGGCTAAGCCGGCTCTGCCATCTACAAATTCTGTCACACGCCAATAACCGGTATATCTCTGTGCTAATAAGGGGCTGAGTCAGCGCCGGCCCAAACCTCTGACTGGCCTAGCAATTTTCGGCCTAAATTAAGATTCTAACTGGTAGTTTGACATTTCAATTTTGATTTTTAAATTGCTGGGCCTCAGGCCATTGCCTGAGAGGCCCGAGGCCCAGCTCCACCCCTGGTGCTAATCATCCGTGTTGCCTACTTTGCTTGCCACGGATTTTCCAGTTGAGGGTTTGTTTGGAAGCAAGGGGTAGAAAAATCAAGGAACAAAATCCTAAATCCTTCCACTCGGAAACAAAATCCCTGTTGCCGTTTAGGAACAACAGGGATAAAAATCCTAGCCATGAAAAAAATTCAAAAAAATCGTAAAATTCCGAAACAGTAGCACAATTAAACAAATGTTCATGTTCTTGAATATTTATCTCGAAAACTTTTGAAGATACATTATTTGATCAACCTCTTACATGATATCATTTTGATATGATATGTTATACCGATCACCTTACACCTCCCAATAGCTGGTGGTAAAAGAAGACTAACAATTAGCACACAATTGTTCCATTTGAGATTAATTTGCCACAGGATCCAGTGGACCGACATGGCAGCATGCACCCTGCAAAACCACAGAGATATCAATCCAAACATATTACAAGTTTGCAACAAACTAGTCGAACGTTTGTCAAAAGCCAATCTCATGGGAGAAAAATCTTCTATGATAAAAGGTCTATGAAAGACATTCTTAAATATGAACAAAAATCTCTAAACCTACTAAGGAAGTAACAAGTATGTTTAGCATTTTCTAAGTGAATGCATATAACCCACTTTCCTAAGAAATTAAGTATGAGTTGAAATATATTTAGCATGATAACACAAAGACTCACTAAAGACATCAATCTCAAGCAAGGCATGACCTAACCCATTTCTCCTTTTCTTTCAAAAAGGATGGAAGGGAGCTCTGCCCATGCACTGTACAAGAACAGAGCTAGCGGTTTGAGTACAGAACTCTATACAAAAGGTAAGACAGCAGCGGGTAGCGACAATAAAAAACAGGGAGCGGCCACCAAGGCTTCAACGCTCCTGAAGAGAATCGTACAAAGAGCCGACAAAACCTCGGCCAATATCTTCCACAGACCGTCGAGAATAACAACACTGCCCGTTGCGCCAAATGATGCGAAGGACAGTCCTGTAGTAGAACCTGCAACTAGCCATCCGAACGCAACGTTCCTTTTACCTCGCCCGCCTTCCTTTTACTGATGCACCACTTATGAGTATGAGCTACTTCACATTCGTAGTCTAAACTAACAATTCACAAATAAAGGGTAAGGAAACCTCAGCGGGATAGATCAATTGTACGTAACAAAGAGCCAAAGATTGTAGAGCATCAGTTCATGCTCAAACTACAATTACACAACATGCAAATCTTCTAAAAAAGTAATGCTTGTACTTCGAATTGTCCCAACCATAGATCATTCTGTCCTCAGAATATACTAGTCAGGTTATTTAATTTTTCAGACATAAATTGGGAACTATCAAAACGGTATTGCAATTATGGTTAAAAAACTTCCCAGTAAGATCAATTAAGAAGCACTCACAAACCAACAAGATGCATGCCATGAAGGTGACCCTCTCTCTGATGTACAGGTTCAAACTTCAAAGTCAAGCTTACCAATTGTTCCTTATGGCAATATTGGGATATCCACCTCTTCCTTGGTGCATGCTACCATTTGGCAAATTCAAAACTAATCCATCAGATTTCAACCCTTCTCCAAGGTTAATCTTGAGTTGGTTCTACTGTAAGGTGCTTGCTGCAAGCGTAAAACACAAGGTTAATCCTGAAGGAGCCTACAAGTCGCTAAATCGCTTCTTCGCAAGATCTTCCCCAATGAATCGATGGTGCCTTCTTGTGTCCCCAGGAAGGAAAGAGGAGGGAAAAAGAAAAGAAAAACCATGCCTTCTTGTACTAGACGAAGATCTTGCCAGCGCGGACGGCAGGGGCTGTGAACTTGTCGACGAAGGCCTGGATGATGTTGCGGTGCGGGATGGCATTGTTGAGCTACTGCAGGCGCACCTCCATCTCCGCCACCTCCGCCTACAAGAACCGAAACGCTGGGCCCCCGCTGCTCGGCGGCCACCCCATCCGTGCCCTCTCCTCTCGACTCGACTGCTGTTCTTCTCCGTGGTGCCGCTGCTACGAGGAGGGAAGAAGATCGATTAGATGGATGGATCGGAGGAGGGTGAAGGGAAGGGAAGAGAGATGTTACCAGTTCAGGAGGAGGAAGAAAGGCACCGTGCGGAGAGTGGGGGAAGAGATCCAGGGCGGAGGAACGCAGCGACTACAGCGGTGGAGCCAGTGGTGGCGGTGGAGGGAGGGAGGGAGGTGCGCGATGGTGTCGATCATGAGAAGAGGAAGGAGATCGCAACGCGATTGGAGTTCAGCAGGGGAGAAGTTCCCTGTGTTGTGCGAAGGCGATGATTTTTTTGCCCGTGGAAACGAGGGGGATTGACGCGGGGAATCAACTTTGCTCTGTCATCCAAATGCCCAGTTTGATCGACTCGGGGAAATTTCCCACAGAATTTTTGGACCGCGGGATCGGATCGGGATCCCAGGCAGGAATGGTGCTCCCAAACAAGCCTTGATGCTTGTTGTTGATTCGCTCAATGTTCAAAATCAGGGAAGGCCGGCGTTGTGTTCAAAATCAGTGGCAAATTTGCTTTCTAGATTGGTTTTCTACGGTGCAAATCCGCTCTAATCTATCGCGAGCCGACTTGAAGTCGCCGACACAATATCAATCGGTAGATTACATGAAAAAGTGGATGTCGATTGTACCGTAGATTGAAACTTGCAAATCCGTTCTAACCTACTGCGAGCAGACTTGAAGTCATCGACTAAGCCAATCGATGGTTGTATAAAAGAATAGATGTTGATTGCACTACATCGCATTGCATGCACAGTACTTGTATAAATAGTAACAAAAAAAATCGCCGACGGCCCCGTACAGTCGTGCCAATGCGGACTTGCCACCGGCCTTTTCCGCCCCGAACGGGTTGAAGAATCTAGACCCGCCATTATACGTTAATGGAGTATTTTGGTGATTAATGACAAATCTATTTGTGAGACTAACAATTTTATTGTTATACCTATTGCTTAATCTCAATTGGATAAAAAAAGTGAAAATCAAAGAGGTATGCATTCGACATCATAATCTTATATCTTGTTGCATTCCTCGAATCCAAAATATAGGTTGAACTCCACTAAAAATTTAACTTGAATATGTGCATATGTTTTTATTACACATTCCTATATGCACACATCTAGGGGGAGTTCACTCTATGTTTTGTAGTTTCATGAGTATTGATCCATATCTTTTTTCCACATATATTAAGGATCTTTACTCTGAAACATATCATATGAATATACAAAACTTGTGTAGTTTATACATACTCATATTTATCTACATTCAATTACTTGCAATTGTGATGGTTATCATTAAGTACCAAAAAGGGAAAGATTGGAATATCTTGTTCCACCATTTTAAGTTAATGGTATGTTGTGGTAATTAATCGCAATCATATTGTGGGACTAATGTTTTCCATGAATTGAATGAATAGGTTATGTCCCATGATGAAAGAGACTTTGGATGACATCATGAGTCGATTGTCATCAAGTCAAGGTTCAAGAGTAAAGGATGCATCATGTGTTGATGTGTATCAAGATCTCGAAAAAAAGGAAATCATCATGTGTTGATGATGTTCGAGAAGAGGAGATGATCATGAGTTGATCATCAAGTCAAAAGAGTGCATCATGGGTTGATGCATATTCAAGTCAAGAACCCGGATTTGAAGAAAAGATATGTGTCATCAAGCTTCAAGTGTTTGTGCAAGACAAAGGTATGACTAGTTAGGGCTAAGGATTTGTTCCTAGTCTTTTACTGGTCTTGGTGTTTGGATGGAAGACCGGATTGCTAGTATAGGTTGCTGTACTATTAAGAGGGGGTCTTGATTAGTAACTTGAGTTAGTCATGTGTTGATAGCTCATTGTGTTTGCTCTAGCTCACGTTAGCATGTTGCCAATATTTACGAATGTGTTTTGCAAATAGTTGAGGCTCATGCATAATCCTTGTAGCATGTGACTTTAGTTTGCGAATGTGTTTTGCAAACGGGTTAAGTCCATGTACCTTAATTCCTTGTGGCGTTGATTATAAAAGTCGGTAAATGTATTTTGCAACTTGTTGAGAATCTAGCCTTCATCCCTTGTGTGCATCTTGCATCAATTAGCAAATGTGTTTTGAAAATTGAGTTGAAGCAATATGCACAAAATCTGTTTTCAGCTTTGGTTGCAGTGGGCGGTCTGACTACCCATATCAGCGGTCTGACCGGTGGTGTATCGGTCTGACCGCCGTGGTTGGAGCGGTTTGACCGATCCCCTAATACCGCAAGCTTTTGTGCGGTAGTATCGCCCGATAAGAAACGGTACTACCGGAGAACGGTAGTACCGAAGTTTTTGCGGTATGTTTATTCCGGAGAGGGTGTTTTTGTTGAATGCCCTTGGTTTTCTTCGAGCGGTCTGACCGCAGGCCTTTGGGCGATCTTGAAGGGATACGGGTAGGCTACGATAGCAACAATTCGAAATTTCTACCATGTAAATCAGGAAGTCAAGCAAGAAGATGATCACAGATCGTTACCACTAGACGCGCAGAGCAGTGGAAGAAGTGTCGGAGCAGCCTGGTCCGACGAAGAGCGCGTCGATGTACTGATCGTAGTCGATCGTCCAGCGTCCAGCACGTTGATGCAGTGGTCGTGGTCGATCGTCCAGTGTCCTCGTGAGTTGATCGCTCCTCCATCACCTCTCGCAGTTCCTTGCGAAGATCGCGGATCGCCCTTAAGCGCAACAACGAGAAGCGCCTCTATGGTATCCACACGCCCAGGAAGGAACAACCGTGACGCGGTGTGCTAGCACCAAATCGCACAGCAAGGCTCTCAAGAAGATGGCGGCTAGGGTTTCAGAGGGCACCGTGTCAACTCACCTCCCAACAAACCTCATGCATCTCCTATATATCGCCTCGTGACGGATCCTATCCAAACACGCTATTTAATCAGATTCAGTCTTGGTTTGTTCCAACCCGTTAAGTGTGTGACCCGTTAGGTTCATGTGTAGTTCGGTTGTGACTCGGAAACCCTTTCCTACCACGAGTCGAAGCGGTTCCTAGCAGACATAACGATTCCGAATACACATAAATTATATGGGACTAACCTTAATGCAATATGATCTACGACCGTGTCCTCATCACTTACGACTGTGTCCTATCTCTATACTGACCGGCCAGATTCGATCACGACCAACTCGTAACTCCTCACGACTTGGTTTCACCACTCTGGATTACGCTCACCGATCTACGACTTGCTTGTATCTCCATACGACAAATCAGAGTCGGGTCGAAACTGTTTACCTACTCATGTATTCTCCTTTGTCTCACGATATCCGGTTGAACTCCGGTGAGATGTTGTGTCATCCATGGACTGCTCAATGCTTTTCGATCGAGTATCGGATAACCTCATGTGGTCGAACTCTTCGACCACTAGTGGCATGGCCATGCACTTTCTTTATCCGACCACTTCGAGGGGCCCAGAGATATCTCTCCTGTTATGTTAGGAGGGGCAAATCCCATATCCAACCAGTCACATCCCTCTCGCATGTTTCATAGCATACCCGAAAGCTACCTTTATAATCACCCGATTCTGAGCAAAGATTTGGCAACCCCTAAGAGTGCTATTACACATGTAGGAAATCATGCCGATCTCGTGTCTAAGGATTATACATCATCATTGCTTGAGACCAACTAACGACACATAGAATCATAACAATCTCAATAGTGTCTCAAGGTGGGTCTTATCCAACACCATGTTCTCTAACACGTGTCCACATTATTGATTCGATATCCCTATATCCATGACCGTGAAACGTGGTCATCAATCAATACATGTGTTTGTCGCAGAGTCACTAGTGTTCACCGGTGACTTTCGACCTGGATATTTTAGAACGACATCATCATAAGTTAAAAGAGCTTCACCAACAAGTCACATACTCGTTAATCTTCATGACCGATGATTCATTGAAGGAACAAGATAACATATTATCAAATATTGTGAACATAATGAAATATAATCATCTCTATGATTGCCTCTAGGCATATTTCCAACAGATCGATCGGTTTGAGCTGGGCCGATCGACGGCCATTGGTTGGCGGTCGATCGAAGAAGGAGTCCAACGGCTAGATTTATAGCCGTTGAGTTACGATACCGACCACCATTAGTTGGGTCGACCAGTTTTTCCTCGATTCTGGAATCTTTCTCCCAACGGCTAGTTTTTGTGTGTGGGCTACAAATACCTACCTTGGCCAGTTGTGGGAGAGTCGCTAGTGCCATATTCATTTCTATTAAGCTAAGAGCAAGCCCTCTACACTCTTTTGTGCATGTATTGCACTTAGTGAGCTTTGAGAGGCAAGCCCTAATTGCATGTGTTGCATTGGGTAGTGGATTGTGTATCTACTTAAACTTAGACACTTGATTAGTTCAAGTGAAAGTCTTCGACTTGTTACTCTTGGTATTTGCTGACACCTAGACGACGTGGAGGTGTCGTGGTCCGGTGATCTTCTCAAGAAGCTTGTGAGAAGGCCCGGCTTTTGTGAGTGGCTTGGTACTCGCCATCTCCGGAGTGGAGGAAGAGCAACCCCTAGTAGATCGAGGTGTTGGTTCTTGTTGGAACCGGTCCAAGTGGTTGGACTTACCTCGGAGGTATGTGGCTTAATTCGTGGAGCCGATCCAATTGATTTTGGGCATACCTCAATGTGGATTAGGGGAGACCGGTAAGTCTCCGATCACCACGGTAAAACATCGTTGTGTCATTATGGTTTGCATTCTTTTACTTTACTATTCAATTTACATTCCCTATATTAAATGCTTATTTGTATGTGCATGATTGCTATCCTTTATATAGTCTCATATTGTTGGTGCACTTAGTAAAGACTAGTTGATTTAGGCTTTAATTGTACAAAACTGAATTGATTTACAATTCCGCACAAAACTCAGTTTCAGCCTAAGAAGTTTTTAAAACTGCCTATTCACCCCCCTCTAGTCCTCGATCTTACAAGCTCTACGGCCTCGAGCCACCACCGGTTGGAGCCTCGCATGGCGTCGGCCTCTAATCGCTTGACATGGCCAAGCAAGAAAAAAGAAAGAGAAAAAAAAAGGAGGGGCTCGCTGTTGTCACTTTGTCGCCAATTTGCCCAAAGTCGACACGCCAGACCGACGGCCCCTACATGGTCGCAGAACTGCATGGCACCCTCCGCCGCGGCCTCTCCAAGAATGGGCCGTAATGGCCCTTGCCCACATGGTCGCCGCTCGGTCCTTGCTCAAGACGGTCATGGCCGGCCGGCCACCCGCATGGCCGCCGCCGCCTCATGGTTCCGCAGCGTGCTTGTAGTGCCGCCTCGCTCTGTCGTGTTGCAGCCCGCTTTGGCCGTCGGTCCCTACACGACGGCGGTGCGCCCAGCACCAGCGTGCTCGAACCACCGCGATCGCTTGATTGCCGCCGCTTGAGCGCCGCCCGACGCCGGAGCCGCCGCGTCGCTTGAGCAGCCGCCACGCCACTCGGGAGCAACACTGCGCCTCTTAAAGGCGTCGCTGCGTACAAGATTGGCCACAAGACGGCCCACTGCACATCAAGACTGCCAAAAAGCCATGGCACCGCCGTTTTGAGGAATCGGTGCTTTTCCCTAGCATCGGTTTAGTAAGACTGACGCTTGGGCCCTTATGGGCCAAATGGGCCAAGAAGGCCTAATGGGTCGGCCCAATTATTTTTCTGGTGGAAAAAAGGGAAAAGAAAAACAAATCTCGAATTTTGCAAAAAGGCCCTCATAAAATCTAAAAATTACGCAAAAATTATCTCTAAACTGAAAATTTTGTGATTTAACCCCTGAAAATTGCAGTATTCGCCGAAAAAATTTTCCCAAGAGAAAAGGGCATTGAGAATTCAATTTTTGAATCAATTTTTGCATTTGAAGCATGTTTAACTTTGTTATTATTATTTCTATGCTATTTATGTATTTTATTTACTGTTTTGATTATCTGTGATTGTTTATATTACTTTTAATCACTAAAATTAACAGTAAATCATGAAAAATGCATAGAAAAGTACGGGAACACGAACCGGGAGTTCGAAAAGCATTATAAAAATTTTGCAACCATTTTATGTAAATTACTAACAGTAATCTTATGAACTCTTTGCATGAATATGAAAATGACTAGCATCACAAACCAGGAGTTCGAAGAACTGACCCAACATGGCCGAAATTTGTACAAAATTTGTACAAGTCTTCAACTCTGTGATAATGTAATCACGGATGAGCAGAAGATTCAGAAGACTCTCTCTACCTTTCACTCATATGCGGTGGAATCCGCATGCAACTATCGTCAGGATGGCTACAAGGAGAATGCCGCATTAATTGACACCATGCAAGTTGCGGAAGCTCAAATATGATGTTCTAAGGAAGAACTATATCTCACATCCACCTAGCAGCAATGTTGGCCATGAAGCTAATGCTAGCAGCTACAAGGTAATGAAGCCTCTCACGAAGGAGAGGGCCAAAAGGGTAAGGTTGTGAGTCGCAGCATGTTATTGATGTTTTACAGTCTAAGAAAAATGGCAAGGGATAGCATGTGTGCTTAGAAGGATAGCAGCACAACGAATACCATCTTGAGAGAGACAAAAAAAATTCAGTCGATCAGCAAGAATGCTGGTAGTCTTACGACAATCGCAGGAAGCGATACTTGTATAATAGGCTCAGGAAGGGCCAAAATTATACTCCCGATGGGCACAGTTTTGGTCATTAAAGAAGCCTTATTATACTCAGAATCGACTCAAACTCTCAAGGCATTTGATGATTATTGTATGTCAATGGAAATTAAAGTTGAGCATTCCGTACCGTATGTCCACACCCAGAATGGACTAGCAGAGGCACTAATTAAAAGGATTTAATTTTTGCTTGACCACTTTAAAGAATTGTAATTTACCAACTACATGTTGGAGACACACAGTCCTGCATGCAGTAACTCTCATCAATTTTAGACCGTCAGTATATAACATCCATTCACCTATGCAACTAGCACAAAGGTCAGCACTGGAAATTTCTCATCTTTGGTTGTAAGGTTTATGTACCTATACCACCACCACAGCGAACTGTAATGGGCCTTCTCCGAAAGTCTGGGATATACGTTGGTTATAAAACAACATCCATAATCAGGTATTTGGACCCTACGACGAGAGATTTGCATACTACCCAATTCGCTGATAGTATATTAGATGAGGCTAGTTTCCCGTCGTTAGGGGGAAGAAATCAACCCCTTGATGAAAATGTCAGGAAATAATTGAAGTCTAGAAGACAAGAGCAGTCCAGAAGATAATTGAAATCCATACACATGACCCGCGCACTAGTGAAGTAAATAGAGAAGTCCAGAAAATAATTGAAGTCTAGAAGACAATTGGAGTCCAGAAGATAATTGATTTGCGAGCATTAGCGAATTAACTGCCTAACCACTTTAGTGATTTGAAGAACGTGACCAAGTCGCATGTGCTTGCACGCAATACAGTAAACTTGAAATTAAAAGTGAAATTGATGGATATGGTAATTGCATACCTTTATGAAAATTTTGGATTCAGACATTTATATGAAGGTACCTGAATGTATCTCTGTCCCGAACCAAGACAGAGCAAATAGGATTTGTACAGTGTGAAACTCAGAAAGTCACTGTACGAACTTAAGCAATGAGGCAGAATGTGTTATAATCGCTTGAAGTGACTTTCTATGCAAGAAATGCTACACGAACAATGGGGATTGTATCTGTGTATTTATACGACGATCCTAGGTTGGATTTTGTATAATCTCATTTTATGAAGATGATCTGAACATCATTAGAACCCTGGAAGGGATTAAGAAAGCAAGCTCTTACCTGGAGTCGGAGTTCGAAATGAAAGATCTGGGTAGAACTAAATATTGCCTAGGCTTGTAGCTTGAGCATACCCCTGAAGGGATTTTAGTACATCAGTCAACATACACTCAGAAAGTGTTAGAAATGTTCGAATTTGAAAAGGCATACCCTTCAAAAGTACCAATGGTCGGAAAATCTTTGCAGCAAGACAAAGACCCGTACAGACCTAAAGAAGAGAGGGAGGAAGTTCTGGGACCGGAATTCCCATACTTGAGTGCAGTAGGAGCATTCATGTATTTAGCAAACTGTACTAGAATGGACATTGCATTTGTCGTGAAGCTATTAGTAAGGTATAGTGCAGAACATACCAAATGCATTGGTAAAGAATGAAGGACATCTTCTGATACCTCCAAGGAAGCAAAGAACTTGGTCTGTTCTACAGAAAGAACTAACACCTGAATATGAATGGCTATGCAGATGCTGAGTACCTGTAGAACCCGCATACAACCAAGTCGCAAACAAGCTATGTATTCTTGTGTGGTGGAACTGCAATTTCATAGAAATCGTCTAAGCAGAGTCTTGTATCGACTTCGACGAACCACTCGAAAATCATAGCACTATACGATGCCTCACAAGAATGTGCTTGATTTCGGCGGATGACTCACCACATCCAGCAGTAGTGTTGATTGAATACCGCATAAACCCCCACTATTATCTATGAAGATAATGCAGCTTGTGTTGCACAAGTGCAAATGGGTTATGTGAAAAATCCTCTCACAAAGCATATCAACCCCAAGTTCTTCTTTGCTCATGAATTGCAAAAGATGGACGAAATTAAAGTACTGCATACTAAGTCATGTGAAAATCTTACAGATTTATTCACTAAGTCACTTTCAGCATCTAGCTTTAAAAGGTGCATATGTAGAATTGGAATGATGAGACTTAGAGAACTGCATAATTGAGGGGGGGAATCTTCATGAACTCATTATTGAAACTTGACCACGAAGATCGAGTACCTAAGGAAGAAATTCTGGAGATCGAATGAAATTGGGTGGATTCTACTCTTTTTCCCTTGACGAGTTTTCCTGAAGTTTCTCGGCTAAGGTTTTTAACGAGGCAATTCGTGCAACGCAACAAAACGCATGTTATGTACTCTTTCTTCAAAAATTTTCCACTGGGTTTTTATGGAGTTTTGAAGAGACGTAAACATGACAGATGAGTGCCCAAATGAGAGTGTTAAGAAACCGGGCCCAGGCCAGGAGCCCTAGCGCTCCTCATCCACCCAGTAGCCTATATATATAGGAAGGGGGACCCCTAAACATTGTAACGTTTCAGAAGAGTAATAAAGAGAAGCATGAAGTCCTCTCATATCTTTATGTTCAATCTATTATTCTGTTTTTGTATTCTTGTATTGTTCTTACAATTCTGAGTTTGTCTACGAGGTAATCGCTCGGGTTAGACTCGGCAGCGATGGTTCCTCAACAACATTGACTCATTGAGCACCCAAGGGACTAAAACTCCACATCTTAAGGTCCCTCAGATTTTGACACGGGATCCTATTTCTTCTCATCTCTGTAGTAAGGCATTTACTGCAAACATGCATTGCATACTTGCATTGTGAAATTTGATCAAGAAAACGTCGTGCTTATTACTGTTTTGATTCCAAGAGTGAATATTGAATAGTGATATATAATCTGCCGTCTCTCTGTTAAAGATACTTGAATTAAAAAAACAGAGAGAGATGCGGCTGGGACGCTCGGTTCTGGACTAAAGCTTGTATTACAAATTATAGATCCACCGATCCAAGTTCGGAAGAGCAATAGAAGGGAAAATACATAGGTCAATGATGCTATCAGGGCAAGATAACGTTGTCCTTCAATGGCGGGCGCGCCAGCTGCTGGTGCGTTCATATAGGGGCTCGGAACTAAAGTCTCATTTGAAATGTATGAATTTTACAGGAATTTTATAGAAAACAGTTCAACTCCCACAAAATCGGGAAAATTCCAGTGCACATGGTAGCATTTGATTTGACTTCTTTTCGTGACGAGATAACTAACAAAGGGATTTGGTTTAGGTTTGAGGTAGAATTACATTAATAGCTCTGCACAAATGCGTGGGCAACTCGGCTCATCATCATATTATTATTAAAGAAAAATAAATCATCATGTTTATACTCAAGGGCTAGAAATTCTCATCTTAATCAGAGGAAAAATGGAAAGACCTACATCGTTGACGTGGTGGTTAAGATTATAATGGTCTAGATTAAAAAAAAATCCATGTCAAGTACAATACAAAAATAACTGAAAATCAGAATAAAAAATAAAACTAGCAATTTGATTTTCATACAAATTCATAAGTAAAACCACTAAATAAATATAATTGAGAATAAAAATTAGTAATTGGATTTGTATACTAATTCCAACAAAAAATAATTAAAATTCGGAATAAAAAATAAAATTAGTAATTTGATTTCCATACAGATTCCTAAATAAAATCACAAAAATAAATATATTTCAGAATAAAAATTAAACAACAGCAATTGGATTTATTTACAAATAACAACAAAAAAATAACTAAAATTCGGAATAAAAAGAATAAAATTAGCTGTTTGATTTCCATACTAATTCCTAACTAAAATCGCTAAATAAATATAATTCAAATAACAAGTAAACAAAAATTAGCCATTGGATTTGTATACCAATTTCAACAAAAAAAACAACACAAATTCAGGAATAAAATAAAATAAACAATTTGATTTCGATACAAATTCTAAAGTAAAATCGATAAATAACTATAATTCGTAATAAAAATCAAAGGAAAATTAGAAATTTCATTTGCACACGAACTCCAATGAAAAATAACTGAATTTTTAAATAAAAATAAAAGTTATAACATGGATAACAAGAATGGTGTCGGAGGAGACCACAAAAGAGTTCAATGACGTCGGTCTATCATGCAAGAAGACATTGATCTAGGGGAAGCGAAGAAGTAAGGCGACGACGGCGAAGAGGAGGACAATGTCGTACTGCTCGCTAGGGCTGTTAAAGAGAAATGTCAGAGTCGAAGGATCCAAGAGCCATGATGACGAGTGGTGTGCGTCGGCGTTGTTAAAGAAATCAATGGCCAGAGAAGCTCGATGATGGGGAAGCCCTATCAGAGAGGATATGAATCTTTGCATTGAAGATGAGCTATAGACGATATGTGGCCATTAAGTAGTTTGGAGTGTGCCATCGCTGGTAGGGCACGTCATAACTGGCGATGGCGATAAAATTCTCCATATCGCTAGACAACGATTAAAGCAAACATGTCGGCATTAGTGAAGATGAGAGTGTGCCGCGGTTGGTGAGGAAGCCACAGCGTTGAAATGACCAACGTCGAAGAAGAGGAACGACTGACATGGGAGAAAAGGAAATCGAGCATGTATATTATTATGGATTCGTATGAATAGAAACACGGGTATACGGAAGCAGAGGAGCAAAGAGTTCGGAGTAGAGATGATGCAATCATAGGAAATAGGTTCGGGGCTACCAGAGAGAGCGTGACGGATATCTGCGGTACGGGTCGACAACGGTTGCACGTGTATGCGTGTAAGCATGTTGATGTCGCAACAGTCGGCATTAAGCAATAATTAAAAAGAAGTAGAAGATAGCTATACATTAGAGTATTGCATTGGAAGAGGTAACAGTTGAGAGAAATCGATCAAGAATGCAGCTTGTTGTTGGATGTTGAAGTTGAAAAGCTGTGGTGGCGAGAAGAGATAGAAGACATACGGTTCAGCACGGGCAACCGACATGTGAGGGAGATAGATTCAAGGTAGGTTGCCTATGGTTCATCGGTGCATGCGTGAGCAATGTAGTCTAATATCATGTAAACTAATAAGATAATCCGCTACACACATAATCAATGCATTACTTAAGATTAAATAGAAAGGTACCTGTGCATGCATTCATTTTGAAAAAAAAATAGTAACTAATGAAGGAATAGTAATGGTATACAGCTATATGATACATGCATGATAGACAGTAGTTACATTCATAAGAACCCTAACAATTTGTTATGCTCAATAATTTTGTTCCAACAGTGCTCTTCAATTATGTTCCTCACATTATATATTTTCTTTCAAGCTCTTATTGCCATTTATAATGTTTACGTATCTTCAAAAATCAAAAGTTTATCACAGCGTGGGCATCTGCTGGTTACGACCGTTTTGGCCGTTTACATATCACAAAAGTTAATTACAGCGCATCAACTAGCGAAGGTGGTCGAGCAGCTGCACCCTTGTGAGAGCTGGGAGTCGGCCGTGCATTTTTGGGCCAGCCCGAGGCCCGGCCAGTTCGGCACGGCCCAAACACGACACGGTCCGACACGTGGCGGGCCGGGCTGGCACGAACGGTGGGCCGGGCTGGGCCTGGAAAGCCGGCCCGTCGGGCGGCACGGCCCGGCACGGCCCAGCAAACCGTGCCGTTCTCGGGCCGGCACGGCACGGTGAGCACGGCGGGCATGGGGGCATGGCCGGTAAGCCTCCCGCGGACGCCTCACGCGCACCAAGGGAGGAGCATCCTTCACCATGCCTTAACCCTCTCCATCACCATGCTTCATGCATAAACGAAAGCCTCAAGAATCAACAAATCATCACCAATATGAAAATACATCAAACTCAACAAATAAAATCGACACATCAGAGAGTAAATAATGGGGGGGAAAGCCGCATCTCCCCCAAAACCGGCGGCCTAGCACCCATGGTCGAGCCGGTGGGAGCGGGGAGCGGATCGGGGCCGAGGGCGCTTGAGGCGAGGCGCCGGCGGCCGGAGGCCAAGCCGGCCGGGCGGCGCAGGGAGCGCCAAGAGGTAGGGACGCTCGCATGGGCCAGGAGACGCCGGGGAGGAGCCGGAGGCGCGGGCGAGCGCCAGGGGCAGGGAGCAGGCGGCGACGGCGCGCCAGCAGCAGGGGGCGAGAGGCGGCACCATGGAGGACCGAGCCGGGTGCGCGGGGAGCCAGGATGGCGCTGGGAGGAAACGGCGCCATAGGGAGGCCTCGGTGGAGAGGAAGCTCCATGGAGAAGCAAGGAAGGAGAGATGAGAAATAGAGAAGGAAAAGAAAGCAAGAAGACAACCAGGAATGGCTCGGCCGAGTGAAGAGATAAGGAGAGAGAAAAGGGAGGATAAGGGAGAAAGAAATAAAGTAAAGGGTTAAGTGAAAAAGAGGGATTAGGGTTAAGTGGAAAAGAGGGATTACGTAAAGGGGTATATAGGAAAGTTCCCGTAAAAATTAATAGCAATAGATTGAGCCGTATAAAAGATGAGAATTATTAAGAAGACGTATCAGCACTGTGTATATATTGGAGCAAATAATTGTTTAGCCACGTACGGATAGATAACCATAGAAAGACCGGTAGAACATAAAAACGAGCGAAATGCGTAAAATTTATCTGAGACTTTATAAACAACTTAAATCATCTGACTAATGACACGGGGCACTACATGTATTGCTTTACTATCATTTTCGATCCTACGAAAAAGTTAGCATGTTTGCATATCGGTATGGAGGGAATAGATGAATGCTTCGGTCTTGATTACTCGAAAGTTTTCGCACGAAAGGAATGAAGATGGCGGTTGCCGCCGCCATCGCCGCCTCCACCATCTATAGTTATTTTGGGTTGGGCTTAAGGCATCAAGACGACCTCTAAGACGACAGGCTTTGGTAGTGCACAGGCCGGCCGAGGCGAAGCGGGTCAAGACGCACGCAACGCGCCCAATGCCCACTCTACCTTATCGCCATGGCGGCGAAAGCACGCATTGTCTCCTTCCGCCACGCCATGAGTTCGCTTCTACCCGCCGAGCCAAAGATAAGACCCGCTTCAACGCCGAGCAACCAAAACCTCGGCGCCGCGGCTCACGCGCGCCAGCGCTTCGCTCCGCCTTCTCGCTCTCGGACGACGAAAGCCGCGCGCCGCGGAAGCCGCCGACGAGCCGGGGCGAACTTCGGCTTCGAGTAGCTCGACGCGAAGACGGCCGGCCGATTTGGGCCTCGATGGCGACGCTTCAGATTCGTCGGCGGCGTCTTTGAGGCGGATCACGCCGCTGGCCGCTGTGTCGAGGCCGAAGCCGCCAAAGACGGGCGCCGACGCCTCCTCGGCTAGCTCGGTGGCAATGCTGCCGCCGCCGAGTAGTCGCACTGGCCCCAGTGACATCGGTGGTGATTGTTAGGCAGACGTGGGGAAAGATGGTGTGGTGTTTGGGCATCCGGTGGCCATGGCGCGGCCGGGTTGATGTGCTTTAATGCCATTGTTTCCGTTCAAAAGTTACCACGTTCGTGTGGGAGTTTGACGTGGGGAGTGGGACAAGCATCACGGCCGAGCTTTATTTGGTTCTTTTTATTGCACTCTACATCCTCAGGTATGGGTTTGTCTTTCTTGTTGCACTCTTTTACAGGCCGCAGAGTTTAAAAGCTCTTCTACGATATCTTTAATAGTTATAGATAATTTTATCTCTAATATATACTACATCATTTTTAAAGATAATATCTCTAATAGATAATCTTTAGCATACTCTCCAACATTTATATTTTATTTTTTTTCTTTGAAACGGGCCTACATATCAACTAGAGTAGATTAATGTATCATGTCTTGTTTCGCATGCACAACAATTTTTTAGGAAGAAACGATATGTGCTCTCTCTCCTGATCCTCCCCCTCCCCCCTAAAATTTTTATTAACGTGGCATAGCTAAGAGACGACAATAAATACATTATTAGAAATACCCTTACTGATCCATCTACCCTGTATACTTTTGAACCGCAAATGTGACTAGTTTGGTGTAATGTCACCAAGCTTCGAATTTAGCGTTCCAACTCCAAGACGATTACAAGAATGTCTTGGCAACTTATCTGAACATCTAAACCTGCGTTAGATTTGATTACCGTGGTAACCCCACTTCAGAAAAGAAAAGATGATTTCACTTTAGTTACCTCAAAACAAAGTGCAATCCATGACAATGTAAATTCAACCGCAACAGTGAAGCCCCACCATCGCTTCGATTCAAACCGACAGTACCTAAGGGCATATCCAATAGTTTGTCTTTTAGATTGTCTCTAACACCCTCTATATCATCTTGAGACAATTTTAGAGACAACTATTTCAATACATTATCTCTTAAGCTGTCTCTTTAAAGCCTTACAAGTATTTAAGCTTTACATGAATCAAGTGCCTTGTTTCGCATAAATAAACGACGACTGCGCTCCAATAGTAAAAAGATTCGTCGCTAGTGTCTTGTTTCGTGTGATGCGTCTGTTGCTTCGTAAGAAGACTGCCTTATTCTCTCTCCTCTTTCACTCTCCTCCACGTTATCAGAAAACCTATGTGACAGCCTTAGAGACAGATAAAGTGACACTATTGAAGATGCCTAAGGGCATGTATAATGGTACAGACAGCTGCTGTCTATAACAATCCTCCACGTCACCTATAGACAGCACTAAAGACTGCTCATACAATGAGTTGTTTTTTTACTTGTCTTTATAGATCACACAATCTTTTAATGCTTTCGTGGACCTAAAAATTGTGGTGATCAACTCTAATTTTCATCTTTGTGGACTACTTGTGTTGCTTTATTTTTATTTCTAGTACATGATTAAAATAAAATGAATATGGTTGAAATAGATAAATAACGATAATGTATATGATATGATAATAGATACATTAATATGAAAATGAATTCGTAAGGAACTAGTACATAATAAAGAGAGAGAAAATATGTAACTTAAATAGGCCTAAACATTTACTTGTTCCCATAGCGTTACTAAATATGCTCGACTAAATCCCTCTTTAGTTGGATATGTGTTGGCCGAGCACGAATAGAGGAATTTCTCTGTAGCACGTCCATAAAGCAAATATACTAAAATTGCACATTACTTAGCATCACAATTTTAGACTTAGCGTTATACAATTTTAGGTGAATGAGAACCCGTTTCAATAATACACAGAACAACATCAAAGATTCAAAGTGAAATGACATAATTCAGCACAGAAAAACGAATTGAAAATAATCGAAGGACAGGAACATGCTAAGAATACATCAACTAAACCATAGCATCCAATAAAAAAACTGCTACACTATGCTCGCTAGGGGCATGGACGGCACCCCCACCTCCCCCTTCTCCCCCCACGGCCCCACCCCCGGCGCGTTCCCCCACCGCCTCCGGTCTGCTTCTCCCCCTTCTCCCCCACCCCCACCGTCTCCCCTGCTTCTCCCCCTTCTCCCCCACCGCCTCCACGCCACCGAGACAGCAAGAGAGAGAGAGAGAGAGGCCAAGAAGAAGAAGCCGACAAGGAAGGAGGAGATGCCGAAATCCGATGTCAGAGCCATTGCTGGCTGAAGCCAAACATGCAAAGACCACCGGCTAGTCTCGATGTGTGGCGGCAGCGCAAGACAGTGCGTGGAGCACAACACGTCGGTGTCGGCGGAGGTGGTGTGGCACCACGAGCACGCAGCGCCGGCGGCGGGGTGGTGCTGCTCGGCGGAAGAAGCCTACCTTCGCATGCACAGTTGAGAAACACGAGATGGAGAAGAGCGCAGCGCGCATGAGATCGGAAGCACACCGAATTCTTTTTGTTGTAGACGACTCTGCGATACAACGAGAGTTAAAGTCGTCGATTATTTTTTGGTTTTGGTGCTGGAGTCGACTATAAGATTATAGACAGCTTCTTTCTCTTTCTTCTTTCTCTTTCATCTATGTCAAAAAAAATCTTACATGGCAATACTTATAGACAGCTTACATTAGCCCATTGTACATAGCCTAACAATTCGAGAGAAATTTCCCAAACCAAATCAGAATCGCAAAAGAGAACGCCGGCATTTATATCTAGTTTTCAAAATCCAACTGCTCCAAGCACTTTGCAGGCGCGGGTGCGTCTTTCCTTTGGTCCTTCACGCCGCCTCGCTCTCCATCGCTAGCACCCGAAGCGAAGTTCAGCACAGCTTTCCACCTCCTTCGGATCACGCGCCGGAACCTGTTGCCGGTGGTGCAGTGGTGCGGTCTCATCGTTTCCGGCCACCCGAATCGACCAATTGGCACAGGCTTCCCCGGATTTTCCTGTGCAAATTTGATGTGGTGCAGTGGTGCGGTCTCATCGTTTCCGGCCAGGCCACCTGAATCGACCAATTGGCATAGGATTCCCCGGATTTTCCTGTGCAAATTTGACTGAAATCGATGGCTCACTGCAAGTCTCTCGGGCTCAGCTTGCTGTTGCTTTCCCTATTCCAACTCCCCAGCCCTGCTTTGCCTAGGCATCTGCTAGATGAGAAGCCCAGCTCCCATAAGGTTTTGGTCCAGTTTTTAGTCACATGGATTATGTTAAGTTTCGCTAATTATCCTTGGGGTTTAAGGTCACCTTCAATAGTGTATTTATTGTTGTCTCTTAGCTATATCATGTTAATAAAATCCTATGTAAAGGAGAAAGAGGAGGAGAGAGAGCACAGGTCGTCTCAGAGACTGTCATGCACCCGAAACAAGATATGATACATTAATCTACTCTAGTTGACATGTAGACCCGTTTCAAAGAAAAATTATAAAATATAAATGTTGTAGAGTGTGTTAGAGACTATCTATTGGAGATGTTGTCTCTAAAGATGATGTAGTATATGTTAGAGATAAGATTATCTCTAACTATTGGAGATGCCCTAAGAGCATATACAATGGGCTTATGTTAGCCGTCTATAGCACTGCCACGTAGGATTTTTTTTCTAACGTGGATGAAAGAGAATAAGGAGAGATAAAGATGATGTCTACAATCTTGTAGCCGACTATAGCACCAGAAACAAGAAAATCATTAAAAGATTGTGTGTTCTATGAAGATAACTAAAAAGACAGCAACTGTTTGTACTATTATATGAGTTGTCTTTAGTGTTGTCTATAGGTGACATGAAGAGTTGCTATAGACAGCAGCTTTCTGTACCATTGTACATACCCTAAGGGCATCTCCAATAGTGTATTTATTGTTGTCTCTTAGCCATGTTACGTCAACAAAATCCTACGTGGAGGAGAGAGGGAGAGCAGAGAGCACAGGTCGTCTCTTTCTTAAGAGACTGTCGTGTACGCGAAACAAGACATGATACATTAATCTACTCTTGTTGACATGTAAGCCCATTTCAAAGAAAAATTCTAAAATATAAATGTTGAATAGTGTGTTAGAAACTATCTATTGGAGATGTTATCTCTAACGATGATGTAGCATATGTTAGAGACAAGATTATCTCTAACTATTGAAGATGCTCTAAGTGGTTGTTTGGATCAGCTGGATTAGAAATGAGTTTTCAGAAAACAGGTTTTAGTAGGATTTTTAGGAAAACCGGTTTTAAGTTGTTATTATGTTATTGTGGGTTTGTAGATTACTTTGTTTGGATCAGAAAAACTAAAACGAGTTTTCAGCAATACAGTGTTTGGTTAAGATTATAACACAATATATTTCCAGCCATCGTCTTTGGCACGCGCTACGAAGTCTTTGGTTGCAATAATAAAATACCTTGTTCTCTCTCTTTTTGATGGTGCAAAAGTTAGGCCACCCTTCAGTCCATCAGCGGAAAGGAGGCCTCCCTCCACAGCACCACTTCCCATCAATCACAATTAACAAGACAACACACTGGTACCCATTAACCCATACTGCCATACATTGGATTATTGGAATTGAGTCAGCCACAAAGAGATAGCAGAAGCACACTAGCACAGGCCGCACAGAGCCACAGACATACTGGGCTTGTCGTCGCTCGTCGGCATGGCTGGTATAGCGGTCGACGCATTCGACGGTGGTCAGCTCCTTCGCAGCCGGCGCCGCCTACTGGCCTTTCTTGCCCTCGACCTCCAGCTGCCGCGTCAGCTCCGCCGTCGCCTCCTCGTGCTTCAGCTCACGCGCGCGAGCCGCGGTGATGAGGGCGTGGGACTGTCGCCGCAGCGCCTTTCGCTCGGCGAACCACCGCTACGCGAAGCTCGAGCCATAGCGGTGCCGGTGAGCAACAACATCACGGCGCGCGTTACGCTCATGGCGCTCATCCGCGCGGTACCCGTCATCGCGTTGGGCGTTTGGTTCGCCTCCGGGCGGGCTCCTCCTCCCGGCCGCCCTCGCCGGCTTCGTCGGCGCGTACTGGAACCGCCGCCGCCTCCTCACCTTCTACGTCTTCTCCATGGCGGTGCCCATCGTGCTCCTCATCTTCGCCTTCGCCATCACCCACGGCTCCGGGGCCTACCCGGTGGCCGGTGCTCGGCCGCGCCGACGATGAGTGCCGCCTCGATGGCTTCTCCATGTGGCTGCACGGCTATGTCTCCGATGACCCCAGCCGGTGGGAGCGCATCAAGGCCGACGCCCCCGAGACGCCTCAGCCCGCGCGCTGCCTCCTCCGTGTTGCGTCGTCTTCTTCGCGCCGAGCTACAGCGGCCGTGTTGGGAACGAGGACAGTGAAAACTCGTTTTCTGAAAAATGACGCCCACTGGTTTTTGATAAAATCTGATATTCTAGTTTTAAAGAAAACATATTTTCATTATCCACAGAGTTAGTTGCGGTAACCAAACAGAGTTTTCCTAAAATCGACTACAACCAGTTGAAAAAATCTAGTTTTCACAAAATTCAAGGTCCAAACAAGCCCTACGAGAACCTTAGATGCACGGCGACCGATACGCCAGCCAACTCCGCGGCTCAAGAGACGAAGGAATCGCCGCCGCCGAATATGTCGGAGGCCAAGGAGCATGCCTCCCCAACTCGGACCTAGCGGTAGAGGGGAAGCGAACAAGGGTGCGCAACAAACGTTTACCTGCGGATCCAGAATCCGACTGGTAAAATTCGGGAAGAGGCGGAGAACTGCGGCGACGGGTCCATGATTCTCAGAAGTAAATGTTGTTAATTGTCTTTGCCATTGTTTAATGTTGTTTTTAGTTTTTGGAGATCGCGTTTGCAATCGCGATATCAGGTGTTGGAATATGTCTTAACCAAAATCGACACTACAATGTTGAGTTGTTTTGGGTAAAGGTTAGTGCATATGTCTGCAAATTGTTCCATACATTATGTAATGCCGGCCGCATTATGTAGTACTAATACTTAAATTGCTGGGCTTTGCGAAAGCGAACATTGGTGTAGAGGTTGATAGTTTCTACAGAACAAAAAATATATATATTGCTAACTAATAATCTTGGCTTATGCTGCTATAGTTCATGTGTTTTTTTAACTGCTTGTGCGGTTGTGCTGCCGTGCTGGTTACACGAAAGATGATGTCAAATTATAAATTGCATTATCTAGCATGCATATACTGCGCAGTTCCATGAACCTGAAAAGGTTTGTTTTGTCGTTGCAACTTCAATTGGATTGTTTCTTAATAGTCCAGAATAAGGGGCAGGACTACATATCTGTTGATGTCGAACCATCATCTTGTTAGAGTTAATTCTGATCTAAACCTGATGATCAAAACTAATAGGATCGCATATGCAGTAATTGTAACACCTATATAATCTATAAACGCGGAAGTGTACCTGATGATGATGCCATTGTTCGTCGTAGATTTGATCTGAAGTAGTAGATGAACTAATACTCAATCTACTTAGGGTTTGGTCTTTCCCAGCAAGAGGTAAGCCACAAACTCCAACTACTGATGGGGATGTGGTATGGCATGAGTTACCCTGCTGGGAGGACCTGACCCCTATTTATAGCCTTTGGTATGGAATCCTATTCCGTCCCATAATTATAGATAGATTCCAAATAGGTCTCTACACAGATTTAAAATCCAAGTCCATATTTATCCTTAAAAAATACTTGGCTCTTAATAAATACTTTATTTGATCACTTTATATATTTGAGCCAACCAAAATAATAGATAGCCAATATGTATATGATCTTATGTAGGTCCACATTATGGAAATTAATCCCACAATCTCCCACTTGGACCAAATGAGTAAATACATATCAAAACTTTATGAGCTCCAAAAATGCTATCTATATCATGAGTATCTTTAAACCAATCTGATCCATCAATTATATCAACATAGGATCAAAGCGGTCTTCGTCACTTTAAAGCGTGACTAAACCCATCGATGGTCACATATGTCAACATAAAAGAACGACATGGATCAAATTTGTCAACATAAAAGAACGACATGGATCAAATATGGATGTGTAGCATGGAAATTACATGAGATGTGATCATAACATGCCTGTTTCCAACTAGTCCAACTTTATACCTTATGAGATCAAAACATCTTCTCAAAACCAAATGAGATGACATGAATTCAGAGTACAAGAACATAAACTTTATTTCTCTAGAGAATATAACTGAAGGTCTTTATACTAAACTGATATTGTCTCATGAGCATAAGAAACAAATTACAAACTCCCACTTGAACTGAATTCCATAAGTGAAACCACACCCATATGAGCAACATTCTCATGGAACACTTTAGGTGTCAAGCCTTTAGTGAACGGATCCGCAATCATGGAGTCTGTACCTATATGCTCAATTGACAATTTACCACTCTGAATTCTTTCTTTCACAACTAGGAACTTGATGTCTATATGCTTAGACTTTGACGAGCTCCTGTTGTTGTTAGAATACATAACTGCAGACTTGTTGTCACAATACAACTTTAGTGGTCTGTCGACCTGATCCAAAATTTGCAGCTCTGTGACAAAATTCTGTAATCAAATCCCAAGATTTGAAGCCTCATAGCAAGCAACATACTCAACTGCCATTGTGGATGGGGCAACGAGTGATTGCTTAGCTCTTTTCCAAGAAACCGCACCTCCACCAAGTAAATAGAAGTAACCTGAAGTGGATTTGCAAGTATCTTGGCAACTAGCAAAATCGGAATCAGAATACCCAATGATCTCCAATTGATCCGATTTCCTATAAGTGAGCATGAAATCCTTCGTCTTTTGCAAATACCGCAACACTCGTTTTGCTGCGACCTAATGATTCAATCCTGGATTGCTTAAATACCTGCTTAGCATTCCAACAATATATGCTATATCTGGTCTAGTGCAAACTTGAGCATACATCAAGCTCCCTATCAAAGATGAATAGGTCATGTTTCGCCTCTCAGCAACACGGTTCATGCTAGGAGATCCCAGCATAGTCTACTGAGGGGCGATCCCGTATTCCTCTAGGAATTTAGCAAAAAGGTCATGGACGTTGTTCACCTGATCCGTCATTTCTGCCATAGTATTCTCCACCACAGTACGATCAAAGCGACCTTAATTCTTTTGCCAAGATGGGTTTCCACCTCAGCCTTAAAATTTTTGAACACATCCAGGATCTGTGACTTCTCATGAATAAGATAAATATAACCATATCGCGAGAAGTCGCCTATGAGCGTGATAATATACCTTTGGCCATTCCAGAAGCCGTAGGGAATGGGCCGCAGATATCCGTATGTATCGGTTCTAAGACATCGAAACTCTATTAGCATAACTTCCACCTTCTAGCCATCGCCCACATAGATGAATCTTTCAGCATCACTTGGCTTTCGGCAGTTCAGGCAACCCTTTATTGACACACTGATGTTAGAAGTTGCACCAGAGTCTAACTAACAAGTGCATTCAGGTACAGAAGTTAAGTTAACCTCAGAGCTGACCATAGCAAAAAAAAAATTGTACCTTCCTTTGCACGCCAAGCATGATATTTGGTACAATACTTCTTTACATGACCATCCTTCTTACAAAAGAAACAAGCCAATTCAGGCCCATGTTTCTTCATTATGAATGGCACACCTGCAGCTTCTTTGCTCTTCCTCTTGGTATTTTTGACTTTAAGGGTCATAGCCAGATGAGTACTTTCTGTTCTATCTTGTTACCATCTATCCTCCTCTTGCACACAATAGGAGATGAGCTCATTAAGGGACCATTTGTCTTTTTGATAGTTATAGCTCACCTTGAACTGATTAAAGTGTGCAGGAAGAGATATAAAAATTAAATGCACGAGCAAATCCTCAGATAGCTCTAATTTGAGTGCTTTTAATTTTGAAACAAGATGAGACATTTTCATAATGTACTCCCTTTATGTTTCCTTTACCTTTATACTTCATTGAGGTAAGTTTTGCCAAAAGCGTACTTGATTCAGCCTTTTCGGTTTTAGCAAACCTTTGCTCAAGACTGTCAAGGAAACCCTTAGCTGTAGTGGCATGTTCTGATGTGCTATCCCGAAAAATTCCAGAACAGCACGCCTCATGATTATAAGACTCATGCGATTTGAACGATCCCACTTCTCAGACTTCATCTTTTCCTCAATGGAGTTGTTAGCCACAAGAGCAGTGGGTTGTTCTTTGCGAAGTGCAAGGTCTAGATCCATTACCCCAAGAACAATTAAAATGTTATCTTTTAATTCTTTAAAATTTACACCAGTAAGCATAGGTATGGAATTGATGCTAGCAGAAAAATTTGGAAGCATAATTTGCAGCCGAAATGAAGGAAATTAAATGCTTATATCAGGACATGAATGATAAACTTAAAGCTTGATTCAAAATTTGGTATATACCATCACGCAAGATACCTAGCGCCACATTAATATTTAGTCTTTGGACAGAAATATTAACTAGCAAGCGGTAACCTTGTTGTAGCAATCGAATACTAACAGTAAATCCTGTCAAACAATATGCCTTACTTTGGTCCGACTTATTGTTCACATGAAAACTTGATGACTGTTACATATTTATTGCCATAGTTGCATATATAATTCGGCCAAATATTGACTTTCCTTTGGGCCAGTCAATAGATGCATGAATTATACACACACAAAAAAAATGCCTAGTTGTTCTAAATAAATTAACCTACATACCAGAGGTCGCTTTGGCAACATAGAATTTCAGTTAACCTATGCAGAACACTAGCTGGCCAAATTTTAGTCAATCCATCATTCATGAAGAGGACACATCATTGAGAGTCCACAATTTATACCAAAATGTATAACATAATTCTCAGGAGCACCATAACCAAATTGCATTTAATTGATAATGTCTAAAATAGCAAATGAGCTAATCTGAAGACTTAATATAACTAATTTGCTCAATCAGGTACCAGATTGCACATCAGACAATGTCAAAGAACCATAACCGAAATTCACAAAATTGCATTTGACTGATTCTGTCAGAAACAGCATACTAGAAACAAAATAGTAATGCAAAAGCCTAACTCCAAATTATCCTTATGCATAAACTGTATGTCAGAATCTCTCAGAATTTGAAGGGCTAAAAAAAACAGGCCCAAAAGATTGAGATCGAATCTCTGCTTGAAACCGAGGCAAGCCAGCCTTGTGCTAGGCAGCACAATGCTCACAATCCTAGCAATTCCCCAATCAGCAAGAACAGCACAACATTGCATTATGCCAGGAATAGCAAAGGCTAATCAGTAATGCCAAAAACTTGACAGATTGTAACCATATTAATCTAGAACTTGCCTAAACTGAAGTTGCATCTCATAACAGATTAGAGAACCTAAGCAATATGCACAGCATTGCAATTGACAGATTATACCAATTTGCACAACTATTGCATAATACCAGAACCAGCAAGAACTCAAGATGTATGAACAATCTGTAAAGCAAAATCTTAATCGCAAATAATCCTAATCCAGAAACTTTAAGCCATAGATTACTCAAAAATAATGAGAGCTTAATGCCACAAATACCTCATAACTGTAAAGGCCAAAAGAGCTTACTGATGTCGGTGCAGTAGCTCATGGATGCAAGCTGACCTCGGCGGGCGCGGTCTGCACGCAGATTGGCCTTAATAGCCGGAGGCTTGAATAGCAGCGCATGCTGAGGCGGCGCAGCACTCGCAGCTTGATCATGGCGCGAAACCCAAGGTCCTGCGGCCCAAGGATCCCAGAGGCACTGGCGGCGGCGATTCGGCAGATGCGCCCATGAGGCGGCTCGGCGGGAGGCCGGAGGGTCGCAGCTGGGAATCATGGCGCCGAGGCGTCGCGATGGAAGCGGCGGCGAAAGCTTAGGCGACGGCGGCGGAATCCGGAGGGCCGCTTCGAGGGAAGTCGGCGGCGGCGGCAAAGGTTCTCGGCGGATCCAAAGCGCAGCAAAGAAAACGCATCGGGCCGGAGTACAGCGTCGAGATCCAAAAGCGGAACTCGAGAAGCACAACGCTGAATCGCAGAGGTGCTTTCGGCCAGCGTGGAGACCGGCGCGATCCTGAGGGCGCTTGGTCGCACCCGCACGAGGAGGTGGCGCGGGACACCAGCAGGCGCTAGAGGCGGCGCGGGACGATGGAGCCCAAGCCAGTGGATGCTAACGCGGCGCTGAGCAGATGAAGATCCCACCGGGGAAACGAAGACTCCCAGCAGCGGAAGCAAGAATCGATTAAATAGGAAAAGACCGGAAGCACCGAACCGATCGGACGAAAAAAAACATCCAAATCGATCTGATGATTACCGGAACGGGTTGCAATACACATACGATGCTCTGATACCAATTGTTAGAATTAATTCTGATCTAAACCTGATGATCAAAACTAACAGGATCGCATATGCAGTAATTGCAACACCCATATAATCTGTAAACGCGGAAGTGTACCTGATGTTGATGCCATTGTTCGTCGTAGATTTGATCTGAAGCAGTAGATGAACTAATACTCAATCTACTTAGGGTTTGGTCTTTCCCAGTAAGAGGTAAGCCACAAACTCCAACTACAGATGGGGATGTGGTATGGCATGAGTTACCCTGCTGGGAGGATCTGACCCCTATTTATAGCCTTTGGTATGGAATCCTATCCCGTCCCATAATTAGAGATAGATTCCAAATAGGTCTCTACACAGATTTAAAATCCAAATCCATATTTATCCTTAAAAGATACTTGGCTCTTAATAAATACTTTATTTGATCACTTTATATATTTGAGCCAACCAAAATAATAAATAGCCAATATGTATATTATCTCATGTAGGTCCACATTATGGAAATTAATCCAACACATCTAACATAAATGTTAACAAGAAGCTGCTAGAAGTTGAATTTTTTTTTTTTGAAATAATACATTTTTAAAACAAATTACAAAACTAGGTTATCATCTCAAAAATTGCAAAAATAGGTTCTGTCGCTATTTCATCTGGCGACAGGAACCTATCGCCGAATGAAATGGCGGCAGGAACCTGTACCTGCTGGAGTTAGGTTCTATCGCCATTTCAAATGGCAACAGGAATATATAAATTTTTAAATATAGCAAATAAACTCAAAAAATTATAAAAGTTTTTGTGGAGTATCCAGATAGGGTGTTCTTGCTTGTTTAATTTTTTCATAATTTGATCTGTTATGAATTTGTCTCTAAAATTCATTTAAGTATACTATTTGTAGAATTTGTAAATATACTAAATGAGGTCCAAAAATTATGAAATGTTTTGTGAACGCTCCTTACATAGTGTAATTGTTTTTGTAATTTTTCAGAATTTTATATGCTCTGAAATTGTCTCTAAAATTTTGAATTTAGGTTTCTGATACAGTTTACTTAATTGTGTACCCTTAATTTTTGAGATAATTTCATAGCATATAAAATTCTGAAAAAATTACAAAAACAATTTCACTATGTAAGGAGAAACGACAAAAATTTCATAATGTTTGGATCTCATTTGGTATATTTAAAATTCTACAAATAGTATACTTAAATAAATTTTAAAGACAAATTCATAATAGATAAAATTATGAAAAATTACACAAGCAAGAACACTCTATCTGGATACTCCACAAAAAATTTATAGTTTTTTGATTTTATGTGCTATATTTAAAAATTTATATATTCCTGTCACCATTTGAAATGGCGGCAGAACTCGCCTCTCAAATGCATGTGGTTCCTGCCACCATTTCATCTGGCGATAGGTTCCTGTCGCCGGATGAAATGGCGACAGGAACCTATTTTTGTAATTTTTTGAGATGATAACCTAGTTTTGTAAATTGTTTTAAAAAATGTATTATTTCAAAAAAAAAATCCTAGAAGTTCCTCAGGGTGGCTCTAACAAGGTATGCAAATTAGTAGATTGCTCTAAAAAAATTTCTACCATGTTCCTGTGGGTCGTTCTGTCATGTATGGCCCTCCGGACTGACGGCGCCGGCGGCCTGCCAGGCCTGCAATCGCGGGGATTTGGTCCGGCACGCCGGAACGGCACGCGTGGGCGTTTAGCATAGTTTGGTTGGGTCGAATTGGTGGGTTTCATCAAGTGAACGCCCAGTGAGCATTAGCATGGCCTGCTGATGAATTCGAGGTATGCTAGCTTATACGGTGGTGGTCTGCTTGGGCTACATAATGGGCTGTGTGGCCGCGGAGCGAAAGCGCGCCGAGGACGTAGCGGTGCTTTTTGGTGCAAAATTTTCTACCAGCCACGAAGAAATATCTTGATGATGACTTACGAGTCACATATAACCTTGAATATTTTCAAAAATGGATTGACAATTAATGATTTTCGTTTTTAATAGAGCATTACTAGGCTTTTCTGTCAAAGCCTAGGTATGTTTTTTAATTTGATTTATAGTCTTCTATTATGCAGAAACCTTATTGTGGTACGGAAGTAGAGATACATACTTACAATACGATGTTACTCACAGTATGCAGCGAATACATGTGTGTATATGCAGATTTTTTTAAAAAAAAAGCCTCGATTCTAGCAGGATGCATGCATGGCATGCTATTTATGTGCTTGAATAACATCACATAATGGCACAATTTTTCTATCTGGGTACATGATGTCTTTTTTGCAGGTCAGCTTTGTGAATGCCATTGCACCGTTGGCCGAATTAGATGGTCAGCAGTTCCCTCTGGTTCAAGCGTGTGCGCTTCCGAGGATGGTGCAGGGCCCTGAAGCAGAGAAGCGATTGGATTCCCACTTTCTGCTGTGCAGGTGCAACATTGTTACTTATTTCCTATTCTATCACTTGGATGTATCGCGGGTAGTTATACATTTCCCAGACAGACAGTTATGCAATTACTATTGAAAAATAATGTGAAATCATGCACATAGGTTGACAAGTTTGGACTTCGATGGCGCTCATTTCACAATACAGCCATAACCCATAAACCCAATTCACGACCATCACAGCTTTTTCTTGGGTTTCTTTGTTGAGTGCAAGAGTTGCAATACGAGTTTGGTTTTAGGAAATTAGTCATTATTGATTATCCCCAAGCATGGCTCTCACCTGAGCTTGTGTGGTGAGTGTTCAGAAGCACGTCTTTGGGTTGAGTTTTGCAGAGTGCAGAGAAATGACCACACAGGTCAGCACTAGAATTATGGGCATGTACTGAAGTCACAGGCCGGACATAACGGAAGATGAGCCCTCGTCACTTCCTCCTAAAAACCCTAGCTATCACCAAACAAGCCTCTTCTCTCCTCCTCCCTTCCTCCTCGCCGCTGCCGTCCGCGGCCACCGGCCGGCCAACGGTGGCGGCGGGGCTTCTTCTTCTCGGTGGTAGCGCTTGATCTACATCGCGCTCCCGACGCTCGATGTCTGTCCGCCGATTTCCAACGGTGTGGACTTTCGTCGGGGTTAGATCTGAGACCCTTCTCCGCCGACTCGTCTTCGGGTGTGGCGATCCAGAGCCCTTCTCCGCCGGCTTTTTTCGGCGGCGCGGCTTCGTCGATGGCATGAAGACGGAGGTGACGCGGTGTAGATCCAGATTTAGCGCAGTTGGTAGAGATCGCAACGTCTCAGTGGCGGTGGCTTGTGCGGCGCTTGACTCCTCCCTGGTGGACGGCACTTAACCGGCCGACACGTGGGCTGTGGTGGACGTCGCCTTTCTTTGGTGCTGGCGGCGGTTGGCAATTAGGGATGTTGCGGACGTCGTATTGGCGATCTGACCTTCATTGGTTGGATCCAGTGACGAGGTCGTGCTGTGGCGTGGTCTTGGAGCGCTAGTACCTTCGATCTAGGGTGAAAACTCTTGATTTGGCCTTCGCTGGTTGAATCCGGCAACGACATCGACCTGAGTGGCGTTACCTTCTTGAAGATGTTGCTTTGGAGAACTGGCACGTGAGCTCTGGAGTGAAAACTCCTGATTTGACCTTATTTGGTTGGATCCGCGACGACGACGTGGTCGTATCCCTTCTTGGGCGTCGCTTCTGAGACTAGCCCATCATCACCTCTTTGTTCTTGTTTTCTTTGTTCGCGTGTAGGCGATCTCTGGTTGGCCGGGAGGCGGGCTAGGTGGTCTTTTTTTAGGATAGCCTTTGCATGACAATTTGTTTGTCATTATTGGCTTTTGGCCGTTTTTTGTTTTAAGCTTTTAGCTGATGGTGGTGTAATGGCTGTGTGTATCCCTAGTTGGTGCAGAGGCCAGAAGTTGTACTTCCATTATCTAAAAAAGCTGAAGTCACAGGTCAGGTTCTCTGTGGTACGGGGTCTTCAAAGAGTGATTAAGATGATACCAGGTCTGTAAAGATTGATTAACATGACAACCCCAGGTATAATGGGACTTGATTATTTATTGGAACTAGCGGGTTATAAACTTATAGTGACTTCCACACGATACTCATAAGGGCATCTCCAATAGTGTCGTTTCTAATTTTGCTATATCAACTATACATCATCGAAAGACAGATTTAGAGACAACACCTTCAATAAGCTGTCTCTAGCAAATTGTCTCTAACATTCATACCAAACTTATAATATTCCACTCACTCACTCCTCTCTCACATGCACTGGTTGGTTTGTCTTGGTTCGTGTGTTGAAATGGTTGTTTGAGGAAGAGACGGTTTTCCTTCTCTCTCTCTTTCACCTAAAATTTTACTGATATAGAAGAGATAACCGACAGACACTATTGGAGATGCCATAAGAAAACTTCACCAGTCTGTCTAATTTGTCGACCTTCGTTTGTGGGTTTGGGCTTCAAGGTGTTGAAATACGAGTATCCTTCATGGCTTTGATGCCACGTTGAGTTTCATGAACAAACTAGGAAACCTAAAATGTTAAACTGTTGAGAAAGGTGCACAATCTACTCACACTTCGACATAGGGCATTACAGGTTCTTCTAAAAAATATGGTGAGACCCTGGAGCACTTGGTGGTGGAAAAAATCCTATGAGAGTACGAGGCCTCCTCACCTTGGACCCTTGGTTGGGTCTCTTTTAAATCATGACACGTGGCAAATAGCGTTAGATATAAAGAGGTGGTTAATTTATTCTGCCATGTGTCATGAGATTGAAAGGGTCCAACAAGGGTCTAAAGATGATAAGGTCTCATAGTATTTGGCTATCGACCAATCACTATTGTTGTTTACAGTATCTAGTTTCAAGCAAAGAACTGGTTCAGGCGCAAACAACTATGCTACTTTAAAACATAGAGCATCACTATCTGAAGTTGAGAGAACCCGAACAATTAACTTGAGCTAAGCAACGTTAATCGGTATCTAGTGGTAATTAAAAATTTCCTAAACAAGAACAAACATAAGCACAAATTAATATCGAATGCAATCGCAGCTTTAATTACACTAATTAAATTGCATCATATCAACATACAAGAATTTTTTACAGATAAAAGTAAAATATTAAGAACTCGTCATTAATTGCACGCATGCTTTACAACAAATCAAAATATAATTTACAACATTTAATCATTTTACAACCCAAATCCTTGCATGCATATCGCACAAATTAATATCGAATGCAATCGCGGACTTTAATTACACTAATTAAATTGCATCAGATCAACATACAAGAATTCTTTACAAGTAAAAGTAAAATAGTACAAACTCGTCATGAATTGCACGAATGCTTTACAACAAATCAAAATGTAATTTACAACATTTAATCATTTTACAACCCAAATCCTTGCATGCATATCGCTGAAGCCCTTCTTACCATCTGTTCATTTATCGCCAGTCCATAGAACCATCTCTCGATCCACATTTTCATCCCTCGTCAAGAAACACAGAAAACAATTAGCAAGCCAAATTGAGAGCAGTAAATAGAAGTTAGATTATAGCACGTTGCCGTCAGATTTCACAAAGTACAGCGGGATTCCCAGACCAACCTAAGTCAGCTGATACCTTGATCATCAAGATGCCCAGGCTAACCTAGGTCAATCGGCACCGTTCACTTTCGTAGGTTTCATCACCCAGCGTTTATTAAAATTCAACACCCACGTTTATGAGTATAGCAGCCAAAACACCATTTGGACCAAAGGTCCATAGCTCAATAGTTCCATGTGAGAAGGCAGGGGATAAGGCAATGCACAGGCCAAGGGAACACCCCAGCCGAATGTCCCATAAGCCACATACCCAACCAATGCCTCCCCCATATAAGCCTATTGCTTCACATGCCAACACAAATATCACAAGCAAGCACTCCTCCCCATTTCATTTCCCAACCAAGAGCATCCCCTCATAAGCCTCCTTCCTCATAGAAGCTCCCACAAAGCTTTCCCCAGCAAGAGCACAAGCACCCTTGCCCACCATTTTCACAACCTGACCAGCCACAGAAAGAGAGCAAAAGAGAAGGGGAGCAAAGGAGTTGGGGAAGACGCAGTGGAGCATGGACGGCAGTGGTGACGACTTCGAACCATCACCACCGCCAAGGACCACAACGCCAGGTCGACAGAAGGGACAAGAATCACCAGAGAGCACCAATGTCACCCAACCGGCCACCATCATCACTGCCATCCGAAACCAACCAAGCCAAGTAAACCACCGCCCTTGATCCGTGTCGGGACCCAAAATATGCAATTCTGGACCCTCTGTGTATAATGCACTAGTCCAGGATCACGCTGGTGCACACAGTGTCAACACAGGTGAATATCGATCCACACAAACGATTAACAACATAAACGAGTAATTTGATAACAAATAGTTGTTTTGACCTTATGGTCGAGTTTACAATTATTAAGCCACGCAGGGCTAACAAAGAAATAAAATAGCAGCGGAACAAAGAAATTTCAGCGGAATCCCATCAATTCACCACAAGCAACTGACTGGGATCAAGACCCTACGATCAAGCACCTTCGATGAGCTCCTCCTCGAAAGCAGGCGATGACTCCTCCTCTTCTGTTGCATGTTTTACAACAAGCATGAGTATACAACCGTACTCGCAGGTCATACCACAGAATGCAAATTATAGATGCAGGCTTATTCCAAAGGAATGGCTTCTGTGGCTCTTTTGCAGAAATGCAGCATTTGCAGTTTGAATACAAGTAATAGATTGAAAGCATAATTCAAAACAAATAGACAATAATAATCTGACAGTTTTATTTCACAAAGACACATAGCCTAAACAAGTTATTCACATAGCCATATGACTTAAGTCACACAGCTCCCTTCCCAAGGTTTTCAAGAAAATCTACCCCTCGTGTGAAATTCCTGAGCATTGTCCATGACCGCGGACGTGGCTATTCGAATAGATTGATTAACACTCTGCAGAGGTTGTACACTTTACCCATAAGATACAACTAGTGTAGCTAGCACTAGTCGTAACAAAACAGTTCAGAAACTTCTTCTCGACATTGACACTCCCGGTATGCTTAGTAGCCACGAGGCGCTTTACCGTTAGGCGAGAAGCGACGAACCACCCACGATGCGACTACTTGGTAGTACACACCTCCACCCAATTCGACCTGACTAACCTACAACTTTGAGTAATCAATGTCAAGACTCCATAACTTACTAAGTTAAGCCCGTCCCATACCAGGCATGTGGTTGTACGAGAGGCCCAGTTCAATGGCGCACAAGGTTAAGTCCTTAATTGACCGAGGCAAGACTTCCAATTCTAACATATCATTCCCGCCAACACAGATCCACCATAAAAGTATACCAGACCACTTGCCCCCGTTCAAAACCTTTTCCCACCCTGTTGGTTAAATGCAACATATGCCATCAACGAGTAATAGCACATAGTACACATAGTTTTTATCACATAGTTCCATAGTCACTTAGTCAAGTTTATATTTGCAACTTACATGAGATGATGACTCGTAGCATGGCTAAGCAATCTAATCGCATCTAACCATCCCACGTTGGTAATACAATAGCACCAACTAAATAAACCAATCTAGGGTGACAAAAGATTATGGCATACAATTAGACAAGGAGGTCATAACAAATTGGATATTAGCTAATCCCAAAAACATTGAAATAAATAATTAAAGTAAATGCAATACTTTGAATCAATATAACTTTTGAAAACTGGCTTCAATATGATCAAAGGTATAACTTGCCTTGGAATAGGTCTAAGTACTGATCTTGCTCTTGAGGTGCTCCTTCTTCTTCAAATCTTCCCGAGTATCGACGTGTACTCGCAAACAAAAGCAAATAAACAAAATAAATAAATAACAAAGACAAAACAAACTCCAAAAATTAAATAAAAATCTCAGATAAATAGATCTCGAATTTAGATGAATTTAGAAATTTGAATGGGCTCAAACGGAGTTCGGATGCAAAAGATATGAGCTTGGGAAGTTTGAATTAGAAGAAAAACCCTAAAATAGGATTTTTGGAATTAACCCGAATTATTTCTCTGAAGAAAAATCGGATTATTGCGCAACAATGACGTCAGCGCTCGGAATAAAAGAATTAAAAGAAATACTGACATGTGGGACCCACATGTTAGCCTCACTGACTCACGGTGGTGGGTTCACCGAACCTACTAGATCTGGATCGGCTTGGGTGGCATGCTGCGCACACATGGCCTCGACTTGGCACATGCGTGGGCGACACGCAAGCACCACATAGGACCAAAGGTCGAGGTGGCACCTTATGAGGATGCCACGTCAACTTGACGGCAGCGATGGCTCGGGCTTGGCTAAGCATTGGCGAACGGCGCTTCTCCGGCAATGAATGGTACCGACATGTAGCTCTCACTATTGTGAACTGTTGAGGTAGCTCCGGTGGTTGAGGGCAGCAGTGGTGGCGTGGCGAGGTTGAAGCGGGCGATCGGATGTTGTCGGACGGCCGCTCCGGCAAAATCTTGGCGATGGCGAAGGGTCTGGATGTAGCCCACACGATCTCGATCACGATGGCGCGGAACCACGGCGGCTAAGCGGCGTGAGCGGCGGCGCAATTGAAAAAAAAGCGCGGCGAAGAAACCCTAAAAACTAGATTGCGGCGGCGCTGAAGCGATTGGGGCTCAATGGGTGGCGGCTCTAGGATGCGGAGGCGACGGCGAACCCTGGGGTGCTATTTATAGGGTCCGGACGAGTCTAGATAAGGAATCCCCAATTCGTATCTGAGATGAACACGAGAGGAATTTTCGGAATTCTTGAAGATAAAAGCCGATTAGGGATAAGATTCTAACAGATACGGATGCGGAAGAGATAAAGATCAAGTTTGGCAAGATTTCCCAGGATTGTTTAGTTGGAAAACGGATTTGTCGGACGGAGCTTCTAGAACATCAATGGCGGATGCGAGCGGGACATTGCGAAGAAGAAGCTGGCTCGGGGCAGCGAATGCGCGGCCCCCTTGCAGCGTGGTGAAGAATAGCCCTTTGGCAATGGGTAAGGCGCGGACGCTTTCGGACCACCTTGATCTAAGCGTTCAACCTAGATCGGACGGCTCCAATCCAAGGCGATGTTCGGACCGTCCGAAGGCCTAACTCCATCGGACCATCCAATTCTGATCGGATGGCTCACGCGCGAAGAGAGAGATGGAGAGACTGACAGATGGGGACCACCCGTTAGTGGCGGCACGCGCGCGCGCACGGAGGCTGGGCCGCACAGGAGAATTGGGCCGGCGGAGGTTGGGCTGGACGGGAATAGGAAGTAGGTTTCGGCACGACTTGATTATCTGAGATTTTAATAGTTTTTTCTTTTAATAAAATACCAGAAATTCAAAAAAGCAATAGAAAATAGCAAATGAACTTGGAAAAAATTCTAGAAAAATCTAGAAAATATATCCAAGCACATAGAACCCAAATAAAATAGTTTTGACCCTTGTTAATGTTGACTTTAATCATATTAAATTATTTTGATGTACAAAGTCCATGTTTAAACTTTCGAATTAACTTCAAATAAAATCCAAATGGTGAATTTTCTTCCTACTAATTATTAAAAAGATTTTTAAAACTCAGAAAATTGGGATGTTACACTCCGTTCATTTTGTCCAAACCGAATCCCTCAGGTGAACCAACATTAAGCATAGAGCACCACCCCATCCTACATCACATAACAATAGCCCTCAGAATATTCATCTGAGCAAGGGAGGAATGGGTTGGAGGCGTGAGGCGAACACGTGCATCGGTGGCAGCACCACCGGCAGTAGCTCACCTCCACCGATATGGGCATGTATCAGCCAACCCATCTCTAGTAGCTTCACCATATGCAAAACAGCAAGCAACTCACACCCATTTGCCTTTTCCTGTATGAACACTAAATCAACCAAAAAGCAGAAAATAAAATCAAGACCGCAGACTTAAAATAGAAACATTAAGCAAGGGAGAAGCAGGCGTGGGAAGCCTTGGCGGAGGCGGATCCGGGGCCAAGCTAGGCGAGTCGTCTTGAATCTGTGGCAGCCCAAGGTGCTGATCGTGGGAGGAGGCGGCTGGCGGCCGAGGCCAGCCAGTGGTGGAGGCCACGCGGAGGCCGCGACGTGGGCAGAGGCGCCAAGCCGAGCCAGAGGCAAGCTTGTTGGCAAGGGCGCAAGCAAGGAGCGGCCGGGGTGGCGCCATGGGCAAGAACTCCAACCAAAGCACCTCCAGAGAAAAAGAAATAAAGAAGGAGCCTGGTTTGTTTCGGCTGGAGGGATGGAGAAAGTAGGAGAGAGAGAAGAGGATCAGAGGGAGGGAGCTCCCAGGAGCCATATTTCGATAGAAGCAGCACCCAGAACAAGAGCTCCAGGGAGCAAACAAATGGAAAAAGCAATGGAGAGATGAAGAGAAGCACTGAAGAAGAAAAGGAAAGAAGCCTCTGGCTTCTCTCGGCAGGTGAGAAAAAGGATAGAAGGGAGAGAGAATTAGAGTGAATAAAGAAAGGGAGCCAATAGGGCTCGTACGTCCGATTTGTTGATTCTTGCCGTACGCCCCGCGTGGGGGATTTATTAGAGTTGCTTTGTGGCTGAGTTCGAGGTTAAAGTGGTTGCAGTGAGCTAACAACTTACCATTCGCACTCTGACGTAGTCTTGGCCGTGAGTGAGTGGACACGGTGGTCGCTTGCGTTGTGTGACTCTCGTGTCGCGTCAAGTGCACGGTTAAATATCTGCCGTCAACGTCGCATTAGCACTGACTAAGTGCACGGTTAAAAAATTGCAACATTGCCGTGAACAATATGCATCATTTTTTTTCTACAGATGCAACATATTTTTTCTACAGATACAACATTCCTGGACAACAGTTGCAACATCCCCAGAGAATGGTTGCAACATCTCCGGACAACGGTTGCAACATCTCCGAACAACGGTTGTAACATCTCCGAACAACGGTTGCAACATCCCTGGACAATGGTTGCAACATCTCCAGATAACGGTTGCAACATCCTAGGACAATGGTTACAACATCCCCGAACAACAGTTACAACATCACCAGACAATGGTTGCAACATCATCGGACAACGGTTGCAACATCTCCGGACAATAGTTGCAACATCACAAATCAAAACAAAGCATCTAAAAAAACGCGTTGGAAAAAATTGCAACATCGCCGTGAACAATACGCAACATGTTTTTTCTACAGATACAACATTTTTTTCTACAGATGCAACATCCGCAGAGGTTGCAACATCCTAGAACAACGTTTGCAACATCCTTCTATGAGAAAAACATTCTACCATCTGTCAATCACTATACATTCTAGCTTACAATTAAGATAGCTATTGGCATGGCTTGCTACCCTTCTAACCTACTGCTACTCCTATACAATCGTAGTTGTTTACGACTCCTTCTATGAGAAAAACGAACGTGTATAAAACATGGATGCAAGTTGGATTGACTGTACGATATAAAACGTCCAAATCGGACGTATGGGTAGGAACGTTTCCCATAAAGAAATGAAGGGGAAGGAAATAAGTGGCTAGGGAAATTCGGCTGAAGGGAATGTTTGGATAGGGTCGGAGAGAGAAAAAGGGAAAAAGAGAGGAAAAGCAAAGGAAAATTTAAAATAAAATCTTATAAAAATAAAAATAGGTAGAGAGGGCACTTACTTAGTATACCTGTGATTTTCGGACGAATCCCTAGAAGTATAATTTTTTAAGCCGCGTTAGAACTTTTAGTAGTAGACCGACTGACGAAAAATTAAAAGCAGGGAAAATGAAGTAAAATAAATCTAATAAAATCACCACTACGTTAGATAAATAATTCCATGCATTATCTACGAGTTTCGGAAAAATCGCCAGAAAAATGGATTTTTAAACCCTGTACAGGCAAATAACAGTAGATAGACCGGTCTAAAATAAAAATAGGAAAATGTGTAAAAATTAATCCGAGACTTTTAAATTAAATCAATCACTAGTATGAACCACTAAAATAAATATATAGCCTGATGTGTTAGAAATAATTTAATTAGGTTAAAATAATTAAAATAAATAGCCTCGAGTTTATTTAGATAATTAAATAACTACGTACGCGCTTAAGTAAAATCAATTAGGCATATTTAAGTGAATAAAATTTAATAGACTTAGTGAAATGCAAGTACGAATAGTATTTTATTTTCATGTGATAAAACGCAAGAATAGGCAACCTCGATCCTAGAGCCAGTAGACCGTAACAACTACAGATGTGGAGTGCTAACTTAACGGGGGTCCGAAAAATGTTATTAAAATAAAATAGGCTAACAAAATAGGATCGACTAATTTATGTATGCATATTAACCCCAAAAGTCACTAAGTATTTATTTACGTATTATTTGCGTCTTCCATATAATTGCAGAAGGCGAACCGATTCAGGCAGGCTTATCTGATTTCATATCCGTCGACGACCATCTTTTCTAGAATTACGAAGGCAAGTTTATCTCTTGATCACCAGCATAGTTATATTAAATATAAACCGTACTTTGTTGTATTGTTATACATATGTGCATAAAAACTATGTCTAAAAAACCAAATCGGGTAAATGAAAGAAGAAGATGATGAAAGAAATGAGAGATGAGAAATGGTGAATAATATGGCTGGTAAAGGGGGCCTGGGGCAGGAAAGAGATGAGGCAAGAGGTGGAACCCTTTACATATGGTTAATATATAAGGACCAATAAAACTCTCACCCCAGATCAGGGGCCGTAAATTAAGTGTTAACCATTTTTCCGTTTCGACAGACAGAAAATGCTACCTTGTTACGTAATTATGCTCTCCACATCGGGTAAGTAATATGGGTAAGTGGTGTGGATCTGGAGGGAAAGCCGGCATGTGGGTCTGGAGGGAAAGCCAGCCCAACCCAAGTCGCTATAGTACCGTATGGTGGAGTGTTGGGTCTAGAGGGAAAGCCAGCCCAACCAACATTACTGGAACTCGGTAGATGACTAGGTCAGCACCGTGACAAGGTCAACATCGATGAAAAGTAATGAGTGGAGATTTAATCACGTAACTTGGGAAATGTTTTGTATTCTGAACTCGAACCCGCATCAAAGGAAATGCTGGGGACCTGACTCATTTAGAGCTCAGAATAGCTATGGGTAAAGTGGTACAAGCCTACGTAGTGCTAAATAAAATCATGAATTCATGTATGTCTCCTAGATTAGAGTCTACGGGAACCGCCAAGGGTCTATCTTCTTTCCGAGTGACAAGTAATCTTTTCTGAATTAAAACTTGCCACCTAAAGTTTTGACGAGCTGTTTATTTTCAGAAAAAGAGATGAATTAGAAAAAATGTAATGACAACAGAGATGAGTCATCCCGTGCATGTTTGCTATTAATGCTTGCTGAGTACATTAGTACTCACTCTTGCTAGTATTATCCTTTGTTAGATCCTAGTCCAGCCGAGAACTATCCCGAGTGAGACGAAGGACACGCAAGTACCGAAGAGGCCGCATGAGGCGAGGGCATTGGCTACGAGGACCAAGGCGAGATGGGAAACTTATTCAACAAATGGGACGAGTAGGCGAGCAGAAGAGCTTGGCCAGCAAGCGAGGGGAATTTATTTCCCATGTAATTAAATAATTGTATCAAAGACTATGGCCTTGTGTGGCTAACTGTTTAATAAAGAACAGTTTCTATCTTATTGTTCTGCTGCGTAACTCTAGTAAATACTTACTATTCATCGGAGTGGTGTCCTACCGGGCAGGCGAATAACAATCCGTATGCTTAAGTGTGATTACCCTCCAAGGTAATGACATGGGGCGCCATAGAAGTTCCATATGGGCAATAGGATTCTAAATTGACACCACAAACTACTGATGTGATTTGTGATTTTGCATCTTGGATGGCATGAACATTGAGCATGGGTTATATTCCTCTTGCATCTTTGCACTCACAGGACTTGATATTCATTTATGTTGGAACTTGGAATACATGTATCTATGCCGCACCTTGTACTGTTACTGTCACCTATCCGGCAATAGTGGCAATATAGTCTGTCCCATAGATAACGGCAGCGAGTTTGACAACAATGTCGCCCGTTCTTACTTCCTTTCACGCGTCATTCATCTTCGCATGTCCTGCCCCCATACTTCTCAACAAAATGGCAAAACCAAACGAATTATCCGCACCACCAACGACATATTGCGCTCTCTTTTGTTTCAGGCTCATCTCCCTCCCCACTACTGGGCTGAAGCCCTTCACACTGCCACCTACCTCCTAAACCGTCTTCCCACCAAAACTCTGAACTTCATCACTCCTCACCAAGCATTGTTTGGTCCAACCCCAACATACTCTCACCTTCGGGTTTTTGGGTGCCAGTGCTACCCAAATCTCTCAGCCACCTCTTCTCATAAGTTGGCTCCACGTTCCGTTGAATGCATCTTCCTTGGCTACCCATCAAACCATAAGGGTTACCGTTGTCTCAACCTATCCTCAAACCGCATCACACTGTCTCGGCATGTTGTTTTCAATGAGGATCATTTTCCCTATGCTACTCGAGACACCACACCGGCTGCCTCTTATGATTTTCTCCATGACACTTCACCACTTTTGCATGCGTTGACTACTCCACCGGCGGCCAGTCCTGCCACTCCCAACAGCTCTGAAGCGCCAGAGATCTCTTCCTCTCCTGTTACCATGGATGCTATTGCATCGGCTACCCAGACACAAACGACACTAGCACCCTGGCTAGCCCAGGCACAGCGTCAACCGCCGGGCCTTCCCACCCGGGTCCAGCCCCTCTGGCAACCAACACTCACTCCATGGCAACTCGTGCCAAGGATGGCATCCACGTTCCCAAGAAGGTCTTTGATCTCCATGCTTCTGTTCCTACCATCTCACCTTTTCCCAAAACTTATCGTGGAGCCCTCAATGATAAGAATTGGCATGCTGCCATGCTTGATGAGTTCCAGGCTCTCTGCTCCAATCAGACCTGGGATCTCGTCCTCCCTCTACCGCGGGCTAACATCGTCAGGGGCAAGTGGATTTTTCGCTACAAAAACAAGCCCGACGGTTCCCTTGATCGCTATAAGGCCCGTTGGGCCCTTCGCGGTTTCTCTCAGCAACCAGGTGTTGACTAGACGTTCAGTCCAGTTGTCAAGCCCGCAAGCATTCGGACTGTTCTCTCTCTTGCTCTTTGCAGCAACTGGCTTGTTCATCAACTCGACGTAAAAAACTCCTTTCTTCATGGCACCCTTGCTGAGATCGTCTACTGTCAACAACCACCCAGTTTTGTTGATCCCGACAAGCCTACTCATGTGTGCCGCTTGAATAGATCCCTCTATGGTGTCAAACAAGAGCCGCGCGTTTGGTTCATCTACACAAAAGGATCTGATATTGCCTATCTACTCCTATACGTAGATGACATCATTCTTACGGTGTGCAGCACCGGTCTCCTTGAGCGGTTCATCCTTTCTCTTCGGCGGGAGTTCGCTATGACCGACCTAGGGGACTTACACTATTTTCTTGGCATCTCGGTCTGACGCAACGCCGGCGGCATGTTCCTCTCCCAAGAACAGTACGCGGCCAAAATTCTGGAGCGTACCAACATGCAGTCTTGCAACCCGTGCTCCACTCCTCGAAACACGATACAAGCTTCCTGCCACCACCAGTGACCCTGTTCCCAACCCCACCTTTACTGTAGTTTGGCCGGGGCACTTTAGTATCTCACCTTCACTCGGCCCGACATCACTCATGCTGTCCAGCAAGTGTGCTTGCACATGCATGATCCGCGCAAGCCGCACCTCAACCCCCTCAAGCGTGTCCTCCGATACATCAAGGGCACGGTCGGCTTCGGTCTTCACCTCATTCCCTCCTCCGTGAGTGACCTCGTTGCCTACTCCAACGCCAATTGGGCAGGTTGCCCCGATACAAGGAAGTCCACCTCCAGTTATTGTCTATTCCTCGGCACCAACATCATCTCTTAGTCCTCCAAGCGGCAACACCGTATCCGCTCAAAGTCTGAAGCCGAGCATGAGGGTGTTGCTACGCCGTCGCCGAGGCATCTTTGGCCATAAGCTTCTTCTCGAGTTGCATCAACCCCTCCAGATGGCCACCATCATTTACTGCGACAACGTCAGCGCCGTCTACCTCTCCTCCAACCCGGTGCAACATAAGCGCACCAAATATGTGGAGATTGATCTTTACTTCGTTCGCGAACGTGTAGCTCTCGGCGACGTTCGGGTCCTGCACGTCCCGTCAAGCTCTCAGTATGCGGACATCTTCACTAAAGAACTACCAACCTAGTTATTCTCGGAGTTCCGTACCAGTCTCGACGTACACGAAGCTCCTAGTTGACACTGCAAGGGGGTGTTAGAATTCCTGTATCTATGCTGCACCTTGTACCGTTACTGTCGCCTATCTGACAATAGTGGAAATAGAGTCTGTCCCGTAGATAGCTCCGGTAATCAAGGGCTAATCTGTTTCCATACATAGAGCTTGTTCGTATTTTGTAATCCTTGAATCTTGATTGTAACACTATTTATACCCCTTGTATCAATGAAACAATTTACTGCGTAATCATCTACACGCTTTCAATTTATGTAGGCTTATGAATTTGTGTGGATCATATCTATCGTTTTATCCCTTTTAAATTACATTGTGGCATGTTCACTTTCTGTTACTCTCCTTCTCATTGAAGCCCCTGAAAGGAGGTTTTAGTGTTCTATCTCAAATTATCCCTAATAACAAAAAACTTAGGTTGCCAGTGGTTTGAGCTTGAAGTATTATCTAACGAAATGGTGACCAGTGAGAATTGGAAGTCATAGATATTGGGTTACTGGAGAAAAGCTATTACTCCCTCCGTTTGGGAATAGTTGACGTCGTTTAGGTAGTTTATTGACGGCACAACGTCATTTAAAGAAGAACGGTGGTAGTAAGTATTAACTTGAGCATGCGGATGATGGAGCTGGGTGTTACCATATAATCTTTCGACTTACCATGATACTTTTTGTCCTGGGGCAGAAGTAGAGATTTGTCGTGTCCTCTGTAGTCATTCCTTATAAATGAATGATTATCGTGATATTGTGCTTAAGTTGGTTCTTTGTTTGCTGCAGTGATCATTTGCTAGATTCTTACTCTGGGACATCTGTCTGTGTTTTTAATTTTTGTGCTATCATTTTTATTTACATAGTCATACTGATTTTTTTTTGTTATTGTTCTGTAACATCTATTGTCAGGTGAAGCTACAATTGAGCAATAAAAATGCTGGGGAAGTTATTTCAAGTGCTAGGAACGGAGACTGTGTCCGGCGTGTCGTGCAACTGGCTCCTAATTGAAAAACAACAATTTCAGCAGATCACAGCCTTATGCTGCACGACTGAATCCAATATACGCTGCCTACTTCTTTGTTTTCAGAACTTTTTTATTAATTAACTTTTTTTTGAATTTTATTTTAAAGTTAACTCTCGACGTACTTTATTTCCAATTCTGACCTCTTTGATCACGCCACGGGTGGTGGTGTGACAAAACAACACTGTCACACACTAGGATGAATCCCCAAAATAGCTTTTTTGTCACGCCACTGGTTGTGGCGTGACCAAATCTTCATGTCACGCTATTTCTTGGGTGGCGTGACAAGAGTTTGACCAAATAACACTGTCACAGCAAAATATGAAAATCTTCTTGTTGGTTGTTGTGGAATGTGAGAGACGCAAGCCAGTCCAGTTGAATAATACCATGTACAGTGAGCCTTGGATTAAACCTGACATCAAAGACAAAATTGCTTGATATTGAGAGCTGATATCCTGAAAGAGTCTATATGCTGTCGTTGTCATGCGGTTTGTACAATAGCACGTGCCACTATTCATTTGGCCTCAAAACTGATACATAAACTGTTAGTGGCACAAAATTTGGTGGTGCTATTTGGTTACAAATAGTTAAATACTCCTGCGCAGTTGTTTGATGACATGTAAAAATGTAGCACTTTTTTTGGAAGTGCGTCCAAAGTTTTGTACGACAATTTTCATCTTTGATGGACTCCTGAGCTCCAGACCGCAAGGTTCTTCATGCTGTCTTTGAGGCTTTACCAAACCAGGCCTTATTGTAGTGCCATTGTAAGTACACTTTCTATGTCTTGTATTTGTTCTTGATTGATTGTGACTTGTCTGTTCCTTACTGAACTGGCCAGTCAAAAGAAATTACTCTGAAGTTCTATACTTTTAAGTACAAGCAGATCTTTTATGTGACCTTGGACTTTGACCGTAACCATACTAAAATAGATATTACAACAACAACAATAGAGCCTTTGGTCCTAGATAAGTTGAGATAGATTAGGAATAAAACCTGCTCGAGGTCAAAGAGACAAGAGCCTTGTAAAAAAATATATACAAGACTAAAACCCTAAGTCGTACATGCTGCCATCTGAGTCGAGAGTCTAAAACACCACCTCTAAACTTTCTTATGGTTCCGGTACGTTGATCATTAACTTTCATACGCTCCTATCCAAAGCTAATTCTTTAGCTACATTCCAATCCCTTAAATATCTTTTAACTGCTTCCTCCCACGTCAGTCTTGGTCGACCTCTGCCTCTTCTTACGTTTTCAATACGTCTTAAAATTTCACTACGTACCGGTGCCTCAGAAGGCCTCCATTGGAGATATACAGACAATCTCAAGCGATGTTGGATAAGCTTCTCTTCAATTGGTGCTACCCCACCCTATCACGTATATCATCATTGCGGATTCGATCCCGCCTTGTGTGGCAACATATCCACCACAGCATCCTCATCTCTGCTACACTCATCCTCGGAAGCACTAACACGCCTGCAAGGTATCGAGTCCGTGTCGGACACCGTGTCAGATACGGACATGGCTCCCACACGGCTCCAACACGCATTCGAGGCGTGTCGAAAATTACAGCCGCAAAAAAAACAAAATTAAAATCGGACATGTATCGGACACATATAGGACACGTATCGGACACTTGGGCCCATTTAATTCGGCCCAAAACAATTGCCAACCCATTTCCATAACCGGTTAACCTAGCCCCCCCTCCAGTGCTTTGCAGTGCGATTCTTCCCTTCGACACCTCTGGCCCCTTCCCCTTCGCGCCTCGAGCAATGACCGCGCCTAGATGTGGCGGCGACCCTCTCCCTCCCGACGCCACCCTTTTCGTGCTCCCTTCGACGCTGCCATGCTTCTCCCTTCGACGTCGCCTACAACCCCTTCCACTTCGACGCCTCCGACAGCGCCCGCCTGCCCAGATCCGGCGGCGACCTTCTCCCTCCCGACGCCGCCTTGCTTCTCCCTTCGACGTCGCCTGCAGCCCCAACATTGACGCCTTCTCCTGCGCTTGTCGCCGGCTCGCCAAGCCGCCCCTTTCGCCAGCGCCCGCTGCTCCCGAGCGACTCATGCGAACCCTTCGACGTCGCCCTTGATTCCCGAGTCCCTTCGACGCCGCTGCTGACCGACGCATATACGCTGCCGTCTCTAGCTCGGCCACCTGTCGCATGACGCCTCACCTTTCGCCGCCACTTGCCACTTCCCGATTCCCCTTCGGCCTCCTCTCCGTTGATAAGTTGTTTGTTCTATTGTTGATGTCATGCCGGATGCTGCTACTTGTGCTGAGTATTGAGTATGTCATGCTTTTGCAAAGTATTGAGTTTGTTCTATTGAGTATGTCATGCATCACATCATCAGTATTGAGTATGTCAAGCATCATAGCATCAGTATTGAGTATGTCATGCATCACAACATCAGCTATTGTAACTACTTTTGCTTGAACATGATTAGGACTTAGGAGATGGAATGGTCTAGTTCAAGTGTTGAGCAGCAGAATGTGAAGACTCCGTTGTGGAATCATGTCGAGTGCCTAGAGAGGACTGGTGGAGGAGTTGGAGGAAACGTGAGATTCAAATGCAAGTATTGTAAACTTGTGTACACCAAGAGCTACTCTAGAGTGAAAGCACATTTGTTCAAAATATCTAATAGTGGAATCAAAATGTGCCCAAAGGTAACTGTACCTATCCTTACTCAACTTAGAAGTGAAGTTGCAAAGGCCAAAGAAGAGTTAGCAAAAACAAAGCCAAGACATGTTCCCTTGCCAACGACCGTCACTAGTACTGCTGATAGTGTTAGTGTTGCTTCATTTAGCATGGGTTCTAAGCGGAGGGGAACTTCAGGCTCAGCTTTGGAGAAATCTTTCAACAATGAAACTCGCCAACAACTTGATGCTATGATTGCGAGGATGTTTTATTTTTCAAGTTTGTAATCAACTTGAATCAAAAGCATTGCTTGAATTTATCCAATTGACACAATTCCTTGGAAGCTTTCAACTAATTTAGGGTTATGTTTTTTGTTTACAGGATTGTCTTTCGATGTAGCAAGAAATCCACATTATCAAAGTTCATATACCTACGCGGCAAACCACAACATTTCTGGTTATGTTCCTCCTGGATACAACAAGTTGAGGACCACTCTTCTTCAACAAGAAAGGGCTCAGATTGAGTCCTTATTAGAGCGGACAAAGAGCATATGGTCTGAAAAGGGAATCACATATGTTCAGATGGGTGGTCGGATGCACAGAGGCGACCACTCATGAACTTTATCGCTGTTTCTGAGAGTGCACCGATGTTCTTGCGAGCTATCAATGCCAAAGGCGAGGTGAAGACAAAGGAGTACATTGCAAAGAAGTTTATTGCTGTTATTGAAGAAGTGGGTACAAGAAATGTGGTCCAAGTCATCACTGACAATGCTGCAAATTGCAAAGGTGCGGGTTTGATTATTCAGTAGAAGTACAATCACATCTTTTGGACACACTGTGTTGTTCATAACTCTTAATCTTGCTCTGAAAAGTATTTGTGTTGCTAAAATGCCAAGAACTGATGATGAAGTCCTCATCTTTGATGAGTGCCATTGGATAACTGAAATTGCTCAGGATGCTAATATGATCAAAAAATTCATAATGAACCATGGCATGAGGCTTTCAATGTTCAATGAGTTTAGCAATCTGAAGATGCTTGCCATTGCTGAAACAAGATTTGCCTCGGTTGTGGTCATGTTGAAGCATTTTTGCATGGTCAAGAGGGCACTTCAAATAATGGTAATTAGTGAAGCATGGGAGGCTTACAAAGATGACAATGTAGGGATGGCATAATTTTTTAGACACAAAGTTCTCAATGAAGTATGGTGGGGCAAGATGAACTACATTATTGAATTCACTGAGCCTATATATGAAATGCTATGTGTGGCGGACACTGACACACCATGTCTTCATCTGATTTATGAGATGTAGGACACAATGATAGAGAATGTAAAGAAATCGATATATAAGTGGGAAGGAAAGCAAGATAATGAGGAGTCCACCTTTTCCTCGGTTGTTCATAGCATATTGGTTGATCGGTGGGCAAAAGGCAACACTCCACTCCATTGCTTGGCGCATTCACTTAATCCAAGGTGATATATAAATCTGACTGTAATTGCTATTTGCTAATATTTAATAGTTAACCAACCGGCCTCATCTTCTTGCTGCGAAAGGAATTGGAGCACATATAACTTCATCCACAGCATGCATAAAAACAAGCTAACTCCTGAGCGTGCTGAAGATTTGGTCTTTGTGCACAATAATTTGAGACTTTTGTCAAGAACACCATCTTACAAAACTGGGGCAGCAAGGATGTGGGATGTGGGGGGAGATAGCTTTGAATCTCTTAGTGGTGTCGGCATTCTAGAAGTTGCTAATCTCTCTCTTGAAGAACTAGAGTTGGAGAGCGTGTCTTTTGAAGATGGGTCTAATTTGGTGAACCCAGATGAGGATGAAAAAGAGGAAGTCTAGGAGTCTCATGCTATCTTTTCATAAGCCTTCAATTTGAGTTTGTTATGTAACTTAAGTTGAACCACTCCTATGTTGGCTAGTGGCTACTTCTTGTTGGATTGTTGGTTGTACTCTGTCTTTAAGTTTCTATGTTTGAACTTGGCTACTTTTTGTTGATTGTTATCATTTGTCAATTATTTGATGGTTGTTATAATGTTAGATTGTTAGGTACTTAGGTGTTTGTTGTTGCATTGTATTTGTTACATTGTTGCTTACATTTACTAATTAAGTTTTTTCTATTGACAGGTTAAAGGAATTCTGAATTTCTTGTATTAATATGAAGTTATGAACTTATGCTTTATGAAGAACTGAAAAGACCAGGTGCCGAGGATCATCTTTGAGGTACATATTCCTAACATTTTACACTTTCTGTTTGATAAACACGTAGAAAAGCATTCAATAATACATATTATTATTATTATTATTATTATTATACACACACAGCCGTGTCACCATTTTTTTTTTGAAAATGACGAATCCTGTGTTCGATACGTGTCGTGTCCTATATGCGTGTCCATGCATCCTAACTCATCTTCTGTATATGTTGTCTTTTAGTCGCCAAGCATTCTGCTCTATATAGCATCGCATGGCTGATTGACGTCCTATAGAACTTACTCTTTAACTTTTAAGGGGGTTTTTTTGTCACACAGGACATCCGATGCTTTGCGCCATTTCACCCACCTCGCTCTAATCGTGTGGCTCACGTCTTTATCAATCTCGCCGTCCCACACGTTTCAATAGTTTGGGAAACGTGTATGGGAAATATGTGGGACGGCGAGATTAATGAAGACGTGAGCCACAGGATTAAAACGGGGTGGATGAAATGGCGCCAAGCCAAACATTAAGAACCCACTATTTCAAGTTACTGGATTGGTATGCTAATGGTCCATTGGTCCTACTTTTATAATTCTCCGTTGTAGATGTGCTCCCCGATCCCCATGTGCTCGATAAAGCTTGTGAGAGTCTACATGATGCTGTCACCTGAGAGGTGGGGGGAAGCAATGCTGGCCCTCGCACTCTGTAGGTCACCACAGGTCCACACATTTCTTTTCCCTTTTCCCTTTATGTCTGTTCCTCCTTTGCATGATTCCTGCCCCTATCGTCTTGCTTTTGTGCTTTTTGTTCATGTAATGTTAATTAAGATTGTTAGCATGAACTAGATTTATGTAGTGCCAATGCTACCCGGATACTCTTCTCTAGGGGCGGAGCTGGGCCAATGGCCCGAGGCCCAACGAAAAATGCCAAGTAAAAATCAGAATGAAAAACGTTAAAATACCAGCTGCAATATGATTTTAGGCCGAAACGCACTGAGCCGGCCCAAGGCGGGGGCCAGCGCTGGCTCCGCCCCTGCTCTTCTCCACCTTATGTCCGTGGTTTTTACACATGTCACAATCCTCATGCACATTGTTGGTCATTGTGTCATTCTGAAGTTTAGGATTTACTGTGCAAATTCACTCTAAAATTAGTGTTTGTTTAGATGAATTTTGCAATTGCATTTTTCACTCATCGTAAGAAACTAGACATTCAACTCAGATGTGATATTTCATAAGTTTCGCAAAATTATTTGTCAACTTTTCTCTGTTCTATTGAATATTTAAGAATTAAGAAATTTTCATTTAGTTCTGTTTTGTATGGCTTGTCTTGTTGAACATTTTGATCTTCATTGGTCTCCGCCATCACGTCCTTTATAACACTGTGTAAGGCATGGTGTCTGCTGGGTGTAAGTAACAAGTGTGCTCTCCTTTCATCATGTCTGCCTGTCTGCAGACTTCAGTTGCCATGGTCTGTTGGCAACAATAATTCTTTAGTATCGATTGCTCTAAGACGATCTATATGCATCTCTGTTGTTGCTCACTATTTCTATTTTATTTTTGACATTTTCGCATGTTTAGTGTTACAGCATTTTATCAACTACTGTAACTGTGGAACATTTAGAGAATCTTAGATAAGATTTGGTGAAGGGTATGGGCCTGTCTGTATTATATGTAGTAGGTAGTCTTCTTGTGACTAGCATGTTCTTTCTTCAGTTAAAGAATGGGATGTACAGTTATTAATGCAATTATTCTACATGCTCAAATTGTCATTTGGCTTGTAGTTCACAGGCCATTAGCCTGCTTAGAGTCGGTTCACAATAGTCAAATATACTCCCTAACATTAATTCTTCACAGTGTGACTTGGAAAGGTGCTAGGCTGATGCTCATATCTAACATTTTAGACGTTTCTTTTTCCTGTCTTCTGCGTGTCAAGGTGCGAGACCTCTCTTGGGAGAGGCTTCTGGTTAAAATCCCTTCACTGAAAGGCAGCTCTCCTGCCATTCGTTCAAAAAAAAATCCCTTCACTGATAATCTTGCTTTGCTGAAGAAAGAAGATGCCAAAGGTGCAATCTGTCACGACGACCAAAGCATTGCCAGGTGAGCTTGTATTGTGATTTGCTTTTATCCCTGATCTAATCGTGGTAAGAATGGCAGGAATGGATAGGCTTTTTTCTATCTACGCTAGCAGAAATCATTGTGTTCTACTTTTGTATGTTGTGTAGAGGAACTTTGGGGCAGGTAAACCATGTGCCTGGAAAAAGGATGAGAAAAGGAATTCAACACTTCAAGTTCAAGTGGTAGGAATGCAGTGATACACCGATACTGCTCTGAGAGTAAAACAATCTTAAAGAAAGAACAACAGATAATATATTCTTTTTATTTCATCCAGATTCTTTCTCTTGCAGAGTTGTTCAGGTTGTTGCAATTATCAATAATTAATTGTTGTTACAATTATCCATAATTAATTGTTGTTGCTCTTGCTTCTTCTATCTCCTGCCTACTATCTCTTATAGAAACAAGTAGAGAAAATCCTTCTAGTTGATATCTGCAATGTAATGCTTTTTAAAATACAGTGCAACCTTTTCAGAGCTTCCTGCATACCTGTGGTCGAATTCTTCGTTAAAAGAAAGCAAAAATTGATAGCAGTTTCCTTTAGAAGCACGTTTTCTGAAAGAATTGTTGACTGGGTCCACCAAATTTGAACAAACACTATCAGTTCAGTTAACAGAGTGCCCAAACAAATTTGTACATGCCACATCCTCAGACAAAGCAGCTACAGTGAGTGACATGTAAAGTCAATTGGTAGAAAATCTGCTGGTAATATTAACAATTGCATGCATTGTTTAAAGCAAGGATGCAGATTATACTACTGGAAAATATGATTCTTTGGGGAAAGCTACAGGCATCTGCATGTGGGTGTGGATCTCAGAAGGTAACTTGTGCAGAAAGACTAATTGAGATTGCATAATGAAAGACAGCAGTAACATAAACTGCCATTGGGGGACACCATCAGCAAGACAGCAAGCTTGTATGATTCTTCCTCCCCCCCACCGCAAAGTATTGCGGTTTGCACTCCTACTTCTCATATTATATATCTCGCCTTTCTCCTCTTCTCTGTACCTTAACCCCTTAAACTATTGTTGTATCGCAGTTACAACAAGGACGCCGTACCTGGGATCGAATTTTTGGCGGATACAACACTTTTTCGTCGCGTATTTGCGGATCTGACTACGGTGAGATCGTATTTGCAGATATAGCGCCGCCAGCGCTGGAGAGCACGCCACGTCGTGTGTTCGCCAGCCTACCTGCCACCCCGTCAGCCGAACCACCAACTGCTGGCGCACGGTGGCCATGCGCTAGCCCTTGTCTCCCATGACTTTAATTAGTTGTTAGGTTAGTTAGTGTTAATTAGTTGTTAGGTTAGTTAAGGTTAGAGGCTGAAATTTCGAGAAACTTTAAAATATAGCAAATGAGTTCAAACAATTATGAAATTTTTTATAGAGCCTCTTGATACCGTCTACTTGCTTGTGTAAATTTTTTATAATTTTATTTATTCAGAATTTTTATCACTATTTCGTATAAGTGTCCTGTTCGTACGAATCAATAAATGTAGAAAATGAGCTCCAAAAATTATGAATTTTATATTGAAGGGTCCTCACGCAGTGGACTTGATTGTGTAATGTTTCGTCAATTTTATATGTGTTCTGGTATTGTCTCTAAAATTTAGGATTTAGGTTGCGAAAATTTTGATTCACTACTGCAGAAAAGGTATTCACAGACGGTTCAAAAACGTTATCACAGACGGTTTCGTAAGCCGTCTGAGTTTATTGGTCAGTGATGATATGAGATCATCACAAACGGTTTTCAAACCTATGCATGATGCATACTTTCCTGAGCGGTTATTAACTCAAACCGCTCGTGATATGAACCTATTATGAGCGGTTTGTGGTCAAACCGTCTATGATGACTTTTCTCTATAAAGCCCCAGCGGTGGTGCTTGTGCCATTAAAACAAGCATCATATATATATATATATATATATATATATATATATATATATATATATATATATATATATATATATATATATATATATATATATATATATATAGTCTCTCGGCCACTTTGGGGGATCGTCCCACGTAGCATGAGAAAGATGAGGCGGTAGCCACGGGCAACCTCGTTGAGCCTGCAAGTTTAAAAAGTATAGATGCAATGCAAGGAAATCGTCAGGACATCCAATTACCTGGATGTTGTCGATAGGTAATTGGACGTCGCTATGTTCAGAAAGTGACGTGGACGCGCAGGTATTCCAACTGGGAAGTGGCATCATGTATCAGCAACTAACCATTCTTGAGCATGTAGTCGTCTTTAAACCCAATAAGAACACCAAGCAACCATTCTCACATTTCAAAAGAATTCTCAACTTGTTGCTTGGTGTTCTTGTTGGGTTTAAAGACAATTACATGTTCAAAAATTGTTGGTTGCTGATAGATGATGCCACTTCCCCTGGAGTAATCTGCTGGCCCATCGCCACTTTCTCAACATAGCGACGCTCAATTACCCATCGACAACATCTAGGTAATTGGATGTCCCGACGCCTCCTTGCATCCATACTTTTTAAACTTCAGGGCTCAATGAGGTTGCCCGTGGCTACTGCCTCATCCTTTTCATGTCATAGTGATCTAACTCCAAAGTGGTCGGGGATATATATATATATATATATATATATATATATATATATATATATATATATATATATATATATATATATATATATATATATAATGGTTTTAATGGCATGTTGTACCTTTGGCTTGGAGACTTTATAGAGAAGAGATTATGAATGGAATGGTAGGGACTATTAATATGAACTAATTATCAATTCAATTTCAGTATAAGACTATTAACATCATTACATCACAGAGCAAGAGGACTATTAATATGAACTAATTATCAATTCAATTTGACATAAGACTATTAACATCATTGAGCGGTTCAACAAAGAAGGCAAGAAGACCAAGGGTGTCCAAACCTACCACACCAAAGAGTAGCCCTCGGCATCCATCGCAGAGCACTAGCCATTTTCATCACAGAGCAAGGAGGGTAGAGACAGAGAGGAGTAAAGTAGGGTGATACCTCGATGCAATAAGAACCACGGTGACCCCACCACCAAAGACAACCCTCATCCATCTTCTTTACCTTGCATAAATCACACAAACATCAGGACACAACTTAAGGCTCAAGCATAAAAATCAAACTCAACAAAAGACATTAAGCTAACAGATCTAGAGGAGAATAGAGGGATGATGGGGAAAGCAAAGCCAGGGGGGCCAAGGCCCGAGCGTAGGAGGCCGAGTAGGAGAACCAAGCCATGGCGGCGCAAGTGACACGCGGGGGCAAGCCCAATGGCTAGGGTGGCGACGTTACCGTAGTTGTGGCACGACCCTGAAACTACATAAGACACTACTATCGTACGAGTGTCTTGTGTAGTGCAAAGTGGTGTCACAACCGGCGGCGACGGCGACGGGGTCGGGCGGCGGCGTCGAGGTGGGGAGGAACAGACGAGAGTAATTCTTATTTGGGAGTGACGAGTTAGGGCGGCGCAAACCCTAGCGGCCGAGCTACGGACGAGAGTAAGTCTTGTTGAGGAGTGACGAGTTAGGGCGGGCGCAAACCTTAGCGGCCGGGCTCCTACTAATAAAGAGACTTATCACAGACGGTTCTATTATGGAACCGTTAGTGATGATTATCCTGACGGTTCCATAATATAACCGTCGTGATATGTCCCATATCACAGACGGTTCCATAAAGTTTGTGAAATGGTTTTTCTCAAGTATATTTATCTTGTATATACACTTACATGACATGAAGAAATCACATGTTTATATGTCAATTTTGTCATTTAAATCTGCTAAAAATTACTTATATATATATATATATATATATATATATATATATATATATATATATATATATATATATATATATATAGAGAGAGAGAGAGAGAGTAATAATTCAGCATATAATTAATATTGTAACTTCACCTCCAAACTAGATTTTTTTTACATTTTGGAATTTTCAACATATAACAAAGTTTTTCTAGTGGCGGAGTTAGGCTGCTATCTCCGTCTTCAATACTTTGTAGGCGGCGGCGTGGGGGGTAGACGGTTCGTGATCGAACGAAGCCTGAAATGCATCCACCCGCTGACGCGCTCATTCGAGTGTCTCTCAAGACCTCGATTGTTGAACCAAGAAGAATTGAGCCCATAGGCTCTTCCACTTCTTGAGGGTCTTGGCACGGTCGACTCGATGCGCTGCGCCTCGATTAAGCAATCCAAGTGATGGCAAGCCTCCTGGAAACGTGCAACGTCGTTTTGGAGGACCACGTCGATGACGCGGTAAACTCGCTGAAAGTGGGAGATCACCCAGAAGACGCGGCGGAGGAGGATGTCAAGACGGCGGAAGGTGGCCGTTACCTACTTCGGCAAATTATCGGACAGAAGAGTGAAGACACTATTGAAACAGTGTTCTTCCGCAGCATGGTTCAACGTCTGTGAGAGGTGCTCGTCAAGTGCGGCGGAGTAGGTCATCAATGCGGCGATAAGGAAAGCGAAGAGGCGACCATTTACGTTTTTTATAAGTACTAGATCATCTATATGTGGGGATGATCATCTTCGATGGCGGATGATCTTTTTTATAAACAAGGAATAAATTCGGAGCGTGAGACGAAGAGATGCATCAGGGAGCCGAAGCGGATGCGAAAAAGAGACGCGTGCATTGGCGACGAAGAAACTCATCGGGCTTCAACTGAGAGCTATAGCGATATTATCACAGACGGTTATAACAAAAAAACCGTCTGTGATATGTAGTAATATCACGACGGTTATTGTTAAGAACCGTCCATGATGTTTCGCGAGCGGTTTTTGTTGAAAACCGTCTCGATATGTAGAATTACCACGAGCGGTTATTAACAATAACGTGCAGTGATAATTCCTGACGGTTTTAGCTATGAACCGTTTGTGATATTACCTCTTCCTGAGCGGTTTTAAGCGCGACCCGATAACATAGCGGTCTCTAAACCAAAACCGCTCAGTGATTGCATATATCTGAGCGGTTTTGGTCAGCAAATGCGTGATGAAGCGTTCGATATTAGCCTTTTTGTAGCGATGATTTTAGGTTTGAAATTAGGGTTTCATGATTTCATGTGACTTAGAATGTAGAAAAAGCTATATTGCGGCTCTATTGGAGATGTCGATATACAATATAATGTTGGAGTACTGCGTAACAACCAAAATCTGGCGTACAAATATAGCAAAACAAAATCACATAACACGCGATACTATATGGCTCGCTCGTTCGAGCCACTACTCTCTCACTGATCTGCGGCTGCGTCGTATCTGTGGCCTTGTTTTTCTGCGGCGTGACTGTGGAATCGTCCATCGGTCGGAGAGCGCATGTTGGTTCGAAGAAGTGCGGAGACCGTTGGCGAAGGTGGACGAAGAGGGTGACTCTGGGCGAGTCCGGTAGGTGTACATGTCGCCGTGATGAGCCATGCCGACTCGAGGACACCTCCGAAGAATTCATCCATGACGGAGGCTATAAAATCACTTTGGGGTACGATGCTTGCAACTCCGGTTGCGTGGATGAGCTCTGGCCTTGGGCGTCTGGGGTTCCGGTGCGGAGGAGCTCGGCCTTGAACGATATAGCCAGACGCGTTCAGCTCCTCCGCACCGGAACCCCGTACGTCCAAGGCCAGAGCTTATCTACGCAACCAGAGTTGCAGGCAATTGTATATAGCCATACGTTCAAGGTCAGAGCTCCTCCGGGTATCCAGGAACCCTGTATGTCTAAGGCCAGATCTCATCCACACAACCGGAGTTGCAGGCATCGTACCCTAGAGTTATTTTATAGCCTCCGTCATGGATGAATTCTTCGGAGGTGTCCCCCAGGTCGGCATGGCTCATCACGATGACATGTACGCCTAGCAGACTCTGCTCTAGAGTCAGCCTACTGGTCCACCTTCGCCTCAACGGTCTCCGTACCCTCTCTGAACCGACACGCGCTCTCCGGACCAGTGGACGTATTTCACGGGTCATGCTCGGCGCAAAACAAGGACACGACATGACGCAAATTAAAAGAGAGTAGCTAGCGGACTTCGGACGAGTGAGCCATATAGTATCACGTGTTATGCAATTTTGTTTTGCTATATTTGTACGAGTATTTTGGTTGTTACGTGTGTACTCCAGCGTCATATTGTATATCGACATCTCCAATGGAGCTGCAATATAGCTTTTTTTACATTCCAAGTCACATGAAATCATGAAACCCTAATTTTCGAAACCTAAAATCGAAATTTTCGCGACATAAATCCTAAATTTCAGAGACAATACCCGAACACATATAAAATTGGCGAAACATTACACAATCAAGTCCACTGCGTGAGGACCCTTCAATATAAAATTCATAATTTTTGGAGCTCATTTTCTACATTTATTGATTCGTACGAATAGGACACTTATACGAAATAGCGATAAAAATTCTAAATGAATAAAATTATAGAAAATTTACACAAGTAAGTACACGGTGTCGGGAGACTCTACAAAAAAATTCATAATTTTTTGGACTCATTTACCAAGAGCGATGGCCATAACCCACTGCAATGATTGGTGGCGGTCCGACGTGGTTAATTTGGCGGGTCACGGTAGGTCAGTGGCGGACACGCGGTGGGTAGGCCGGCGTTGGCGCATGGTGGTCGTGCGAAAACACGATGTGGCGTGCTCTCCGTCGCTAGTGCACGGCCACCGTGCGTCAGCGACGCTATATCTGCAAATACGATCTTACCGTGATCAGATCCACAAATACGTGACTAAAAAGTGTTGTATCCACCAAAAATTCACCTGGATCCACATGCCAGTAAAATAGCATTGTTGTATACTATACTAGCTTGCTGTTAATTAACTGTCATTGGCTTGAACCCTTCATTTACAAATGTTTACTACTGGAAATTTACAACGACAATGACACGAATGGGGTGACAAGGGATCTGATATCACTTGCATAGTTTTAAATCTCGGTTAAAAAGAGTCAGATTGATTAGCGAAGTAATATGTTCCATCTTGTTTACCAGCAGTGTCGCTGTACAAGTATGGCGGTGAATTTTAAAATTTCAAATGGTTGCACTGCACATTGCTCATCAGCCGGACCGTGTGGGTGTACCCGTTTGCCGTGCTGCGGTGCCATTCAAGCGGTCATGCCGACTCTTTCCTTTGCTGCTCCAGATCGCATTAAGTTCGCCATAAATGCTCCCATTCGAATCAAAAGTGGCCAATGTAAATGAAGGTTGTTGAGATGCATTGAATACAAGCAACCTTCAGACACTGCAGACAAGCGTAGGCCAGGAATCATGGACTTTAAAAACCTCTGATCCTTTTTTGGGTGAATTCTTCAATCTTGGTACAGGTAAAAATAGCTTTAAAATGTACACCGGTTGTATCTAAGCTATGTATTCGAAATATCGTATCTTCGATATATGGAGGAGGATCCGGCCATCCGCGGTAGCTACAATGGTAGTGACGGTATTACACGTGGTATATGTTGTTGAGCCATATGGTCCATGCTTAAGAAAGAAGCACAAATTCTGCGGTGATCAATTCAGAGCATTAATTTATTACGCAAAGTGTGAACTAGCACTGGCGAAATTGGATTGCAGCAGATCTTAGTCCTTGCTGTGCTATGAATAATATGCAGCCGTCACTGGGGTGGATTTTCTTTCCCAAACAATGGACAAAAATGCTCCTAATATGCAGCATAACAAGAAATTCAGGAGTTTTTGTTATAAGATTTTCTTCACCTCAAAAAATTAAAGTACCGCCCCCTAGAAAACAAAATTCTTTTTTTTACAACAAGAGTATAGAAACTAGAAAGTGAAAACAAATCATTTTTATTTTGTCGATTCCTATTTGTTCTACTCGTAGCACATTAATAGCACAAGGGGGGCTCCCCGCTTCCCCACTGCTCCACACAGACACAGGCCACAGCCTCCACTGCGCCACCTCTCCCCTCCCGGCCCGCACGTCTCCAAAAACTGCTCCGCGCAAATGGACGAGGCACCGCTGTGATCCCTTCCCCCGCTTCCCCTCCTCCGCCGCTGCAATGGCCGCCTCCCCTCTCGCTGTGCTACTCGCCGCCCTCCTGCTCGTGGCCGCCGCCACGACGACGACCGCGCTCACCGACGACGTGCTCGCTCTGGTGGTCTTCAAGACCGGCGTCTCCGACCCGCTGGGAAGCCTCGCCGCGTGGACGGAGGATGACGACCGCCCCTGCTCCTGGCCGGGCGTCGGCTGCGACGCGCGCACCGGCCGCGTCACCTCGCTCTCGCTCCCGGCCGCGTCGCTCTCGGGCCGCCTCCCCCGCGCGCTCCTCCGCCTCGACGCGCTCCTCTCCCTCTCCCTCCCCCGCAACAACCTGTCCGGACCCGTGCTCCCCTCCCTCCTCGCCGCCCTCCCCCGCCTCCGCTCCCTCGACCTCTCCTCCAACCGCCTCGCCGCCCCCGTCCCTGCCGAGCTCTTCGCCCAATGCCGCGGCGTACGCACCCTCTCGCTCGCCCACAACGAGCTCTCCGGCTACATCCCCCCCGCCGTCGCTTCGTGCTCGTCGCTCGTGTCCCTCAACCTCTCCTCCAACCGCCTTGCCGGCCCCATCCCTGATGGACTCTGGTCGTTGCCTTCGCTCCGGTCTCTGGACCTCTCCGGCAATGTGCTCTCCGGGAGTGTTCCTGGCGGCTTCCCCCGGAGCAGCTCGTTGCGGGCGGTGGATTTGAGCCGTAACCTTCTCGCCGGGGTGATACCGGCTGACGTCGGCGAGGCAGGGCTGCTCAAGTCGCTTGATTTCGGGAACAACTTGTTCACTGGAGGGTTACCGGACTCGCTCCAGAGGCTGTCCGGGCTGCGGTTTCTTGGCGCCGGCGGCAATGCGCTCGCCGGGGAGCTGCCGGCGTGGATCGGGGAGATGTGGGCGCTGGAGCGGCTTGATTTGTCGGGCAACCGCTTCGCCGGCGCCATCCCCAACGCCATCGCGAAATGCAAGAACCTGGTGGAGGCCGACTTCAGCCGGAATGCGCTCACCGGCGAGCTCCCCTGGTGGGTGTTTGGCCTTCCGCTGCAGCGCGTCTCGGTGGCCGGCAACAAGCTCTACGGGTGGGTCAAGGTCCCAGGCGATGCCGCGTTGGCGTTGCGTGCGCTAGACCTGTCTAGCAACGCATTCTCCGGTGGGATCCCGCCGGAGATTACCGCCTTTGCAGGCTTGCAGTCTCTGAACCTGTCCTCGAATTCCATATCGGGGCAGCTGCCGGCCGGCATTGGCGGGATGAGGCTGCTCGAGGTGCTCGACGTGAGCGCCAACCGGCTCAATGGAAGCGTGCCGCCGGAGATTGGCGGTGCGGTGGCGCTCCGGGAGCTGCGGATGGGGAGGAATTCGCTCACCGGCCGCATCCCGGCACAGATTGGGAACTGCAGTTCCCTCGTTGCACTGTAAGTGAATTCTTTTTTATTATTTTGTGGTCGAATTAAATTTGACGTCATTGAGATTGGATTGCTTGTTAGTGAAGTTGACTATGTCTATTTGTTTTTTTGTTTTCTTTGCATGCCTTGATTGCTTTCAGTTTCCTAGGTTGCAGAGGCGTTGTAGCTACTGATAGGACAGTGACGTCTTATTTTCTGTTTGGAGCCCAAAAAACCGCAAAATATGGGTCTCTGTCACGTTTTTTGCTCGTATCCCAGCGCCTGGGTCCTCATTTTTTTGGATGCACTCAAAACTGAAAGTCAAATGTACATGATTTGTATTAGGAACGCTTGTTCTGAACTTAGCACACTGATCACTTCGACCCAAAATCAAGATTCGCTGGTTCTGACTGAACATTATGAATCATTTTAATTGATACAGTGCTGTACTTTTTCATTGCAGGGATTTGTCACACAACAACCTCACGGGGTCAATTCCTAGCACCATGGGCAACCTCACCAGTCTCCAGGTTGTCACTCTCTCCCAGAACAAGCTGGATGGGACCCTACCAGTGGAGCTATCTAATCTGCCCAGCTTGCACATCTTTGACGTCTCCCACAACTTACTATCAGGAGATCTCCCGAACAGCCGTTTCTTCGACAACATTCCTGATTCCTACCTATCCGACAATTCTGGCCTTTGCAGCTCGCGGAAGAACAATTCCTGCAATGCGGGCATGCCAAAGCCGATTGTGCTCAACCCCAACTCGTCATCAAATCCCTTGTCGCAAGCCACGCCAAGTGCCCCTAGCAACATGCACCACAAGAAAATCATACTGAGCGTCTCCACCCTCATTGCCATTGCGGGTGGGGCTGCCATTACTATCGGAGTGATCATCGTATCTGTGCTCAACCGTCGAGCCCGTGCAGCCGCCTCCCGCTCAGCGCCTGCTACTGCATTATCCGATGATTACCTTAGCCAATCCCCGGAGAATGATGCCAGCTCCGGGAAGCTGGTCATGTTTGGTAAAGGCGGCCCAGAGTTCAGCGCCGGTGGGCATGCCTTGTTGAATAAGGATTGTGAGCTTGGGCGAGGAGGCTTTGGTGCAGTCTACAAGACGGTGCTCAGAGACGGCCAGCCGGTAGCCATCAAGAAGCTCACTGTGTCTAGCTTGGTCAAGTCAAAGGATGACTTTGAGCGACAGGTGAAGTTGCTTAGCAAGGTTCGGCACCACAATGTTGTCACGCTCAGAGGCTTCTACTGGACTTCATCACTGCAGCTCCTCATCTATGATTACCTGCCTGGAGGGAATTTGCACAAGCACCTGCACGAGTGCACGGAAGAGAACTCACTTTCCTGGATGGAGAGGTTTGACATCATCATTGGTGTTGCCAGGGGCCTGACACACCTGCACCAGCATGGGATCATCCATTACAATCTCAAGTCAAGCAATGTGCTGCTGGACAGCAATGGTGAACCTACGGTCGGTGACTATGGTCTCGCCAAGCTGTTGCCAATGCTGGACCGGTATGTGCTGAGCAGTAAGATCCAGAGTGCACTTGGGTACATGGCACCAGAATTCGCATGCAAGACAGTGAAGATCACTGAGAAGTGCGACGTCTATGGATTTGGGGTGCTTGCACTGGAGGTCTTGACGGGCAGGAGGCCCGTCGAGTACTTGGAAGATGATGTTGTGGTGCTATGCGACTTGGTCAGAAGCGCACTGGAGGAAGGCAGGCTGGAGGATTGCATGGATCCACATCTATGCGGTGAATTCCCGATGGAAGAGGTCCTGCCGATCATCAAGTTGGGCCTTGTTTGCACCTCGCAGGTGCCATCGAACCGGCCAGACATGGGCGAGGTGGTGAGCATACTTGAGCTGGTGAGGAGTCCCCAGGACAGTCCAGGGGATGAGCTGGTTTAAGGTCTATATTCGAACATAGTTCTTAATGTTCCTGAGCTTTTTTTGCTTTTGTTTTCTGAGATGCATATATGATGCTCGGTGGGTGGGGGGTGGTGAGAGGAAGCAAAGAGTGGTGTGGATTGTGGAATGCTTGTAGTTTGTTTGAAATTTTAGGGGTGCAAGGCTGTTTGTTGCTTCTCTGCAATTCTTTGGTCCATTTCTTCGAAGAAATTGTAGCTCGTCTGCTCATGTGGGTATTGCCTCTAATGCCACATAGCAACCCAGGTTTGATGACATCTTAGCACAACTGAATGACTGATGCTGTTCTTAGCTAGTTCTGCTGATAATGTGACTTTGCTTTACAGATCATTACTATATTGCTCAAACATCTTTTGCTTTAATGTGTGGTCATTTTGGTTTTGCTGGTTGTGTTAATGCCGAAAGGCCCGATGGTACTACAGCAGGGAGCTAGTAATACTAATCTTTTTTACTGCTCCGGTGATTATCCTATCACCAATGCAAAAGAACTAATCAGAAGATGTGAACAGCAACAACTGTTCTGATTCCGTTACTTCAAGCTCTGATTTATTGGATGATCTATGTGCATTCATCTGAGTGGCCTTCTGGTCTAGTATTACTATCAATCAACAGAGAATCTGTAGCATTTGCAGCCGTTGACTTTAGGAAAATCAGGAACAGTAGACCTTCAGTTTTCCCTCCAAAAGGGACTGTTGGAGGGGCTCGTTTGAGTTTGAGCAGAATCCATGAATGTCACCTGTCCTTTGAAGCCAAAAAGGCAGGCAATGACCGCTCCCCACACCACACTGGTCACCACCGCCACAGGAATTGAATAGAGGCCTTTAATGGCTGCATCTACCCTTTTGCTCCTCCACCTCGTGCAATAATACTGGAGGAGTAGCAGACAGCATTTACTCGCTGGTCTGCCGCTGCCCCCCTGTTCTGTCGTTGATAGGAGTAACACAAACATAGCGGCAAGCGAAGGTGTGGTATATTTTACACAATGGAAGAGAAAATATTTTTGTCTCTGTATTTAGGATGCATGCAGTCTATTTTATTAATGAGTTTAAAATACTGAAGTAACCAAAGCTGTTAAAATTGGCTCGAAGCCTTACAACCAAACAATGACTGAAAATTAATCTCAATCCTTACAAATCCTGTGACTAGGCTGCCACCTATAACGGCTTAAAATTTGCTTCGCCACTACCTTCAATCTGTCGCTTCCGGCCAATATGGAATCCTTTTGGGCTAGTTTCTGCAAATTTGCTCAATCCCTCGGTCATTGCCAACTCAAAAAGATAACTTGCAAGGGATTAGTGGCAATCTTTTTGTCAAAGATAACCTCATTTCGACATAACCAGATAGACCAACATAAGGCACTAGCTCCCACTAGGAGTTGTGACTTTAAAATATTTGGAATATCGGCTAATCAATTCCCAAACATGTTTGCTAAACTCACAGGAGGAGATAAATTAAATGCACATTGAACAATCCACCATGCAAGACGTGCAAAGGGACATTCAATAAAAAGATGTTGAATTGTTTGCTCGTTAATACAAAAACAACATTTTTTGCTTCACCTCAATTTTTTTTTGAGCAGATTATCCTTATTAAAACTACCCCTATTTTGAGATACCATAGGAATATTTTCACTTTTAATGGAATTTTAATTAACCAGAAAAAGTTCCTAATGGGGACATGAGAACTGCCAGCCGTATAGAAAGACTGTACTGAAAAAAGTCCAGACTTATTCAAATTCCACCTGTAAACCAAGGTATTTGGATGATATAATTAGTAATGGTGGTAAGGGTTTACGAAAACACATGTTTTTGGCAAAATTTAGAGTGTTGTTAGACATAGACGCACTACTACACACAGCCTCATCACAGACGGTTCGGAAATATCATCACAGACAGTTTTCCGAACCGTCTGAAAAAGTTTGTCTGTGATAACAGGCGTTATCACAGACGGTTCAAAAACCGTCTGTGATACAAATATCACAGAAGGTTTGGAAGTGGAACCGTCTGTGATAGTATATTTTCACAGACGATTGTTAACAAGAACCGTCTGTGATAGTAATTATCACAGACGGTTCTTCTTAAGAACCGTCTGTGATAGTTTTTTCAACTGCAAAAAAAAATACTAAATGTATAGCTCTTCGCCCTTGGCCGTCCGCCTCTTCGCTACCTCTGCCGCCTTGGCCGAGCTCCCGGCATTGCACTCCTCAATGTAGGAGATGGTGGAGTTGATGAGGAGCACGATGATGCCGACGAAGTCCTGCCAGTCCGACGGGCGGTGGTCGCCGTTGGCCATCACGATGGCCATGACGGCTACCACCTCCATCACCCACGATAGAGGGTTCCACATGAACCCCAAGAACTTGAGGATCTCGCTCTCCTGTGCACGCACGCAAGAACCATGCCACCATTGTTACAACATTACGCAAAAGCAAAGCTCGCAGCCAACTACTAACCTTCTTTTCTTTGAGCTTGTTGGGGCCGAAGACGGCAATGCGCGCCATGGAGGGAGGGCCGCGTCGGACCAGGCGGGGGAGGAGAGCCGGTGGGGAGACGCCCACGGCGTCGGGGAGGACGAGCGACGGGAGGAGGAGGCTCGGCAGAGGGAGCACTGGGCTACGGCGGGACGAACGGGAGGGACAGAGGAACTATGATTTGGGGGAGTCCTTATTAATAGACTCCTGCTACTCCCGCGCATGCATTCAAAATTTTCGAACTCCCGCGTTGTGAATTACATATCATAGATGGCTCGTATCACCAACCGTCTGTGATGAGGTACTTATCACAGACGGTTTGTGATACGAACCGTCTGTAATAGTATCAAAGACGGTTCTATTAAAGAACCGTCTGTGATACTGGAGATTATCATAGACAGTTTTTTAATAGAACCGTCTGTGATACTATCATAGACGGTTTTTTAATAGAATCGTCTATGATACTGAGTATTATCACAGACGGTTTTTTAATATAACCGTCTGTGATACCATCACAGACAGTTCTTTAATAGAATCGTCTGTGATACTGAGTATCACACACGGGTTGTAATACAAACCATCTGTGATAGGCCCGACAGACCCAACACAGATGGTTCCATTTTAACCGTCTGTGATGAAGCATCTACTATTGCCTGTTTTGTAGTAGTGACGGTTGGATCGGCCAGGGGTGGTTTGATCGACTCATGGGCATGTCAAAGGTCGACAGTCAGATCAGTCACCAGAGGTGGTCTGACCAGCCAAAATCTCATTTCAAGTTTGGGGCCGGACCAAAAATAGAGAGTGTAGACAAGAAAAACGATTCTTCTACACTTGGTCTCATATTTTTTAAAGTTTCGAGCTAAAAGTTCTATTCATTTTAAATTTTCAGAGAGGGTGCAGATTTCTGAGGGAAAATTTGGATTGGTCCCCTAGCTGGCGGTCAGATCAGCCAAGCTGGAGGTCAGACCGGCCAGGGGGCCGTCAGACCAGTCATGGGCGACGTTTTGACCGGTTTTGCTCTGTTCGCTGGCCGGCGAGGCGGCGACGATCCTAGGTTAGATCAATTTCATGGGTTTCAGTGTATATGTGTTGCATTGCATGATGCATGTTTTGATTAATGTGGGTCAAGTTGTGAAGAACTTGTGCTCGGAATCGATTTCTTGGTATGTTGTTGTGCAGGTGGCTTGGAGGTCAACGATAAGGATGATCGAGACTATGCTTGAAGAGCTGAGGTCCAAAATGGTTGAGGATGTCGGATAAAGTCATTGGACTCAAGCATGTCGCAAAATGGACAAGAATGACCGAACGAGAAGTTCGGTGCGATGGGTTGCATCAAGCTGCGCAGGGGATTGGTGTTAGTGCTATGGTGGTTTCGGTAGGAGCTGGATGGGAGAGACTTACCAACATAAAGAGAGTCGTTGATCAACCTATACGTGGCGAAGCATAGGATTGCTTCATGGAAATTAGACTCAGTCTTTGAAGAAGAATCGAGAAGGGGTATTTTAGTAACTTCACCAAAATACCACATTGGTGAATCTGGCTAAATTGTGGCATAAAACGGTGCAAGGAGAGGCGGTTTAGGTCAAGTGAAGACAAAGATCACGAAGAAACGGATTCGGGAAGCCCGGTTCGTCTTACGTTTTGTGAAACATGCGTGAGTGTAGATCCGTTTGTGTGTGGGCTTAATGGGTGTCTGTTATGGTCTTTTCTCTAAACTTAGCTTTCACTATAAAAGAGAATGTCCAGATGTTGAGTCCCGAAGCTCTTCCAAGAGAAAAACCCTAATTCGTGATTTGGGATCTTTAGAGTAGCTGAGGCTAGGGTTTGCGAGAGATGGATTGATTGAGTGCTCAAGTGTTAAGCTTTTATTCTCCATGGTGGAGTGGCTATAAACCAACATCCTTCTCAAATAAATCCAAGCAAGTTTTTCTCAAAATGAGTCCCTTCTTGTTTTTGCTCTCTTTTATGACTTTTGGAATTTTGATGTTTCTTTGGTTTTCTTGCGGTTTCTTGCTGTGATCTTGCTTGCTGGGACATGTGGGAATACATATTGGATCATCTTGATCTTCATCTACCCGCGAGCTTGTTTTTGGATCAAAGTTTGAATCTCCTCGGTTCTTGTGCCCTATTGCCCTCATCCAAGAAATTGGTGGAATTTTGGCCTCGATCTTCTCGATCGTCGATTGGAAAAGGTTTCTGACCTTCTTGATGAGCTATGGTTGAAATTTGAGGGGATTCAGATCATCAGATAAAAAATTGAGTCAATTTGTGATCTTGAAATCGTGTTGATTTCACTGTTCATTCATGTGAGAGGTCAGATCGTTCGGAGGAGAGGTCAGACTGGTTGGCCATCGGTCAGACCGCCCATCACCAGAGGTCTGACCGCCCGTGTGCCTTGTCTTTGAGATTTTGGTGTTTCTGGTCTTTCTGTCTCAGGGTTTGAATCGGGTTCAACGCAAGACTTCCGTTGTATTTGTATCTTTGATCTTCATAACTTTCATGGCTACTAGAGTGTAAGGACTCGGGGTTTTAAACCCCAAGTTGTCATGATCAGACCCGGGAGAGGACTCCCAGATCCACTCGAGAGGTCCATCAAGATCACCCGAGAGGTCCTTCAGAACACCCGGAAGACTATCAAGACCACCCGTGAGGTCCTTCAAACCACTCGAGAGGTCTATCAAGTCCACCCAAGAGGTTTGAGGGTGGTCATGAGGCTCGGGGATTTCCCCAAGCTCTCTGTGCAAACTGAGCTAGTTCCAAGATCAGCTGCTAGCTCACACAGTACACAAAAGTGGTAACATTCATCAAACGCAAGCTTTATTAATAGCAACTGAGTTGATTACAAAGGCGACTTAAGAGCCAACAAAACCATACACAGCAGAAGACCAAAAGCAGCAGACTACCCGATTCACCACAGGCAATCGGCTGGAGGTTGTAGCCTAGTCGTCCTGGACGTCAGGCTTCTCGAAGACATCCTCACCTGCTCAATTATGAATCAAGCAAGAGTGAGCACAACAACCGTGCTCGCAAGTTACACCCGTCAAATAACAGAATGATATGCATACAGGGTTATCATCAAAGGAAGGCTTATAGAGTTGTTTTGCATAAAGCCATTTTTCTTTCTAAATACTTCTACTAAGTTCCAAGGCAGTTAACAATAACTAAAATTTATTTTGTAAATCTCAGTTTTATAGTTGGATAACATTCATCACACGTGGTGAAGGATACCCTCCTATCACAAGGCTCCCCGCCCAAACCCATTTGGATAGACATCCAAAATAGTTTAACAAAGTCCTTTGAAAACAAAACCGAGTCTAACTTTGGGTGGCTTTGCTAGCATGTCCATGACTGTGGACACGGCTATTCGAATAGATTTACACTCTGCAGAGGTTGCACACTTTACCCATATGACATGATTTCTCTAGTTTGCTTGGCATCCATCGATACCACCACTCATTGCCGAAGGTAAGTGGTCTAGAGATCATGACAAGGCATTTACAATGCATCATTTCATCGCAGTCCCCTCTCACTAAGATTTCGCTTCCATTGGATAGAAACCCGCTAGAAAAGCCCACTCTTGCGCCAGGTGGGACTAACGTAGGTCATAACACAACTACCCACCGCATCAATAGGAACGACCATGATGGAACTTTGCAAATTAGTCAGCCAGGTCCAGCCCCATACTCAGGACATGTGGTTGCACGATGTGGCTAGCAAGATGCGGCTCGAAGACCGGTCCTTAACTGACCTAGGCGACTTCCAACAAACCCTGGGCCTCAACCATACACTGGTTGATCCTGCCACAAAAGTCTGTGTGCATTAAATGCTGTCACTTCTTTTGTACCTTGTTGTCCTTGTTGTCTTCTCCTTCACCTGCCAGCCATACCTTGTCCTATTTCTCCTTAGCAAGCTGGCCATACCTTGTCTTGTCCTTCACCTACCTTTGACCTTCTTCTTCATCCACCTCTGACCCGTGCGTCTCTGAGTTTCTCAGTGACTTTCCTTCTCTTTCTTCCCTGGCAATAAATAGCCTGAGTAGCCCTCCTTTCATCACCTTTTCCTCTACCAACTCTTTTTCCTCTCACCTAATTTTTTTTCACTGTGCTTGAAGCTTCGCCAAGGAGTCCATTGAAGCTGCGCCGTCGCCTCCTCGCTGCCAAGAAGGCACTGGAGCTCAAGGCCATAACCTTGCCGTCGAAGAACTTCATGGGAGCGCCTTGCCACGGATTCAACCGTCACCGCCATCCATCGACCTCCCCTCCTCCTTAGTCTCTCTCAGCCTTGGTGAGTCTCTCTGTGCCCCGATCTTTTCCCTTGTCCCTACGACCACTTGGTGTGGTCGCATTCCTTGTACGACCACGTTGCGTAGTCGTAGCCTTTGTTGGACCTCCTCCTCCTTTGGATCTCCTGAGGGCCTCCCTTTGCAAAGACGACCTTCTTGGTTTTTTTTCAAAGACGACCCTCTTGGTTTTTTGCAAAGATGACCCTCTTGGGTCCTCCTCAGAACCTCTCTCTCGGGACATCCTCATAGACCTCCCTAGACCTCCTCAGGACGTCCCTTGACCTTCTCAGGACCTCCCTTTTGTAAAGACCACCTTCTTAGTCTTTGCCATCCCCTTCTGATCTTTTGCAAAGACCACCCTCTTAGTTGGACCTCCTCCTCCTGACCCTCGGACCTCTTCCGACCAGGTCGTTGGACCTCCTCCCAGCCCATTGAACCTCCTCCTGAGAGCCCGTTCCTAGTTGTCTTTTCTATTCTTTGCTGTTATTTCTAGTTCGGTTTGTTTGGAGTTCATTTGGATCTTATTTGGTCTTTATTTGTTTTGCTCCGTTCTCTCGTGTAGATCTCGATGTCTCCGGGGAGCCCGAGCTCTGTGAAGGAGTAGTTTCTTAAGCTTTCAAGCAAGACAAGTTACACCCTTTCATATTGAAACCCAGTACTTCAAATTAGTTATGTTCTGTTTCAAATTATTACTGCATGCTTATTTCAATTCAAGTAATTCAATCCCTGTTTTAACTTTGTAGTTTTTCCTAATTCCGTTGTACAACCAAATCTAATTAATGAATTGATCACCCCTTGTCACCATAGTAAAAGCTAGTTGGTACATTAGTATGAACTAGCATGTGTTGCAAAACTTTATGCTTAGTTATGCTTAGACCAAAAATCTTGTTTTGGGAAGTCTTTCTGCCAAAAGACCAATGTTGTCAAAAATACTTTAACCATGACATTGGGTTGTCATGGAAGTTTGCAAATGTGTTTAAAAAGCAAGCAAATGGAAAAATTGGTTTGGATTTGGGCGAATTGGTTGTCTGGTGGGTGCATGATTATGCCCGGGATCCACCAGGGTATGGTTGAGGCCTAGGGTTTGTTGGAAGTCTCCCAGGTCAGTTAAGGACCGGTCTTCGAGCCACATCTTACTAGCCACATCGTGCAACCACATGTCCTGAGTATGGGGCTGGACCTGGTTGACTAATTTGCAAAGTTCCATCGTGGTTGTTCATGTTGATGCGATGGGTAGTCGTGTTATGACCTACGTTAGTCCCACCTGGCGCAAGAGGGGGCTTTTCCAGCGGGTTTCTATCCAATGGAAGTGAAACTTTAGCGAGGGGGGACTGCGGTGGAATGGCGTATTGTAAATGCCTTATCATGATCTCTAGACCACTTACCTTCTGCAGTGAGTGGTGGTATCGATGGATGCCAGGCAAACTAGAGAAATCATGTCATGTGGGTAAAGTGTGCAACCTCTGCAGAGTGTAAATCTATTCGAATAGCCGTATCCACGGTCATAGACATGCTAGCAAAGCCCTCAAAGTTAGACTCGGTTTTGTTTTCAAAGTACTTTGTTAAACTGTTTTGGATGTCTATCCAAATGGGTTTTGGGCGGGGAGTTTTGTGAGGAGGGTATCCTTCACCACGTGTGATGAATGTTATCCAACCATAAAACTGAGATTTACAAAATGAATTCCAGTTATTGTTAACTGCCTTGGAACTTAGTAGAAGTATTTAGAAAGAAACATGGCTTTACGCAAAACAACTCTATGAGCCTTCCTTTGATGATAACCCTGTATGCATGTCATTTTGTTATTTGACGGGTGTAACTTGCGAGCACGGTTGTTATGCTCACTCTTGCTTGATTCATAATTGAGCAGGTGAGGACGTCTTCGAGATGCCTGAGGTCCAGGACGACTAGGCTGCGACCTCTAGCCGATTGCCTGTGGTGAATCAGGTGGTCTGCTGCTTTTGGTCTTCTGCTATGTATGGTTTTGTTGGCTCTTAAGCCGCCTTTGTAACCAACTCGGTTGCTATTAATAAAGCTTGTGTTTGATGAATGTTACCACTTTTGTGTACTGTGTGAGCTTGCAGCTGATCTTGGGACTAGCTCAGTTTGCATAGAGAGCTTGGGGTTTAAAACCTCGGGTCCTTACACTAACCCACCGTAGTCCCGCTTCGCTAAGGTTTCGCTTCATTTGGACAGAAACTCGTCAGATTTATGCCCCTTCTTGCGCCATGTGGGAATACATAAAAAGTAGGTCATAAAAGAATATAAATAAGCACCCAATGATAGTTTAAAACAGAATTTAGATACATTTAAATACCGGGCTCAAATATGATCAAATGATATAACTTGCCTTGCTCAATTAGTTGTTGTTTAGAAACGACGTCGAAATCTGGGTCGCCGGTCGTGTCGTGTCGGGCCCCGGACCGTGCTACGCCAGACACAGCACCGTGCGTGTCGGGCTGAGGTGCCGACCCAAGCACGGCACACCCGGTTGAGCCGTACCAGCCCGACCCAGCTACAGTTTGGGTTGTGCCGTGCCCGAGCCAGGCTAACAATCTCGTGCTTCGGGCCGTCCCGAGAAGCACCGCCCATCTGGCCACCAAGCCAGATACTACTGCTGCACCTTTCCTCTTAAAAAAGAACTCCATTCATCTAAAATCAATGGAGTGACGAGTGTTTTTCCCATAGGGAAACCAACAAGTTGCTAATAGAGGTATTGATGCATTGGTCCAATCATGCAACCCAAATGGTGTAAATTTGCATATTAGTACCATGGACCAATGTAACATGCCTATTTCTAATGAAACAAGTACATGTTCAGGCGCCGTTCGGAACGTAGAGGAATTGAACTGGTATTTCCTATAAAATTCTTTGCAAAAACCGTATAAAATTATGCTTTCCAAACAGGCCCTCGGTATTGTAAAATTTTCGGCCTCTACGCTTGTGAATTGTGGTTAGAATTGTTGCTCCAAAATGCCCAACTCTATGAGAAATACTATACGATGCTACAACGTTGTAACGGCATAGCATCTAACCGTTCAATCCTCTCATCCGTGACTTCATTTCTTGCATTACTCATCTCGATCTCTTGGCCCAGAAACATTATGTCTCTATCTCGTTCCCCATTCCCCTCTCTGTCTTACTCTGATTCCATGGCATTGGGTGGTAGATCTTGGGGCACGAGCATGGATCCGATGGCACCGGGGGAGATCGAGAAACTATGGCGGCAGTCGTCTTCATGGGAGGAGGATGAGTGCAGCAGCACCGACAACCGTGGTTGGCGACGTCGCATGAGGCAACTTGCGAGTTGTTGTGTGGGAGTTTCAACATCGCATCGGGTCAGAGTCGGCGCGTCGTGGTGGTCGCACGGATCTTGTGACGGCACAAATATTCGAGCAACAGTGCAGAATGGGCCGGCGGAACATGGATTCGGTGATGGCACGGTGAACAACGACGAGGTCCAGTGGCTGAGGAACAAGGCTGCATGAGCTCGCTCGCCGTCTCGAGAGAAGAAGGTTGGCCATGAGATGAAGGAACAACGTCCATATCACCGGACTGCTTCCATCATCGGTTGTTGCACGTTTGCGTGCTGATTTCGGATCCCGCTGCTCTCCAGCGCTCCACTGCCCCGGTGCATTCCGCCATGGAGCGTTGCGAAGGACCACGTCGTGGAGCACCACCGCCGCACGTGGAAGCTGCCAGGCTGTCGTAGGCAAGGTGAGCTCGTTGACACTTTTTGAAACTTATGGTTGAAACTTGCTGAACCGTGCTCAAACTTGGTGAAACCTCTCGAAACTTTTTGTTGAAACTTGTTGAGACGTATTGAAACTTCTTGAAACTTTTGTTTTGAAACTTGTGAAACCTATGGAAACTTTTAGAAACTCTCTGGCTAAAACTTGATGAAACTTATGTTCCAAAATTTGAAACTTAGTTTGAAACTTTTCTTGGAATCTTCCAAAATTTTCTAGAAACTTCATGAAACTTGTTGAATCTTCTTGAAACTTTTTGTCTGAAACTTGAGTTCCAAAATCTGAAACTTGTTGAAACTTTCTTGGATTATTTCGGAAACTTATAGAAATCTGAAACGCATTAAAACCTTCTGAAACTAGGTTTAAACCTTCTAAAACTTGGTTGAAACATCAATGTGAAACTTTTGAACTAACATGAAACTCGTTGAAACTTTGACAAAATATGAAAGTTTCTATAACTTCACGTCGAGATTTTTTTTCTCTTGTTTAATTTTTTATGAATCTTGTTGAAACTTCTTGAAACATGTTGAAACTTGCTGAAACTTCTTGAAACTTTTTGTCTAAAACTTGTTAAAACTTGAGTTCCAAAATCCGAAACTCGTTGAAACCTGGGCTTGAAACTTTTCTGGAATCTTTTGAAAACTTCTAGAAATCTGAAACGTGTTGAAACCTTCTGAAATTTGGTTGAAGCATCAATCTGAAACTTTTGACCAAACATGAAACTCATTGAAACTTTGACAAAACATGAAACTTTCTGAAACTTCACGTCGGGATTTTTTTGCTCTTGTTTGATTTTTTATGAAACTTCTTGAAACATGTTGAAACATGCTGAAACTTCTTGAAACTTTTTGTCTGAAACTTATTGAAACTTGAGTTCCAAAATCTGAAACTCATTAAAACTTTCTTGGAATCTTCTGGAGACTTCTAGAAATCTGAAACGTATTGAAACCTAGTCGAAACTTCAAACTCAAAATCTTGCAACTCGCCAACTCTATACGAGGAACGATTTCGAGAATGCTCGTTTTCATGCTTGTAGAACTTTCGCTACTCACTGCAATAATTCAATTGCATCTGGCCTACTTTTGTTTCATTGACAGCCGGAAAAAGACCGAAAGAATGAAACCTACTTACTGTACACATTGTCGAGGTTGAGGACGTGATGATGAAGATTCAAGGGTCCATCTATACAAGATTCGACTATTTTCTCAGTCCAAAATAGTCAAATTTTAGTTTATTTACAACTTCATTATACATAAATTATAGTAAATTATTTATGTAATTTTTTTGTCACTATAATTATTCTCAAAAGTCTTAATAACTCATATTTCCATGACATGATTCAAAATCTAACATATACTTTGAGAGATTGAGCAAAAACAAAGACAAAAAAAAAATTCTATACCAACAAAATACGGCAATGTGGTGAACCTGTTATGTTCTGAAGAAAAAATCATAATAAATTTAGACCCAATTCATCAGATGAGAAGAAGTGCAAATCTCAAAGCATATCAGACGGATGAAAATTCGACTATTTTGACAAAAGAAATTAGTCGAACGTTGTTTAGCGGAACCGAATATTCAAACCATTACAAGCGAAACACGTAGTCATCGACTAAATAGGCACTCACATTACCTGCGTTTAATTTAATCAATGCAAATCGAGTAAAGTTTGTACATTGTATATTGAGTTCATTATCCTATTGCAAACCTACATATAGGTTATACACTTTTTATTTGCTCTAGAGTAAGTCTTGCTTTCGGTTCACTCAAAAGGAACGTCCACGGGACATTGACTGGAATACTAAAAGCACAAGTTCACGCAAAATACTTTTTACTGGTAATTTACTCTCTCTCTCGTTCGCTCTCGCCCTCTCTGTGTGTGTCCGAACCGCGGGCAAATTTTCAACTTAAAATCTTGGTTAATTCAGCAGGTTTTTCCTTAAGACGATGCTAAATTTACGGTTGCAAGCTTGACTTGGAGTGGACGAGGAGGTGTTATAAACGGACAACAAATGGGCACCTCTCCTCGACCGGGTATCTTGGCTATGAGCAGGGATATTAGTACTGGTACTAGTGCTCCTCAAGTCTACGCATGAAACAAAGCGATCAGGCTGCATATAATAAGAGTGTGTCGTCGTGCAGAACAAATCGTGGTTAGCGCCGTGGGGGTCGCCGGTTCGGCTTGTCGTGTTGCTGCTCCGAAGATTCGGAGAGGATATCGATTTGATACTTGCCTACGAACTCTGTTGACCGGTACACTACTCCTACGGAAACGCTTCTCCTACAAAGAAATCTGTGATTCTGTACCCGAAACGGGTGTCCGTCTTCCGAGGACGCCGGTAACGGTACACCTGCCTTCCTCTCCCACCCTTGTTCTTTGGGGGTTTCTGAGCGCCTCCGCGGAGGCTTCCTCTCTTACCCGGGGAGTATTCTTTTGAGCTTCATCAGCCCTCTATGGAAATGGAACACAGGAGTTTTTACAGAAACCAGTACAAAGATCAAATGGCTGAATGGCAGATTGGCAGGCATGGAAGCCCACTCAGAACGGACGGTAGCAGAATTTGCAACGACGTGGCAATCTCCAATGCTGAAATGTGCACTCAACTTTAAAGAAGAGATAGAGATTTTCTAAGGAAGTTAAGAAAAAAATCCTGCATTTCAATCAGGCCGGATACTCCGTTGATGTAAGCACGCCCACTGTGTTTACATATCCGAGACCAAGTAGAGTAGTAAAATCTATATACAACACTAATCTAGAAGCTCTAGTACTCCAACTTTTCCATTTGTGGCGTGCAAAGGAAAAGAAGGGCCTGCATGCCTGCTCGTAGCCTGTAGGCCGTAGAGCGTCGTGTTATTAGGACTCGACATTGGTAGGCCGAGGGGAATAGGTAAAACGGCACCCAGATTCTGCCGTGCGTCCGCGTCCGTTCCGCCTCGATCGGCAGGCGGCGCGTGCGATCGCATCCATCCGCACGATGCGTCGATGCCGCGCGACGGGCGGAGGGCAGCCGGCCTAGCCGGCCGAGCCGGGTTCGGTTTCGCAGGCGGTCGCAACGCTGGTGACTGGACCGATCGTAGTAGTAGCTGCCAGTAGGGCTTCATTTACTCCTCTAGCTGGCGCAGGTGCTCGTAAGTTACGCATTAACTGCGCGTTGGTGGCGAGGCACCAACCGCGGCTTTGTGCTTTGGGGAGGCTTATTTACGGCGGCTCTGAGGGACGAGGACGCGCGCCGGTGGGCGCAGTTATGGCGCCTGGGGCGCTGCCCTACCACATGCCCCCGTGTCACCGTCGCGTCCCAGGCCACACCGGTGGCGAGATGGAATCTCATGTGCCGTCGTCTCCTTCATTTCGAGCCTTTTCTTGCTTGTTTTGATTCATCGCTTCGCAGCTTCCATCGCCGTTTACGCGGGCCAGTACTGTAGCACCATGAAGCAGTCGCTATGCAGAGGACAGTTGCACGCTTTTGGACAGAAGTCGTGAAACGGCGGTGGCGTCGTGTCGTATCGATGTTGGAACCCGCACCGCATGGCACGGCATCTCTCGGGGACGTTTCAGAGGGAAGCGCAGTGGCAGATAGGGTGAAAACAGATTGGATACGGACGGGTAATGACTCTATCATATTTGTTTTTATATTTTTCCCCGGATCCGGATCCGGATCCAAATACGAATATGGAGCGAATACAAATACGGTCGCGGATATTTTTCGAAACATGAAAACCCCTTAAATTGTATGCCAGAAATTAACGAAAACATATAACTAGTTTATTTGATGCAAACAATCATGAATTGTTCATATTTTCAGTAACCACACATAATATTGGCACTTAGTTTACCATATTTATATCATAAGTCATAACTCACAAAGTCACAAGTCATCACGCATTCACACTTAGTTCATCACATACATATATAAAACTTAGTTCACACTAATATTGATCAGGCTGGATGGTTAATCTATCATAAATGATTATAACATCCCAAAGTATGTTACAAAAATAAAATTAATAAAGTTATTATTTTATTGGATTTTATGAGATTTAAAAGAGTTTTCTTGGTTAAAAAGAAAAAGAAAATAAGAAATAAGAAAATCAATTATTTAATTTCTTAGTTTTTAATGTCAAAAAGAAAATTTATTGAATTTTCTATGATTTTATTGGATTTAAAGTGAAAAGGAAATTTTAATTAATTTTTTGAATTTTCGGATTTTAAAAAGGTTTTTCCTATTTTTCAGAAATTTAAAATAATTTATGTGCAAAATAAAAACCAACTTTAAGTTGAATTAATTTTATTAAGTTCAAAATAATTCAAGAAAATTATGTGATTTTTTCTAGAATTTTTTTTAACTCTATTTGCTATTTTCTAAAAGGCTATTTGATTTGTTGCATTTTCTGAAATTCAAAAATTAATTAAAAACCCATTTTCTCTTTTGGGCCAAAATCCGGATATCTGGACTTCGTCTTATCCGAATAATCCGTATCCATATCCGCCGGATAGCATACCTACCGTATTCGTTTCCGATCCAAAAATTATCTGAGAAAAATATGATCCGAGATAATTCGAATCCGTTTTCGTCCAAATCGAAAACTATCCTATCCGTTTTCACTCCTAGTGGCGGAGCCCATGTGCGAAGGGCGTTCCTTGCCGCGAAAACAAAAGCCCCTCTTGTACTTTGCTCGCCAGCGAGTTAGATTCTCCCTGCATCTGATTATCAACCATCAACAATAGTACTGCCACAGTACCTTGTTGCTTAGGCCCTCTTTGTTTAGGCTTTTTTCTTGGCTTAAAAGCAAAAAAGACTAAGCCTAAATAAAGGGGTGGCTTTTTTTATCCGGTTTATAAAAAGCTTAAGCCAATTTAAGTCTAAAAGCCATAAGTCATGGGAGAGGTGCTTTTTTTGACTTTTGCGGGATAGAATATCCATTTGCCACTGAAGTTCACTGAAATTACCCACGAAATGCCATTGTATATAAGCAGAAATCGTTTCGTTTTTTTCCTCTCTTCCTTACTCATCTCCGCCCCTCTTTCCCTTCAGTTCCCGTGGACGCCGCCTCCCTCTCTCGCCGCCTTGCTCCTCCCCGACGCCGCCACCGCCTCCTCCCCGTCTGCCGCCTCCGCCGCCCTTTCCTTCGGTTCCGTGGATGCCTCCTCCTCCTCCCCGCCGCCGCCTCCCCTCCGCCACCGCCGCCACCTCCCCTATGCCACCGCCTCCTCACCTCCCCCGCCGCCGCCTCCTTCCCTCCTTTCTTTCCTTATAGGTGCGACCATTGTTGTGTCCGGTGATGGCTGCTATTTCTCAAAGGATGCTGTTCAGGTGATTTGGAATTGACTATTCACTATTTAGGCTCCATACTCCTTGTATGCTTTTTTGTGATCCTATTTTGTCAAGTCTGTATAGTTTCATTTAGTTGCTGCAGATTTCCATTTCAATCATTCTCCACAATGACTTACTAGTTACTGGAATAACCTCTCGCAAGCAGAGGGCACTTCAACTGTTGTGAACTAGAGATGCCTAAACTCTATGGTGTCAAACCCTAGTTTTTCTATAATTTAGGTTGCTCTTTGTGCTTTCTAGCTTTCAGCTTACTTGCATGTTTGTTGAATGTTAGTGACATATCGGTTGATCTGCCATTCCAATGTAGTCGAGAAAAACCTGAAGCTTGTTGCATTGAGTAAAATGCTTTTCATTCTTTTTTTTCGAGAATGCGCAAAAGAATTATGTGTCATTTCATCAAGATGTCTTCAGTCTTTTTTAATAAGATAGATGTTTGTCATTGTGCAATTTGTTAAAACTCTAGAAGCTGAATAAACACACCAATTTGTATATTGTTGTTAGCCTATTTTCTATTAAAATAAACACCTATTTTTAGTAACTCTTCTACATGTGTGACATGTATTGCTATGAGTATTATCATATTTGTGATGAGCATTGTCTGTTGAATTTGGAATTAACTGTTGTGACTGACATTTGATTGGACCATGCTGCGCATTCTGTAACTAGGTGTTTAAGTTCTGCAATGGCTAAATAAGCAGTTAAAGGGTTGGAGCTAGGAAACCTTCACATTTTCTTAAACTTATATATGATGAATGTAATATCAACATCTTGTGGTTTCATTGTTCATGTTACTATCTTGTGTTCTTGTAACTGTCTGTATAGTTGGTAGCTCCAAGGTTAGCGAGTGGCAGTCTTTACTCTTTGGCAATTGCCTTTTCCTTAATTAGTTGTGCAATGCTGACCGTCGCAGCTGCCAGCAAGCCTCAGGGTGAGAGAACTCAGCTTGAGGAACAGATCAAGGCTGAGAAACTGAAGGCTCTCACCTTCAAGCGGGAAGGGAAGCAGGCAGAGGCTTTGGAGGCCCTTCGCTCAGCAAAGCAGCTGGAGAAGTAGTTGGCCTCACTTGGCTAATAATAACTCCATCAAGATGGTAGTTTCGGTAAGGCTGTAAAGTCCCAGTTAGAAGCATATAGAGAGGCTTATAACTTGTGAGCCATGAGCAGACGCCTTCAGGCATCAAGGCCCTTTGTGTGTGTATGTATGTATGTATAATCAATAAAAGTTGACGGGCGACAATTCTTTTCACGAATAGGGGTGCAATGACTCGATTCCAAAGTAATTCGTGCATTCATGTAACAAATTATATCTGCTGAACTTCAGTTAATTTACTTTTGTATGCTTACAAGCTTTGTGAGTCACAACCTGTTGATTCTGGTGTGAGTAAGACTGTAAGACTCCAAACTTGTGTAGTGCAGCTATTGACCATGCATTTTTGTATCTTCTTGTGAAATTTGCCCCTGCAGAAAATGGCACATCCTGACGTGCCGAAAGCTGTTGTTCTTTCAACCATGTTGATACTTGTTGTGCCTTTCTATATTAATTTCTTTCATTGTGCAATGTCCAAAATAATTACATGCATGCGCTACGAGCGATATCTATTTTGTTTCATATGTACAAATGCATGTATCGTCATATTTTCAAATCCCATAAAAAAAATCAGTTTAAATACATGCTTAACAAGGTCCTTTAAATCCTTAAGGGTATTTCGGACTTTCCATCCTTCACACACAACTCAATAAGCCAACATCCTACAAAAAATTTGGCTTAAAGGCTTAGAGGCTTATAAGCTGATTAAGCCAAAAAACTGACTTTAAACTATAAGCTAAAAAACCTAAACCTAAGCAAAGAGGACCTTAGAATTCATAACGAGCGTGAGGTGGCGTGGTTCCTGCATTTGACCTGATTTCTGTCTCGCATCTCCAGTTTTGTAGGAAAGCGTGGACGTACACATGCCGTTACAATGCCACTTGCACAAGCTCGAATCCACAAGCTCCACAGATTAAATACTACATAACACAAAGTTTGTACTCTACTACTCCAGTAGAACACGGAAGATTTGACATCTCGCTCTGCGGGAATGCTTTGCGTAAGATGCCCCGCCCGCCTACCCGCGGTCCGCACGCGGCGTCCGCCCAATCGTACGTGCATCATACACGCGCACGACGATAAAAACATCGTGCATAGCATTACTCACTCTTTTTTTTGATGGAAACATACTTCAATTTAAACTAAGGCTCTAGTTAAATCAGCTGAAGTAAAGATGAATGGTTATCCAGTACTATCAATGTCCGATCCTAAGAAAAAAATACAAAATAAGATACGAGATGAACGATAACTGTCCGTATGTATCTGTATATCAGGTGGTATGAGAAAAGTTTGTTGTGACTTCACTTAGGAACATAATAACAGATAGATAGGTGAGTTGTTGTATTTGAGTAGACAAGAGGTACTGAGTATTTTTCTTCGACATCTTAGTGATTAGGTCTTCCCGTATTTGTTCTAATTGCATCCCTACTGTCTAATATCCTGTGTAAGGGTATAAAAGAAGCAGATAATATCTGTCTATCCGACCGAACGAAGGCTCACAGAGCGAATATGAGATGAATAAATGGGTATCCGACACTATTTATGTTTGACTCCAAGAAAAAAAATATTATCCCTTCGTATTCGCTCCAATTGCACCCTGCACCTAAAGGTGGGCCATAAACCAGCTTTGGGCCTGTTTCCGCATGGTAAATTGTTCTGGCCCAAACGAACTAACGCCCAAACGGGTAGAAAGCAATTGTACGTCCCAGCTCGGCTCAGCACAAGAGGCCGAGCCCAAACGGCTACGGCCTCAATGAAGCCCAAGAACAAGTGGATTAGAACTTTCTTCGTAGGAGACCACTAACCCATTGCCCACTAGACCCTAAACCATTTGGTGCTCTCTTCTCCGCTTTCCCTAACTCACCGAGCTCGGCGCAAAGACCTCGACGTGCTAATGGCGGCGGCGGCGGACTTGGCGCGGAGCAAGCGGGCCATGGCCGACGCGCTCTGCAAGCACCTCAACCTCGATCCGGTAAGCCCCCGGACGTTCACCCCTAGAACCCTGGGTTCCGATTTTTGTCGATTCGAAGCGATAGTTTTTGCTGTGTATGGGTTATGCTATGTCGGCGAGATTTTTTTGTCTTACTGGTGCGTGCTGAGATTTTCGGATGCAGATTTTTTGGGCTCTGGGCATGGTTTAGTTCACCAATAATCAAGTTTGAATAGTTTCGCCGGTTAAATCTCATGTATTGCAATTATACTGTGATGTGGAATTTAGGGTATGGTGATTTCATGCATGCTGTGTGGTTGGGAAATGGGAAGATATGTAGTTACCTACGGTACAGCTGTTCGATTTCTTTGGGGCTTGTGAACTGTGGAGTGTATGCATCAAATGATGACAATTACGCAAATCAGGAATAAACGAGATCGTGTGTGCGGTTGATCAATTGCGGAGTTTTTTTTTAATTAGGCTAAGCACCGCAAAGGGGCTCTTTTGCTTGCCAAGAGTGTATTTGAGATGAGCTACTGTCTGCCACATGGCTAGGACTTGGGTATGGTTTAGTCACATGGAGACGTAGCTTTCAACATTAGTGCTCCAGTAGATTAGATTTACAGTTGCTTTGACCAAATGCAGCACACGCCCTCAGCAGAGTCTCTGTTACCTCTTAGTTGTTACTTGTGTTTTATCTTGTTCAAAAAGTTTGCATAATGTGTTGTCCATCTCTTCAAATGGTGCCTGATCATGGTTTGGTACAGCTCTAACTGGGTAAACTAGTGATGATATGCGTTTTAGATACTTTTGGACTTTGACTTGTCCAGTATACAATGCACAACCTTTGATGATTAGTATGTACTGCATTATTTCTTGTAGTTTGCTAGTTTATTTGAGCAAATTTCGGCCAACACACTCTTATCAAGCTGTATTTGCGTAGGTGAGTCGTTATAGCTGGAAACTGTTACTAATGTCTGTGCTGAATATTACAGAATACCATATCCAATACAATTATTGAAGAGAGTGATATTGCCAGCCTGTTCTCACATATTGTGAACTCATCTCAGGATGAGGTAACTGTTTTTCCATGTCTCTACACTAATTCCACTTGCTAATGCTTATCTACTGACACATGACTTCCTTTTCTTCATTGATAGGTAATGAAGTGGGTTGAATTTTCCAGCAATTTTGTTGGAAATGGTGGAAAACAGCTTGTATTGCTTGGCAATCTGAATCAAGATTTGTCCCAGAGGTCTGTACTATTGGCTAGTGGTTTTAAACCATCGGTTGCTGACATTGTTGTGTTTGCAACTGTACAAGTTTTTGTGGTATGTATGATGTAACTTTACCCATTTGTATGACCACCATTTCATTTGCCAGTTATTTTGTACTCCCTCTGTTACCAAATAGACGTCTTTTCACTTTACATGGTTTCGAATGCATATATTAGTAAGAATTTACAAAACAATATAATATTTTGGAAACAATTTCAGTGACAAATCTACTAATATTATTCATGTGGTTAATCTAAGAACTTTTGTCCATATTAAGCTGAAAGTTTGACTACACGCATTCTAAAATCTCAAACAACATCCATTTTGTAAATGAGGGACTATTAGTTTTTTTTTTGGTTGCTGAAGTGAAATTTACGATGATCAAATTGTAGAATACTTGTTTTATGGGCTAGGGCTACTATTTGCTTCTTTATTCTTATATCTCTTGTTATTAAGAAATACTATAAATCTGTAAACTCTCTTTCTGTGATTTTAACTGTTTATTGCTTGTTTTAGAGTCATCTTAGTGACAGCGAGTTGAAGAAATACCCACATATATTGCGATGGATGGACTACATTCAGGTTTAAAATGAATATATCTATTTATTTTACTAAATTATTCCTACTGTTTTCTTAATTTGTTCCTATCTGTTGCCATCATGAACTATATATGCTCTTTTTTCTGGAATAAGAGAATCGAATGCATATAATTTTTCTCTTCATGGTTCCCTATGTGTTATTGACAACACAGAGTCGTATACACATGGTTTTCTTCTTGTTTCTTATCTGGCTCTATGGTGGTATCTGTAGATTGTTGATTTACAATATTATTTGTCATTTCAAAGATGTCATTTTCTTCTCGTTTCTGGACTTCCTTCCTAACTTTTGGAATTAGCCATGTTTGTGAAGTATTAACTTTATCTGATATCCAAAGCTGATTCAGGCATTCAGCTCCACTCTGATAGAGCTAGCTTTTACACCTTTCCAAATCAACTAGTGGTTTACATTGTAATTTGGATACAAGTGCTGAGTCAGGCTGTCATTCTAGTGTCATTACAATTTCTATGAAAGTAACTGCTTGTTGCCTTCATACCTGATGTTTAACCATAGCTTTGTGCTGGTGGATGTCTTTTCAAAAATAAATACCGTATGGTAATTAACAGGATACCATATTGCCAGTTCATTTATACCATCTTACGTGAATCTCTACTATTTTATGTAGAACATCGTCGATTTTGGTACAACACTGCAAAAGATAAACATAACCAAGTCTGTCTTCGATCCACCTTCTGTAAGTAAAGTTTTTTTTGTGAGCTGGAAATATTTTATATTTTGGGGTACCCATTTTGTTTAATTTTATATGTACTTCCAGATACAATAGAAATTATGGAAAATTAACTCTATCAACATGCTGTTGCTATTTACCGTGTTTACAAAATCATGTTCGTGTTTGGTCTGATAAACCTTGTACTTGTTAGTATTGCTTAACTTTAGGATCTGGCTGATAGAAAAACTATTGTTAGTGCTACTAAAGTGCTGGGAAAATTTATCCACAGAGGAATAATAATATAATGTTACAACATTTCTTTTTCAATGATCATCAAAATGTTCTTTTAAAAACAATTATGTTGAGAGATCACGAAAGTAATCGTACCATTTCCTAATTATATATGACAGCATCCAAACAAAGTTGATAAAGGAGATGCTGATCCAAGTTCAAAGAAAGCTGTTTCAGGACAGAAGATTGCGGGCAAGTCAGATGGAAGTGTTGACTCCAAAAAAGCTGCAGAGGTAGTTTATGATGTAACTGTTACAAATGAGTTTCTTATATTGCAAATGGGCCAATGGGCCAATATATATAGATACATAGAAGTGGCAAATATGCAGAAAACCCCCTCAACTAGGGAAGAATAGCACAACCTATATATATCTAACACCCCCCTCAAACTCATGGTGGATCAACAACACTGAGTTTAGAGAGGAAAAGACGGTGCTGAGCTCGTGTGTGTGCCTTCGTGAAGAAGTTGGCTAGCTGACGCTCCGAAGGCACGTACTGAAGAGCCACAACCTGGTCATGCCCCTGCGATCTCATATAGGATGCATCAACGCTAATGTGCTTGGTGAGTTCATGTTTCACTGGATCTCGCGTAATATTGATTGCACCCGTGCTGTTAGACAAAAGAGTGGTCGGTGCGGTACGGAGACACCAAAATCCTGAAGGAGCCACTGTAACCAAGTAACCTCAGCTGTCAACGACGCCATAACCCTCAACTCAGCCTCAACACTCGAGCGGGAAACTGCTGTTTGCTTTTTGGTTTTCTAGGCAATCAGAGAGGATCGAAGGAAAATACAGTAGACAGAAAGAGATCGACGATCGGAGTGATCATTAGCCCAAGTCGCATCAGAGTACACCTTGAGCTGCAAGGAGCTAGATCGAGAAAAGAAAAGACGACGAGAAACGGTGCCACGAAGATATCGAAGGATACGCAGAAGGTGATCAGAGTGAACCCGAGCGGAGTCAAACGAATCGCTCGTAATGTGAACCGGGTGAGAGATGTCAGGTCGAGTGATCCCAAGATAGACAAGACTATCAACAAGGTGACGGTAGCGAGTGGGATCCTCAAGGGGCTCTCCACCAGTGAGCCGAAGGTGAACTCCAAGCTCCATAGGAGTGTCCACTGTGCGCTGATCAGTGAGACAAGCGCGAGTAAGAAGGTCTTGAATGTACTTCTCCTGGGAGAGGTAGTAGCCCTCAGGTGTAGAAGTGACATCAATCCCAAGAAAGTAGCGAAGTGGATCCATGTTAGACATTGAGAAGTTGTCACTGAGACGCTTCTTCACAAAAGCGATGTACTGAGGATCATCACCAGTGATGATCATATCATCAATATACAGAAAAAGAAGAGTCCGATTACGAGGAGAGGTGTGAACAAAGAGAGCAGGGTCATGGTCACTGGTGGTGAAACCAACCTCAGTGACAACAGAGGAGAAGCTTTCAAACCAGGCTCGAGGAGCTTGCTTAAGCCCGTAGAGAGAGCGACGAAGACGACACACCATACCATCAGGGACAGAATACCTAGGGGGCGACTGCCTGTAGACCTCCTCACGTAGCTCGCCATTGAGGAAGACGTTCTTGACGTCCAACTGAGAAATGGACCACTGGCGAACAGAAGCAACTGCCAGAAGGGTCCGAACAGTGGTCATATGAGCAACAGGCGCAAAAGTCTCGTCATAGTCACGACCATGCTTCTGCTGAAAGCTACGGGCCACAAGATGAGCCTTGTAGTGCTTAAGAGAGCCATGAGAACGAGTCTTAATCTTCTATATCCACTTGCACGTGATCGGAGTAACACGAGCAGGTAGGGGAACAAGATCCCAAGTCCCGGTGCGCTCAGAGCGTTAGCCTCCTTAGCCATCGCTTCGCCACTCTCGATGGGCAAGACCTCACAAGAAGTTGTAGGCTCAACAAGAGCAGCGGCCGCAAAGCTGTAACGCTCAAGAGGCCTGACAGTCCGACGATCACGAAGATCATACCTGGGAGGAGAGGCTGGAGTGGGACCGAGCAAGGACAAGGTAGAAGGCTCAGCAGGAGGAGGAGGAGAACGTGGACGGCGAGAGTAGTGCAGCGGAAAAGGGGAGACCTCAACAGAAGAGCTGATAGGAACCTCCGGAGGAGGTAAGGAAACCGGAGGAGATGGGAGAGATGGTGGTGAAGGAGATTGTGGCGGAGGAGACGGTGGGGACTGAGACGAAGGAGACAAGGGTGGTAAGACACGAACTGGAGGAGTCGAAGTGTCAGGAAAAGTCAAAAAGGAAAGTGACTCAGAGGAAGCAAAGCTGGTGGCAGAGGAACAAGGATAGTAAGGACGAGACTCATCAAAGGTGACGTCTCGAGAGATTCTTATTCGTCGAGCAACAGGATCATAGCAACGATAACTCTTATGCTCAGAGCTGTTGCCAAGAAAAATACACTCGACCGACTGAGTAGTCAGCTTAGTGTGCTCACGAGGTGGAAGAAGCACATAGCAGATACAACCGAAACAACGAAGGTGACTGTACTGGGGTGGCGAACCAGTGAGACGTTCAAAAGGGGTGCATCCCTTGAGAGCAGAAGAGGGCTGTCGATTTATAAGAAAGGCAGCGGTAGAGATAGCTTCAGCCCAAAAATGAGGTGGGACATGAGAAGTAAGCATGAGAGCACGAGCTGTCTCAAAAAGATGACGGTGCTTACGCTTAGCGATACCATTCTAAGCATGAGCACCAGGACAAGAATACTGAGGGAGAGTGCCCTGCTCAACAAGAACATGACGAAGTGAAGTGGAGAGATATTCACAAGCAGAATCTACACGGAAAATACGAATGGTCGACTCAAACTGAGTGCGAACCATAGTGGTAAATTGCTGGTAAATGAAAAGAATCTGACTGCGAGAAGACATAGGATAGAGCCAAGTGTATCTCGAATAATCATCAATAAATATCACATAATAGGTATGACCCCCTTTCGAAGTGAAGGGAGCCGGTCCCCAAACATCAGAGTGAATCAAATCAAAAGGACGCTGAGACTCAGAAGTCAGAATCACTAGAGGGATAAGGGAGCTGCAGCTGCTTGCCAAGCTTGCAACCTGTACAATGTAATGTAGTGTCACCAGAAACAGAACCTAGAACACCGCTCCCTACTAGTGACGAAAGACGAGAACCACCAATATGACCTAACCGATAGTGCCACTGGACAAAAGTGGTGGTGGAAGAAGTAGCTGAAGCCAAGGCGGTGGTACTGGCTAGTGGAGGCAGCGGAAGGAAGATGCAGCCAGTCGACCTCCCAAAGACACTGAGAATCATGGCGCCTAGGGCCAGTCCCAACCAGAATCCTCGTACGACGATCCTGAACGCAACAAGAGTCAGAATCAAGAGTGACGCGACAGCCATGATCAATGATCTGATCAGCTGACATAAGCTGCATAGTAAGATCAGGAATATGAGATACAATAGGAACACGAAAAGACGAAGTGGAAAGAGTGTCTCTTCCTGCAACAGGAAGAGATGCCATCCGTAGTCTGAATTGTGAGAGGAAGATCAGGTGGTCTCATAGAAGTAAGATGAGTAGAGTCCGGTGTCATGTGGAAAGAGGCACCGGAATCCAGAATCCAAGGAGATGATATACCTGAAGGAGGAGGCGATGGTGTAGGACCAGAAGACCTAGCAAGCAGAACACAGTCTTTGCGTATAAAGATGGCGTCGAAGCAGCGTGAGCATCTCATGGTGCGTTTGCTCCAAGGAACTCTAGCGTGAACCTGACTGGGAGGATCCAGCTCCCTCCTCGAAGTGCGACCACTCCGACGAGCCTTTTGCTTCTGGCGACAATATCGGGCGGTGTGCCTTAACAGTCCACGATGAGTCGAGCGAAGGCGGCGCAGCGTGGCAGCGCCGCCATAGGGGCAGAGGTAGGCGGAGGCATCGGTGTTGGGGTGTGAACAACCAAGACTGAAGAGGGCTGCTGTAGAATCCCTGCCGTGCGAAGACGAGCCTCCTCAGTCCGAATAACAGCGAGAGCCTCCGGGATGGAGGGAAGGGGCTGTCTCATCAGCAACTGAGAGCGAGCCACCTCATACTCTGGACGAAGGCGGGTGAGGAACTCGCGGAGGTTACGAGTCTCTAAGTGAGCAGGCTGACGTACACAGCAGGTGCAGGACCGGCAGACATCCAGCCCAGAGAGTCAAGTTGACGCCAAACCGCAGCCAACTCTGGTAGAAGGCGTCCACGGTGGCGTCCTGTTTCCCGAGAGACTGCTCTTCCCGAAGAGCGGAAGGTACAAGGCCTTGCTCTTCGGCTCGTAGTAGGCACGAAGACGATCCCACATCTCCTTGGCCGTAGACAACCCAAGCACATCGAACACGTGCTCGGGCTCAATGTTGGCCACCACGATGGCGGAGACCTTAGCATCCCCATCGTTCCACACCTCGTAGGCGTGGAGTTGCGTCTGGTACTCCTCGAGCGCGTCCTTAAAGGCGGCAACCGCAGCGCGTTGAACATCCTCAGTGGCATCAGTCGAGAAAACGGGCTCGGTTGGCGGGACGGGACGGGGTGGACAAGACCGCTCGCCGGTGAGGTAGACCCACATGCACTGGCCTCGCAGATGAATCCTCATTTGCTGGACGAACTCGCGGTAGTTGATGCCGTTGAAGTTGATGGCGGCCGGGCAAGGCAGATTCGCAGACGTGCTCGAGGTTCCGGAGGGTGCCATTGTGGGTGATGGCCGCTGCACGCCGAAGCAACAAGCTGCTGTCCACAGCACTCGGGGTAGCAAACGGGGAAGGCGAGGACGAAGGAGATCCGCGACGTTGCTTAGTAGGGGCCGAGCAGTAGGGGCTCGGGCTCGACAGAGGGGCGGCGGCGGCAAGAGCCGGGAAGCTGGGAGCAGGAGGTGCGGTCAGAGCAGGGGAGGCGCGGTCGGAGTAGGGGAGGCGCGGGGGCTTGAGCAGGGGAGGTGCAGGGATAGATCCGGTGGCGGCGAGGCGAGGACGAAGGAGAGCCGCGATGCCGGGAGGAGCCCGAGACACCGAGTTGATGCAGGCACCGAAGCAGAGCCAGGCGATGGTAGTTGAAGAAGAAGACCCAGGCGACGAAGCAGAGCCAAGCGACGGGAGATCCGAGCGGAAGGTAGTCAATCGGCAGCGGATCCAGCCGGCGGCGCCAGGAGAAGCTCAGATCGAAGGGGCGGTGACCACGGGAAGGGGCGGCGGTGTAGGATTTAGGTGGGCAGGAGAGAAACGTGAAGGGAAAAAGGCAAGGGAAACCCTAACCTCTCTGATACCATGTTACAAATGAGCTTCTTATTTGCGAAGGGGCCAATGGGCCAATATATACAGATACATAGAAGTGGCAAATATGCAGAAAGCCCCCTAAACTAGGGAAGAATAGCACAACCTATATATATCTAACAGTAACTATACCGATTCTCATTAGTTATAGGCACTTCTGGACCATTATTTATGAGAGGAATTGGTGGTTCTTGCTGCTGGGAAGATTTGGCTGAATTTGATCATTTTACTGCATTTGCATATCTTCTCTCACTGCATTGTCTGGCTTCAGTATTGCATACTCAAATTCATGGTAAATTTTACTTGTGATTCATGTAGCCACATGTGCAATGCACCATAAAATTAAGTGGACTGTAGATACCCTATTCTTACTCTCTTGAATTGACATATAATGCCATATAAAATATTAAAATGTTTAATCATGTACAGGTTTCACATAACAATGTTGATTTTCATGTTTGAGCAGCATTGAGTTGCATTTCTTTATTGTACAACATGTCTTCTTTTATCAGAATAAGTCTCCTGAGGACAAGGCAAATCCTACTTCAGCAAAAAACAACAAATCTTCTGGGGATAAAAAGAAAGTCCAAGAGAAGTCTGCAGGAAAAACAAAAGACGGGGCTGCAGAGAAAGCCCCAGAGAAAACCGCAGAAAAGGATTCAGAGTGCAATGTCAGTATCCTGAATATACAGGTTGGCCTTATTCGCAAAGCATGGAAGCACCCATCTGCTGACAGGTAACCGTATTTTCTACGTTTACAGCACTTCTAAAAGGCCCCACTAGTTGTATTGCACTCTTCCATCTAATATTCTAACTGATTATTTTTGCAGTCTTCTGGTGGAGGAGATAGATTTGGGAGATGGCAATATGCGTCAAGTTGTTAGTGGTCTTGCTAAATACTGCAGCCCAGATGAGCTTGTTGTGAGTAGTTGACACTTGACAGCAACTGGGAATTTGAATTATTCTCGTTCATTTTGCTCTCTGAAGTTGTTTCATGATGCTGGGTTGTGTTATAAACATTGCCCTTTCCTTTCAGAATCGGCATGTTGTCTTGATCACAAATGTGAAGCCTGGGAAGCTGCGGGACGTAATGTCTGCTGGATTGGTATGTTCTGTTCCACTTACATCTATTGTAATTGTGTTTGTGTACCTCAACAAAGCATCTTGAAATGTAGCTATTAGTTGGTTCATCAACTATTTTGCAAAATACTACTGTGGCAGAAGACAAGCTTCATTGCTGTACACTGCCAAATCATTAGGCCATTTGTATGTTACTGAACTTCATACTAATACAAGCATCTAAAATAGGCAATGTAACACTTCTTACTGAAGGAAATAATAAACTACTTTAGAAATGAACTTTTAACGTGAACTCCTCACCATGTCCTTAAAGCATCTGAAGTGAAACACTTATTTACTCATTTACATCTCACCATGTATTACCATTGAACTTTGTGAAATTTCTCAACCCCCAGTCCAAACTGTAACTACCTTTTTGTTTCTAGGAAGTTTTCTTTTTTTTTTAATAATAATAGGAAGTTTTCATTTTGAAATGTTGTTTTTACATTAAAAAAATTGCCAGGTCCTGTGTGCTTCAAATAAAGATCATACAGTTGTAGAGCCTCTGATTCCTCCAGAAGGAGCCAAGCTTGGAGAACACATTTCATTTGCTGGGTAAGAATGATTTCTTGTAGATGCAATATGTATTTAAAGGCATGTCTGTGCATGTGTTCTGTCCAATTTTTCCTATTTGTATTCATGGCTATAAAGTCAAGTTGTACAAGCTGATATGCCATTTGATATACTTTTGAGATTGTTATGTAAGTTGTGCACAATATGTTGGTCATTAGAAAAATATTTGTTAGTGCAATTTGGATGAACTTATGTGACGAGCTTTCTGTTGTCATTTTAGAAAATCTGTAATTTAGCATGGTTAGCATTTTGGTTGTAACAACTAACAAGTGGTGTCTTATAGTATAGATAATTCGTGTGCTGGTGGGCCTCTTCTGAAACGAAAGAACATAGTTTAATACTTTGTCAAATTTTGCTAGGTTCCTCGGAGTTATTTGATTTGTATTTGGCCTGCATCATTTGCAAAGATTTTTTGTCCACCAATTTTCCATCTTTCAATTGTTTTCAACTAATTTATCCTTCATATGTAGGTTTGACGGGAAACCGGAAGATGTTCTAAATCCAAAGAAAAAACAGTTGGACAAGATCACACCGGTACACATTTATAATGGCCTATTTCGTGTGATGCCCCCTCTCTCTTTTTTCCTTTTGCTGATCAAAGGTTGTCCTGGCCTTTCAGCGTGATTTGGGTAAATTCAATCAGTTTTGTCGTTCGTTGGACAAATTACCCCTAACATATTCAATTATCAAATACAGATAATTCACATACCATGTTTGTTATGCCTTGCTGAATGCTGTTGTGTATTTATTTGTATACATAGCAAGAATCAACCAATAACTTTGCTTTATTATGCATCAAGGATCTTCGTACTGACGGGAATGGAATTGCAACTTTCCGAGGGATACCCTTCACCACATCAGCTGGTCCATGTAGATCTTCAATTCCCAATGCAGACATCAAGTGAGCAACTCTAGACATGCGGATTTCAAACTTTGATGTGCGAAAACACATGCTAGGTGGCTGTAACATTTTGTCTTACATCTTGTTATGCCCATATCAAGTGTTGCTAAATGTCAGCAGAGTTGCGAGTTGATCGAGTTTAATATCTTAAAAGCAAACTTTGACTAGTTTTTGTGCGAAGAATGTCTGTTACTATGTAAACTGTCGCGCAAAAAGCAAAGATCCTTTTTTCAGTTAACCAGTGTTATTCTAATTGGCATATTCAAGGTAAATTACAGGTAGCTATTTTCAGGAATCAGGACCACTTATCTCACTACCGGATCATTAACATCTTTAGTAGAAGCAGCCTTGCTTCGTTGGAGAGTTAGCATAAGGCGATGGGCATCGTTTTGTTTCTTGTGGAGCCCTTTTTGCCTGTCCTGCATCCTAGTGTTTCTGACCTGTAACAGTTCGCCAGAAGCAACGTTTGTTTGGAATCTGTTTCTTTGCGGCACGAGTGCGGCCACATTGACATTGCCCCGGGTGGAGGGCGAATGAATGCCCCTCTCCTGGGAAGTTGACATAACGCTTTTTTTCCCCGTCGAGACTTCTGGAAACTGAACACCATTTTGCCTTGCTCGCACCAAAAAGAATAAATAAACTCTTTGATTCTTAGCTTTTGACCTCCAACCTTCATTGAAGGTTTAGCCCGGAAGCTGGATGCGTATTAGAAGTGTCCTACTTTGATTCCTCCGGTTTGGTAGTTCTGAGATTCAGCAACAAGACTTGACGTTTGAGATCCGGCAAGGGGAATTGCAGTGACTACATCCGCGATGCTATCAATGGCCTGAGAATGAATTGAAACTTGCAGTAGCTTATATTTTAGATATATAATGTACACTTGTGATCTTTTGCCATGTTCAAGCAACCAGCAGTCGGCACGATCACCTTTGGTATGCAGCCTTTAAGCAAAGAGGGTACTGCATCTATACTTGTGTTCTTTTGGTGTTTTCAAGCAACCAGCCATTTGCACCGACGTTTGGGAAGATCTTTCACGTACGATGCTTACCGGTGTGTTTTTAGTGGATGGTACTTCCTCTGTTGCTACTAAATATTTGTAATTTTTGAATATTGACATTCATTGAAGAAATTTTTTAGTAAGATGTAAATAAAACTTATTAGAAAAATATAGCATCCTAGAAGAACTTCTGACGGCATTATCTACCAATATCGTTCTTATTTGGCATCTTCTAGTTATTTTTATACCAATAGCTGTAAAAAAACTTTAATTGCATGTAATACAGATATTTCTAGATTGAGTTTTTTTTCTTTCTCTACTCGGTTTTGTTCCTAAATCGGTGGGAGGAGAGTGGACAAACAAGAAAACCTTTTCCTAGACAGAAGCGGAGGCACATGTAGAGGCCGCTTGGGCGGCGGCCCCACATCACCGTCGGCGAACTAGGGATTAGATGGATGGTAAGTGTTGTTTGTCCAACCTCGAAAGCTAATAAGTGTTGCTAGAAGCTCGTCTAACCAGTTATAGAATGTAGAGATGCCGTACATCTCAGTGAGGAGGAGATTTGTCACTTGACGGCGCAAATTCTTCTGGAGCAAGCATGGGATGGGAGGGCAACGAACGGCGGTGATGAGCTCGAGCTCTTTCGTAACACGAGATTTCGTCCCTCGTGAGTAGACAAGACATCCAATTCAAAAACCCTCCTCAAAGAAAGTCGAAAAAGAAAGAAACAAATTCCAACCAAAAACCCCACCCCGGTGCAGCCAAACCAAACGAACAGGCAGCCCAGCTCCGTCCGAGTCCGACGGCCCACACCAAAAGCCCCAAAGAAACCCCACCAAAGTATCAAACTCTCCTCCATCGTCCACCCTTCTCCTTCTTGCCGTCCGCCTCCGCCGTCCCGCCCCCGGCTCTCCGCTCCACCCTCCCTCCTCTCCCCACCTCCCCTTCCCGAGGGGCGCAGCCACAGAGCGCCTCGCCCCCATGGCCGCCTCTCTCGTCCACGCCGTCTCCTCCCCACTCCCGAGCCCCAGCCCGCATGCCCGTGCGGCCTTCCACCCGCTCGCCTCCTCTCCATTCCTCCGCCTCGCGCGCTCCTCATCCTCCCGCCGCCTCGGCGCCCCGCTCCGGGCGCTCTCGGCCGGTCCCCGACTCGCCGCCGGAGGGGGCGCACCTCGGCCTCGCCTCGTCGTCGCCGCCTTCGCGGGGGAGGAATCCGTGAGTAGTCGCCCTCTCCGATATCCTTGCGCTTGTTGCTGTTTCCGGTGGTGGTATCTTGTTCTGACCTCTGAGGCGTGTTTCTTCTGTTCCTGTCTATCTGATCTGCGTGGTTTCAATTGGTCGCCTCACCTGTTTTATCTGTGCGTGATGCGCGGCTGAGATTGGTGCGCTTTTACAAAATTTTCTGCATCAAGTGCTTTGTTTGACTATTCTGAATGTAATGCGTGGAGTATCTTCTTCTTCTTGCCAAATGGGCGATCCTTGTCGTATGGTGATGTTGATTTCTGTTAATGAGTTTCTTGAGGTGTTTTGATTAATTCTTTGTGGCAAATAAGGTGTTCCCTTAGGCGCTAGTAGGGCGGCAGACCAGCGTCTAGCGTCTAATCACCGCCTAGGCGGACCTAGACGGGGCTAGACGGCGGCCTAGGCGGGAGGGCTGCGCCTAGGCGGTCTAGGCGGACACCTAGGGGAACACTTTAATTCCACATTTTCGTGGCTGAACTGTTGTGCTCAAATTATCTATCTAGAGTTCACAACTTATGTGATTAAGTTTTTCTGCTGAATTCAGAGGGGTTCAGAATTGGGCGATGACAAGGAAAAGGCAAAGGACGAGATAAAGCCTGAGGAGGCCCAGGAAGTATGGAGTGAATTGCTCAAACAGTTCAAGGCGGAGGCCCTGCGAATGCAGGCCCTGACAATGCAGGCATATGTTGTCTACTCCAAGAGGACAAGGGAGGTGCTGTTGGAAGCCTCAGATAAGCTGAGGATCCAGGCAGACAAAGCGCAGAAGGACCTAAGCGTGATCGCGGCAGAGATTGGTGAGGAGGGACAGGAATATCTAAAGTTGGCAGCTCAGAACTCCCCAGACTCGATCAAGGATATCACGGAGACGTTCAGGGATCTTGGCAAGTTGAAGAGGCTATCAGAGTACCAGGATTATCATGTGGGCATTCCCTTTGGTATGTAAATGCAATATATTGGTAGAATTTCCAATGATAATTAACTCCCATGCTGGGAGTTGACAAACATTTAACACATCGAGAAAATGGCTTTGGTAGATCATCCATTCTATAGGCAATTTGGTGTTGCCTTGTTATGTAAAGGGTGAACAGTAGTTCACGAGCCTGCTTTATTTCTTGTAGGTACCTTTCTTACCGTAGGGGGTTTCCTGAACTTCATGCTTACTGGAAGTATATCTGCAATTCGCTTTGGTTTCGCTCTTGGCTTTGCACTGTTGGCTCTGGGTATCTCAAGTTTGAGATCACAAAGAGCAGGTGGTCGTCGGCCTCGTCTTCTGCTGAAAGGGCAAGCTGGTTAGTCCATTTCTTCTTAGTTCTCACCATCTTTTTCTTGCTCGAGTTTCTTTCTGCTTTTCCATTACTGAAGTGGCATAGCAGCAGCAAACCCATGGTCTATAACTTGCGTTGATACGGATGCTGTGTATTCTTATGTGATATGTGTCATCGGCCAGGGCTACTGTTCATGCATGAACAGTATGCGCGGTATGTAGCGTCACACACTATTCATGCTGGGCCCACGGGTGCATTAGTAGTTAGGAAATAGAGATAGAATAGTTAGTTTCCTTATTAGTTGGGTTTACTTCCTTAGAGATGCATTCCATCTAATAGAGATAAATTTTCATAGAAATAGAGATTGTTTCTTAGAGGTCAAGTCGAGTTGTCCCTATAAAAGGGATAGCATGTATCCATTATCAAGCAAGCAAGAAAGATGAATTAATCTAGTCTCCCTCTCAAAGTTCTATCATCTCAGTCTATAGTCTAATCTCTCATCTCACAAAGCCGATACCGTCTGGCCTTCTTCCTGACGGTGTTTACCCCGTAATGATCTAAGATCATTACAATATATTCCTAACGTTTGCGACCTCAACCAAAACAGAGTGAAGAAAGAAAGAAAGTAAAACAGAATGAAATGGGTTTTGATGTATTGAGAGCTCAGAAGATCGCTCTTCCAAAAACCTATTTGTTCTGTCTATTTAGGAGTTGTATGGTTTTGTACGCTTATTTATATTGAGTTTTATGCTCTCTGATGACCACTAACCTACCACAATTTTGACAAGCATGGCTTACTTAATGGTTTCTTTTTACATATAAAATCTTGTACTGTCAGTAAAAGTTCCAAATCTAATGTTTTAATAGCTTTTATTGTTTAGTGAGGTGATATGAATCCATTGTTCCATTATGCATACTAATCGGATCTGGCATAACTCCACCAAAAGTAAATTCAGCGACTGCTTCTAGATATGAATTGTTTCATAGGGTCATTGCAATAAGGATTGAACTTTCATGTATCCCACAGATAAAGTAATAGAAGAGCATTTTCATCAGACTTCTGATGTGCTGCATCTAAATTTGGTAGCTTCTGATGAATATGATCAGAATCAGATTAGTTCAAACTAACTCTAAACAGGGATGCAGCATGATATTGTTGACAACTATTAACATGTCTGACTTCTAGTTTTTTATCCGAATGGAATTTAACTATTTAAGGATTGCTTTTGTGCTTTGTCCAAACTTGACCTACCATTTAGTACCCAACTTTACTATTGTGGTTTTGAACTAGATTAAAGTTTATTCTACAACAGTTAACAAGTCCATCGCTAATTTCTGACAATTTCCATTTTTATTAAAAAAAATTGCTTTTATCTATCTGGTGTAGCTCAAGTTTATTAGACCGGACTTCTATAATGATATTTTTGAATGTAGGACAAAAATATTGGTCATAGGCACATTGCATCCAAGCTTCCAACTGCTTCAAATTGAACATGCAATGTACTTCTAGTATGATTTCATGTTTGTGATTGTTTACATTAACTTTTATTGAGTCCCGAACAGTATTGAGGCTCAATTTATCATCATGGATTGAATAATGAATTCAAGATTTAGTTCTCGATTTATTTTATTAGAACTCGGATAAATCATTGGATTTTTATCCTTTTAACTTGCAAATTTCTTGACATGTTTGACTGGTGGCATGCAGCAATTGCAAGTGTCATCTTCCTCAGGGAATTATTAATTTTCTTCCAGGTAAAGATCCTAGCTTTTTTCGTAATTGTATTGCTAAACTATGGTGTTCTCCCTTGTTATCACCGTCAGAGTTTAATTTGACTATTTTCTTTGTGTAGTATGGGTGGTTTCCAAATATTTTTGTGGTCCTGCTCAGGTTGGTACACATTTAACCTCTGTTCTTGCTTGGAGTATTTTCATTCTATACTCCCAGAAACATATTGAGATATATAAACAGTTGTCCTGAATTATGGTGCTCCTTACATGTTTATGGTAAAATTTACCAGCAAGACTGCACAAAATGGCTTGTTTCTGTGGCTATAAGGATTAAGGAGTCAATTTGGTAAACAGAATTTTCCTTGGTGGATGTAATGATTTTCCCACCCATATGCATTTGACCTTTTCTGTTAAGCCGTGATTTTGTGGTAGATCACTCTCATTTACTGCACTCCACAGTCCACAGTTCTTCCCAAAACCATATTGACCAACATGACAGTGCGGCACTTCTTCATTAATCTGTTAGAAATTCCCTTTTTTTTTGGTTGAATATCACCTTAGAGTGCTTTTCTTGATTTCACACATAACTGCTAGTGTTATATCTGAAAACTGTGAATTATAAGCTGACGATTACTTAGGCTAAACTGGTAGATAGATTATTTTAATTCTTGTGTTCCTCAAGTTTCCCTACAATACATTGCATGTGTCTTGTTGTACAAGTTTTACACTATTATCAACTCAAAATGTGACGAATGTTTCTTTAAATGCATCATCTGTATGATATCAGGAATCATAGTTGGCCATGTACTATTCCCCATCATCTTAAGCGTAAAATACTAGATTTCATGGTGGAGTTATTCTTTCAATAATTAAGCTGACTATCTCTCTGTGTTTTCTTTTGTTTAGGTTACAGTCCATTTTAAAATGAAATAAAAAAAATTGTTATAGATATATGAGAAACATCACCACTAAGTAATTTTGAATTGTGCTGCAGTGGAATGGTGTCAGCCTTTTACTTTCATCGCATTGTGACTGGTGGCCACAAAGGTCCAAGCAGCGAGGGTGATTCACAGAACTAATGGTAACACTCGACATTGATTTTACATAAAGATCTTTCAGTTCTATGCCATTTCCCAAGTACATTGTACAAATAGGATTATTACAGTCTATGCACTTTGATAGCTGAACTAGTTATATGATGGGTACCCTTAAATGATTTAAGTCAATTACCTTTCATCTCACAGCATAATACTTCTCTAGGTTATACAACACTGATGGATCAGATGATCACTGAAACTTGTGTTTGAAAGATTGATTGTGGCCCTTTGCTTTACCATTTCCTTCAGCGTTCAACTCAAGCAACCCTTAGCTTGTCTGTAGCCTAAAGTGGCTCTGAGCCTTGGATTCAGAAGAGTCGCCTGCATACTTTCCCCTCACAGTTGCGCTCATTTGTTCTTCTCATGTAATATAGACACTGTCCTGGAACAACAATAAGATATGACCCTCGAAGGTCATAAGATGTACCTAGCTGTTTATTATTTCTGTTGTTTATTGCATGCTTAATAATTGTGCTGTAACACATTCAAAATTTAGTGAAATCTGGCAAAACTGTTTACAGTATTCGTTCCAGTGGGTTGCTGTGGCCTCAATTAAATCTGGTGGATCGTAACAATTGGTATACTGTATTTTTGCAACGTTTGTAATTTGCTCGTTGCATCAATCAAAATGTTTTGCTCATTGCAAAATTTCCACTGCAAATGGTCATCCTTTGGCAGTTTAGGGTGTGTTTGGTTTGGTGGATGAGCTTGTACCAGGATCGGAACGTCCCGACTATGCTTGTCTCCATGTTTGGTTGAAAGGATGGAACCTGACGAGGATCTAATAATCCCAATTTATTTATTTATCTATAATTATTATTATAGATATGAACGTCTACATATTAGTCTTAAGTATATCCCTTTAATATTTATAAGGGAGAAGTCGAGATGCCTAGTCATAAACCACTCTATAGTCATGAGTCCTCTTACGACTATGGTATAATCGTAAGCCTTTCTACGACTACCGTAAGATCTTTATCGGGGCTTCGGATCTCTGGATTCAGAACCCTCTGTGTATATCCGTACTATTCCCTGGATCAGTAGCTAGTGCACACAGTCGCAACATTGGGATAATCAAAACCGCACAACCGAACTAAAGATGAAGCAGACAAATTAATATTTAATAGAAAAAAGGACCTTATGGTCAAGTCTTACAAAGTTTGCCACGCAGAGCTTAGCAACAAAAGAGAGCTTGCAGCGGAAACCAAACATCCGGTGGAGGTCACCCATATGCCCACAGGCAATCGAGTGGAGGACGCAACCTAATTTGCATAGTCTTCAAAGTATTCTTCTCTATAGAGCTCTGAGTTCACTGGTTCACCCTCCTCTGCTGATTTAAACAGAAGGCATAAAGCCGTGAGTACTTTGAATGTACTCAGCAAGTCGCAGAGAAATGTATGCAAGTAATATTCATGTAAGGTTTGACAAGGATAGCTTTATGACTATTTTGCAGAAAGCAATATTGACAGTAAATACAGTAATTAGATTGAAAAGCATAATTTAAAAGATTAATATATAAGTAATCAATTTTCTTCGAAACAACTAGTGAACACCCTTTTCACTTCCCAACCATCGACCAACATCAACTACTCAGATCCATCCAGCCCATTCCAACATTTCAAGAAAATCTACCCCTTGCGTGAAATCACCAGACATGTCCATAACCCACAAGACACGAATTCTCTAGTTTGTTCGGCATAATTCTATGCCACCGCTCACTACCTTAGGTAAGCAGTCTAGAGCACGTGACAAGGCTTTTACAAAGTTCTGCTTTGACTCGGTTCTGCTTACTAAGGTTTCGCCATTCTGGGCCCCTCTTGCACCTTTCCCAACCAGAACAGAACCGAACCAAAACATTGCTAATTAGTCGGCCAGGTCTATCCCAGTCTAGACATGTGGTTGTACGGTTAAGGCCCAGATCAATGGTTCAAGGTTAAGTCCTTAGTTGGTTGCTCAGACGAGACGTTTCCGCATTCCAAGTGTGCGTTACGGCACCCACCTTTTACCACCACCCACTTGTCTAAGCATAAATCATTTTCGTTCAACTTGGCCAAATGACCACCCTAGTCATGGCACAATAAATTTTATCAATAGTGGCTCCGCCACGGTTCCATAATTCCTTTAGTCAAATTCAATCATTGTTGGGTTCAACCCGGCCAAAGGATCACCCAGTCCTGGCATCACAAATTTTAGTTAAGGTGACAACAAATGTCGTGGTCTCACACAGGACCACACTTCATTTTAATCAGCAACACTGGCCACTACTACACAAGCCACAAACCGGTGTGCTGGGGGTAAACTGATATTGAATAATTCATGGCGAGACCGACGTCTACCAAAGCATGGCTAAGCAAACATGGTACCCATGTTGGTAGTACAATAATATCCAACTAATAATCCATCCTAGGGTGTCCAAGGAATTTATGTCATTCAAGGATACATATCATTCACAAATTGTCAAGGAGGCATAATGGCAATTAGGTAATTTAACTAATTCCCGAAACCATTTATTACAAAATTAGCAATGCATATTTATATCAAACAAAATACTTTTATAAAGATGGGTTCAATATGATCAAAGGTCTACGACTTGCCTTCGTTAAAGAGTAGAGGTGCTTCGATTGCTTCTAAGTTCGCAAAGTCGTCTCAAACACCTAATCTATACGCACGAACAAAGCTAAATAAATAAAATAACTCTAAATAAAATTCAAATAAATACTAAATAAATACGAATAGGAAGATAATGAATTAATATGAATTTAGAAATTTGAATCACTCGAATCGGAGTTCGAATGAAGAAGTTATGACCAAAGGAAGATAGAGAATTGCATAAAATCAAGAAAAAAAAGGGGTTTTCCTGATTTTTGTAATTATTTTTGCAAAGGAAAAGATGAAAATGATGTCAGCTGACGTCATCAGAGGGATTTTTAGCCAAAATAATAAAAGAAATGAAATTGACATGTGTGGCCCACTTGTCAATGAGAGGGGTGTATGGTGGATTGGGTTCACACTGTTTCTCGAAGGGTGTTAGGGGTTGGACTGCCATGTGGGCTTGCCACGCATGTACTGGGGCTGACATGGCGCCGACTTGGCGCTGACTGGGCTCCAAAGTGGCGGCCACGTCACGCCGGCGAGGAAGCGGCGCACGGGTCCCCAAGGTCGCCGGCGCTACGCGCCACGGCGACGAGCGAGGGTGGTACCAACAGAACGAGGGAGACGAGGGGGTTCTGGTGCGCACGGTCTCGAGGACGTGGCGGCACGGGGAGGCCGGCGGCGAGCGAGGAAGGCGGAGGCGGCGGTGGTTGAACGAGGCGGCTCGTGGCTCGGGGATGGGGAGGCGCAAGACGGGTGGCCCTCGGCCGGCGAACTGGAGGCGAGGTCGACGGCACGGAGGAGGTCCAGAGGCCTTGTCGGCGGCGAAGTTTCACGGCGGTGGCGTTTCTTCGCGAAATCCGGCCATGAGAAGGCGAGAGGGGGAGAGTGAGGGGGGGGGGGAGCGAGAGGAGGCCGAGGCGCGTCCGGTGCTCGCCTTAAATAGGCGTGGGGAGGCCCGGAAGAGCGAGAACGACGCGAGGTCGCTCGCCATTAATGGCGGCTCGTCCGTGTGGTATGTGAGGGAGGCATGGGCGGCGACAGGGCGTGGGTGAGGGTGGCAGCGGGTGCGGCAGAGGCAGGAGGCGACACGGCGCTGCAGAGAGGACGGGAGTAGGCGACAGCATGGCGAGAGGCGATGGAGGAGCCGCGATTCGAGAGGCCGCTCCCACTTGGCACGGGCGGCGGGTAGAGACGGTCAGACAGGCGTCTGGTGGCAACAATGAGGAGGTGACGCCACAGACAGGATGGGAAGAGAGGCTAGCGAGGCACGGGAAGCGACGCGCGCCGCAAGGATTCAGGGCAAGGACGGGGCGTCGCTCGGTCCGGAGGTTGAAGACGACCGGAGGTGGGCGGTGACAGTATGCCCCACATGTCACGGCGGCAATGGAGAGAGGAGGAACGCATGGCAGGGGAGCAACCCGTCCGATTCAGATCGGACGGCGGCGATTGGAGGGGCACGGCGATTGGACGGAGCGGGCCGGGCGAGGAAAACGGCGGGGTGGGCCGAATCTTCGGCCCAAAGAGGCTTAGGGGATTTTCAAAGCATTTTTGAATTAGCAATTACCAGAAAAGAAAAAGTATTTTTAGAAAATAGTTTAAGCTATCCAAAAATTCTAGAAAAATTCACAGAAATCCCTTGAATTATTTCCCACCTTGAGTTGTCAACCTGTTTAACCGTTACATATGGTCCGTATTAACACGCACACCGTCTCACGTGACGCTTTATCAATCTAATCCCTTTGTTGAAACAAAATATTAGTAGCAACTAATTGGCTAACTCTACTATCTACATCGCAACCTCTTAGGGGGCAGAGCGTCTGACCGGCGTACATTGTGACCACGACGCGGCCAGTCTAATGCGACCGCAATTACACGGGAATTATTTTGTTTCCTGCGAAATTAGGTCCTAAACAGTGCACAAGATAAGATCTACTGCACACTCGGGCAGCTGCTACTGAAGCATAGCAATGTGATGGAGACCACCGAAATCAAGGGAGTTGATGACGGATTCCCAATCGAAGCAGCCATCCAGAAACTCCCACAACACCGGATAAGCGTAGCAAGGCCCCTCAACTCCGGCCACGCCAAGTTCCTGCATCTCCAGTTCACCGTCGCAGTTTATTTTGTTGATTAAGCAATAAGGAACACAACGATTCAAACAGATCATAAATCGAATACTCGATTTAAAAAATATAATCATTTCAAACTTCTTAATCGACCTAACCATGCTATTAACGCCACTATTCACGTCCAACCAAAATATGCCACATACTACTTGTTGCCACACCAAAACTGCAGCGACTGTTTTTGCCGTGCTGCTAGGAAACTGCGAAGCAAAAACAGGTGCTACCAAAATTTTCAGACCAACACCAAAATTTTAAAATTAAACCAAACACGGGCCAAATTTGAATTTTTTATTTATTAATTAACAATTTTTTAATTTCTATTTTAAGGTTAACCCTCGGCACACTTTATTTCCAATTCTGACCCTTTGGTCACGTCATCACCCGTGGCATGACAAAACAACGCTGTCACGCCGCCCGTATCTCTTGTCACGCCACCACTTGTGACGTGACAGTATTATTTGGTTACGTCATGACCAGTGGCGTGACAAAAAGTGCTATTTAGTAGACTTATTCTACCACGTGACAGCGTTGTTTTGTCATGTCACAGATGATGGCGTGACCAAAGAGGTCAGAATTGGAAATAAAGTGTACCGGGTTAACTTTAAAATAAAAATTAAAAAAAGGTTAATTAATATAAAAAAAGTTCGCCAAATTTAGAGGACAACATCGTCATGTCATATCAGGTATTCATACAACCTACGAACGAGGGAACCCGCGCGGAAGCAGCGGCCAGCGAGCCGAGCGCTAGGCGACAACGCAAGTTCACTCTGTTTCTGACGCACACGGCCCTAGCCGCGTCACTATTGGCGACTTGGCGTTATCTCACTAGCCGCGTCACGTGCCGTCTTTTTCTCGGCTCAGCACGTGCTTTAACGCTGCTTTCCCAAGCCCAACCCTTCCTTTCCCTTGGCAGCCGATCAAAGAGAAACCGAAGCGTGTAGTGGTTACCAAGACGTGTAGCGCACTTTTTTATACTGTACGTACGTGAATCGTCACATGGGTTCGGTTCCGTCCAGTTCAGTGTTTATACATGTCAAGTTCTCTGCTCTGTATCTCGGCGCATGGTGTTACTGTCTTTAAGGTGCACCAATTACCCCGTAAGACGTAATAGTTAGGGTGAATCCGAATTTTTATTATTAATTAATTTTTTTTTGAATTTTATTTTAAAGTTAACTCCTGCGTACTTTATTTCCAATTCTAACCTCTTTGGTCACGCCACCACCCATGGCGTGACAAAATAATATCACACGCCAAATTTATTTCGATCAACTCTTGTCACGCCAATCGAAAGTGCGCAATCAATATTGGTCACGCCACAACCAAATGGCGTGACAAAAACGCTATTTTGGAGACTTATCCTGACGTGTGACAGTGTTGTTTTGTCACGCCACCACCCGTAGCGTGACCAAAGGGATCAGAATTGGAAATAAAGTGCGTCGGGGGTTAACTTTAAAATAAAATTCAAAAAAAGGTTAATTAATAAAAAAAAGTTCGGTGAATCCAAGCTTTCTATTGTCTGAGGGCATTTTAGAAAACGAATTGTTAACCAGTTATAGCAGGTTAGTGGGTAAGAGCTAAAAACAGTAACACCATAAATGATATTCCACTAATGCTACTTGAGGACCGATGCCATGCATGCTGCCATAAAACACTATAGTATCCGAGATTAAGTATTTGAATCAGAAATTGGAGTTTAAAATTGAATAAGAACACATTAATCTATTAAAAGTATAAACTAGGCATGTTTGCTTTTGAGTATGAATATTGTGTCTTATTTTTCGTACACATAATTTTGTTGGCTAGATTTGAGTTATAATTTATTATGAATTTAAATGCGTAGTGACGATGTAGAAAAAGCATGTTAGTACACTATGACAACATTACTTAATATTTTCTCTAGTTCCGAATTTAAGTTTGCTGTTTTTTTAATGTTTTGCAAATTATTTGGAGATATTTTAACTTCCAAATTAGTGCTCTTGTACTGTTAGTTTTCTGAATTTTTATTTGATTCTTTATATTTTAAAATTAAATTTGTGATAAATTTATGTTTACTTTTTTTTTTCATCATTGTTTGATTTGGTAGCATTTTAAATGCCAATATTAGTAAGAAACAAGTACATTTTACACCCCTCAACTATTACGAGAGTCTGATTTTCAACCCTTAACTATAAAACCATCTAACTTGCACTCTTCAACTATCAAAATCAGATTAAATAACCCTTGATACAATACCACAGTGGTTTCGGGATGACAAGGTGTCTACGTGGAGAGGTATTACTGATTCAGCTCCGAAAGAAATAAAAAAAACAAAAATCGCATTCCTTCTCTCACTCTATCCCTTTCTTCGATGTTCTGATACTCAAGCCGGCTCGTCGACCATTGAGACCCATCAATCACAGCCCGCAGGAAGGAGTCACCAGAGGCAGTGGAGGAGTCCGCCTCGCCCACGGCGGCGGACATCAGGCCGGCCGGCGAACTCGTCTTCCTCCACGTGGCGCTGCTCTCCCTTCGCTCGTGGCTGGTGCTCGCAGCGCTAAAAGCACAGATCTGGCAGAGACTAGTAGTAGTTGGGTTTAATTAGTATTATTATTGGTATATAATTGGTATTGGATTCAATTCTGATCTTTTACCGTCAACAACAGCAGTAGTCAAGGGTGGTATTGCCCTCACAAGTCACAACCCAATTGCTATCATACCGTAACACTTGTTCACGTGATAACGTGACGCATGGGATCGATTCCGCGGTCGCAGTGGCAAGCACAGTCCTAATCAACGCTTAAATTAAGCTAGCCCAAGCTAAGACTGGTCCCAATGCTCTACCTTGGTAAGTTTCTTAAGGCTGCCACATAGCTAAAAATCTGATGTGGCACTGTAATTAAGGAAGAGAGAGCAGACCCAGATCTTATTTAGATACCACTCATACACAATATCCTGCGACAAATACTAAGTAAATACTCTATATCAAAGCGCAGAATACCACACTTTTGAATCACCATACATGAAAATGCCAGATCTAAACGCTTACGTAATAAAAAGCGTAGTAAAAATCACTCATTGGAACCAGCCTAAACAAGCACACATGACATGCATACGCGCGCACGGAGACACGGAAGGATAAAAAGAAATGCAAGTCTGACGAGATTCGCTGGTGGTGTCAACGTGGTCCCCCTGAAGACCCGGATTCAAATTCAATGTACCAGCAGGTGCTCGAAAACCGACCGATCGAGTCCTAAACAAAAAGATTCAAAGTAGCCGTAAACTATTCTTCTTCTTCTTCTTCTTTTGCGAGGAGCCGTGTACTATTCTTGGAGCCCTCTTTTTAAAACGAAAGAGTAAATATCCCAAAACCTTAGATTTTGAGACAAAGACAACGCAAAACACCGGGCTTTACAAAAAAAATTTCAAGAAATCTCGGGTTTTGTGGCAAAAGTCTCAAAAACCTCGGGTAGATCATCTAGTCATCCATTTTGCTCCGAGATTTATGCAGCATACTGATATGTAATAAAAATACATGGTATTATCCAGAATATACGTATGTTGGTGGACCTTATAATACAACCATATATGTCTCTCTCTCTCTCCTGTCTCATTCTCAACCCCTTCTCCTCTACTCTCTCACCCACCCAATTGACGGTAGAGGAGGCGGCGTGAGGCCTGGCAGTAGCGACACCAACTAACAAGGAGGAGGCGTTGTGGCGACCAGCTACACGACGACGGGCATGTATTGGACGACCCAGGTGGTGTGTATGGTGTTTTTTTGAAACATTTTGTCCTGAAACCTAGGGTTTCTTGAAAAGTTTTTGTAAACTCTAGGGTTTTGTGTTACATTATTATTTGCCCCAATAATTGATCTGTAGTTCAGTTCATTCATGTTTATCTTCAACACACGCACAATTTGCACCACGAGAGGTGTAACTGAAGCTTATCGACCGGGACGTGAGAACACCGAGTAAACAGTCTTCCATAAGTCTAATATAATGGGTGATAGTGATGCGTGGGTAGCGTGGTTCGGTGCAGGTGTGGTTTGATGGTGACTGGTGAGGCCACGCTTTCTCACTAGAACTACCAACATGTGCTGCAAGCCTGCAATAATGCGCTTGTCCGGATTTTAAAATTCCAATATGCACTTTTTCTCTTGAAAGAACTGGTACAGTCACTGCTCACTAGTGGACTCTCGATCTCATCAGTACTAGTTTGACATGCAGAAATGTTCCGACTCCAAGTTGACATGAAAACAAAATACATTTTCAGAGACCTTGGACAAGTTGTTTGGGATGCTCCTTGGTTCGTTCAGTGAGCGCCGAGAAAGACATACCAACGGAAGCCGGAAGGTGTTGAGAGGGTTTGCACACTTACACTTTATAGTTTTGTTTTGTTTTATTACCAAACGATAATGCGCATGTTACGGTTACGTACGCAGATGCTGATCAGATGATGTTTTCTTAGATCGAAGGCCCAGTTGGCAGCTGCATATATGTTGATTGCCTTTCCTTTATTAGAGGCTGTTAGTGTTACATCCAACAAAAAACTCATCCAGGAGACCCAGCAGGCCTGCATACATAACCCCACAGGTGATTCAGCCAAAGTCTATACGGTAGCATCATCAAGACATCAATGATTGGTTTTCTTCACAGTTCACACCCCCTCCTTCGAGCCAAAATCAGACCATCCTGACATGCCTCAGCTTCAGCTATTGGCACCTACGACCTACCTATACATGTGCTCCTTCGAGTGAGAATTGATACCGTGTTCATCTAGTAGCAGACGATATATAGTACGAGTAGTACAAAAAAAAATTGTAGCTAGGATTACTTCATACCATGCTCTACTACTATTCTGTAGTCCAGGACTTACTCGTCTTTTTTGGGGCCGGGAAGCTATGAGCTTTCATTCATAAGAAACGTTCTGGTTACAATCAGCCCTTAGGCTCGAAACTAGAAACTGGGGACTGGAGTTCTGCCAAATTTGCGGTTCACTTTGCGTGCAAGCAAATTTAGCACAACAATGGGCCGCAAAAATTGCTGACCATATAGCAAACTGAACTATGAAAGAAGAAAAACCAGAACAAAGCTCAAAGAGTTAGTTAAGAACCGCACCAATAGCAGATCGATTCCTCTGCCGGCTCTCCCATAGATTCACTAATTGTTGGCGGTCCGTCTCAACAATAACTTGACTGTGACCCCTTCGACGAGCGAAATCAACGCCGTCACGAAACGCCAGTGCATGCTTCGACAATCAAAGGATCTGCAATCCCTCGTTTTGATGTCCGGAAAACATTAGTTAGCGAGCGATATTCTACGTATGATCTCAGATTGTGCAAATACCCGTGCGCGCGCGGTCTCTCTTTTTCTTCGACCGGCAACATATTGATCAGAGTAGTTACCATCAAACGTATATTTTAGAACGTTCCAAATTCACGCATGCGAAACAAACGGTTTTACACAAACAGTTTAGTTTCACGCATGCGAACGAAACTGTGTTCAATTTTTTTTTGTATATATCAACGACGTACGTACCACAAAAGTCGCAATTTGTAGTTCGTGGTGTCGGCAAGAAATTTGTTCTTCTAGCTTCGTGTTTGACCAATGCAAGATCGAGGACTACAAAGACCAGCGTCCTTGTTATAAGCATCGTACACGAACCAATAAGAATCTCTTACGTATTTTGACCCAGATGTTAGGGTTTGATAGTACCCTGGAGCTAGCTCAGGCTGCTTCTAATGTGCAGTACTATTTTAGTGCAGTTTCTTTAGTGTATGAGGAGTGTTAGGATACTATCTTCCAACGTGGCTTTCTATACAGAAGTATCTTAAAATGCTTTTATTTAATTACATGTATGATCTTTACTAGTATTTGAGCATTGTAGCCTATTTGTGGCATGTACTAAAACAATACATGTTTGTTGACACACACAAACGTAAATACACGGGATCGATCACAATAAATTTTATGCTTTGGATTTCGAGACCGAACCGGTATCCAGATTAAATACTAGAGTGCCCTCTCTCTTCATTAACTATGTTGCCACATCATCATTTTACCTATGTAGCAGGCTTAAAATACCAGCCAAAGTAGAGCACTGAAAGCAGCCTCAAAGTCGGACCTTGCGAGTTGCGACGCAATCACACGCGGTAACTAAAGCGACTCCCAGTTGATTGGCTTTAGCTAGGTAAGGTTAATAGTCCATGCGCACACGCTTCAAACCGGCTAATGCTCCCGATTGGTAATTACTGAGCAAGAAAATGACACTACTCAAGGGAAACCGACTAGTTAATTGTATGTCGTTTGCATGCTGGACTCTTACTGTCTTTGAAATGGTCCGAATGGATGTCAAAGCTAATTATGCAAGAAATTGCTATTTGTAGTTTCTGTAGCACTACTAACTGATTTGGTAAATTGCTGTAAATAAATGGAGTAGTACGTTCTCATGGAAACACAGGCAGCTGGCAGATCACATGAACCCATGCATAAGTAGTGCAGATAATAGTACGGTGGAGTAACCAGTGTCGAGAATTTCGGCCAAAATCGGCAATTTCGGTTTTATCGGTGGGGACTAGTAGGAATACAAATTGGTCTTAAAAAATTCGGTTTGAATGAATTTTATCCAAAAAATAGAATTTGTTTGAATTTTGCTCAAATGTGATTTTTAAATTTAAAATCCGAAAAATTCAAATTTTGATTTGAAAATTTCGGCCGAAACTGGCCAAAATTTTCCAATTTTCGGCCTCCCCCGTTAAAAAAAAATGTTTCCGGTTTTGAAAACCTTGAGTAACTGATTTTGGCAACGTGAGATTTTCCGAAGAGATGAAATTGGGGACCAACTGGTGAATGATTGCATCTGGTGGATGCTTGCCATCTATAGTCGCCAGATATCTCCATCAGAGACTTGGAAAAGTTAATTCCATCCATAGACTTCTGTTGCATGGCTGGCTGGCCGGTGGTCTGCAGTAATTGATGGTCAAATTATGTGGTGTGTAATATATGGTTCAAGAAAGCGTGTTGCATGAATTAATGCATGGACCTAGACCGTGCCGTCCGGTAGATCGTCAGAGTGGTGCATGCATGCGTATCTAGCCGCTCGTGTAGCACGATTAGCCTATTTGATGCATAGTCGTTTTTCTGGCTAATCGAACTACTCAATGTAGCGAATTCTTGCTGAATGACCAGAGACCGGGTTTTAAAAATGGAAGAGTATTGTTACAACATTGAAGTTGTCAACATTTAAGAAGAAGAGTACATTGTCAAAGGTCAACAGAAGCTGTAGCAGTACGACCCTGACCACAAATTCGAACTCATCCTAGATAGGGCATCGAGGGCTTGACTGTATATTCACAAGAATTACTATACTTGCACGAAGGAATAAAGTAATGATTAAGAGTTATTTGTAACAAATTGCAATAGGCTGGACCCTCTTCTAAAACAACTATATGTTCTTTATAATGTTTGTATTTTTTTAAAAAAAAATAGTAACTACAACACACCTGTCAACATTCACCCACAAAATTAAATATCTATAGAAAAAAATAATTTTGCAGCAAATACAAAGTATCGCAGATGGCCCTAACTCTGTCACTTGCCGTTTTCAACGGAATAGTAAGATGGTAGTACAGTTTACTCTAGTTCAAAATATATCCATGCTAAAACAGAACCCAATTCTTTTGTTTTTCTGGGCAAAGAACTGTAACATTCCGTTTTCAGATTTTTGAATAGTGATTCAGTTGTCAAGTGAGTTTTCAACCTATTTCAAATTAAGATGTATTTGCAAAATTCTCAGCGCTACCTCATTTCAAAATTCGATTTTCAAATCTCAAATTTGAATTTCGGTTTCAATTTCGGACCTCCTCTTCCTGGGCTTGGCCCATTCCCCCTCCCCTTCTCGGCCCAGTTGGCCTAGCCCCCTTGCCACTCCCGTGCCACGGCGCTACTGGCGCGCTTAGACGCTACTGCACGCCGCTCATCACACCCACGCCGCCATCCTTGCCATTGCCCAAAGATTCGAGCTGGCGCCGCCACCGCCGCCTCACTGTCGGTCACCAAGACGCCATGACCACTGCCCTAGCCCTCCAAGTCGCGCTTTGGGCGTGCCCATCTGTCTGCACTCGCTACTCACGGCGCTGCCGTCTGCCGCTGAAGCGCCACCCACGCCTGCGCGCTCCCCACCTGCGTTCAAGGCCAAGGCTGCCTCAAGTCGCCGCTGCGTCACTCGCGCTTCTGGCGCGCGCCAGAGCTACCCCTAACTTGTCCTGTCGCCGGCAAGGCCCATCCTGCACTCCGCTGCTCCCGTCGTGGCCTATGCCGCCTTGCTTGCACACCGTGGCGCCCTCCAACGGCTCCATCCTCCTCCGGTGCTATAAAGAAAGCCCCCTGCCACCCCCTTGCCCACCCACCTCATCTCCCTCTTCTCCTAAGCACAAACCGACGAGAAGCCCGAGCTCCCCTTTTGCCACCCCACCACTGTTCTCTGCCCCGGTGAGCCCCCCTTCCTACCGCGTTGGCCCCGTCAGCACGTGTGCCGGCCCTCAAGGGACCTTCCCCCCTTTGTCTTGTTCGATTCACCGCCGAGGAGCTCCATCCCCACCGCCTCTTCTCCTCCACCGCCGGTCGCCATCGCCCCGCCACCACGGCCGCCCGACCTCACCTCCGCTTCCCGCGTCCCCACGCCGCCTGTATGCGCGCCTCTTCGCTCTACACCACCATCTTCTTTGTGCCACGCCGACGCCTCCACGCCCTGCCGCCTCCTGGTGCCTCTCTGGAGCCGCCGTTGCCACTCATGGGGTCCCGTTTTGCCATTTCACCGGCCGCCACTCGCCTCCACTCGCTGGTGCAAGCGATGCTCCAGCGCGCCCTGGCTGTCCCTTGTTCGGTCTAATCTGGACACCAGCTGTGCATCAGCACTAAAGCACCGATCAATGTTAGTTAGGGCTAACTGTGTTTAATTGATGTTTTAAATGCTGCTAAGGTTTCAATGTCACGTGGGCCTGAGGAGCAGTAATGGTGTCCCTAATTATTGCCTCCCCTGTTGATTCACTGCCACACAATGACATGTGGGACCCACGACAGTCAATGGCAGTCAAAGCTCTCAGTGGACCCATGGACCCGAGAGCTATGCGCACGGGCTCAGTTCATGTGTTTTAGCATGGACCGGGGCACTGTGCTTTGGGACCCACGTGTCAGAGAGACATACTCTCTCTCCCTTCTTGTTTTCCTGTTTTAATTCAAAGCAAAACTTCGGGAGTTCCGTTCTTCCTCGTTTTAACTCTGTTTTAAGTGAAATTTGTTTCTAAATTTGTTTCTAAATTCAAGATATTGCTTTTGGCAGTGGTCTTGTTTCATTTGGAGTTCATTTATAATTTCTTGTGTATTTATTTGTTCTTTTTGCTTGTTTGATTTTTTTCAGTACATTCGTCTGAATAGAGTTCGAAGAAGCGGGAGATCTCTATTTCGATCAAGCTCAAGACTATCAAGACTCTCTTTCCTTTAACCCAGGCGAGTTAATATTTTGATCATTTCGAGCCTACATTTTATGCTGATTATATTCCTTGAAATTATCAAAATTGCATGCTTTAATTCTTTAAGCAAATGTATGTTAAATCTTAAGGTAGTTAAATACCCATTTGATAATTAATTAATTATTATACCATCCTTTGGCAATTGAATCCATTATTTACATGTCACCCTAGTAACTATGTGGTAATTACTAGTTATAGGTTGTACTTAAGCGACATGCTAGTCTTGCTTAAGTACCCGGGCATTAAATGCCCTAATCTTCATCTCTTAAATCATAAAATGGTTTTGGGCAGTCATTGGAGGTACATGACTGAAGTTTTTGAGGTAAAGTGGTTTTACTTCGCAAAACCGTAATAATTTGCTAATACCATATCTGGGCAGATGGTATGATGGATGGTATGGTGATGGGTGCTAATGTAGCTCAAGGAATGTGGTTTGTGGTTGGTATGTGGTATGAACTACCCAGATAGCCCTAAGGACTTAATCCGGTGATAACCTCCTAATGTAAAACAACACAATCATAAGTCTATAATGGTGTCGACCTGGCTAAATAATATGTATCCATCAGTATGGGGTTGTACCAGGTAGATGACCTGCTACGCTGTGGACCTTCGTGGTTACGGGTGGGGGTGCACGACTTACAAATTTGTGTGAGCGTAAGCCATAAAGGCGCAAGAGGGGGTCTGGGTAAGGGTTGACGCAGGTGTGGGAGTGTAACCCTTCTCAGGTGAAATCTTAGCGGGTATAACAAATACTGGGGGATGCATTGTAAAGGCCTTGTGGTAGTCTCCCCTTGATTCAAATGTCTAAGGAAGTGTGTGTATAAATCAAGACGATTATCTCTTGTGGGTAAAGTGTACAGTCTCTGCAGAGTATAAACTGTTCGAACAGCCGTGCCTACGGTCAAAGGCGGACATATGAACTTACTAGAGTTAGTTTTATTTATAAAACTTTGTGGGTGGAATCAAAATGTGTCGGGCCAATGTGACCTTGATTTGGATTTTTCTGGGGAAATGAACCCCAGTGTTGTTAATAGATGGATGTAACCACAATCAATTAAGCATAAGGTGGAGGTAGCCTCCGCTGTTGTAATTATTGCACAATTATTCTCTTTAATAAAAATGAAATTTGGTTAAAATGCTAAGTAATAGGAGCTTCTAATATTGATAATTGAAAACATTGCTTTAAGAAATAAAAGAACCCGAGCTATCCTTGTTAAGCCATGCATGTATATTATTGCATCTTGTGTGTTGGTTCGCGAGCACGGAAGTTGTGCTCATTCTCTCTCTTTCCCCAAACCCCTCAGAAACCACGGATGAAGGACATTACGCATACTACGAGGATCCAGAAGTCGATGGTCAAGACGATGGAGGAGATTAGATAGTCTCTAGTAGTCTAGGTCCCGTCTCAGTCTAGCTGGCTACGTCAGTGCTTGCGTGCATCCTACACACACGGGTAACCCCAGTCGCTTGCCTGTGGAGAGATGTGTTCTACCCCTTTTGCTTTCGCTGTCAATTCCGCTACTTTTGTGATGTAATCTTTTGGCCTGTTCGGCCCTTATTGTAAAACTTGACCCGACGTGGTCTATGTAAACTCTGTTGTGTTATATTAACGAATGGTTCGGTCTACGTTATGTATGAAATGATTCAGTAATATATCTGTAAGTGCTATATACTGATTCAGAAAATAACATTGTTTTTCACAGAAAATTCGGGATTTCGAAAAGTCCCACAAGAACAGAGGCCACCTCTGTTTGGGTGTTTGCACCTACTTGCAAATTTTTGCTCCACAGTAGTATTAAGAAACGACTTCCTGTACGGTCCTCGCCAAGTCCACAACTCCGCGTACGCTGTCGCCTGGTCACCAAACCACTTCCAGCTTGGGCTAAGCTGTGCAGTTGCCACGACGCTTCTCCCCCCGGGCCCGGGCCCTGGCCCATCCATGGCCCCGCACGCCCCTATATAAGAGCGCCCCCACACCTCTTCCTCTAGTTCTGCCCAACCCCGCCACCGAAACTGCCTAGCCAGTAGCCACCTTCAATTCGTCCGTACTACCAACAGCTTTAACACCTCCGCGCGCGCGCGAACTCTAACAACAGCAGAGCCATGCAGGCGCAGTCCCGTCTGAGCGTGAGCGGCGGTAGTACTAGTAGCTTCGACCCGGCGGACGAGCACGAGGCGGTGGTCAGGGAGCTGACGCGCGGGCACGAGCTGACGGCGCGGCTGCAGGCGGAGGCGCTGCACGCGCTGCGGGGGCAGGGCCAGACCGAGGCCACCGCCGCATTCATCCTGCGGGAGGTGTCCCACGCCTTCACCGCCTGCCTCTCCATCATGGCCGGCTCCGCCCCGGCTGCCACGCCACGCCCGAAAACGCCCGAATCGAGCGTTTCGGCGGGCGCGCGCCGTGCTAGAGATGACAGCGTCCCAAGAAAGTGAGTCGTCTACTGCAGTAGTACTCGATATATATGCCTGCATAACTAGTAAAAGAAACAACTCGATTGGGAGTTTGAGATTCAGACAATTAAAATTAGCCAGTAAGTACGTACGTGTAGATCTGATTCGTCGAGTGCATTGTTTGCTTACAAGGGAAACAGTGTCATCCACGCCGCACTTCGACGGGTACCAGTGGAGGAAGTACGGCCAGAAGAGGATCGTGAAGACCAACTTCCCAAGGTTAGTTAATCTCTCTCTCGATCGGTTCTTATTTTATCTTATCCCAGGATAACTAACCACACAGCTCATACCAAATTAACCTGCTACTCGATCCACTAATTATGCACGGCGGCTATAGCAAAGCAAGTAAGTTACCATGTCGCTGTAAGAGAGTAGCTGAGGGTAAGTTTTAGACCGTGACGCTTCTAGAAGCAGCGAACAGAGAAAGGAGCTCCTCCCAGGTGTAGGATTTGGATAGCGATGCATCGCACCGGGAACACATGGGGCAAACACAACATGTTGCTTGACACGCACCGACCGTGTACACCTTGAAAATTCTCGAGCAGCCGGAAGAAACCCCACACGTTTGAAATCATCAACAAAGTTAAAGCCTTTGTCAGTAGGGGAAAACAAAGCTAAAGACAGATTTGATGCTGACGCCTGTGTTATTTTTTCTTTCAAGTAAAAGCTAAATGTTTTGTACGTTCGTTTTCTTGACGAACTTTTTGTCCACGAAAGTTTCGTTTTGTGGGGCGCGGAATTGTCGTGCGCGTGTAGATCACTGTGAACTCTGCCCCGGGTAGGGTCGGGTTACTGACTTGTAGCACCGGTATTTTATTAGAGGCATCTTCTTACGTCACTAGCCACTAATTAATTCGTTTGAAGCGACGTCATGGTTTAAGAAAAAGAAGACATACAATGGTTGCTTGAACTGAACTATCCCTCATGCGCTAAGATTAGATTACCACCTACCTGTGTATACTAAACGAATTAATAATCTTAATTCTGCCTGTGTTCCGTATACACTCAGGTGCTATTACAGATGCAGTTACCACCGCGAGCGCAACTGCCCGGCCACGAAGCAGGTGCAGCAGCACAGCCACGGCGACCCGCCGCTGTACCTCATCATCTACGTGCACGAGCACACGTGCCACACGGCAGCCTCCGAGCCCGAGGCGGCCAATAGCGCGACGAATCAGCTCGACTTTGCGGGGCTATCATGGCAGGGCGTCCACGTCCTGGACCGCCGCGCCAAGGAGGAGCACGACGAGCGCGCGCTCGTCTCGTCCCTCGCCCGCGTGATGTCTTGCGGCGGCGGAGGCGGCGTGCCGGAATCATCGCAGGGCCGCACAGGCGGCGCGTCTGCGTCTGCCACTTCGTTTGATGCATCTGATCCGCTGCCGAGGCTCGGCGTTGACGAGGGGTTGGATGTCATGGACTACGACGTGACGGACACGATGTTTTTGGGTACTTCGTATGGGCTTCGTGATGATGGCATGCTGTTTTGAGGGCGTGACGTCGTCCATGCTATACATAGATCGAATCGCGAGATTCCAGAGTACACTACTAGCTAGGTTGGATATACTTACGTACGGGCCATATATACGTACATAAAAGTTTATACCGTGTTGTAAAACCGTTCCTATTTGTGCAACTAATTAATTGCACTAGCTTACGGTGTGCGTTTTTGCAGTTAATTTTGATCAGGCTGGCCTAATTTATCACGTATATACGTCTGTGTTAACTCTCTCTCTCTCTCTATATATATATATATATTAAAATGGCTGTTGGCGTGATGCCACGTGGACTTGTAACACTTGTTTTGCTATTAGATGTGTACCAATATATAAAAAGAAATAAAAAAGGGGTGAAGATCATCCCACCCATCTATCCAAAACTGTCTCCCTACGTTCTCTGCAACTACTTCCGTCTACCTTCCACCTCACCTCCCACACACGGCGACAGGTAGACCCTAGGCTAGACGCTTCCCCAGCCTCCTGAAACATGCGCCCACACTTAGACTCTGCACACATTCCGCTCATCTCTTGCTCTTACGCATCTCCCCCTTGCTCCTCGTCTCCTCCCACACGCAGCACTCACCCCTTCCTCCACCCCCAGCCATCTGCCCGCCACCGCCGCTCCCACTCGACCCTTTCCCGGCCATCGTCCGTCACTGGTGGAGTCACCGCCTTCATTGAGCCCTCTAGATCCGACCAGATCGAGAGATCGCACGACCACTCCCAAACCCTAGCGAGGCACACGAGCGGCAAAGCTGTCGTCGACGCCACACCGCCCACCGGTCGTCCTCTCCTCTTTCTCACCCTAGCCTCCTCCCTATCTCCTCCTCCGCCGTCCCCGCCACCATCACTCCATCTTCCCGCCTTCCGCGCTGCCGTCCACGCTCCTAGGTGGCCATGCGGCCAAACCCTACCTTCTCATAGATTGCCCCTCCACCGTCGCTGCCTGGGATGCTCTCCCATTCCCTGCCTCCATGGCCTCGACCTTCGGCACCGCCACCATCCTTGGCCTTCTGATGGCTACTGCCGGCTGTGCAACAACCCCCTCCCTCCTTTCACTTCTTCTTGCACACATCAGCACCCATATCGACCATGGTTTCCCTTTTTCTTCACCGGTGCCGGCGGCCGCAGCGCTCCGACGTGGGTGCTTCTTGGTGGTTCTTGATTTTTGCCGATGCCTTTTCTTCTCGGTGAATTTTTATTGTTGCTGAGATCCGTGGTCTTGTCATGTTTGTCTATGTTCTCTGTTCTTGCAGGATGATCATCATTGGGTCCATCATGCTCTGTAGTCCCTATGGCTTCCTAGTCATCACGGCGGTGGCGCGATGACTCATGGAAGGAGAGGCAACAACATGGTGACTCACGGAGTGTTACCGTCAACCTTGATCCACAAACGCTCACCTCGATTGCGTATTATGTCCCAGTTGCCACAGACCATTTGCTTTCTTCCTTTCAATCGCTGGTTGGCCTCACGGTTCCCTTATCCATTTTGTGATGAACTAATTTTGTGTTGTTTTGTGCCTCTTTGTCTGCACTAACTCCTTCTCATTCCTTCAGTGTTGCTCTGTTCCCAATCGAAAATCCAAGTGTGATAGATTATAGTTATAGTTTAATTGCGGGTTGCACAACATTGGGCTTCCTTCCATTTTCTGTCTGTTTCTTTTGATAAATTATTGTTCTATCAAGATTCAGGAGCAGTAGAAGGTATTCCTTACTATTTACTTATTCTCTATGTGAATCCTAACGCTAACTATGTGTATGCTTTTTCCCTGTAGGTTAGAAGAATGGCAAGGTTTGCAAGATCTGCAAGAAACATGTGATTAATATTAATGTAAGACATTTCTTTTGATTTTTTTTGGAATGACTTTCTTCGAAAAAGATAGATACAATAAAAGTGACTTGACCAATGTTTTTTTTTCTTATTAGTCATCCAATTCTAAACAAAAAAATGCTGAAAAATGTGTGTGACGCCCTGTGTCATTACCCCAGGGGTAATCACAATTAAGCATACAGATTACTATTTATTTGCTCAGTAGAACACTGCTCCAATAAATAGTAAACCTTTACCAGAGTTAGCACAACAGAACAATAAGATGGAAACTGTTCTTTATTACAACAGTAGCCACACAAGGCTAAGGTTCTGGATACAATTATTTAATTACAGCGGGGTAATACATTCCCCACGCTTGCCTACTAAGTTCCTCCGGCAGTCTACTCATCCCACGAGTCGAATAGGGCTTCCACCTCGCCCTGCTCCTCGTAACCAACGCCCTCGTCACCAGCGGCCTCCTCGGTACCTGCAAATCCCTCATTCCACTCGGGATAACTGCCGGCCGGACTAGGATCTAAGCAAGGGGAGAGATAGCAAGAGTGAGTACTAGTGTACTCAGCAAGCATTAATAGCAAAAATACACATGATGACTCTACCTCTTGTCCTTATCAAATTCCTACCTCTTCTCTTGTTCTGAAAATAGTCATCAAAATTTAGGTTGTAATTTTAATTCTGAAAAGACTACTTGTTACTCGGAGAGAAGATAGACCCCTAGTGGTTCCTGTAGACTCCAATCCAGGAGACTGGCATGAATTCATGATTTTGTTTAGCACTATGCGGGCTTGTACCACTTTACCCATAGCTACTTTGAACTCTGTTTGAACTGGGTCCACTGCATTTCCTTTGATGCGACTTCGAGTTCAAAATACAGAACCTTTTCCAGGTTATGTGATTAAGTTTCCACCCATTACTTTCCATCGGTGCTGGCCTTGTCACGGTGCTGACCGAGTTATCCACCGAGTTCCAGTAATGTTGGTTGGGGCGGCTCTCCTCCGTGCCCAACACTCCACCTTGGGGCGGCTCACTTCCTGCTCCCAACACTCCAACATGACCCGTTGTGGAGAACATGATTACGTAACAAGGTAGCATTTTACTTGGCAAAAGCAGTAAAAATGGTTGACACTGAATTTATGGCCTCAAATTCGAGTAAGAGTTTTGTTGGTCCTTATATATTAACCATATGTAAAGGGGTCCCACCTCTTACCTCATCATCATTATCATCGTCGCATTCCCTTGCCCGGGCCCCCTTTACCAACCTGGTAGTTTTCTTTCTTCATCTCATTCTCATTCTCATTTCTTATCTTCATCTCATCTTCATCTTTAATCCGATTTGATTTTGAAACATAGTTTTGATGTAATACATATATGATACATCAATATATGGTTTACATTTAATATAATATAGCTATATTCATGTTCAAGAGAGTAGCTTGCCTTCAAAATTGAAGAAAAGATCGGCGTTGAAGAATTCCTGATCAGCTGCTCCAATCGGCGCTGGTTCATCTTCTGTAATTATGCGGTAGCACGAATAATATATAAACAAATACTTAGTTAATTTTGGGTGATATTATTCATACATCAGTTAGTGCATCTTCTTTTGTTAGCATATTTTAATTTAATAATATTTTTCAGATCTCCGCTAAGTTAGCACTCCCCAAAGTGTGGTCATTTTACGGTCTATTCATTCTAGGGTCGAGGTTGTCGAAACTCGCGGTTATCGCACAAAAAATAAAATACCACTCGTACTCGCATGCCACTAAGTCTATCGAATTTTATTCACGCAAATATGCCTAATTGATTTTACTTAAGTGCGTACGAATTTATTTAACTCTCTGAATAGACTCAGGTTGATTTATTTAATTATTTTAACCTAATTAAATTATTTCTAACACATCAAACTATCTATTTAATTTAGCGGTTCAAACTGGTGATTAATTTCAATAATTAGCCTCAGATTTGTTTTATAGCTTTTTCTCGCATTTCCTTTCTACTGGTTTGGTCTACAGTTACTTAATCGCACACGTCTTTAAACAGATTTATTTGGTTCAACCCTACCGACACAAATTTTTACTAGCGTTCACTTCTACTAGTAATTTACTACCCCTAATCCTCGCTAGATTTTATTTATCCACCTTCCTAATTACTAATTCCTATCTTTAATCCCCTAATTCCCTTCTACCTAACCTTTCTCACCTAATCTCCTACCCCTAATACTCTCTCTCTCCTCCTTCCTTATCTTCACGATTGAACCACCAGGCCCTTCCATTCCTTGCCTTCATCCCCCATTCTCTTGCTCCATTACTTCCTTAATCCCCCAACTCCCTCTGATGCTTCTCCAAGGCGCCGCCACCGCCGGTTGAGCCCACTCCTCCTCGGCCGGCTCCTCGGCGCCAAGATGGCTCGTGATCTCGGCCTCCTCTCTTTGCTCCCGCCTCAAGACCTTTTGGTTCCCAAAGATGGCCTAGTGGCGATCTTGCCGATTGGTTTGGCACCACACCCTACTCCTCTCCCTCCTGATGCTCGTCCGCGCCCTAGCCCAGCTCGGCCCCATGCGTCGCCTCTCCTAGCCTATGAGGGCCTCTCTCTAGCTCGGCCCAGCTCGGGTCCAGCTCTATGCCACCTAGCTCTGGCTCCCTCGCTGCTCCCCTATGCTTGCGCCGTCGCTTAGCTCTACTGGCACCCACACGCCCTTGGCCGCGCGGCTCGGCCTTCGGCCGCTGCACTATCGGCCTTGCCTGACTTGGGTTTTGGTGGCCTAGACTTGGTTCATTCCCCCTGATCTTCTTGTATTACTTGATTTCCCTTTTATATTTTCAGTTTTAGGGTGGATTTATTTACTGATTCTTGTTCTTCCGGTGGGCTTTCATTCCTGCATGATGATGAAATGGAGGTGGGTTGCTGGATGCATGAACATGGTGATGGGGGTGGGCTTGCTACTGGCGGTGGTGAAGGTTCGGCCATGGTTCGCACTAAGGTACAACTCCTCTTTCTCTCTACTCCCTGATCCCTCCCCTCGCTCTGTGATGTGAATATTCTAAGGGCTATTGTTCTGTGATGTGGATTGAATGCTATCTCCACTGTTAGTGTTCTGGTGATGTGGTTGGACGCTATGTGTGAGCTCTATGTGTGCATGGTGTTGGTTCATGCTGAGTCATTCGGTTTGGGAAAAACTGACAATGGGGATGGGTTACCTTAGTTTGGTTGGTTTTGGGGAAAGAGGATGGTAGTGCTGGCAGTGTGCTGGTGCTCTCCTCTTGTTCCTCCTTGTCGGTTTGGCATCAGGGTTGTCGACGGTTCAACGTCGTTGACAGCGTTGTCCATGCTCTTCGGTCTCCCCTTCTCCCTGGCTCCCTTCCTCCTCCTTACTGCTGGTGGATGGGGACTGGCTTGTGGAGAGGCAGTGAGGGGAGATGAATGTGGGAGGGGGATGTCTCTCGCTATGGCTGGGCTGTGCTATGTGGGTGAGCTAAATGTGGTGCTCGGCCAAGCGGAATGGCTCTGCTATGCTCTCTTTCTTTCCTCTGTGCAAGGCTCTATCCCTTCCCTCTGTGCATGTAGTCTTGACCTTATTACTTTCCTGCGCTTTCTTGTGCACAGTGAGGGTTAATGTTGGATATTTGTAGGGTTGTGCTGATTACACAACAAGGGTACTGATGGTACTGGTTTTTGAGATACCTTGTGATGTTTCGATTGAGGGTATGGCTTATGGAGAGATGTATTGTGGGATTTTATTAGGGTTGTGGAAATCTAGGAAATGTGTGTCTTGGATTTTTAAACTGTCGGGGGATGAAAACTCACAGAAGTGACAGGTGCCGAATGACCTCGGGTGGTCTGGGTATCTTGATGATCAAGGGGCCGACTAACTCCGGTTGATCTGGGTATCTTGATGGTCAAGGGACCAACTACTCAGGTTGTTTCAGGTATCCTACTGCACTTTGGGGAATCTGACAGCAACCTCTTTTTATGCTAACTCATAGATACTGCACTTGGTTTACTAACTGCGTTCTGATCTCGTTGGTCGCTTATGGAGATGTGAATTTGGGAGAGGTCTAATGGGTTGGCGATAAATGGACATGATGGCCAAAGAGGGCTTCGGCGATGAGCATGCAAGGATTTAGATTGTATTTTAAATTAAATGATGTAATTTATACTTTGATTGGTTGCAACACATCCTTGTAAGCAATGCTTAAATTGTAACCTTTAACTTTTGTTTGAGATGGACTCTTTGTAAAGATTTTGAGATTATAATGTTGATTGTGATCCTGTGTTTATAAATTCTTTTGTAACTTATGTTTGTTGAATTCTTGATAATATATTTTTATATGAAATTGTTTTTGTCATGCGTTCGATATCAACTGAGCTTATGCTTTGTTTTTATTTAGGTGAATTTTATTTACTGCCAATTATCGATTAGCATTGTTTTAGTTTAGTCGAAATTTTTGGTTCATAAATTTGAGTTTGCAATTGACGATGAAATTTGAGTTTGTTCTGTGTCCAATTCATTGGTAATTACTGTGTTGATTAGTTTATTTTACTGTGCAATATTGTTTAACGTTGTTTAGCTTAGTTAGATTGTCAGAGTTCTCACAATATGTTTCATTCTTCACGTTGCAGGCTTGCGGTCAACTCTTTTCTTGGCAAAATATGTGACATTTAGAAATTACATCCTTCAAAGTTCACGAGCACTTATAGTTGAATTTGAAGCTCTTAGATTACATGTCTCCCTTAACTCTCAGCATTATATTCCCTATAATCAGGTGTTAAGACATGGTGAATTTGCCAATTAGTCTGGACCTCATACTTAACAGTTTGTGCTGCACAATGCCACAAGTTGCCTTGAGATTAGACAATATTTTTTTTTGTGTCAAGTGTCTTTCATCCTGTGAGAACCCGAGAAAATTAAACTAATCTAAACATCATTAAATTGTAATTAGCCGTAAATTAAAATTTTCTAAACCAAAACAAATCATAATTGCAATTGACTTCGAACGCATCGCCGCGTGGAATCACTTAAGAGGATGCTATCAAAATTCAATAATAGAGTCTACAATGTAAAATTTTGCCACAAGAATAATTCATCAACATTATAACTCACAGGCAATTCCAAGATTTCATTATCCATAAAAGCAGTACTAGAATTCATTTCTAGAAATTATAATATGAATTTAAAATTAATAATGCAACGCAGTTACATTCTCAAATAAATTACAATAACTCTTTGCATCTGATCACCATACAATAATTCAATACACGCAAAAGTAAAATATTACAATCTCAGAATTAATTTCAAGAAGGCAGTGCCACATATCACAATATAAATTTCAAAAGAATTACATTGCAAGCTTAATTAAAATATCATCACAAACTCAAGGTTATTTACATAAGCTCAGTACATCTAGGAATCTGCCACTACTACAAAAACGCTAATACTGGATGCCTCATCACAGACGGTTGACCAAAACCGTCTGTATTACATGCAATCACAGTCGGTTTTGGTTTAGAGACCATCTGTGTTACTTGCTGCGCTAAAACCGCTCGTGAAGAGGTAATATCACAGACGGTTCATGTTAAAATCGTCAGGAAGTATCACGCACGATTCTTGTTAATAACCGCTCAGGATAATTCTACATATCACGCACGGTTTTCAACAAAGAACCATTCGTGAAACATCACGCGGTTCTTAACAATAACCGCTCGTGATAATATCGCTCTGCCCAATGCGCGTTTTTTTCTTCGTCGCCATCCACTTCGGCTCCTCGATCGTTACCGTCAGATCGATCCGCTTCGGCTCCCGATGCATCTCTTTGTCTCACGCTCGAATTTATACCTTGTTTTATAAAAGGATCATCGCCATCGAAGATGTGATCATCCATCCCACATACTTATAAAAAATGAAATGGTCTGCCTCTTCCTTGTCGCCGCATTGATGGCCTACGCCGCCGACCTGACGAGCACCTCTCACAGACGTTGAACTGCTACGGAAGAACACTTTGTTTCAACGGTGTCTTCACTCCTACGTCGGCCGAGAATTTGCTGGAGCAGATGACGGCCATCTTCCGCCGTCTTGACATCCTCCTCTGCCGTGTCTTCCGGGTGATCTCCCACTTTCGACGAGTTTACCGCGTCATTGACGTGGTTCTCCAAAACGATGTTGCACATCTTCAGGAGGCTTGCCGTCACTTGGACTGCGTAATCGAGGCGGCAGGCGACCGAGTCGACCAAGCCGAGACCCCTCAAGCAAGGGAAGAGAGCCTATGGGCTCAATTCTTCTTGGTTCAACAGTTTGAGGTCTTCGGAGACACTCGAACGAGCTGGCGGCCGGTGGACGATTTCGAGCTTCGTTCACGATGATCGAGGAACCGTCCGATGCCGGACACCGCCGCTTATGAAGTATTGAAGATGGAGATAGCAGCCTACCTCCGCCACTAGAAAAACTTTGTTTAATTATATGTTTCTACTTTTTTTAATATAAACATGTAATTTCTTCATGTCATGTAAGTGTATATACAAGATAAATATACTTGAGAAAAAACCATTTCACAGACGGTTCCATAATGGAACCGTCTGTGATATGTCCCATATCACTGACGGTTCCATTATGGAACCGTCTGTGATAATTATCACTGACGGTTCCATAATAGAACCGTATGTGATAAGTCTCTTTATTAGATTGGAGCCTGGCCGGCCGCTAGGGTTTGCGCTCTAACTCGTCACTCCCCTGCGGCCTTACTCCCCTCCCTACCCGAGTGACCCCATCACTGACGTCGCCATTCTTCCCGTCGCCGACGGTTGTGACACCACGATTCACTGTACAAGACACTCGTACGATAAGAGTGTCTTTTGCAGTGTCATCGTTGTGCCACAACTACGGCGACGCCCTAACTCTCGTCACTCCCCAGCTCCGCTAGGGTTTACGCCCGCCCTAACTCATCACTCCCCAGCGCATTTACTCCATTCCCCTCCCCACCTCGACGCCGCCGCTCGACCCCCGTCACCGTCGCTGGCGAGGCTTTGCTTTCCCCATCCTCCCTCTATTCTCCTCTAGATCTGTTAGCTTAATGTCTTTTGTTGAGTTTGATTTTTATGCTTTAGCCTTAAGTTGTGTCCCGATGTTTGTGTGATTTATCCAAGGTGAAGGAGATGGATGAGGATTGTCTTTGGTGGTGGGTCGTCGCCGTGGTTATTTGCATCGAGGTATCACCCTACCTTACTCTGTGATATAATGATGTTAATAGTCTTATCTTTGAAATTGAATTGATAATTAGTTCATATTAATAGTCCCTTGTTCTGTGATGTAATGATGTTAATAGTCTTATGCTGAAATTGAATTGATAATTGGTTCATATTAATAGTCCCCTTGCTCTATGATGTAAACTGAGGGCTATTGGTGTGCGTGCATTCTCGTGCATCTTGCTTAGTTCATCTTTGTGGGTTCAGATTGACAAAAATGAATGGGGGCAAAATGGTGGGTTTGGTTAATGCTCTCGATGGGTACCGAGGGTTATTGATGCCTGGTTCTTTGTGCTTGGTTAACTTACATGGGATCGATGTGGTTCGGATGGGGCTTGGTGCAATTATCTTTTCATATTTGTGTCCTGTGTCAAGTTCTCCTCCCTTGCGCCCCAGTACATATCGCCCTACCATTCTATTCCTCATCTCTTCTCTATAAAACCTCCAGCGGTAAGTACGCTTGTGCCTTTGAAAGGTTTCATATATATATATATATATATATATATATATATATATATATATATATATATATATATATATATATATATATATATATATATATATATATATATATATATATATATATCTGCCCTTTATATTGAGTCGTGAGGAGGATGAGGCAGTGCCACGAGCAACCTCTCATCGAGCCCCTTGATTCAAGAAGTAGGGCTACAAGGGAAGGCGCGTGGCATTACAATTACTGGATGGTTGTCGATAGGTAATTGGACTTGGCATCAATAAATGGTTGGTTTCATACATGAAGCCATGAAGCCACTTGGCTTCATTGATGTCCATGTCGATCAATTACCTATCGACGACATCCAGTAATTGTATGTCCACGCCTTCTCTTGCAAAGCCTCACTTCATGAATTTGCGTGGCTCGATGAGAGGTTACCCGTGGTACTGTGGTCATCCTCCCTATAAAGTGGCCGGAGACTACAAACGATGTATTATATATATATATATATATATATATATATATATATATATATATATATATGAAGCAGTTTTAAAGGCACAAGTAGCCATTGCTTGGATGTTTTATTTATATATCACAGACGGTTCTGAATAAGAACCGTCGGTGATAGTTATATATCACAGACGGTTCTGAACACGAACCGTCTGTGATAGGTCTCTTTATTAGTAGGGTCTCGGCCGCTAGGGTTTGCGCTCGCCCTAACTCGTCACTCCCCAGCGCCGCTAGGGTTTGCGCTCGCTCTAACTCGTCACTCCCCAGCGCATTTACTCTCGTCTGTTCCCCACCCCGTCGCTGTCGCCGTCACCGCAGGTTGTGACACCACTCTGCACTGCACAAGATCGTACTATAGTCGTAGTGTCTTGTGCAAAGGTCGTGGTCGTGCCACAACCACGGTGACGTGCCACCCACGTGTCGCTCTTAGGCCGCCATGGCTTGTTTCTCTGCTTTCGGCCTCAAGGCTCGGGCCTGGCAAGGGCTTTGCTTTCCCATCCTCCTCTATTCTCCTCTAGATCTGTTAGCTTAATGTCTTTTGTTGAGTTTGATTTTTATGCTTGAGCCTTGAGTTGTGTCCTGATGTTTGTGTGATTTATGCAAGGTGAAGGAGATGGATGAGGGTTGTATTGATGGTGGGGTCGCCACCGTGGTTCTTGCCAGATCGAGGTATCACCCTACCTTACTCCCTCTCTATCTCTACCCCCCTTGCTCTGTGATGAAAATGGCTAGTGCTCTGCGATGGATGCCGAGGGCTACTACTGGTGTGGTGGGTTTGGACACCCTTGGTCTTGTTCTCTTGCTGATGAACTGCTCAATGATGTTAATAGTCTTATGCTGAAATTGAATTGATAATTAGTTCATATTAATAGTCCTCTTGCTCTGTGATGTAATGATGTAAATAGTCTTATGCTGAAATTGAATTGATAATTAGTTCATATTAATAGTCCTCTTGTTGTGTGATGTAATGATGTCAATAGTCTTATGCTGAAATTGAATTGATAATTAGTTCATATTAATAGTCCCTTGCTCGTGATGTAATGATGTAAATAGTCCTATGCTGAAATTGAATTGAGAATTAGTTCATATTAATAGTCCTCTTCTTTGTGTGATGTAATGATGTCAATAGTCTTATGCTGAAATTGAATTGATAATTAGTTCATATTAATAGTCCCTTGCTCGTGATGTAATGGTGTCAATAGTCTTATGCTGAAATTGAATTGATAATTAGTTCATATTAATAGTCCCTTGTTCATGCCGGTCAAGTTCTCCTACCTCTTGCGTGCAGTCGTCCTACCATTCCATTCATAATCTCTTCTCTATAAAGTCTCCAGCGTTGGTCGCTTGTGCCATTAAACCGGCATCATATATATATATATATATATATATATATATATATATATATATATATATATATATATATTAGTAGTCTGACCACTTTAGGAAATCGTCCACATTGACATGAGAAGGATGAGGCAGTAGCCACGGGAAACCTCATTGAGCCCTTGCAAGTATAAAAAGTATGGATGCAAGGAGAGTCGGGACATCAATTACGGATTGGGCGTCGCTATGTTGAAGAAGTAGCGTTGATCGAACTACTCCGTGGAAGTGGCATCATCTATCAGCAACCAACAATTCTTGAGCATATAGGTTGCTTGGTGTTCTTGTTGGGTTTAAAGACGATTACATGCTCAAGCATGGTTAGTTGCTGATACATGATGCCGCTTCGACCGGAGTACAAGCGCATCAACGACACTTTTTGAACATAGCGACGTCCAATCCAGGTAATTGGATGTCCTGATTCTCTCCTTGCATCCATACTTTTTATACTTGCAAGGGCTCAATGAGGTTGCCCGTGGCTATCGCCTCATCCTTCTCATGTCATGCGTGACGATCCCCCAAAGTGCCCGAGAGACTATTTAACAATATATATATATATATATATATATATATATGGATTTAATGGCACAAGCAGCCATTGCTTGGGGCTTTATAGAGAAAAGTCATCACAGACGGTTTCAGCCACAAACCGTATGTGAAAAGATTGCATCACACATGGTTCAAAACCATTTGTGATGACCTCATGTCATCACTGACCCATAAACTCAGACGGCTCACGAAACCGTCTGTGATGACGTTTTTGAACCGTCTGTGAATCCCTTTTCTATAGTAGTGTGCGCATATTACAACCTTGATCGCATTACAGCCAATCAGAGTATAACTTACAAGAGCTAATTATATTACAATCCAATTTTTGCATTCATGTCGTTGGAGCCTTTTTGACCATCCTGCCCATTTATCACCAACCCCGTGGTCCTCTCCCAAATTCACATCTCTGTAAGCAACCAAAAAGTCAGAATGCAATTAGTAAACCAAGAGCAGTAGCCGAAGCATCCTATGAACCAGTGGGCACTAAGCCCATAGTGCGTAGTGAGGGAGGAGTGGATAGAACCATGTACAGAGGAAAGAAAGAGAGCCAGAGGCGACTGTAGGCGGGAGGAGTGGCGCTGGACCGACGGCCAGGCTTGGGGAGCAGCGACAGAGGCGGCGCTAGCAGCGCGGGGCCGGGCTTGCAAGGGAGTCGAGTGGCAGGCAGTGGCGGTGCACCCGTAGCGGGTGGAGTCAGGCAAGGGGCGACGTTGTGGAAGATTGAAGGGGAAGAGTGGTTTTGGAGAGGATTAGAGGTGAGGGGGGTTGTGGGTGTCGGCCGAATGAGGGGGAGGTTGTGTGTGTCGACCGGCTTGGGTGGTGAGGAGAGAGGTAATTAGGGGTTAGGTGAAAGGGATTAGGTGGGAGTAGGATTACAGTTAGGAAATTAAGTTTAGGAAATTTAAGCATAGGAAAAGATAGGAAAGTGTATAAGTTCCGGGGAATTTTAATAAGTGATATATATGTATCTGTAGAGGTTAGTAATAAAATTAATAGATGTTAGCACTGCATATTTATGCGATCAAACGAATTCATTTAGGTCACATCGGGCTAATCAGTCTTAAAATCCATTTGTTGAGCAATTATCAGAATAAGATAAAATATCATAAATTCTGTTAATAAAAAGTGAGTATGCGTGCGTAGCAAACCTATAAATCATTGTCAAATAGTTGGGCAGGTTGAAATATTTTAATCATGTTAATTTAATTAAATCAAAGCAACCCCAAGTTTAATTAGAACAATAGCGATAGGCATACGCACCCGAATAAAACCAAATAAACCTAAGTGGCATGCAAACACGTGCAATAGTTCTTTTCACGTGAGTAAAACGCGAGTTTGGCAACCACGACCCTAGAAAGATTAAATAGTAGAAAGGCTACAGTGGGGGGTGCTAACTTAACGAGGGACCCGACAAATGTTATTAAAATAAAATATGCTAACACAATAAAATCTACTAACTTATGTACGCATAATATCACTCAAAATTAACTAAGTATTTATTTATATATTATTCGTGCTGCCGCATTGCTACAGAGGATGAACCCACGCAGATTGGAGCAGCTAATCAGGGATTCGTCGACACTGACCTTTTCTACAATTACGAAGGCAAGCTATCCTCTTGAACATAAATATAGTTATATTAAATGTAAACCGTATATTGCTATATTATATGCATTGCATCAAAAATTGTTTCTCAAAATTCAAATCAAACGATTGAGATGATTATGAAAGAGATGAGAAAGATGAAATGGATGTGATAAAGAGAATTATATGGCTGGTAAAGGGGGCCCGTGGTAGGGAAGAGATGAGGCAAGAGGTGGGACCCTTTACATATGGTTAAAATATAAGGACAAACAAAACTCTTACTTGGTTAGAGGCCTTAATTAAGCGCCAACCATTTTTCCATTTTGGCAGGTAGAAAATGCTACCTTGTTACGTAATTATGCTCTCCACATTGGATAAGTAATATGTGTGAGTGTGATGGAGGAACCCAGGACCAGTAGGAGAAGTCCGGAAGTAGCGGATCCAAGGCGTTATAGCGCTAAGGTGGAGTGTTGGGTGCAGGATAGAAGCTGCCTCAACCAACATTACCAGAACTCGGTGAGTGATGAGGTCAATACCGATGGAAAGTAATGGGTGGAGAAATTAATCACGTAACTTAGGAAACGTTTTGTATTCTGATCTCGAACCCGCATCAAAGGAAATACGGTGGACCCAGTTCACAGAGAGTTTAGAATAGTTATGGGTAAAGTGGTACAAAGCCTGCGTAGTGCTAAATAAAATCATGAATTCATGCTAGTCTCCTAGATTAGAGTCTACGGGAACCACCAGGGGTCTATATTCTCTCCGAGTGACAAGTAGTCTTTTTAGTATTAAAATCTGCCACTTAATGTTTTAACGAGTTGTTATTTTCAGAAAAGAGATGATATAGAAAATGTGATAATGAACAGAGATAAGTCATACAGTGCATCTTTTGCTATTAATGCTTGCTGAGCACTTTTATACTTAACCTTGTTAGTATTCTCCTTTGTTAGATATTAGTCCGGCCGGGAATTATCCCGAGTGGGACGAGGGGCGTGTAGGTGCAGATGAGGCCGCAGGAGACGAAGACCCTTACTATGAGGAGCAGGGCGAGGTGGATGCCCTATTCGACACATGGGACGACTAGGAGGCCGAGTGAGCATGGCAGGCAAGAGAGGGACTTAGTCCCATTTTGAAGTGTAAATCACTATGTGTAATGTAAGACCTTGTAACAGCCCAAAATCCCTAAGTTGGATTAGTTAAGCATTTAATGTGTATTTGTGAAATTTTGGACTTTTTAAAACTTTTTGTTGCAGCAAATAGGTTTCAGTTGTGTGAATGTTTTAGTTGGTTTCTATATTCTTGGATATGCTTGTTTGGATTTCTGGAATTTATTGGAGGTTATTTGGTTCCTATTTAATTTGCTTGTTCAATTTTGAATTTGAATTTAAAACACAAACCTAATAGGTAAATGAAAAACTAGATATGAAAATTCATAATTAAAAAATCCAAACTCAGCTTAATTCTAAATACAAATTGAGGAATGAATTAAAGCATGTTTTGCAATTTTCTCACATCAAGTAATAAAAAAAATATTAAATCAAATTGTTCAAAAAAATGCAATTAGAAATTTAATTATCTTGATTTTATGTTTTCGCATGCATCACAAAAATCATGTCATTATGCATACATTAGTATCACCATTCTCATTTTCCAGTTTGATCGACCACAGGTGAAACGCCCACGTGTCCCTTCTTTTTCTATCATCTGCCTTTTTTCTTCCCTGCTAACTATTTTCGCTCTCTCCTTCAAATCTCGTCCAAAAACTCAAAACCAAGCTATGCATGTCATACCACCGCGATCGTCATCGCATGACCAACCTGATTCTGCAATTTGTTTTTGCATGCATGACAGTTTGCGCGATTTCGTGAGCAGAGAAAATAAGTAGCAGATGAATCGCCTGCATGCCGATTCTTTTCCCCAACTTCTCTCTTCGCGATCACCACCAAAAATCAAGAATCCGACGATGCATGTTATACCGTCGCGATCGCTGCCTCGAGAGCTTTCAATTTGGCGGTTAGTTCGCGCATGCAAGGTTGTTGGAGCGAAATGGAGAAAAGAGGAAGAACTGATCGCTATTCTTCTTCCGAGCAAATAGGAACTTCAAAGATTTTTAGAGAGCATCACACTATGAATAAATTCCTGAAAATTTTACCTAAGCACCAGCATTATGTCAGGTACCTCCCCTAAAAATTTTATAATTTTTGAAATTAAACTTCTCTGCCCAAATATTATTTAACTCTCTCTGCCCATTTTTTTTCATTGCTGTCTACTATTCATCCGAATTTTTATTCCCAGCCTAGCATGCCGCTGCCATTTTGTTACCCCATCCGAACACCACACCACAGCCACTCATCCATTCTTCATTGGCATTCTTTATTCCCACCAACCTTGTCACCAACAGAACCATCATCACCCCACTGCCTCTATTTCTTTCTACCATCCTCACTGCCACCATTTTCTAGTCGCTCTTTCCTTCAACAGAGCCTCTTTTCCTTTGTTTCTCCAACACATGAACACAAGTCATTTCTTCTCTTTTCTCCTCTCAATCACAATCAAAAACACAAAACCAATCCTTGCATGCTACACCATTGCAATCCTCATCATATTAGCTTTCCATTTATCCAAGAATTTTTCGCATGCAAATTGGTTTGGATGTTTTGCAAGAAGATAAAGAGGGAGCTGGGTGAAGCCATGCACTGTGCTAGTAACACAAGGTCGCCACATCACCAGCATGCTGTAGTAGGCCCGCATGTAATGCATGCATGCGTCGTGCATGCGCATGCAACGGCTAGCACAGGAGCGGTAGCAGCCCAGCGCCCAAGGCATGGCAGCGGCGGCAGTGCAGCAGCAGCGGCTCGGTGGTGGCCGGAGGTGGAGTTGTTAGGTGCGGCAGCACAGCGTGCAGACCAGTGGCGGCGTCGGCAGCGGCTCGCCAAGGATGGGCTCGGCGTGGCGATGCGCGGCACATGCTCGCTGCGGCACGACTACGGCGGGCGCGGTCGCGGACGAGTTCGACGACGACGACGTCCGGTGGTAGTCGCACGTTTAGCGCGTGCGACGGTAAAATCTTTTGTTAAATCGCGTTACCGCATTTATATTAGTAGTCATTGTTGCATACTCATCACATTAAGCATGTCATTTTATTATTCATGCGTGTTTAAATGAATTTAACAAATGGATAAATTATTTTAACCATGAACTAATTGATCACTCAAAAATTTGCTTAGCAAATGAATATATGGTTTAGTAAGAAGTTTAGTTAACACTCTCTCTTAAATGGATGAATGAACAGTGAGGTAATCCATGTCAAATGCCAAAAATTTGCTTAGCAAATGAATATATGGTTTAGTAAAAAGTATAATGAATTATTGGACATTAACATTTAATTTAAAAGGGTAAATTGATCTTGAGTCAGGAATTGGACTTTGGTTAAGTTAAGCAATAGTAGGTTCAGTGCTTAGTGCTATGTTTAGCTATTAGGTCACTCAAGGCTTTATTTATCAAATGAGTATATGATGTAGTAAGATGATCTAGGTAACTAACACTCATACTAAGAAAATTCATCTATTTGAATGCATGAACAGAGAAGGGAAGGCAATTAGAGTGCTTTTGGGGACAACAGTAAGTTACTAAGATTTCAAATTCTTGTAATTGGAAAAGTTGTGTTAGGTTAAATAGCTATTAGAAATTAATTGGAAGGAGCAACCTAACCTGAAAGACAAGGTTTAAAATTGGTTTTTCAAAGTAAAACAGTGAATCTCCTTTAGACAATTGAATTTGTCAAACTAGCTAGCAAGCTAATTAAAGAAGATATTCTCCTTAGCAAAGTTGTTAAGAGAGTAGAGGGTAGTTAGATTTGACTGAACCCCTGTGCCATAGTTGTGTTAGTAGCAATAGATGCACTAAGTCGATAGTTATAAAAAGTTTGGCTTAAACTTGAAAACCTCATAACTAAATCAATTCAACTCTGATTTGAAAGAAACCACTTTTGTTGGTTTTCATTCTTAATGTACTTTATCTTGGAATAGGTTTGAATCATGTTATTGTCCCAGAAAATTTCGAAATTGGAATTAATTTCTGGAATGAACTATTTTTACACTAGAAATTGTATTAACTTCAAAAATTCGTAAGTAATTCATTTGAACTCCAAATGGGATGAATCCAATTGGGTTGTTCATATAATTTTATCCTCTATACATTTTTGTAATCCTTATATCCATCACTATCCTACAAAATTTCACTAAATAATTAAAATCGGATGAACAGTAACAGATAGCTATTAATTTGAATTTTCTGGAAAACTGACTTTCAAACTGCCATAACTTTTGCATAGAGCATCCAAATAAATTGATTCTTGTTGCTAAATTAACCTAAAATCATTCTCTACCTTATGTGAATTTTTCATGATTTTTGGATGAATTTGAATTTTTGGGTCTTTTCGGTTTTATTCGCTTCTTATTGTGCTTTCGATTCTTTCGTTAGGTTCCAACGAAATTATTGATTGCGCGAGTGATCCTCTGCAGCAAGAAAGTTATCCCCAGAAAGGCAAGAAGTTTGATCATAAATGTCCTATTACTTTCAAGTCTAATACTTTGTTTACAAATTGTATGTATGCATGCTTTTGTGTCAAAGTAATTTTCCTGATTTAGAGGTAGCTATTCCTATTGCATGGTTGCCCTTAAATTGTTATCCCCTGCCACAAAACATAAGTTAATAATATCGCTGGTGAATTAGAGCCCGGTGATTTAATTATGCTCTTTTATTGTCTTTGCTGTGTCATGCTTAGAAATGCTTAGCTACCGGTAGAATTGGGCGGTTATCGACTTAGTCAATAACCTTAATCACACAAAATTATTATTATCGTTATGCTCAGTACCTTGTGCTTTGTTACTTTATAAAGTCAAAAACTAAAAATGAAAATGAAATGTTTTGGACTTGGGCACAATGGTTGATGGTGTGAATTTATGGTGTGACTGGAATGGTGCCCGAGTCAACAAGGACCGAACATCTTGGACACTAAGCCAAGCGCTTATTGCGTGCTAACCACATGAGAGGGATATGGGACCTCTCTTGACTTAGTACTTTGGCGTGTGTTAGCTCCGAGTTGCATGGTGGGTTATTGGGTGAGCAGTAGTGGAGGTTATCCACTGCAAGGAGCATCATCCTTTATAAGGAGATGAGCATCTTTGATGACTCCGCATCAACGTATGGGGCTTCCTCCCATATGGGCGACTCGTAGTTAATACACAATATTAGAAATGTCTCGTAGGACTTAGCCGTGGCGGCATAGCAAACGTAGTGTGCTTATTCCAGAGGCAAAAATGCGGTCTGACGTGTGGGTACATTGGTACACCCCCTGCAGGGTTCAAACTATTCGAATAGCCTCGTCCTAGGTTATGGACATGCTTGGTAAGGTCTCTACAAGAGTTAGACTATAACATTTAATTAAAACTTGATGTGGGTGGTATGAATGGGGAATTCGTGCTATTATTGTGGTGGCTATTGAGTTAGCCACTTTCAGGATGTCTTGTTATTATTGTTACTTTTATCTTGCTGTTTTTGTCAAATAAAATTAGATTGTAAAACTGCTTTCAATCTATTACATTATTGCAAATGAAAACTTGCTTTATGCCGAAATGAGTCTAGAGCCTGCTCTACTTAAATAAGCTTGCATGTAGCTATATATATAGGTCTCATATTTCACATCGCCGCCTTGCGAGTACATTTTGTACTCATTTGCTTTGCTTAATAAATTGTTGCAGAGGAGGAAGTTGATCCCCAAGGGATCGACTATTGTGAGACCAACTTCGTACAGGACGACTAGCTTGGTGGCCCGGTCGGTTGCCTTGTGGGTAATGGCAAACCGTTTGGCTCTTGTTTATCGCCATCTTATGGCTTTTTGCTTCCGCTATTTATTTAACTCTTTAGTTGTTATTTGGCCGGTCGGCCCTTTTTGTAATAACTCTATATTGTATGTCTTTTGAATTGCTTAGTTGTGCTTCGGTTCTATGTGTTGAATGGAATTGATGCATAATTTTTGTATGGGGCATGTGTACTACAATTCTGGGAAGTACATATACGCCGAGAGTCGAGATATTTGATTTGTAATGCTTGAATCGCCTTGATGGTTAAGTATTACAAGTTAAATGCCCCGGGTTCTCACAAAAGTTGGTATCAGAGCCCTACTGACCGTAGAAACCCCTAGCTTGGTCGTCGTTAGGATATTTTGGAAAACTTAGTTTCAAAAATATCAAATGGTTTATGAAAACTTAAGTAAGCTCTCAGATTTTATTCCTTAGCTATCTTAGATTGCTCATCTCACCTTGTTCTTGTTTAAGTTTTGAAAAGTTGTTTCCTCTCACCTTCTTTCAAAAGATAGTTGTGTCCGTTTAAATTCAGTTTTGGTATTCAATGAGAGTTGTAATTTGAAGTGTTGGCTGTCTTTTGGTGAAGATTAGAAGATTTTATAGTTGGAAAGTTTAGCTTGGAGCATGGATACAAGTTTTGAACAGCAAGCACTTAGTTTATCGTTAGGGCTAAAAATGTGAGGATAATTCAACTAAAACTCATGGGAATTGAAAGGGTAAGATGTGATATTAGTTGGCTAGTGCCTAATACACCCCAATGATATTACTTAACTTGTAGACGCTGGATTTTGTAGTATGATCATTTGCTCTCTTTTGTTCCAAGTAATTGCGCATCGCCTATGGGTGGCATGTATAGCAATTATATCGGAAAGCTAAATGTGTTTCATTTGTATCTCATTTTGGTGATTTTGAAATGATTAGTACATATTAGAGTTAAAGTGCATACCCATAGTTCACTTACTCACCTTATGCTCATTCTTTCCTCCCCTCATCTCTTATGCATCAAACATGTCTAAAGGGGGGGGGGGGGGTAGAAGATACCTCAAATTACTTGGTTAAGCATCTTGATTTTTATACTTTGATCATGCATATAGTTTTTAAATTAACTCAAGCATATCATGTTGTTTAAGTTGTTAGCAAGAATCATGACTAAAGAGGGATATATATAAATCAAGATGCATGGTTAGTAGTTCATCTTGGTTATTAAAGCATGAAAATGACTAACATGTAGAAGTATGAATTGAAATTGTCATTCATTTCTTTATCTTACGATTGTTAACCAAAATGGAATTTAACAACTTGCCATGCTCATGTAGGTTCCTTCATGCATCTGAAAATTGGATGTCATGTATGTTATAGCTTGATGTGCTAGATGTTGTGGAAGTAAAGTACTTGCTTATCTTTTAATTAATGAGAAGTGAACTTATTATAATATGATCTAAGAGTAGCTCTTTTTTTTGTGTTGTTCAATGGAAGGTGTTAAAACATGCTAGATTTGCTTATGTAGTCAATTATTCTTTATGCAAAGTGAAACTCATTTCTTGTTTTGGTGCAATTTTTGACTTCGATTGAAAGAAAAATACTTCTGTAACTGATGGTAGATCCTAAAATCTTGAAATTATTCACATGATAACCTGATGGTGTGTAGTAATAAATATAATTTTTCCAGAAATTGTTGAACTTGTTTTGCCTAGATATTAATTCAAACACTTTGCAGTGCTGTTCTGGCCAATTTTGAATCTGGTACTAATAGGTAGGAGTAAACTGCTAGTACCCAATTTTCTGGTGTTAAGAATCACCTCAGTAACCTGCCAGAATTTTCGTGGAATTTTTGAACTCAATTTCACTACTGTTTGAAACATAGGCCTTATTTCCTTGTCTGAAATATTGTACCAACTAGAACCTGAGATTGATGTGTAGAGTTAATTTTTCTAGCATTACTATGATCCCAGAAACATCCCAGAATTTTTATGGAATTTTTCTAGCCAATTTAGTATTCTTCCCGAGCTCTAGTTGCTCACTAGTAGTCTTTAAACAAAAATCTGTTGAACTAGATGCTAAGCTTGATGTATGAGTGAACTTTGAGATGATAATACTAGTAGGAGTAGGCTTGTTTGAGTGCAAATTTTCTTGATGTTGGTGTAGAATTTGACATGATTTCACTAGCATGAGTAGGCCGTAATGAGCATTTATTCAAGTTATCAAATTGAGGGTTTGATTTTATATTAAGGACCAGGTCATGCTAGTATGAATTCTTGTTGTTTGTTGCATCTTTTGCTAATCTAACAAAAATGAAATTGTCTTGTTGCATTCTTATAGGATCATGTAAGCATGCATATGAAAGTTTGCACTCTCACTAATCCAGCCTAAATTTGTCATAAAAGTTGATTGCATACATGTATCCTTTCATGCAATTCCTCCAATGCATTTCTCTCCAATTCGAGCAAATAGGACTAGTGAAGCAAGGGTCAAATGAGACTACCTTAAACCTTGCTTTAAACTCTCTTCTCTGCTCTTTAGATGACCCTTTCCCTCTTAGCTAGTGAGTAGTCTTTTGTCCTACCGGACAGACGAATAGTAATCTGTTTGCTTAAGTGTGATTACCCTCCGGGGTAATGACACGGGACGTCACACATCCCCTGCTGTGATTTCAGCAAAGATAACATGTTTTGGTTCTTGCAGGGTTGGTGCTTGATGAATTTTACCCAACATCTATCTATTCATTGTGACAAATAGGGAAGAACAATGAAGGTGTCTACCACATATGGCATTTATCGCTGTTACATCCGTGTTTGTGGATTTTCAAGTGTTCATATCGTGAGTACTGCAAAAATTAGATGTTAACAAAATCATGTGATCTTATAGTATGTCAGTGGAAGAACAACAAAGGTGTCTATGACATTTATCCCTATTACTTCCCAATTTGTAGATTTCCAGGGTGTTGATAACGTGAGCGCTTATTCCACAGTCGCCTCCCTGCGTCTCCTCTCCAGATCTGGCGATTCTCGCCGCCTATATCATCGGTGCATACGACGACAAGGAGGATGCTACACATCCGGTGTGGGACGTGTACGGGTAGGAGGATATTGAGGTGTACGGATAGGTGTCCAGTGCCCGCCCGTCTTCCGCCTAGTGCCTAGGGGAACACTGATCGAATGGAAAGAAGGGTGCTGGTCAGGGCTACAACAGCCTAGGTATTGGATGGTACAACACTGGTCGGTGCATCACTAATCTGTGTGGCTTAGGGCTGGAAAAAAAGCTCGAGGCTCGTGAGCTAGCTCAGCTCGTAACGAGCTCGAGCCAGCTCGGCTCGGGCTCGTGAATTTTCAAGCCGAGTCGAGCCACTTATTTAGCTTGCCAAAAAAAATGAGCCAGGCTCGAGCTGCTCGTTCGACTCGTTTGGTTCGTGCGGCCCAGTCCACTCACCCGACTCAGGAGGCATAGTCGCACACGCACTCGTCCGACTCACACACACAACTCCCAAATCCCAATCCTCCCGATCCCCTTATTTGGTTCTTCCCAATCCCCTTATTTGGTTCTTCCCAATCCCCTTCCTCTCCCCGTCCTCCGTGCCGCCACCCCGTCCTCCTAAGCTGCCCCTACTCCATCCGCCACCCCATCCTCCTCAACCACCCCCTCCTCCATTCGTCGCCCTCTCTACAACCCCCCACCGTGGAGGTTCGAGCCCATAATCCACAGTCGATTCTATTTTTCGAGTGGACTTGGGCTGTCGAGCTAGTTTTGGTGAGGCGAGGCGCAAGAGGACTCCATCGGGCATCAGCGCTCTCCTCCCTGGCTGCTGCCCTCCCCTTCTAGATTCCTGCGTGGAAGCCTCACGTGATCTTAGTATTCTCTGAATCCGCTCCCTTTTCGTGGTAAGTTGTTCGCTCCATCCACACCTCGGAATCCTTGCCTCATCCCGTTCAATTCCCTCCCTACTCACGCCCTCATAAGCAGCTTTCCCCCTGTTGGTTGCCGCATTGCATGGTTGTCAGTGACACCCCGTGTCATTACCTCAGAGGGTAATCACACTTAAGCACATGGATTACTATTCGCCTGCCCGTTAGGACACCGCTCCGACGAATAGTAAGCCTTTACTAGAGTTATGTAGCAGAACAATAAGATATAAACTGTTCTTTATAAAGCAGTTAGCCACGCATGGCTATAGTCTTTGATACAATTACTTAATTACACGGGAAATAAATTCCCCTCGCTTGCCGGCCAAGCTCTTCTGGTCGCCTACTCATCCCATTCGTTGAATAAGTTGCCCATCTCACCTTGGTCCTCGAAGTCAACGCCCTCGCCTCCTGCGGCATCTTCGGTACTGTAATATCTCGTTCAGACAATAGAGAATTAAATAATTTAGAGACGAAATTAATAGAATTATTTAGTTAAATATTAGGAAGTTTAGGTTTGGTAAGAAATCTGGGCCTTCGGCCCATGGCCTTGTGGCCCATGTGGGGGGGGGCTGCCTAGTATTAATAGGACCAGGTGGAGGCAAAAAAACCCTACCTATCCCTGTCTTTTTCCACTTATGCCCCCGCTCCCTCCTGATTTCCCAATCGGCTGCCGCTGCTATTGCTTGGCCCGTGCGCAGCTCTCCCTCCCTCCATGGCACCGCCACCGCCTCCTGGTTCCCCCCCTCAGCTCAGGTTGCCGCCGCCGGTCTCGGTTCGCCTCGCCCAAGACCGCTTCCTCCTGCTTGCCGCCCTTGGTCTCGCGCTCGCTCTCATTCATGGTCGACCACGGCTCACTTGCCTTGAGTCCGGCCCCGCTTCGCTCCCCTCACGGCTCTCCCCTCTCGGTCGGTCCGGCTCGGTTGCCCATTGCCGCCCCAGTGGCGGCCACTGCTGCTTCCATCACTGTCGACTTGCCATTGTCGGCTCGGCCGAGGCCGTCGGCGCCTACCGTCTTGGGCCGCCGAGCCGATTCCTCGGTTCCCCTTACTCGGTGCTTCTCGAGGTCGACGACGACGCTCATTGTCGCCCTCTCTCCCTCTCCTTCAAGAGAAGCCTGAGGGACATCGCCGCATTGTTCAACTGTGAAGCCTCACTTGAGAAGGTGGAGTTCGTATGAAGTTGGGTGGTTTCGAGAATTGAAATGGCTGGTAGAAACAAATTACTATGATGAGCCATTCAACGGATCAAGCCGGGCACTGGACTCGTTCACTGATTTTGTGTGGGTAAGCTGAATCAATTGCCGACATAACTGTTGGGTTGGAAAGCATAGTGGCATATAGAAGTGGCTTAGAGTTTGATCCAAGGGTTAGTAAGACGGTTGCAGAGGAGGGTCTTCGAAAGGAGCTAACAGGTTGGAGGCCTCTTCGGATTACAAATTAGAACCTGATTGACTATCTATTTACTCATAGTCTTGAATTGTTGTGTTGTTTCACTTGCCAATGTAGATTTTCACTGGCTTTGGACGTAAGGACCTAGATTTGCGAAAATGCCGCCCTCTACATCTACATGCTGTTCTTGAGGATGAAAGATTCGCTAAGTGCCAAATTGTTCTTTTACATGCTGCTTATCCATTTTCTAAGGAAGCATCCTATCTTGTATCTGTACAACTTGATTGTTCCCAATGGGTCAAACCATCAGGAAAGTACCATATCTGACAACAACATGGTCTTTATCTTGTGTTGAGCAAGATGTGCTCGTTGTTGGAATCGTCTGGAATGATGCTTCAGGACAACATAGATGCCGTGTCTTGTCTCGCTCACACCTCAAAATGCGAGTTTGGAAGCGTGGTGCTAGTGGTGGTGGACACCGGGGCTAGAGCTTGACTGTCATGGTCTTCCGTCTCACGGTTGAGGCAAGTGCAATTAGTATTATTGAGTGATTATATTTCATATTTGTTGAATGCCATAGTTGATTGATGATGACTGCTGCTCGATAGTGTGGATGGGCTTGAATGCCATATTTCAATGTTGATGCGTACTATTTGGAAATGTTTACATGATGACGCATGTTAATGCTTATGTGATGACGCTTGCATGGTAGTGTTACATGAGGATGCATACATGGCAGTGTTTAAATGATAATGTTTAGAGGTTGGGTTCCTTGAAGTTTGTCGTCCTTACATGACACATTGTAGTGTTTTGTGAAATGCCTAGCTGTCAATTTGGACAGATTGGGGTTTGGGAGAACATCGGTTAAATTTGGGTTGCGATTAGGAGCGATTAATTTTACGTTGTTCCACTTGGTTGATTAATAAGCATTAGGTAATTCCGGTAATACTTGTTTCCCTTCATGATTGATATACCATGTTTCTTCGATGATATGTTTCGTTCAATGTATCCTTTCGTTCGTTCAGTCATGTTTCACCCACTGGAGCGGGTAGTGAAGTCCCATCATTCCAATATGGGCAAGTACCTTAGTGTTTCTATGATAAAGACATGTTGTATGCTTGTGGATGGTATTGTATTTCTAAGTACCACGTTAATGATTACTAGTTCGTATTCAATCCATTTGTGTTACTTCCATGAATAAAGAGCATGTCATTTCAATGTTCATATGTCATACCATGCATCCATAATACATGTTTCAATCCACGGGAGTGGATCATTTTATAAGACCCATCAATTCCAGTATGGGCACGTAAGACCCACCATTCCAATGTGGGCGCTTTGGGGACGCTCAGATTTAAACGTTCTTCAGACGGGTTTGGATCCCCGCATTTTGTTAAATGCGGGCTTAGGTGAACACCGACGGGTGTGTCACCAGCAATACCGGTATTTGCATGTGTGTAGTCCCTTCATTTCGTCCAAATCATTCATTCCATTCATTCAATTGTTCGTTCTGTGTTTATTTCATATGCTTTAATGCTGTTGTTCGTGATGTGATCGTTTATTTCATTTAACTGCATATGATGCTATCACACGAGATGGATTTGTGGTCTATAATGCTGTTGTTTGTGATGTGATTGTTTAATCCCTTTGACTACGTGTGTTGCTATGTTTGATTCACAATTGCACTTTGCTGAGTCATGGACTCACTCTTGCTTTTGGTTGTGGTTTTAGGTACCCCCCCCCTTACAAGAACGGCATGCATGGGAGGGAATAGATTTAAGTCTGGTTGCACCTTGGCACAAACAGTTCACGGATGAATAATTTGGATGATGATTTAATATTTGAGGGTAATGCTTAAATGTTTATTATGACTTATGCTGGGTATAATTTGTAATAGAGTTGATAGAAGACTATGGATGCCCTTTTGATTATGTTTTAGTTGTTTAGCCTATTTTGGATGTCGTTGATGTTTAGAGTATTGAATTGTTGTTATATAAAATTGTTTGAACCTTCAGTATAGCCATCTATACAGAGGAGGTTATGTCGAAATTCAGTAAGCAGACTTAGTTTTATTTGTTATTCTATTATTTTAGTAGCATTCCAGGCCCTTGTGGGTTGGGGTGTTACAGTCCATTAGGTAATATCCTGGCTTCCGCATAGCTAGGGTGTTACACGTACCTGCGTGGCCTTCGTCCCACTCGGACTAGTTCCCGACCGAACTATGATCTAACGAAGGAGAATACTAGCAAGAGTGAGTACTAATGTACTCAGCAAGCATTAATAGCAAACATGCGCTGGATGACTCATTTCTGTTGTCATTATATTTTCTAATTCATATCTTTTTTTGAAAATAAACAACTTGTCAAAACTTTAGGTGGCAAGTTTTAATTAAGAAAAGACTACTTGTCACTTGGAGAGAAGATAAACCCCTAGCGGTTCCCGTAGACCCCACTCCAGGAGACAGGCATGAATTCATGATTTTGTATAGCACTACGCAGGCTTGTACCACTTTACCCATAGCTATTCTGAGCTCTAAATGAGCCAGGTCCCCTGCATTTCCTTTGATGCGGGTTCGAGTTCAGAATACATAACGTTTTTCAGGTTACGTGATTAAGTCTCCACCCATTACTTTTCGTCGATGTCCGGAGACGTGACCTCCGTCATCCATCGAGTTCCTGTAATGTTGGTTGGGTCGGCTTTGCCCAGCACCCAACACTCCACCTTGCTACTATCCCATCCATTGTGGAGAACATAATTACGTAACAGGGTAGCATTTTTCTGCCCATCGAGACGAAAAAATGGTTGGCACTTAACTACGGCCTCATATCCGAGTAAGTGTTTTGTTGGTCCTTATATATTACCCATATGTAAAGGGGTCCCACCTCTTCCCTCATCATCATCATCAGCATCACTTTCCACTGCCTGGGCACCCTTTACCAGCCTAGTAATTCTCTTCCTTCATTTCATCCTCGTTTCTTATCTTTCTCTCATTTTCATCTTTAGTCCGATTTGACTTTTGAGACATAGTTTTCATGCACATATGTATAATAATACAGCAAGGTACGGTTTACTTTTAATATAACTATGTTGGTGATCAAGAGATAAGCTTGCCTTCGGAATTGTAGAAAAAAGCGTCGTCGACGGATACAGAAATAGGTACTCTTGCCTGCGTCGGTTCGATTCCTGCAATTTATACAACATCACGAATAATAAATAGATAAATAAATACTTAGTTACGCTTGGGTGCTATTATGCGCGCATTAGTCAGTTGGTCCTTTTCGTTTAGCAGACTCTATTTTAATTAACATTTTTCAGATCACCGTTAGGTTAGCACTCCCCAACTGCGATTGTCCTACGGTCTATTCGCTCCAGGGTGGAGGTTTGCCTATACTTGCGTTTTATTGTACAAAAACAAAAACTACTTGTACTTGCAACTAACTATGTTTATTTAATTTCACGTTTGTAAATATGCCTGATCTATTCTACGCTGGCGTTTAATCTAATTATTTTATCTTTCTTAAATTATTTTTTAACGCCTCAGATTACTTATTTAATTTGGGGAGTTCTATCAGCGACCTAATCTATCTACAAAAATCTCAGATAAATTTTACGCGCTTCGCTCGCTTTTATTTTCTACCGATTGGTCTACTATGATTTATTTGCACGCGGCTTACTTAACTTCGTTGGTCCAAAAATTGCACTGAGTCAAAATTTACTAATACTGGTGCTCACTAAATTCATTTCTAACAATATCCATTAGAAATAACCTTATCATTAAATTCTAATTCTTTGTCTAATCTTTTCTTCTTCCTAATCTCCTTGTTGGTGTTTTAGGACCGAACTTATGTAAAGATTATTTGATTCGGGGGATCCTCTAGGCTCAAAATCACACAGAGATGGAGACATGGGGATTTTTATACAGGTTCGGGTCTTCTCCTGGGAGAATAACAACCTTACTCCTGTGTGTATGTATTGAGTATGTTGGATTACAAAATAGAGCCAAAGACTAGAGTACTATGCTCCTAATCGCCTTCCGATCCCTCCATTGTTTTGATGATTCTACCTTTTATACAGTCTTCAAGGTGTACCGTTGTATCTCCAGTGTAAAGGTTGCCTTAATGTCCCAGATTATTGAGTAGTTACAGGAGGTTATTGTGGAAGTAGTAACGTTCCTGCGCTGCCAGACAGTTACCACCATAACAAAGGAGTTAAAATTGTGCCATTATTCTCGAGAATAACCGCGTAGTTTACTGCCCATATCTTGAATATGGTACGGAAGATTCCCTATTCGACTAGGCCCACATGTCTGTAAGCCCTGTCGATTAGGGACTAATCGTAGAAGAGCTTACGACCAGGTGGTGGTCGTAGAAGATCTTACGACCACAGACTGATCGTAGAAGAGCTTACGATCGTAGGATAGTCGTAGAAGAACTTACGACTATGGGGTAGTCGTAAAAGGACTTACGACTACTAGGTGGTCGTAGAAGAATTTACAACCTCCAACTTCTCCCTTATGGCTATTAAGGGGTATACTCAGGAATTATACGACGTCATTATTATCCATAATATGAATTATAGTAAATGATAAAATGAGGATTATTATATCCTCGTCACTCCTTTTTTTAAATTAATCCCCTTTTCACTTAACCCCCCATCCTCTCTCTCCACCTTATCCTACCAGCCGAATAGCCCAGACCACCATCTTCTTTTCCCTACTCCATTTCCTTTCTTGCTTCTTCTCCACTTCCTTAACTTCCAATCTTCCTGCTGCTTGCTCCGGTCGGAGCTTCTGGGCTCCTAGCGCCGACCCTTGTCCGACTCCTCGTGGCCATGCGCCGCCACTGCTCCCTCCTGGGCTTACCCGCCGATGCGCCCGCATGTGCACGTCTCTCTCTCTCTCTCTCTCTCTCTCTCTCTCTCTCTCTCTCTCCCCCTATGCCTCCCTTGGCAGCCTCCCGGCTCTGACGTCGCTCTGCTCCGACTCGCCATCACCTCGCCCTGCTTTGCCTCTTGGCATGACACAGTGGCTAATGCCGCTGCCGGCCAAGACCTCCTCGCCCAATACGCCTTACGCCCGCCCACAAGCTCCTCTGGCTCGGCCCTCGGCTCCGAGGCATGGGCTGCACCCTCTAGCCCGCGCTTGGATAGCACAGCCTCTGGCCACTGGCCGCCTCGACTCGGCCTGACCTCGCGTGCAAGCCCGGCTCTACCTCCCTTCTGCTTCGCCCCCCCTTTTGCCTTTGCTAAATCTGTTTGCAAGTGAAGTTTTGATTTGCTCATTTTTTTTATTTGTGATGCTGGTGGTTTATGCATGGTGAGGGGGATGCGTATGGTGTGGTCCTGGACACAGTGAATGGTGGTGGGTGGTTGCCGCTACTGCTTCTTCGAGGTATATTTCTCCCCATTTCCCTCTCTTCTCTCTGTCTCCTGCTCTGTGATGCATACTTGCTTTGAGAGCTATTGTTGCCTGGGTTAGTTTATATGGTGGGTTTTCGGATAAGCAAGAAAATGGCTGTGGGGGAAGTGGTGATTGATGAATGGATTTGGTTCACATGGTTGGTTCGGTTGTAGCCAAAATAATAGTGGGCCATGAATGGGGGTTTACCTCTTGTTGGGTTTTGTTGGTTTCGGGGTGATGGCAAGCGTGGTGACCGGTTGTGGTTGGGGTGGCGATGCCGGCAGTGGGGGTAGTCGTCCTCCTAGTGGTCGTCCTCTTGATGGTTCTTGTTGGTCTTGGCTTGGCCTTCAGTGGTAGAGGCGGTTCAAAACCGTCGCCAACGCCGTTCTTGTTCCTTCGGGCTTCCCCTTTTCCCTAGCTTCCCTTCTCCGGTGATATCTCTCTGTGGGTTGTGAATGGCAGTGAAGTGATGCTTGGGTGTGTGGCCTTGCTCTTGGTTATGGTGGTGCTTGTGAAAGAGGGCTTTGAGGGGGAGATGGCCTAAGGAGGGGATGCTCCCTGTTGTGCCTTAGCTTGCTCTTGGATTTTGCTTGGGTTGGGATGGCAGTGGGAGCTGGTGGTCTATTGGGTTCCTTCGGTTGGGAGGAAGTGGGGGCTTGTGGTGCTTTGTGAAGTGAGGCTTGGGGTTAGAGGGCTTGTGAATGGGGATGGCTTAAGGATGAGGGCATTCGACTAGGAGAGAATGGGGCTTCTGATGTTTGTATGTTGGCTTTGTGAAGCAAAGAGCTTATATAGGGGGATGCATTCGGCTGCCCTTATCCTTGCCCTATGCATGATATTTCTTTGGCCCTTACTTTACTTTGGCTGTGAGGTGAAATGAGACATGGTGAGATTGTTTGGTTTATGAAGTGAGAAATGGTTCTTATGGGGGAGGTGCTTGTAAATGGAGCTTTGTGGTGTTGCTTTGTAGGACCCTATGATATTTTGACTGAGGGTGAGGCTTATGGGAAGGCTTGGGCTGGGGATGTGGCTTATGGGAGTGATGCTTTCTGCACTATTCCGTGGCTTTTCTACTGTAGACGGTAAATCGGTAGAACTAGGAGGCGAGTGTTGGGCTAAGAAAATGGAATGGGCCAATGGTTCATATGGCAATGTTGGATTTTGCTACGGGTGAGGTAAGGCGGTATAAGTGGCTGTTGGATTTATAAACTTGCCGAGTTATGAAACCTGTGGAAGTGAAGGGTGTCGATTGACTTAGGTTGGTCTGGGTATCTTGATGATCAAGGTGCTAACTAACTTAGGTTGGTCTGGTATCCTCTGTGGACTTCATGGAATCTGACGGCAATCTTCTTTATTCTAATTCTATTCTAACGCGTTTGGTTCTCTACTTGTGTGTTGGTTGATGACGAGTGATAGAACGGTGGGTTAGGTTTCTGGATTGGCATAAGGATGGGTTCGATGGCTGGTGATATATGGTCAAGGAAAGGCTCCGCAACATGCATAAAGACTTTTATTGTATTCTTTTTGTAATCTACCCTCAACTGTAATTTATTTCTTGATCTGTTGTAACTTAATTCTTGTAATTAATTTAGGGATTGTACTATTGTTTTATTTCGGCTTGAAGTGAATTATTTTAAATAATTTTGAGTTTGCACTAATAATTCACCTTTGCTTGCAATGGATTTTTGTAAAAGACTCTAAAACTATATTGACGATTCATTAATGCGGCAATAATTATATTGTAAAATTACGTTGTTGAATTCTGATTGTAATATTTTATATGAAATTTCTTAGCGATGTGTTCAAGATAAATTTGAGCTTTATGTTTTGCTCTTGATTAGAAGGTTTTAATTTACTGCTAAAAACCGATTAGCAATATTTAGATTAGTTTTAATATCTTGGGTTCTCACACTGTCTCCTGGTGTCTCGCCTTGCCCCCGCGAACTGGTCAATCAGTTGCTCCTTGGGTAATGCTAGATTTTCTGTTTCTTTTCCCAATTGTCATGTGTGGGAAAGATCTAGACTGTGTCTGCCTTGTGGTTTGTTCTTGACAAGTGGAGACGAGTTGTTTGTTTGGATTGGGGGTTACTGTAGTCGCGTGCTTAGGCTAAATTTTGTGGAATTCATTTGCTGCTGTGGATGGCTTCATGTTTGTGGGTGACAAAGAGATGAATAAAATTATGAAGAACGCCTTTTCAACTTCTGGACGAGTGGATGGCTTCTGGATAGGCAGTTTTTGGGCGAGGGCTCGCGAGCCAGCACGAGCATGATTCCGAGCCGAGCCGACCTCCCACTCGTTTCCAAATTGAGCCGAGCCGAGCCTACTATTCATCCGAGCCAAAATGAGCCTGGCTCAAGCCGGCTTGTTTCCACCCTTAGTGTGGCTGCAATTGGAGCACCTGCAGTGACCACTGTAGCAACTCTTGTCCTGGTCGTTGGTCTCTCGACCACGACGTGTGATGACTGCGCTGCAGTGGTCTTGGTCTTTTTGGCCGGTGGGGGTTTGCTGCTGGATCCAGCTTGGTCAACACCGCTTTTTCTACCATGCATCTAAAAGAAAAAGAGAAGTTTATCAACTACAATCTTAGCAAAAAAAAATTCAAGATTAAGGTAAAAATTATACATACTTGCATTTGTTCGTTTATGAACTCTGCAGATACTCCGATTAAGTTGGAAGGTTGGTCATTGAAAGAAATGAGCTCTAAGCCATCTCTCACATTCTTCAAAATTGTTGAAGTCCTTTGTTCGACCACTTCCTTTGGCAATTCTAAAGCAAACAAAAAAAATACAAATAGACTCAATAAAGTTTATACTTGTCGTAGGGGCCGCCCATCGGCCCCACGGCACAGGCGGTGCGACAGAGGGTCCCCCGAGGGACTCGGCAGCGCTTCAGGGGGCTCCGAAGGCGACCCCGAAGCCGCCCTCTCGAAGGGGCCTCGAAGTACCTGGAGACGCTTCCGGAGGCTCCGAGGGCTGCACTAAAGGCGACCTCCGGAGGGGCCCTGAGGGCTCCGAAGACACTCCCGAAGCCTCCGAAGGGTTCCTGAGGGCCCCCAAGGCCGGCTCCAAGGATGCCCCGCGAGGGGGCCCCGCGGGCGTCCCGAAGGAAGGCCCCGAAGGGGCCTCGCAACCATCAGCAAAGTGCAACAAAGGTGGACCAAGCTCACCATCCCAGTAGACCAGGACTAGGAGAGTCTACCATGTGCCGAGGCCTACCATTTGGCAAGGAAAAGCCCCTGCTACCCCTAGGATAGTTGTACTTTCATAGGGGTATGTATGTAACTTCTTGTACCAAGCAAAGGAGGCTATAAATAGCCTCCTCCCACTATCATCAGGGGGGGAGAATAAGAAATATTTTCAGAATCAAATACAAGTACCTCTCCAGCTGAAATCCCACTCTTGGGACCCTCTGGCCCCTCGCTTAGAATCCAAGGGTCCCCCTCTCTCTACTGTCTGGTCTTTCTTCCACGACAGTTGGTGCCGCCCGTGGGGTTCGGCAGGAAGGTCACAAGCACGAAGCATCGGACGGCTCCTGTGAGGGTCAGATCCAAAGTTTCTGCGGGTCAAGCAAAGAAGGTACCAGCAGCTGTCGAACACACCGAGGGCTGCTGAGCAAGGCCTTCACAAGGGCAAGAGGGCCATGACCACGGAAGAAGAAGCAAACAACTCCACCCATGGTGACATTGCCGGGCGCCCACCCATCAAGCCTCCTCCTCGACAACCAACCCCCGCCCACACCCGGAGTTATGGGTGACCCGGGAGGCCTACGAGACCCTACAGCAAGAGCTGGCCGACCTCCACCGAGAGATGCTCAGCTTGCGGCAGTCCGCCGGGAGAAGCCTCACCGTCCCGGCGCCACCATCGGACACCCCGGCGGTGGTGGTCGACGCGCAACCAACCCCGCTGCTCCGAGGGGACCCTAACTCACCGCTGAGCTGGCTCAAGCAACAAGGCAAAAGATTTCAAGATGCCGATGTGACACCTTCGAAGGTCGTGACCGACTTCGTGGAGTTCTCCGGTCTATGAAACCGCAATAGAGGCCACGGGTGGGGATGACACGATGAAGGCGAAGAGCATATCTCTCGCCGTCAAAGGGGTCGCCCTCACGTGGTTCTTCACCATCCCCCCGGTCCGTTTACGCATGGGAGTAGTTACGGGACCTGGTACGCAACAATTTCCAGGGGAACTACATCGAACCAAAGGACGCGGGGCACTTGTTTGCGATCAAGCAGGCCCCAAGCGAGTCCCTTCGCAGTTTCTTTAAGAAATTCGCGGAGATTAAGTACCAGGTCAAGGGTGTAAACGAGACAACAATCGTCAACGCAACGACCTGCGGACTGCAAAAGGGCCCATTATCGGAAAAGTTGTCCCGCAAGCCCGTCTCCACCGTCGCAGAGCTTTTCGACAAACTAGAGGAATACGCCCGAGCGGAGGAGGACAGCAACCGAAGGGCGGAAGGGGCAATCACCACCACACCCACGAAACCGTCCAGTGAACTAGAGCAGGCCACGCCCCCTGCCACAACAACCCCCACCACAACAACCCCCGCCGCAACAACCTCAGCCACGCCAACCAACCCAAAGCCGCGCGGAAATTTTCGCCAGAAAGGCCGTGGCGTCTATCATGTAGATGCAGGCCAGGACCCTGGAGGAGCGAAGCGAGGTGGCCGAGGAGGCCGCGACAGGGCAGAGGTCGTATGCGCGCGGGGCGCCACCAGACACCTCCTCAACAATACAAGGCGCAATTATATCATGACCTCCATGGCGAATGCTCGCACACAACCGCCGACTGTCGCACTATTGCGGCCATACAGGACTACATGAATCGCCGCCAGCAGACGGCCGAGTGTGGAGACATCAGGGGCGCAGGCAATCAACTCCCCGCCCCACCGCCTAGGCCATGCATCGAGGGGGGCCACGGCGAGCCGCGCCAGTGGATCATAAGTATGATCACGGGAGGATCGTTGTTTCGCTTAACATAAAGACAGAGACGCGTTTCACGACGCCAAATCCACCACGTTATGGGCGTGGCTTCGGCATGCGCATCGCCCCAATATGCCGAGGTGCCCATCACCTTCGCCCCGAGGATGCTAGGGCATCCACTTCCTCACCAGACCCTCGTCATCTCTCGCCACCACAATGATTTCGAGGTTAGGCGCATCCTCGTGGACGGGGGAAGCTCCACGGACCTCCTATTTGCGGACGCCTTCGACAAAATGATGATCCCAAGAGACCGCCTGTCACCCCCAAGCATACCCCTCGTAGGCTTCGGGGGAAGACTGGTGACGACATTGGGTCAAATAGACCTGGCTATCACGTTTAGCGACGGCACCGCGTCCCACACAGAAACCATCACTTTTGACGTGGTTCACATACCATACCAGTACAACGCCATCTTGGGCCAAGCCACACTAAACGCCTTCGGCGTAGTCGCTCACCACAACTACATATGCATGAAGATCTCGCACCGAGGGCGCTATTACCTGCAGCGGGCGACCAGACTTGGCCCACTGCATCGAGCTAGGGCCGATCCCACCACCCGCCATGTCCACACGGTGGAGGCCCGCCAGCGCCCGCCAAGAACCCGCAAGCAAGTGGGCCCTAAGGGCCAGCCGGAAGGGCAAGCATGAAGGGTTCTCCGAGGACGCTGGCCCCGAGAAGACGACGCCTAGGGAGGATCTCCCAACAAGAACACACGCCATCCCGAGGTGCTCCGCATAATTCGACATCTTCGCATGGAGTCCGGAGGACATACAAGGCGGGCCCGCGAGACGATCAAACACCGCCACCCTCCGGAGTGATGCAACCCCAGAAGCGTGGTTGCGCCAAGATGACGCCAGAGCGCTTAGAAGCAGCAAAGGCAAAGATAGCCAAGCTACTAAAGCCAGGAGTCATTCGAGAAGTGAAGCATTCGGAGTGGCTAGACAAGTACCAACATCCTACCCCCTCGCGCTCATTCTTCGTAACAAGGACGCATCAAGTCGCATCGGTAAGTGGGCGGTAGAGCTCGCACCCTTCGACATCACCTTCGCAATACAAGACCGCCAAGTCACAGCCCCGCCGACTTTTGTCGCCGAGTGGACTCCGCATGCCGAGGGTCAATTCCCAGCCGCTGCCGAGATGCCGTGGACCATCCACACTGACAGATCTTGGTGCGCAGTGGGGGCCGGCGCGGCCGCCATCCTGGTTGCCCCAGATGGCCGGAGCATGTCGTATACGGCGCACCTAGATTTTCCCACGACCAACAATACTTCAGAATATGAGGCCTTGCTGCTGGGCCTCCGCAAAGCAAAGAATTTGGGCTCCAAGCGCGTCATAGTCAAGAGTGACTCTCGCCTTATGGCGGGGCACTTTGACAAAAGCTTCGTAACCAGAGACCGCGAGATGGCACGGTACTTGGCAGCGGTAAAAGCCATCGCAAAAGGATTCCTCGGCATCACCGTGCAAGCCATCCCAAGGAGCGACAATGAGGCGGTGAATAAGCTCGCAAAAGCGGCAAGCTCCGGTGGCCAACCGCAACCAGAAGTTTTCTATGAGGTACTTCGTGCCCCCTCGGTCCCGTCGGAGGAACAAGAGGCTCCGCCCAGAGCACAAGGGGCTGAGCCCGAAATTGGCGATGGCATGACCAAAAGACAAGGGGCTGCCCGCCCATACCGCCTATTACCAAGCAGATCGCCGAGCCGACATTGCCATTTCGCAGAAGTGAGAACCCTAAGACCCAGCTGAGGCAAGGAGGCTCAGACATCGCTCCCGAAACTACCGCATCGTCAATGGTGAACTATACAAAGGAGGCGTGTGCACCCCCTTCCTCCGGTGTATATCTCGCCAGAGGGCTGACTCGCCAGGAAATCCACGAAGGCAATCATGAGCGATCAGCCCTCCGGCATCGCCGCAAGAGCTTTCCGCCAAGGCTCAGATCGCCAACCGTGCACGGACGCAGCGACCTTGTCCAGCATTGTCAGGGATTCCAATGGGCCAATCACAATCCGAAGGCACTAGCAGCCCCATCGCAGCTGGCCGCCGCCGGCCCGCCCTTTGCACGATGGGGCTCGACATCACCGCCTTTTTTCTACCAGAGGTGGCCTCCGCTTTGATTCGCCGCCGAGTACTTCTCAAGGTGGGTGGAGACCGAGCCCGCCGCCAAGATCATACCAGAAGCGCCCTGGTTCGTGATGGAGGAACATCATTTGCGGTGTACGGGTGTCATGAGACATAGTCACCGGCTAATGGTACCCGGCCGACCAAATTTCTTCAAAATATTCGCCAGACCTAGGCATTACCATATGCTTCGCTTCGGTGGGCCACCCCGAGTCCAACGGGGCAGTCAAAAGGGCCAACGGCAACTTGCTAGCAGGCCTCACCAAACGCCTAGTCGAGCTGCTCAGGGGGCTCTGGCCCGAAGAACTTCAGAAGGCCCTATGGGCACTCCGTACTACACCAACTCGCGCCACAGGCTTCTCCCCATTTAAGCTCCTATTCGGCGATGAAGCCATGACTCCGGGAGAGCTCACGGCAAGGTCCCTCCGGGCAACCCAGGAGGTCGACCTCTCCAGTCGAGAGGTTTCCCTTGACCTGGTCGAGGAAAATCGCGTGGAAGCCATCTCAACAATGACAAAGTACACAGACGGAGTCGTGAAAGCATACAATAAGAAGGTGAGGATTCGCCCCCTAGCACCTGGCAACATGGTCCTGAAGCAAGTTGCCAACCCTTCCATGGTAGGCAAGCTTGAGTCCAAGTGGGAGGGGCCCTACATCATCACCCGGAGCACGAGGGCTGGGGCGCATTACATCGCCACCCCGAAAGGGTAGTAGCTTGGCCACACATGGAACGCGAAGAGCCTCCGTAGGTTCTACCCTTAGGATTTTTGTATCAGAGGAAAACCCTACCGCACTCGGCAATAGCACTTCACCGGGCGCCAACCGCAAGGTATGTACAAACCTGTGTACTTTTGGGTGTTTGGTCCCCCCATAATGAGCAAACCACGAGCACCCTGCACACAAAGAAAGAGAAAAGCAAAATGAAGCCATCAAGACATAGCCTTCGCCCCGTGCACACCGATACCTCCGCAGCACGAGTGTATAAATGAAGCTATCGCAGATGGCCTTCGCCCCGATGCACACCGATGCCCTCCGCAGTAACGAGTGTATAATGAAGCCATCGTGCATAGCCTTTCGCCCGGCACACCGATGCCCTCCGCAGACACGAAAGTGTATAAACGGTTATCACAAGATGGCCTTCGCCGGTGCACACCGATGCCCTCCGCAGCACGAGTGTATAAACGGCCACCGCAAGATGGCTTTTCGCCCCAGCACACCGATGCCCTCCGCAAGCACGAGTGTAAAAAGAGGCCACCGCGCATGGCCTTTGGCCCCAGTGCACACCGATGCCCTCTTCAGGCACGAGTGTATAAACGAAGCCACTGCGCATGGTCTTCATCCCCGGTGCACACCGATGCCATCCGCAGGCACGAATGTATAAACGAAACCACCGCGCATGGCCTTCGGCGCTGGTGCACACCGATGCCCTCCGCTGGCACGAGTGTATAAATGAAGCCACCACGCATGGCTTTCGGCCCTGGTGCACACCGATGCCCTCCGTAGGCACGAGTGTATAACAGCCAGCCACAAGATGGCCTTCGCCCCGTGCGCACTAAAGAAGCGCCACGCCTACAACACACCAAGAAAGGCAACACGCAGCTAACCCCATGGGCGACCCTGTGAACGAACCATGCCAGAGGGATGGGCGAGCCGAGCCTCCGCCTCAGAAAAAATAGGCCCCGAGCCCTATCTAAAAATATGGGGATTGCAGGAGGCTTCGCCTCGCAAAAAATAGGGCTCCCCGAAGCACTATCTAAAAAATATGGGGGACGGCGCGAGGCTTCGCCTCCCCCTTGCAAAAAATAGGGCTCCCCAGAGCCCTATCTAAAAAATATGGGGGATGACGCGACGCTTCGCCTCCCCCTCGCAAAATTAGGGCTAACCGGAACCCTATCTAAAAAATATGGGGGACGGCACGAGGCTTCTCCTCCCCCTCGCAAAAAATAGGGCTCTCTGGAGCCCTATCTTGTGGGACCGGAAAGGCGACTAGAGGGGGGGGGGGTGAATAGACACTTTCTCTATTTTTCAACCTGATCGAACTCAACACTACTTTCACTCCAATAGCTATAAAAGCTATGAAGATCTCATATAGAGCACAATGGATGACCTGTGTTGAATCCGATCAAACCCCTAAGTAAAGGCCTAATCAACTCAAGACTGTGTCAAGCACATCAACAAGACAGCTAAATAAACAAAACAAAAAACAGACTGCCAAGAGCAATCACCGAAGAAAAACTCTCACAAGCAGTAAGAACGACGATAAAACAATGCAGAAGTTTTTTCTCTCGCTCACGATTCACTCTACAAGCAAAGAAGTCAGAATAAAATGCCGCGACAGAGCTCGAAGTCTCAGGCAACAGTTACCGCCACTCAACGCCTTTGATCTCTACAAGCCGTGATCAATCCACACCGAGCCAACAAGCATGCATAAAAAACAGAGCCAAGGCAAATCAAACCGAATAGCATCCAAGTAAAACCAATCAAAGGATGGATTCCAAATCGCAAACAGATCAAGACGCAATTTTTCCCTGGCATCAAAGTGCCGAGCAAAGAACCACAAGAATGAACCGACAAGAAAGCATAGATGAGCAGAGTAAGCAATAAAATAACCAAAGCTTTCAGGTTCCGTCAGGTTCCGAGCTACAAGTAATGATAAGCCGATGCACCATGAGAACCAATCAACAAAACTATGGCAATAAAAATCAAGTCGCTAGCGGTACGGTTCCCATTTTCTTTGTCTACCCAATCGCCCAAACTAAGAACCGGTTTCTCCTCTTTCTCTCACGGCAAAGAAGAGCAGCCCAAGGCATCAAACAACGATGGCAAAAGACCAAGACGGCGACATTACGAGGCAACAGGGCAAGCAAGCCGCCGCAAGAGCCAAACCGACCAAAGCTCCTGATTTCACTGACACAGCCGCCTAGCGAAAATTTTTAGCTATACCTCCAGTGGCGCCGCCACCCTTGGCTCAAAAACGCCTGCTATCTTTTTTTTTCTTCAAGAACTCAACAAGACGCTACCATAAAGCACACCACCGCCACCAGGATTCTCAATTTGAAGAAATCGGCAAAGACAGTTTCACGGATTCGCTTTTTGCTAGGGCTGCTTTTCTACGGAGGATCAACACACGCGAGACAAAAACAATCAAACCGCTAGAAGATAAAGCATCACTTAAGGAACGATTACCGAGCTCATCACGCTAGAAGCGGCCGCAGATTCTAACAAGTATCAACTCCAAAGAATATTTTTCGAGAAAACAAAGCCGCCGCCATTAAGCTATGATTGCACTGCACACATACACTCCACAGAGCAAAGACTCAACAAGAAATAAACCGCTTCAAAGAAGCTTCAAGCCGCCTCTAAGATCTCCAGATGCTCAACAGAAAGGTACACGATAGATTAACACCGCCAAGAATAAGGATTTTGCAGAGCTCCACACGCATCACAACACAAAGCGATCGAATCGGTTCAAAGAGCAACAAATAAAAAAGTACTAAAGGACTATAAATCTCAGAGAAACTGGCCGCCAGGGTTCTCCGAGTTTTGCAAGACAAGAGTTCAAACATATAAAGCAAATGCCACGATTTTTCTACCGAGACAACCAATAAAAAGATCCAAACGAATCAAATGCAGACAGAGCAGATTTTTCAGCAGAGAAGACCACCACCACGCACGATCTTTGCAGAGATGAAGGGCGCCACTGGCTTGCTTTTTCTACCAAGCGCAGGACACGCCAAGAAATAAAGCTCTAAACAAAGAAATCAAATCAAGATAGCAACCAAACTCAAACAAAAAGCAAAACTCGCCGACCTTCAACTGGATTTCGGCACAGAGGAGCTCATTTTCTCAGATACAGGGCGCCACTGGCCATCTCCAAAAACGCCTCAATTTTTTTTTTTTTTCTCCAGGAGGCCACCACACAAAGGCACTCCTTTTCCTCTTAGCAGCCCCTACATGGAATATTCCATCTACAGTTCCTTTTATAGGGCAATCCTAACCCTAAAAACCTAACGGGCTTCCGTTAAGGCCCAACAACAACGGAACACATACGTACACATCTCAAAGCGCCGTCTTCATCGTCGATTGATCTAAACCGCTTCACCATGCGCCGATCACCAAGACCGCTGCTTAGTCAAAGGTCACTAAGGCGGTATTTGGTAAAATTACCAAAATACCCTTCTCGATCCTTTCCGAAGACCGAGTCCATCTGCTGAAGCAATCGCCGCTTCGCCACGTAGGTTGATCAACAGCCCATGTCGCTGTTTCTCCCGTCCGATCCCACCGCACCACCGAGCACTTGTAACGACTCCGCCGCTTGATCCAACCAACAGACCAACCGCCTGCTCGGTCATCTTTGTCCATCTCGCTTCCACGCTTGAGTCACTTGACTCACCCGCATCCTTGATCGTTTCGACCTCGGCTCTCCAAGCTTAGTCCCGATCCTCCTCGCCGCTGACCGTCGTTGACTCGCAAGCCACCAGACAAAGAATAGACAAGCAACACGAATCCGGAACAAGTTCTTCACAACTTGACCCACGTTAGCTAAAACATGCAATATGCAACACATATGCATTAACACACATGGATATGACCTATCCCAAAATCAATTCACCACTCAAATCAACATTCAAGACAAAAGCGGCCGACCGCCACGACCGACAGATTCAAACTTTGTCGAAAACGCTGTGAAACAACAAACCAAAAGCCACATTGCCAATTGTTTCATCATCCTAAGATCATGGGCATATCCCCATGATATCCACAATCTCCCCTTGATGAACACATTGGCAATCTCTCTAAAATGTAAGTTTGTGGTTTGAAAAGTAAAATACTCAGCTAAGACAAAGGCACAACTTGGTCCAAATGCAAGAAAAAGCAATGGAAATGACCAAGCTGGCTTCAGAATAGCATAAACAAGTGAGATACAGCAAAAGAAGGCAAGAAAGCTTCCAATTCCAGAGAATCGACAAAAATCTCACTTCAGGTCCATATGAAAGAACAATTGTTCTATTTGACCATTGATCATTGTGAGTCTTCAAGATTTGCAATTCAAATTCAGAAAAGGCAATAAGACCAAAAGAATGCAATATGAATGCATGAATGCTCCCCCTCACTATGATCACCAATATTCAATTTTCTCCAAAAAGCTAAAGCTCCCCCTTTGACAATGAGAAGCAGCCATTTCTACTCCCCTTTACAAAACTTCTCCCTTATAACCAAAAAACTCTTTATTAACATTACATTTTCGCTATATCTTCTCCCCCTTTGACAATGGATTCATCAAGGAATCATCCATTCTTCTCATCCGTAAATGACAAATGCACAAACAAGGAAGAAGCAAAGAAAGAGCATGCATGAAATGCAATGGGTGGCTTCATTTTTGTTTTGATTTTTCAGCTTTTAGGTAAAAGAAGCTTTGGAGATTACTCAATTAAACAAAGCTAGCATTTCTACCATTACTCAAGATACAACAAGCCCGACAAAGCTAGCAAGATCATGTTAAGACATATATAGCAAAGCTAGGCTAAAGAGCTCAAAATATCACATGTTGTTGAATTAAATTAAGCAATGTGTCAAAATTAGCAAGTTCAACAACAGTTATCCTAAAGTGATAATGGCCTTGCCAGAATGTCAATGTGAGATCCAGAAGCTAGCAAAAACCATCTTAGAGACAAAAAGTTCTAAATTGAATCATTTTGCTCAAATTATCTCAAAAGCCCAAATTTTCAACTATTTTTCATTTGCAATGAATATTCAAGTTGATTAAAGGTCTATCTTAGTAAAGAAGGTCCTGGACTAGGAGCCATCCACAACCTCTTCCTAAGCTTCAACCAATTTGACAATTTGCATTTTAGCCATGTGCTAGATCTCAAGCCTCACTACGACCATCCCAAGCAACAAAAAGCTTAAAAGAGTGGTCTAGGTCATCCAAAACTCCCCCTGAGTTCATGCCTAGTACAATGGCAAGCCGTCTCATGAGAAAGAATTGGTGAGATCAGTTTTTTCGCACAAAAGAGATCATTTTTCATTTTGCACAAGGGCTATTTTAGATTTTTTAATGAACTGAAAGCTCAAAGATGTTCGATTCTAGATTCCAGAGCTAACGAAGCAATTTTGACAGGGCCAATGTCACAAAAGGATCACTAATTGTGTAACTAGCTAAAAGATCCACAAATTGTAATTTTCAGTTCAAGTTATATTAAAAGTTCTAGCTCATTTAGCAAAGACATTGCTACACATGTGAAAGCATGATAATTCTAGCAAGTCAAAGAGCTAAACACGATTTTGAGCCAGAATTGAATTACTAAAGCTCAAGTGGGTAATAAGCAAAGCTTCATTAATTAAAAGAAAGAAGCGGTAAAGCTTATATTACAAGTATCTTTTTGTGATTTTCCATATGTATGTAATATGATACAATGAGATGCACAAAAGATGTAAAAGCCTAAAAAGATCACAAGGATCAAAAGATCTAAAGAAGATACCACTTGAAGAAGGTATCGTAAAAGATCCACAAAAGCTCAAATGAACAAGGAAAGTTCAGATGAATGTAAAAGGTTCACAAAAGAACTAAGAAAGTTCCGAAGAACCAACTCCCCTCAAACCAACCCATAGGGATAAATTATCCTTACTCGATCTCAAGGTGGCAAACCTTGTTGGGTTTAAAAGTTTGAGGGAAAACCTCGCCAAAAAGCCTTAGACTCCACAAAAACTAGCACAAAACTTCAAACGCCACACAATCTCTAGGAACAAAGAACTCAAAAAGCTAGGGAGCTAAACACCAACACTAAAAAGCTTACAGCAACTCAAAAACCCGCTAACACTAGTGATTGGGAGACAAGCTCGACTTAGGTTGTGAGAAGAATGCATCCTAGCAAATCATGGGATAAGAAGAGTGCCTAGAAAAGACACGTATAGAACAGAGCCTCCTATCTACCCCGAATAGAACAAACCCAACACCGACACTAACCAGATGCAATGCAAGGTAGACTAGGATACCATACACAAATGTAGGGTATAGAAGCTCGAACTCGAGTCACACCGCTAAAAGTGAGATGAAGTCATGATAGATGAAGATCCAATCCTTGAAGCTTCGTAGGTAGTTGCGCCACCCATCATCCTCATCTCAAATTCCTTCGTCTCCAAAAAGTGATAGTCATCATTGAAGGCACCAATGAAGAAGAACCAATAGCTTGAGGTGATAACACTTGTTGGACCACATGTTCTTCTTCTCAACTGAAAAGACTACACCAAAGAGACAGAAAAAGTCTATGCCTTGGTACTGGGTTAGTGAAACATTATTAGAGAAACAGTACCAAGACACATGACTAGCAAGGATAGCAAAAGATGATCCAAAGCTCATAACAGCGTATAATCAACAACTAAGAGCATGAGCATGAAGATAAACAAACAATTACAGTACATGCTATCCAAGATATGATAAAGCTCAAACTATCCCTAATCAACAATAAGGCATAGGAGCAAGCAAACAAGCACATAGCATATCACCCATCATATATACAGTCGAAAGCAAGCAAGTGAAAGCTATGGCAAAACTCATGCATCCACAATTAACAGTAAGACATAAAAACCATGTAAGCATAAAGCATGTTATAGAACAAGACACGGATAAACAATGCTAACATGGATATCAAGCAAGCATGTGGATACATAAGACAAAAGTCAACAGGAGCAAGATAAATCATGTACAGATAGCACAGGCTCATGATGACAAGACCAAGCTCATACACCCATGGAAATTAAGAACAATAATATGATACATGGAAGTACAAGCAAGATAAAGGCATGATAAAAGATATCACAAAAGTAACACATGCCAATAAGGTACAAGTGAGCACAAAGTAAGCACAACATGCCAAGTATGAGTAATCAGGAAGATAAGGGCAAGAAGGTATATGATTGCTCACAAAACAGGTGTAGATGCCGATCATTAAAGCACATGCCTCTTGGAGGCCATCATGAGGTGGAGAACCATCAAGTATCCCGATCATGTGATGAAGCAAAAGATCGGAATCTTTAAGTCCATGTTCTCCAACCTGCGTTCTCGGTACCTACACATGAGAAAGGCAAGGTGTCCAAGTCTTGGATCCCGAAGGGTTAGATAGTAAATGCTCGGGAACCCAAACCTTGGACACACCACCACCAGAAGCAGTCGAAACATTATGTGAGTTAGCATGATGCAAATGATGGTCCATGCAAGAAGATCCAATCTCATCCTTGGAGGCACGCCGCGAGTGGACAACTCGATAAGGAAAACGAGGTCCATCTCTAGGAAAGCGGCGATGTCCTTGCTTGAAAGCACCAAGATGAGAACCAACAAAAGCATCAAAAGAACTCACACATCCTCGCCGTGGGTGTGTACCTCGATGAACAAAACGAGGTCCACCTCTTGGAAAACGGCGGAAATCCTGCCTCGGGGCAGCTCGTGGACCAAAACCAAAACCACGCAAACCATGTCCACAGTGCTGTCCGACACCACTAGAAAAGGTGTCAAAGAAACAATCAACAAATCGAGTCTTCGTGCTTGGCTCTTTAGTGTGCATGTCATGAGAAAGACTATGCCCACTAAGAGACTTAGAAGCATGAGCTCGACGCAAATGTCTTGCACGCCGAAAACAGAAATCCACATGATGTCCATTCTTCCCACAAAACGAGCAATGGTGTAAAGGTCTACTAGTAGACACGGTCCGAGAGGACGAAGCACCATTATGGCTCAAAGAAGAAATCCTGGAAGAACTATCATCATGACTCGTCCTCGTATCGACACTAGACCCACACATGCCATGAGAAAGGCTATGTGTGTTCCTAGAGGTACGACGACGCACTCGACGCTCATGTTTCAAACGGCGAAAACAAAACCCAAGAGTGTGTCCATTCTTCTTACAAAAGGTGCAATGGTACTTCCTTTTTGAAGATGTGGTACCATTTGAAGAAGAAGCACCTTTGTCTTTTGAAATCCCATGGACAACACAAGAGAAGTTCGAAAGAATCGAACCTCCCAAAGAAGAGCTATCCAAAGCGATGCCACAAAAACCAACATCAAGTGACTCACGTTTAGCACAAAAAGACTCCAACTCCGAATGCAAAGATGCAAGAGAAATCTTAACAACATCAATCTCGGAGTGAAGGCAAATACAAGAGTCACAAGATTTGGCGCTCAAATCATTGCGCAAAGACTCAACCTCGCTCTTCAATGAAATGCAAGATGTGCAAGAAATTAATGATGCTTTCGAATTAAGCATACAGTTCAAAGCATCAATTTCAGTTTCTAAACAAGCACAATTCTTGCAAGAGACTAAACCATCCTTAAGCAATTTTTCATGTTCTAAGCACATGCTACAAGGTCTAGCTTCAATTTCAATAATCTCAGCCCTAACATTTTCTAATTGCTCAAGATGCATAGAATTAGTCATTTTAAGCTTCTCAATTTCAGCAAGCATGCCTACACAAGTATCACAATCATTTCTAGCCATAGATCTAAAATTGCCTATTTCTAACTTAGCATTGTCAAGTTCATGATGTAAGGCAACACAAGAATCACATGGCATAGAAGCATTTAATCTCAATAATTCATTTTCAGATTTTAGGCATGCAAAAGAATTGTTCAAGTTCTCCATGTCTACAAGCAATGAATCATAAGCATTCATGGAGGTTTTCAATTCGAGAGCTCATGAGACAAATCACCCTTCTTTTTCTAACAATTTTACTTTCTTCCTAAGAGCAAGCAATTTAAGATCATATGAATATAAGACTTTACAAGTTTTTCTTTGCTCACCTTGCTTAGCTCAAGTAGGGATCGCTTCATAAGAGTCATCACAATCATCAAAAAGCTCATCATCGAATCCTCTCCATCATGTTCATCCTCAAAAGTCACAGTATATGTCACCGGGCTTCTTCTCCTGCTCCAAAAGTGACTCATCCTCAAACTAGAACAATCAAAACAAAAGGATTCGCCACAAATATCACAGAGAAATCCTCCTCTATCACCATTAGACTTATCATACATTCAAATATCTTGTTACGCCCAACACCATTGGTAAAAGAACCACGACAAGAAGCAAGGAAACGCCACAAGTCCTCACACTAGTCGCCATGCTCAAAGATCAATAAAGATCACAAAAGAGCAAACTTGGCTCTGATACCAATTGGGGACCTGAAAGGCGACTAGAGGGGGTGAATAGACGCTTTCTATTTTTCACCCCGATCGAACTCAACACTACTTTCACTCCAATAGCTATAAAAGCTATGAAGATCTGTATACAGGCACAACGGATGACCTGTGTTGAATCCGATCAAACCCCTAAGTAAAGGCCTAATCAACTCAAGACTGTATCAAGCACATCAACAAGACAAATTTAAATAAACAAAACATAAAACAGACCGCTAAGAGCAATCACCAAGAAAAACTCACAAAGAGTAAGAACGGCGATAAAACAACCGCCGCAGCTCTTTTTTCTATCCGCCGATTCACTACAAGTCGCCGCAAGTCAGAATAAAATGCCGCACAGAGCTCTGAGTCTCAGGGCAACAGGCCACCGCCACTCACTGCCTTGATCTCTACAAGCCGCATCAATCCACACTGAGCCAACAAGCATGCATAAAAAAAACAGGAGCCAAGGCAAATCAAACCGAATAGCATCCAAGTAAAAACCAATCAAAGGATGGATTCCAAACTGCAAACAGACTGCACGCAATTTTTCCTGGGCATCAAAGTGCCGAGCAGCAACCACAAGAATGAACCGACAAGAAAGCATAGATGAGCAGTAGCAAGCAATAAAATAACCAAAGCTTTCTGTGTCTACTCAGGGGTTCCGAGCTACAAGTAACAGATAAGCCGATGCACCATGAGAACCAATCAACAAAACTATGGCAATAAAAAATCAAGCTGCTAGCAGCCGGTTCCCATTTTCTTTGTCTACCCAATCAGCTACAGCTAAGAACTGGTTTCTCCTCTTTCTCTCACGGGCAGCAAGAGCAGGCCTAAGCAGACCAAACAACGATGGCAAAAGACCAAGACGGCGATTACTACGTGAGGTAACAGGGCAAGCAAGCCGCCGCAAGAGCCAAACCGACCAAAGCTCCTGATTTCACTCAGACACAGGCCGCCGCCTAGTGCAAAAAATTTTTAGCTATACCTCCAGGGCGCCGCCACCCTTGGCTCAAAAACGCCCGGCTATCTTTTTTCTTCAGCAGACTCAACAAGACGCCGCCGCCCATAAAGCACACCAGCCGCCACCAGGGATTCTCAATTTGAAGAAATCGGGCAGCACAGGCCGGCCAGATTCTGTTTTTGCTAGGGCTGCTTTTCTACAGGAGGATCAACACACGCGAGACAAAAAAACAATCAAACTGCTAGAAGATAAAGCATCACTCGGCAAGGGAACTGATTTCTGCCTGAGCTCATCATGCTAGAAGCGGCCGCAGGACTTAACAAGTATCAACTCCAGCAATATTTTTCGGAGAAAACAAAGCCGCCGCTACTAAGCTATGATTGCACGGGCACACATACACTCCACAGAGCAGCACCTCAACAAGAAATAAAACTGCTTTTCAAAGAAGCTTCAAGCCGCCCCCAAGATCTCCAGATGCTCAACAAAGCGTACATCGCAGAGATTAACGCCAAGAAGCAAGGATTTTGCAGAGCTCCACACGCATCACAACACAAAGCGATCGAATCAGCTCAAAGAGCAACTAAATAAAAAAGCAACTAAAGGACTATAAATCTCAGAGAAACCGCCGCCAGGGTTCTCCGAAGTTTTGCAAGACAAATAGCTCAAACATATAAAGTACCCACGATTTTTCTACCGAGACAACCAATAAAAAGATCCAAACGAATCAAATGCACTCAGAGCAGATTTTTCAGACAAAGAAGACCACCACCACGCACGATCTTTGCAGAGATGAAGGCGCCACTGGCTTGCTTACCAAGCGCTAGGAGGACACGCCAAGAAATAAAGCTCTAAACAAAGAAATCAAATCAAGATAGCAAATACCACTCAAACAAAAAGCAAAACTCTGTCGACCTTCAACTGGATTTCTAAGCACAGAGGAGCTCATTTTTCAGATACAGTGGCGCCACTGGCCATCTCCAAAAACGCCTAATTTTTTTTTTTTTTCTCCAGAGGCCACCACACAAAGGCACTCCTTTTCCTCTTAGCGCCCCTACATGGAATATTCCATCTACAGCCTTTTATAGGGCAATCCTAACCCTAAAACCTAACGGGCTTCAAGTAAGGCCCAACAACAACTAACACATACGCACACATCTCAAAGCGCCGCCTTCATCGCCGATTGATCTAAACCGCTTCACCATGCGCCGACCACACCACGGCTTAGTCAAAGGTCACTAAGGCATGTATTTGGTAAAATTACCAAAATACCCCTTCTCGATCCTTTCCGAAGACCGAGTCCATCCGCTGAAGCAATCGCCGCTTCGCCACGTAGGTTGATCAACAGCCCATGTCGCCAAGTCTCCCGTCCGGATCCCACCGCACCACCGAGCACTTATAACGACTCGCCGCTTGATCCAACCAACAGACCAACCGCCTGCTCGTCATCTTTGTCCATCTCGCGCCACGCTTGAGTCATTTGACTCACCCGCATCCTGATCGTTTCGACCTCACTCTCCAAGCTTAGTCCCGATCCTCCTCGCCGCTGACCGTCGTTGACTGCAAGCCACCGCACAAAGAATAGACAAGCAACACGAATCCGGAACAAGTTCTTCACAACTTGACCCACGTTAGCCAAAACATGCAATATGCAACACATATGCATTAACACACATGGATATGACCTATCCCAAAATCAATTCACCACTCAAATCAACATTCAAGACAAAAGCTTTGCCAGACCACCACGACCGACAGATCTCAAACTTTGTCGAAAAACGCGTGAAACAACAAACCAAAAGCCACATTGCCAATTGTTTCATCATCCTAAGATCATGGGCATATCCCCATGATATCCACATATCTAACAAAAATATGGGGGACGGCGTGAGGCTTCGTCTCCCCCTCGCAAAAATTAGGGCTCCCCGGAGCTCTATCTAAAAAATATAGGAGACAGCGCGAGGCTTCGCCTTCCCCTCGCAAAAATTAGGGCTCCCCGGAGACCTATCTAAAAAAATATAGGGGACGGCGTGAGGCTTTGCCTCCCCCTCGCAAAAAATAGGGCTCCCCAGAGCCTTATCTAAAAAAATATGGGGATTTGCACGAGGGCCGACTCGCTTAGGCCCCCACTTGAGTTCCCATCCAATGCAAGACGACTAAAATGGGTCGTTCGCAACACAATCACAACATTTTTTTATTAAACTCAGCATAGCATAAACATCTCACAACGCCTCGGCTTGAGCAATGAATACAAAAATAGTAACATTGTACATACAAATTACAGGTCGGTCACACCGATCACTAGCCATCACAAGACCATGAGCAAAGTCCCACCTCCTGCGCTGCCGCCCACTCTAGCAGCTCTCGTCGGATGCTCCTAGAGCAAGAACTCCTCATATTCTCCGCGACCACATCCTCAAGCGGTCTGACGAGCTCGCCGAGGCTCCCAGGATGTGGCGGTGGCGCTGTCCCGGATGCGCCGGCAACCCCCGACGCCCCCAAGGCTCAGATCTCCTCCGCGCTTTCGTGTGGCTCATGAAGGTATGGAAGAACGTTTTCATAGAGCCAATTGGGTTAGCCAACTTCCACCAACGCTATTTCGCGCTATGGCAGAGGACTCTATGGTAATAAATCCTCAGCGGCCACCTCAGCAAAACCTCGCGCTCCTCCTTCAGCGCCTGTGTTGCAATAGTAGTCTTCATTACACGCCCCATGAGCGGGCGAGGACCCCTCCCCGCGGCACATTTCAATAAGCATCTCAAAAGCACAGCCTCAAATAACGATCGAAGCTGGGCACAGAGCCCGGGCAAATCAAAAGCATTTCATTTAACCAGGAGGACATTACACAAAAAAAGGGTTTTTCCTCCCCGGGACCCCAGCAGAACAACAAAGTATAGAGTGAGGTCCTACGCTACGCTACAAGTTTGAGCCACTTCTGCCAAGCGGAGGGTCACACCTTGCCTTTGTGAGTGGACCCCTGCTTGCCCCCTTCCAAGCTTTGCTCGAGCCTGCCAGACGCGCTTTCCCTTTGGCTCGCCAGGCTCGCGACCGCCTCAAACGACGCGGTCAAGATCTCATGGCCACGCCGCGCCCAGTAGTCCTCCAATAGGACCCTGCTGGCCCGGCGTATTCGGCGCTATGCGCTCGCCGACTCTTCGGCGGTAGCTACGGCGACCGTGCGGGTGGCGAGAGCGTCAAGATGTGTGCACCCCGCCTTGTCAAGCGAGGCTAAGGTCGTACACCAGGCCACCATCGCACAATGGTCTCTCAGATGAGGCCGCCAAGCACGCACACCTCCCAACGCTTTTAAAGCGCTTGAGGGTGATGTTCGCTCATGGACGATGAATCCTCTGGGGGCACCTGGCCGAGTCAAGGCCACGACATCCTTAAGGGTCTCCAAAGCCTCAAAAGTAGCGAGCCCCATGTCGTTTGATAGCTTGCACTGCTCAACCTCCTCCTCGGCAAGCGCCAGACTTTCCGCTGAAGCCTCCACTCATCCCGGCGACCAACACTTGCTCCTCCAATACTTTTACCCTCACCGCGAGGGAATCGTGCTCACCGCCGAGGGTCTGCTTTTGGCGTGTTCCCTCGTCTACCGCTCAATCTTCCCAAGCATCGGAGATATCATCATCCAACGCCCGCAAAAGCATCATCGTCACAAGAAGGACACCTTAGCAATGGCTGAACAAGACGAAGGAAGGTGCCGAGAGGAACTTATTTAACCTTCATGGCATTCGCCCATGCTCCTGAAAGCATGTCCTTCACGACCATTTTCTTGAAGAAATGCTTGAGATGGGGCGAGTGCACAAAGTCTCCAACCACCTCGCACACTTCGGCGGCGCCGGGGCTAACCATGAAATCTTTGTTACACATGGGGAGCACGTCCAAGGGGCCCGCAGCCGCTGTAGTAGGCATCGGGGGGCGCAGGACCCTCGACCCCGCCGAGCCAGCCGTGGCATTCTTGCCCGTACATCCTCACACGTCCTGCCTCGTCATCCACCTCCCGGGCGCCACTCGCCTCAGATCGATGAGCAAGTATTAGACACGCGCAATCACACACAAGGACCAAAATTCACTACCTTGGGGCGATCATGAGCAGAGGGTCGCTTTACGACGACATCAAGACGCCCGGAGTAGGCGGGGTGGCCAACACAACCTCGATATCTGCACCATAAACACGCGACGGAGTGTCTTCACTCGATGACTCGGTAATAACAACGCCTCGTTAGCTTCGATCAAGGCCAAGGTTCTCGCCACTCACACGGAGCGCTTCTGTCAGATCCTCCGACGATCTTCATCGGGCCGAAGTCGACGCGCCATGGACAAGGAGTGCTTGAGGCGGAGGACTCCACCTGTTCCACGGCCCCTGCCAACTTCTTGGCAGGCCGGTTCGCGTCCTCCGCCACCTCCGCGGGGCTGTTTGCATCACGAGGAATGGCACCGTTGCAATCGACTCCGGCCCACCGGCCTCGACGGCGTGAGCGTGTTTCCTTTTTTCGGTGTCCAGGTCCAGACGCTCGGAAAGGCGAACTGACGGAGCGTACGCCCGGTAAAGCCGACTCTCTCGCACCACTGTGATGCGCTTTGAATGTTCCTCGCCTGTATAAGGGCCTAGAAGCACCTCCGCCACGCGGGTGGCTTCGGTAATGGGCAAGACTGCGAAACCATCACCAATACAACCGTGAGAGGCCGTGCCAAAAACAAGCAACACATACCAAAGCGGAGAAAATTAAAGCCGCCAAGATCTGTACCCTCCCGTCCCTTCACAGTAAGGATTGGGCGCCCGGTCTTGGAACCCCCAATCTCCACGCCCACCTCGCCAGGCCGATCCCAAGGCATGTAACTCCTCCACTGTGTCGCGCGGAGAAGCGCCGTGACATCCAATAGAAGCTGAAGGAGGGCCTCTTCCTCAAGACCGAGATCAATTTCGTGGTCGGGCGATGAGTCGACGGCCGCTTCGAGATTGCGCATCATCCTCCGACGGCGATTTGTGGTAGAACCATCGCCGAAGTCCAATCCGTGTCCCATTCTACGCCACGGGTAGGAAGATACATCCGCACCGGTCCCTACCGAAGTTTACGCTGCCAAAGTTTAGCGTCTCGCCGTTGTTGTTGTTCTTCTTCTTCAACTGGCAGCGCCCATCGTGAAGATGGGCAAACAAACGCCCTTCGCCACTGGCCCCGACCGCCCGAAGCATCCATTCGAAGACCCCCAGCTTCACGACGGAGTTCGACGTCAGTTGCGCCAACTCCACCCCATACAGCCGGAGCGCGTCCTTAACCAGCGCGACGCATAGAAAGCGAAGGCCAGCATCAAAGAAGGCAACAAAAACCACCACCTCGTCCGAGCGAGGCGCCGGCGTGGTCTCCTTGCCCGGAGCGCGGACCTTTTCAAGGCTCTCCAACTTGCACTCATCAACAAGAGTGACGAGGACAAGATCGGTCATGGTGGACCTCCCCAACTCGCTCGTGTACATCGCCTCCCCCGCACTCTCCTTCGCACACTTTGGCATGCGTGAAGCAGTAAGATAGACCCTCGCCAGAAAAGCCAAGCACCGCAACAGGAAGAAAGCGCAAAGCAGGATGGGCTAGAAAACCAGAAATGAACACCAATAGGGAGGAGCGGAGTGCATATATATAGGCGGGCGAAACCTGCGGGTTGGAAACGAGGCACCGCGTGCCAATCTACACGCGCCACGTGCACAAACCCTGCAGCACGCCCGCCATTCATTAAACCGGCACAAAGCCCAAAGAACGACGCGTGGAATCCCAAGGGGCAGCGGCGCCATTTATGGCCCACAACAACCCAGGCCACGCACCATCCCATGGCGCGCGGGAACCCGGGAGCCAGGGAACGCCACCAGCAACCCATCTTCGCTGGCTCTTCCAAAGATACGCTTCGCCAAGCCTGAGGGACAAGCAGGCTCGACCTCCGGAGAATCAGGCATGTTTCGACCATGGCGGCAGACTCGACCATGAGGGGCTTGTCGTAGGGGCGACCCACCGGCCCCACGGCACAGGCGGTGCGACAGAGGGTCCCCCGAGGGACCCGGAGCCGCCCTCTCGAAGGGGCCTCGAAATACCCGGAGACACTTCCGGAGGCTCCGAGGGCGGCACTAAAGGCAATCTCTGAAGGGGCCCCGAGGGCTCCGAAGGCACTTCCGAATCCTCCAAAGGGTTTCTGAGGGCCCCCAAGGCCGGCTCCAAGGATGCCCCAGCAAGGGGGCCCCGCGGGTGTCCCGAAGGAAGGCCCGGAAGGGGCCTCGCAACCATCAGCAAAGTGCAACAAAGGATGCCCCAGCAAGGGGGCCCCGCGGGTGTCCCGAAGGAAGGCCCGGAAGGGGTTTGTATGTAACTTCTTGTACCAAGCAAAGGAGGCTATAAATAGCCTCCTCCCCTTATCATCAAGGGGGGAGAATAAGAAATATTTTCTGAATCAAATACAAGTACCTCTCCAGCTGAAATTCCACTCTTGGGACCCTTTGGCCCCTCGCTTAGAAGCCAAGGGTCCCCCTTTCTCTACTGTCTGGTCTTTCTTCCACGACAATACTACTAATTCAAACATTGCTTTAAGGAATTTGAAGAGTAACATATCTCCAGGACCATCTTTGGTCGAGTCCTCACTCCATTCAAGCATCCAGGCATAGCGAACCCTATTCTTCGTGTAATGATCTCAGGCCGAGGAAGTCATGAATGATCTTCCAACTAGTCAATCTGGCGGCCACTAGAGAAACAACTACATCGACCTGTATCTTCTCTTCAGCCGTTAGCTTCAAGGAAGCCTTCTCGTTCTTTACGTCTTGAGCAGACCAGGTCAAAGGACTTATAGTATATTTGAGATGGCTATCTCTAGGAATTTCGGAGTAGAACCACTCCTTCTGTTAGTCATGCCATGTGTCTTTGATTGGAAGGGGATGATACTTTTTAGCTATTTGGTCGTAGAGCTTGAAATACATGCCACCACAATTCCCCTAGCGTCAATTATTTCAGGTAAATTGGTAGAAGTGGCAGAATAGACAAACATAGGGAGGAATGACAAGGAAAGCTTCAGAATGATGCGAAAAGACACCAAGGATCAAAAATTGAATTTGGTCCAAGGTGAAAGAGTTCTATCTCAAAGTAGTCTAAGATGTTTGTTAAGAACTCACTTTCAAACAAGCGAAAACCCAACTTCACGAAAGAAGTAAAGATGATAATCCGACATTCTTGGGGAATTGGAGCTGTTTCACTGCCACAAAGAGTCCATTTGATCAAAGCCCTAGGCGGAAGATAGACTTGGTTCTCCAGCTGTTGAATCTTACTCTCGAAATAGGATGAAGTACTCAAAATCCCCATGATCAAGATTGAACAGAGTTCTAGAGGAGAGAGTTGGAGATGAAGAACTTGAAGGTGGGGGGCTTGAAGACGAAGATTATGATGAGAACATGGTAAAGGTGAAGGTAAAGATTCTTTTATTTCCCTTTTTTACCGCAACCTTAGGATACAATTACAAAGAAAATATGAATCTGTTCCTCTCTCCCACATTCTCATTAAATGTTTGGAATGATTATGTAGGAGAAAATCTTCTTGATGCATGTTTCAAGGCAAAAAAAAAAGCCTTAAGCAAATATTTATTATTTTCTTAAGCCTTAGGGGCTAGCTGACGAGAATTCTTGACCAGGTCAATATTTTTCAGTCAAAGTCAGAGTCTCCGTTAAAACATGCCCACTTATTAAGGGACCACTTTATAAAGGTTATGCATGTACGACTAGTATTAAAAAGAAGTCTAATCCTTTTTATTATGGCCAAAGTGGTAGCTGACCACTTTGAGTCATGAGACGACTAGTCATGGATACTACATGACCAACTATATGGTTTGGGCCATCTCCAACCAACAAACTGGTTAGGTGACATGGCAGTTTCCCACGTGACTAACATGAGAGCGGTTATTGGCGCATCCGACAACTTACGACAGTTGGCTAAAATACGTGACGGTTCAAGACTCAATGAAGGAACGTGTGTGAAGGCATAATGTGCATTTACTGACGTTACCTGCCCCCCCCCCCCTTTGATAGATATAAGTGGGATAGCCTGTGTAATTACAATAACGTATTTTGAAAACATTTTCAATAAGTCCTCACAAGGCTCTCGATAATCTCTTGTAATCCTATTGTATTCTTATACACATTCTCATTGTGTCTGACGAGGATTAAAACCTCTATGTAATACTTTAATATATAATAAAAATATCATATGTCTTCATGGCCGTAACCCCTAAGGCTAACGACCACACTGGTCGTGAGGATTCTAGGGGTTACATAATGGTTGGACAAGGTCCTGTGCCTAGTCTCCGACCAGGTAGCTGCTCGGGAAAGCTATGAACTGGTATCTGAATCTAATTCCGGATATATTCTTTACCGTGTGATGAATGGAACACGTGCTGTATATTCCATACTACGCGATGTTACATAACCCTAAGACACTGACAACTACCATCGCGCGGTTAAGTGTCTCACAGTCACTTAACCGCAGAGCAGTTGATACTTTATCAATCGCCGCCTCGCTCCGACCAATAGAACGCCAGAAAGGACGCTTTCTAGGAGTAATCGCCACCCTTCGAAAACTATATAAGGATAAAGCGAGGACAAAGATAGAACATCGGAGATCAGATCTTCCCGCATCTGATTAGAATAACGCAATCAGCCTTAGACTCGTGCTTTAAGTCTGATTAATTAGCATAGCAAAGATCATACTCAGTGTAATTAGGATTAGTCCCCAACCGGGTCGTACACACCCATTGTAAACATCCAGTTTATATCTATAAAGAGCAGCCTCATTCTCTCCCAGGAGATCTGTGTTATTTTCCTCTATATTTTTGTAAGATCGGCAACTCGATCGTCGACAGCTGGCGCCGTCCGTGGGGAGAAGACGCAAGTTTCCTAAAGAAATTCTTTGCTCATCAAATCCTCGCCCATTCCTCATAATCGCACATGCGGCTATGGCAGGAGTTTGGGACGAGGAGAACTGGTTCGACTTGGCGGACTACTCCAACCTCAACATGGAGGGATGCATCCGCGCCATGCAAGAAAATGGAATGCCATCATCCTCTTCCTCCGCCGGTTCGCACGTCGTCGACATCAGCGAAATCGACCAGATGGATGAGGATACACCACTACGACAAGTGACGCTTTCAGAGGAACCAGCCATTCCAACCAGTTCGGAATGTCCAAAGACCTCTCCAAGCCCGGTCCTTTCGACCGGCGAAAAAGGTGACGAAAATTCAGCACCGCAACTCGAGAATCACTATACTCTCGGTGAAATCATGGCTCAAAGGTACTCACCTACGACTTCTGGCGATTCCAAGAGCCAACCAATATTTGGTAACGGTGTCTATGAAACCCCCACTGGTCGTGAGCCAAGTAGGGATGATAAAACGCGGCATACGATCGGCAATCTGCCGGATCAGGCTGAGCCCACCACGAAGACCTCAGGAGGTGCTCATCTCCGACCATTCTCCATCGTGGAAACTCCTAGCAAAAGCACTAGAAGGCTCTCCATTAGTTACAATAGAAGCTCGTCAGAAGATCGCTGCTGGAGGCACGAGGTCAATGCGATCGGAGATACAAATCAAGATGCCTTGCACGGTCCTACACACTCTTCCACGCCACCACGAGCTGGTAGAAATGATACGGGCCATCAAGCACCAAATGCTGGAGGTAACAGAACTGATAGATGTCCATCAGTTAACTCGCCTAGCTCTGCCCCACCAAGAATAGCTGATCGGACGAAACAAACCAGGAGGTCAGGGGAAGGTTCAGATCTTCGAACACCTACTACCAGCATGAATGCTCCAAGACCTTTGGTAACGGTACAAAATCTGCAACATGTTCAGGGTATTTTGAATAATTCTAACGCTGCTCTAGCAGAGACCCCAAGTTTTGTACAACTCGTAGGCCAAGTATCAGAGATTCTTCAGCAAACTATGCAACGAACGGAAGCATACCGGGAGCAAAGGAATTCAGGAAGTCAAACCATGACTTTATCCCAATGTTCCTCCCTCATCAGAGGGCAGCATGGTCATATTGGGGAACAATCGATACCAAGGCCTCCTCGACGATTCCGACCAAGGAGTCACAAGGGAAGAAGGCTATTTCAAGCAGCCACTCCATCACCTCGTCGAGAGGAGCGATCGCTTGGCCCTGATGATCTTTGTCATCAACTAAACTAAGCAGGCGGTCGGAGGTGTCACATTAACGCTTCACGATCGATCGACATCGGAGATCCGCAATCGACTCTAAACCGGTCTCCGATCGACATAATCCGACACCTTTCCAAAGAAGGCGCCATGAATTGATTACAGGTTGTCGAGCCTTTTCTACAGGGATCCAAGCTGTATGATGGCCAAATAGGTTCCGACCGGCCAACCTGGATAAGTTCCATGGGACTCAGATTCCATTAGAATTTCTCCAAATTTGTACCACCGCCATCAGAGCTGTTGGTGGTGATGAAAATGTGATGGCAAACTATCTACCCACAGTACTCGAAGGGTCTGCTCGGTCGTGGTTACTTAACCTACCGATCGAATCGATCTATACTTGGAATGGATGATGATCTTCACCGAATCCGACAAGGGTCCAATGAGACTCTCCATCAGTACATCAAAAGATTCAGCCAGGCTCGTAATTCAATATCAGAGGTCGCAGAATCTTCTATCATCCAAGCTTTCAAAGCAGGTCTAAGGAATCGACGGTTCACGGAGGACATATCTATGCACCCTCCAAAGACAACCGTCGAACTTTTCGACATGGCCGATAAATACGCAGCTGCTAGCGAAGCGGTTGAATGGTGTGAGGCCATTGATCGAAAGGATAAAATCCCCCAACCTGGCTTGGATAAACAAGAGAAGAAGAATACGAAGGCTCTCAAGAAAAAGAAAAACCACAGACCCAACGATAAGGAAGTCTTTGCAATTTCTGAAAATTTACAAAGGGTAAGAAAGACTATACCGGTCGAGGCAAAACAAAAGCTCCGACCGAAGGATACAAGAAAAAAAAAGTGGTGTCCACTTCACCAGTAGGCAGGGTATGACTTACACACCTCTCAAGTCTGGCAAAAGAAGCTGGAAGATTACTATGCAGGTAAAGGTCCACTCCCCGCAATACAGGAATTCGGTGAGATGAGTTCCAAGAAGAACAAAGATGGCGGCGAAAAAATGGAGTACCAGGAGCCTCAACATACGGTCAACATGATCTTTGGTTGGTCTTCTTCGTACAAATCAAGGCGTCATCTAAAGGACATGGAGCGGGAGATCAACCTTGTTGAGCCTCCGACCATCATCAAGCCATCAAGGTGGTCGGACACTGCAATCTCCTTCAGCAAAGAAGACTGCCCCATCCCTTCGACTCGACCAGGTAGGTTCCCTATTGTTGTTGAACCTACTTGTCGGTGTTTTAGGACCGAACTTACGTAAAGATTGTTTGATTCAGGGGTTCCTCTAGGCTCGAAATCACCCGAGATGGAGACACCGGAATTTTATAACAGTTCGGCCTTTTCTCCTAGGAGAATAACAACCCTACTCCTGTGTGTATGTATTGAGTATACTGGATTACAAGATCAAGCCAGAAAACTAGAGTATTGTGCTTCTCGCATCGGGCCCTCCATTACTCGATGATCCTTGCCTTTTATACCGCCCCTGCATCGTACGCCGTTTGGACCTCTAATAAAAGGTCACTTAATCATCCGGATCGTGGCGCGTTCATGGAGGTTATCAGAGGAGTTAAAACGCTCCCACGCCACCACCAATTATCATCATAAAGGGAGTTAAATCGTGCAATTATCTTAGGAAATAATGGCGAGTTTATCGCCTGTATTTTGAATACTGGTCGCGGAAGATTCCTTTATCGACTAGGCCCACATGTCCGTGAGCTTTGTCGACTAGGGCCCGATCGTAGAAGGTCTTACGACTAGGGATGGTTGTAGGAAAGCTTACGACTGCATACTGATCGTAGTAGAGCTTACGATCATGGGATAGTTGTATAAGGACTTACGACTAGGGGATGGTTGTAGGAAAGCTTACGACTGCATACTGATCGTAGTAGAGCTTACGATCATGGGATAGTCGATAAGGACTTACGATTATGGGGTAGTCGAGGAAGACCCACGACTGCTGTGGTGATCGTAGAAGAACTTACGACCTCCAAATTTTCTCCTTATTAATATTTAAGGGTATACTCAGAGTTATGTGACGCCATTATTACCTCATAATATGAATTATGGATAAATGATTAAATGAGGATTGTTATATCCTCGTCACTACTATTAATAACTATAAGGTTAATCGAGTCCTAATAGATGGAGGTAGTTTTTTAAATATTTTATTTGCGGGAGCTTTAGAAAAAATACAAGTTCCCAAGTCAAAGGTGAAACCTGTGAAATATGCCTTCCATGGTATAGTTCCTGGTTCTACCGCCAAACCGATAGAACAACTTTCCCTACCGGTTACGTTCGGAAGACCTAATAACTTCCGAACAAAAAAGATTACATTTGATGTAGTGGATTTTGAATCCGCATACAATGGAATCCTTGGTCATTCGGCTTTAGCAAAATTCTTGATAGCCACGCACTACGGTTATCAGAGTTTGAAAGTGCCAGGACCAAAGGGAGTCATCACTGTTCGAGAAGATCAGAAAATGGTATATGCATGTGATCGAAAATCCTTAGAGCTGGTCGATGAACTTCCGACTAGAGAGACTAATCCATCTACCATGCAGGTCAAACACTCAAGGCAAAAGATGACACCAAAGTCTTCCGACCAGACAAAGAAGGTACTACTCGACAAGGGCGCTTCTCCGGACAGCGCCAACTTGCTACCTGGGGCAGGAAACACTGACTCGTGTACCCGAAAGATACTGGTCGGGGTAAGACTTGACCCCAAATAGGAAGAGTCGCTCGTCTCCTTCCTTCGAGCAAATCTGGACGTATTCGCCTGGCAGGCGTCCGACATGCACAGAGTCCCCCAGGAGGTGATCGAGCACAGGCTAACTCTCCAACCTGACAAGAAACCGATCAAGCAAAAGCTGCGGCGTTTTGCACCTGATCGGAAGGAGGCAATCCAGCCGGAGATTGACAAACTCCTCAAGGTTGGATTTATTCGTGAAGTCGACCACCCTCAGTGGCTCGCTAATCCTGTAATGGTTAGGAAAAATAATGGGAAATGGTGAATGTGTATTGACTTTACTGATCTTAATAAAGCTTATCTAAAGGATGATTTTCCCCTTCTACGCATTGACCAACTTGTAGACTCAACTTCCAGGTGTGAGTTATTAAGTTTTTAGATGCGTATTCAGAGTACCACCAGATTAATATGAGTAAAGAAGATGAAGAGAAAACTTCCTTCATCACTCCATACGGTACTTACTGCTATGTTAAGATGCCGTTTGGTCTCAAAAATGCTGGTGCAACTTTTCAAAGGTTGCTACAGAAAACCTTTAGTCCTCAAGTAGGTCGAAATTTAGAAGCCTATGTTGATGATCTGGTCATGAAGAGCATCAACACCGGCGATCACATTCCCGACCTACAAGAGACTTTCAACAATTTGAGAAGGCATAACCTCAGGTTGAATCTAGAAAAGTGTGTGTTTGGAGTTTTGGCTGGAAAACTGCTCAGTTTTCTAGTTTTGGCTAGTGGTATTGAGGCAAACCTAGCAAAAATATCGGCCATCGACCAGATGCGTCCTCCGACCACGAAGAAAGAAGTCCAAAAACTAACTGGATGTATGACAGCGTTAAGTCGTTTCATAGCACAGTTAGGGGAAAAAAAGATTGTCTTTCTTTAAGCTTCTCTGGAAACATGGAAGTTTTGAGTGGACTAAGGAGGCAAACAATGCCTTTGAAAATCTTAAGAAGTACCTTACGAGTCACCCGGTCTTAGTATCTCCAAGATCGGGAGAAACATTGCTAATTTTCGTGGCTGCAACGCCACAGACAGTTAGCGGTGTACTGGTAATAGAGCGTGACAACGTCCAACGACCAGTGTATTACGTAAGCGAAGTCTTACATGGACCAAAGGAAAGATACCCACAGGTACAAAAGCTGCTCTATGGTCTCCTTATGGCTTCAAGGAAATTAAGGCATTACTTTTGGTCCCATAAAGTGGTCGTACCAACCGGATATCCCCTTGGTCAAGTCCTTGGAAACAGGGAATCATCAGGACGAATAGCAAAATGGACGGTTGAGCTAGGGGCGTTCGACCTCCATTTCATCTCATGAACAACAAGCAAGTCCCAAGCAATAGCAGAATTTATTGCCAAATGGACAAACCCTGAACCGACGCAAGGGCCCGAGTACGAACACCACGATGAGTGGATAATGTACTTTGACGGTTCCTTGATGCTCAAAGGCTCGGAGGCTGGAGTTGTCTTGATATCCTCTATTGATGAACACATCAAGTACGCCTTCCAGTTGAATGTTCCTGCTACAAACAATGTGGCAGAATATGAAGGTTTATTGGCAGGACTCTGAGCAGCTCATTCGCTCAGGATTCGTAGATTACTAGTGAAAGACAATTTTTAACTAGTAGCGAATCAAGTAGGGAAAGAGTATCAATGTTCGAGTACCAAGATGTCATCTTATTTGGCGAAAGTACGGAAACTCGAAAAGCACTTCTTCGGTTTCCAGATCCAACATATTCCTAGAAAGGAAAACTTTCTGGCAGACCAGTTGGCACGGATGGCCTCCACGAGGTCAACCGTCCCGTCCGGAGTTTTTCTCAAGCAACTCGATTCGCCCTCGGTGGTCGAGCTTTCCGAGAACATACATGCTTCCTTGCAGGTCGTACAAACTAATCGTGAGAACATGGATGCTCCACAGGTCGTTGACGGTTGGTGCTATCACGATCAAGGTAGAAATTGGATAACATCGATCTACAATTATCTTCAGCATGACATCATTCCTGAAGATGATGTAGAGGTTGATTGTATAGCACGAAAAGCCAAATCATACACTCTGATCGAAAGTACCTTGTATAAACGAGGATCTCACGGAGTGTTGATGAGATGCATATCTCAAGCGGATGTCATTAAATTGTTAACCGACATTCACGAAAGAGTCTGTGGAGCACATCATTGCTACAGAACACTGGTCGGTAAAGCCTTTAGACAAGGATACTATTGGCCAACTGCCCTTCATGATGTAAAAGAGCTCGTGACGGCGCGTATAATGTCATTTATAGCCGATAAGTACATCACCAAGATAAGCTTTGCAAACAATTCCTCTTTCTTGGCCTTTTGCAAACCGGGGACTAGATATTCTGGGACCTTTCCCAAGAGCACCCGGGGGCTTCGAATTCCTTTTCGTCATGATTAACATGTTTACAAAATGGATCAAAGCCGAGCCTGTTGTTAAAACAATAATCATGCGTCGCTAAGAGGTTTCTCAAAAAATGTGATCACACGATTTGGTGTACCCAACAGATAATCACGCATAACGGTGCCTAGTTCTCAAGCGGTCAATTCCAAGAATTCTGCGAAGAACTTGGCATCAAAGTACATTTTGCTTCTATTGCTCATCCGCAGAGCAACAAACCAGTTGAGCGAGCCAATAGTATCATTATGTAGGGGATCAAACATCGAGTATTCGACCAGTTAATCAAATGGTCAGGAGCTTGGACCCAAGAACTCACATCTGTATTATGGGCCATTCGAACCACGACCAGTCGTGCAACCGGTGAAACACCTTTCTTTTTAGTTTATGGTGCTGAAGGCATGCTTACTCCAGAACTAAAACTTGGCTCTACTCGAACTGATTGTTTCAACGAAAATAATCAGAATGAACGACGACTTGATGGCATCAATTTCCTTGAAGAACGAAGAAACCAAGCCTTGATACGATCAACGGTCTACCAACAAGCCATGCGAAGGTATCATAGTCGTAAGGTGCAACCTCGCAGTCTCGCTGTAGGTGATCTGGTTCTCAGAAAAATTCAGAACTAAGCAAATCGCAACAAACTTTCTCCTAAGTGGGAAGGTCCTTACGCTGTGGTCGAAGTCACCCGACCAGGTTCTGTACGACTAGCCATGTCTGATGGGCAAGTTTTGTCTAATTCTTGGAACATTGATCAATTGTGTAAGTTCTTTGTTTAAATTATTTTGTACATTCTTTCAATTCTTATCAGTTAAATAAAGATTAGTCATTCTTTTTTTATATATTTTTTGACGAGTGATATTGTTTATATATCTATACCTATAATCTGGTCATCTACCGTTGTTATTTACACTGGTCGGAGAAGACAATCTTCTCTCTGACATCCTTTACAAGGATCTCTGTTACTCTTTAGCAACGACTTCTAAGTCATGAGCTGTATGGGTCCTAGTCGTGATCATTCCCTAAATGATTCTCACGCGCGACCACACACTTTTCTCAAAGAAATATACGAGTAATCAGAGCATAATACAAATAACTTCATGTAGTGACTTATATGCTCAAGATTGTGAAGGCTATATTTCCTCATTTCAAGATTCTGTTCTACTCTCGTTTGGCTATGGGTCGGGACACAGAAAGCCTCCTAGTCGAAGTGACTCCTTTTTCGCACGTGGTCCTACCCACTGGAAGGAGCTTCTTTGTGACAGTTCTTTTGTTACGATCCTTGCTGCCAGTCGGACTTGAGCCTGAGCACGTTTCGTGAAGTGTCTTTCATGTCTTCAGTTCTTAGCAGTTCTTCCGACCAGTTTTAGATACTATACATAAATAAGATTACTTGTCATCCATTGCACACATTTTTTTGCATAATTTCCTTTCTCATCAAAGAAAGTCCTTTTCTTCCTACCATATACTATTTTGTATGGTATTCCAATTATTACAAAACAAATCTATAACTAGTCGAAATCATACACTGGTTCTGACCAAATTGATTACCTAGTATTACTACGATCAGTTTTATAATATAATCGGTATATGCCTTCAAAATAATGGTTGAAACTTTAAAGTTCTCTCTCTTGGCTTACTGCTTATATAGTAAAGTTCTTCTACTATAAATCAGTCGGGGGCTAGCGAATATATGAGTACTTCAAAAGTCAAAAGGATAAACAAAAGACTTGTTGATAGCCAAAAGGTAAGTTTTATACATTTCATAATTCTTATATTTACAATGTCCTACTCCTGGATATCTCCAGACAAGTTGCTGCTTGACGGAGATCCGACCTCTATTTCCTCTGCAACCTTACTTTCGAGAGGCTTTAATTCCTCGAGAAACCTGGTCGCCTCATCAAGTAGGCAGTTGAAATCTTCTTCAACAGCTTGGAGATTGGTAGAGGGGTTAGAAGCCTTTAGTTTCACCAAAGCAAAACTAACTCCGCTGGCCACAGCTTCTTTCATTGTTCGGGCATAGTTTTCTCTAGTAGTTTTGAGCAGGCCATTAAGATCTTCTAGAAGTTGGTCCAAATAGTTCATTTTCTCTGTTAGATCTCTTAAGGTAGGCAGAATCGATCCTAATCCCATATCAAAGATCATTTTGTTAAGTGCATCGACTTTTTCGTCAAGGTTTTGCACAAGAACTGTTCCCTTGTCTTGCTCAAATTTTAGAGCCTTCTTTGTTCTATTTAGTGCTTGAGTTTGCTCCGCACGAATAAAACAAATGGTGAATAAGTATGATTATAAGAGATGATATGCTGGTCAAGTTTACGACCAATTACCTTCAATATTCTTTTCAAGAGTCTCAACGACTCCAGTGTACCTGGTCGTCACATCTGCGATCGACCAGTTCTTAGCTTGTCATTCTTCCTCAAGCTGGGTTATTATGGCTTTATCAGCCGCGACCTCTTCTTTTATTTTCTTCAAATCTATCAAATAGGATAAGGGAGAATAATTAAACAAAAGAACCAAGTATTGACTAAGAAAAGTTAAGAAGAAAGTTCTTACTTTCTAATTCGGAGTGTTTTTGCTCCAGAAGCTTTATTCCCTAGGTCAGTCCTCCGACCACAGCAAAATTCTCGACCATGTGCTATGCAAATAGCATTCTTAATTAAGTTTCTTATAAACTTTTTAGTGGAGAAATTATGGAACTGGTCGTGGATACTTACCCGAATTGCCACGTCATTATAATCGGCAAAAATTGTATCAGGACCTATCTTAGCTTGATGGTCCGATATTTTTCCCCAAACCTCTTCAAGCTCCTTATCCTCGATAAATCGGGGGTAAAAAGGGAACTTGTTAGCCTGAGAGGGATTATCAATAGGGGTTGGAACCTGTTGAGGGTCTTTAGGGGCATCTACCTTCGCAAATGGAGTTAGAATCATCACTAGATCTTGAACGACCACCAGCACCGACACTTGCTCGGGGGCTTTCTCAACCACTATGTCTTCAGGAGTTTTTTTTTTCCCGAGAAGTGCTTTGGACGGGAACTTCCTCGGGTGTTTGTTCCTCAACAACGTTTTGATCGGAAACAACCGGAACACCAGAGGATCTGTACAGAGAGAAGAAAGAAAAAATCAAAACTTCAAATTGTCAAAGACTTTTAAAGGTATGTACTCATATGACTATTTCATTTATACGTACCTGGTCGATTTTTTAGTTTTGACCTTGAAACGCGGTGGAATAAATTCCGAACCGCCGTCCTTCCTTTTCTTCTCAACCAATTTCACCGGTTCTGAGCCAGCATGATTGGTTAAACCCCTCACATCCTCCAACATGAGGTCGGAAGCGATATTCTCAATCAACTGGTCGAGGGTAGCGTCCCTGACCATTGGGTCGATCAGTTGTTTCAGTAACAACTATTAGGTCATGAACGACCACTCTGGGGTCTACGACTTCCGCAGCCTTGCTCTCCGGACCCTCAATTTCTCCCACCTTAGTAAAAAAAAAAAGTTTGGTTAGATGATGAAATTTTCTATCTAAGTATATATATCTTCTTTCAAATGCTCTTTTACCTCGGGAGAACCATCATCTTCCACTGCCTCTGGGTAGGAATCGGTCGGAACCACGGTAGGATTATGATCCTCACCGGATTGTACAATTTTCAGTCCGACCGCCTACAAAATTAAGAGCAAGATAAATAAACCGATCGGATGATATATATATATATATATATATATATATATATATATATATATATATATATATATATATATATATGTATATATATATATATATATGAAAAATACTATCTACTCTCAGTGTAATTACTCCCATCGTGATCCACAGTTCCTCGCCGCTTGATGAGATGCGCGCACCCATCCGAGCCTAACAGGCTGGGAGATAGATATCCGATTCAATACTGTTGTATTGGGGTTAAAAATCATTTTATTTTATTTGTGAATTATCTATGTACGGAGTGAATCTGAATTTTGAATCTCAATCGGCGTACGAGATTTTCTCGGGAGGTAGGTTTATCTTGTAGCATTTAGTCGATCAATTCTTAATCTCCTTGGCGTTCAGGCCGGCACTTCTTGGATTCTTGCCTATCAGTTCTTCATCTGTATGGAGGACGCAAACACGCAAGGTATGTTGTTCACTTGTTCTCAGATCCAATCTCGGATTATGTTTTTTCGACAATACTCCAATGTCCTAATTAGATCATGGTGGTTTTGATCCATGAGCACGAAATTCTGTGATGTGTTGCTAATTTGTGCTTTGTTCTTTATTGATCCTAGGTTTCGAGTTGAGAATCGATGGAGAATTGAGTATCGGATGCGGCGATCTTTGCCGACGAACTCAGAGCAGCGTGACTGGATTGGGCTTAATTTGTGATAGGATATGCGAAATTCCCGCGAAGTTGCTAGATCCGCCGAGCAAACGTGCATGCATCCTAAATCGGTAATGGCAACCGCGACGTCGGTGTGGTTCACACAGATCGCCTCTTGGCCGTTTATATATATGGCGCCTACCACGTGGTTCTACGCCACGGCGAGATGGCCCAAGGTGCGAGTGTAACGACGGCAAGCGTACCGAGGTGTGCGTGTTGCGGGTCTATGGCCACGCTTCGCAAGAACGAGAGCAGCGCGCCGGTTAGGGCGACCACATGTACGGGCGATCGACACGACTTCGCTTTGCGATGGCTCAAAGATCGGCAGTGCGCTGCGCCTATCCATGTCAGAGGCCTCAGAGTCGACGTGTAGGTATTCGGTCAAGACGTGCATGATGGCACCACCGGTGCTCTCGATCTTGATGCGACTACCGCCGCTCGAGGTATATCAGTCAGATATGTCTTGGGAATGGAAAGTGGTATCATGACATACTTCATAGAACCTACATGCATGCATGCACATGCAGCTGTTTTCTTTCATCCAACGAGAACGTCACATGTACAAGAAGCTAGTGGTGCTCCAGTTTGTTTCGGCATTTCTTGTGTGCATATACTCTTCCGAATGTACTTCTGTTCCAAGCATACGTTACTGGCACTAAAATACTTCCAAGATATACATACAAAGGAGTATGTATACACTTCCAGAAAAGGCGTATGTACACTAGGGGAAAAAGCTACTTTATGAATGGGATCAGCGTACGTGTAAAATGGTAGTATCTGCACTTTAAAACCGGAGTATATGTACATGGATAGGTAGTAGTATGTATACGCAAGCGTCTTCCTTTTGGTAAAATTGATAGGTAGTATCTTCAAAGGAGTATGTTAACATGTATTAACATACTCCCGCGGTATACATACTACCTAATTACATGTACTAAAATACTCTCGAGTTATATATACTACCTAATTACAAGTACTAAAATACTCCCTTAGTATACATACTACCTAAGTCTTTTCTCTACTCCCTTAGTATATATACTACCTAAGTACATGTACTAAAATACTCCCCAATTACATGTACTAAAATACTCCCGAGTTATACATACTACCTAATTACATGTACTAAAATACTCCCTTAGTATACATACTCAAAGCTAACATTTCTCCATTTCTTGCATTGCTCCACGGCCGGACTTTTCCCTGTCTTTCTTCTTGCCGGAGGATGACTAATGTAACTCAATGGAAAAAAAACCAAGAAGAAATCAACTCACGAAGACTAAGGAAATGCCAATGACTAACCAACGCCGACGATAATGGAGCGGTTCCCAAAATCAAAAGTCAATTACGTAGTATCCGGGTCTTGCCATTAGTTCTGATTCTCTTTCGCAAGGCAATAAATTACGTGTGATGTTAGCGGATTGCTAGTGATTGTTATTGACCCAATAATCAAATCAAGTATGCGGTATCCGACCCAATAATCCAATCAAGTATGTGGTATCCGAGACAGATGAACGATAGATACAATGGGAGTAACTACACCTGGGAGTAGCAAAGAGGCTTCCTATATGATAAAGGACAATTGATTATCGACCTTAAGTCCCGTTAGTCTATCTTCAGCAGAGACCATCGCCAAAATGCCGGGAAATGCAGCCTTCTCGCCAGGCTCCCCGGCGCAGATCATTTTGATCCGTTCTCTGATTTCTTCAAGAGAAAGGGCTTCAAAAAAAAGAGATAGAAGAGATTTTAAGGTTTTATGATAATCTATTTTAGATAGAAGAGATTTTAAGGTTTTATGATAATCTATTTTATAAATTATACTAGTCGGAGCTTCTTCAAAGACTTGCCCTCTCGTAAGTCCGTGATTGCTTCATCACGACCAGTGAACCAGAGCAGGGATTGTGTTCGGAGTTTTAGAGGACTGATTCGGCGTTTGGTGAAATCTCTCACCACATGCCAGGAAGTCAAGCCTTTAATCCTTCGATCTCGAATGGCATCCACACACCTTCTGACCCTCCCTGTCTTCTCCATGGTCCCTCTCCACTTAGGATTCTCGTTTGCCCAAACTTCGGCAAAATAGAGGCCATCGTCACTTGTAACCGTCATGTAAAACCAGTTCTTTTTCCATGACGACCACGAGGACTTTGAGTACATTTAGATGTACTCGTCAACCTTCCTGTCGTGAAGGCGCAGCGTGCATTCTCTAGGAGCCACCGTAGATCTTCCTGACATTGCCATCCGATAGAAATACCTAAAGAGCTTCAAGTTTGGTCGCACTCCCAGGTATGCCTCACACAGATAGGCGAAGATGCTAATATTGGCAATCGAGTTCGAAGCCTAATTCACCAACTCCACCCCGTAGTACTCTAGCATGCGGGGGAGAAATTTGTGCACTGGCACCCTCAGCCCGCACTCGATGTAGGCGAGGAAAATTGGGATTTCCCCATCTTCACGACTTGGATAGTGCTCTCTAGCCGCTGACCCCCATTTGATCAGATTCATGTCCAGGAGCATTCCGATTTTCTCCAGCGCCTCAAGCTTCTTCTCGCTCAGATCTGAGGGCACCCACTTTGTGATTTGATCCGACATGATGAAAGCTCTCAATGGGATGAATAAGTGGTCGGAGGGTGCTTTGGGCGGAAAAGAAATTAGATGTTGGAAAGGTTTCTTAGCAAGAACTGAAGGGGATTGAAGGAAGATTTAGAAGCGTAAAAGCTCTAAAGCCCAACAATGACGATTTTATAGCTTCTGATCTTTAAACTGAATCGGGGGTTGCTTAAAGTCCAACGGACAAAACCTTTTTTGTCCAACGGATAGAAAAACTCTTTAGTTCCCAAGGCAATTTCTCAACTTTAAAGTGAATACAGACCACTTCGTATGTCACGACATTAAATGAGGGTTCGCTCGATATTTACTTCGCGGAATAAAGTGTTCACATGACCTATTCATTTAAAGTTCGGGGGCTAGCTGACGAGGATTAAAACCTCTATGTAATACTTTAATATATAATAAAAGACCATACGTCTTCATGGTCGTAACCCCTGAGGCTAACGACCTCACTGGTCGTGAGGATTCCAGAGGTTACATAATAGGTACTGCCTGACAAGATCTCGTGCCTAGTCTCCCACCTGTAGTCGCCGAAAGCTATGAACTGGTATCTGGATCTAATTCTGGATATATTCTTTACCGTATGATGAATAGAACACATGATGTATATTCCATACCACACGACGTTACATAACCCTAAGACACTGATAACTACCATCGCGCGGTTAAGTGTCTTACAGTCACTTAACCACAGAGCAGTTGATACTTTATCAACTGTCGTCTCGCTCCGACCAGTCGCAACGCTTCGCAAAGGACATCTTCTCCTGGAGTAACTGCCACCCCTTCGAAAACTATATAAGGATGGAGCGAGGACAAAGATAGAACATCGGAGACCAGATCGTCCTACATCTGATTAGAACAACGCAATCAGCCTTAGACTCATGCTTTAAGTCTGATTAATTAGCATAGCAAAGATCATACTTAGTGTAATTAGGATTAGTCCCCAACTGGGTCCTAGACACCCCTTATAAACATCCAGTTCATATCTATAAAGAGCAGCCTTATTCTCTCTCAGGAGATCTGTGTTATTTTCCTCTATATTTTCGTAAGATCGGTGACTCGATCGTCGACAGTGTCCACAGCAATAAAGGTCTATGTATTTTGATTGTGCTCTCATATCATTTTCCTGGTAAGCTCGATAAGGGACCCCCAGGTCTTGATCATCGACAATTATAATGTATATGAAAATAATTGTGATACTCATTTTTACGACGCACATTGGTCGGTCTACTATATCAATATGGTGCATAAGCACATCGACGTGCTAGACTCGAACGACTACAAGCAAAAGTGCACCGACCCGGCTGATCACCACACTGTAGTCGACAAGAAGATACTTACATGTCTCAACGATGCCTTCCAAGTCGTGATTGGCGGGAAATTCCCAGTCTTTGTCGACTGGAGGCGGTTTCTGTTCAACACCCCGAAGCAGATTATGGAGAACGATTGTGCCTTCTTTGCCATGAAATTCTTGGAGTTTTACAACGGCGAAGGATAGGCGCTATGCACCGTGATCTAACCGGTAAGCAGTAATTACGTACAATGGAGTCCAGTAATATATTTTTGAATGCATAATAAAGTGCAACATGACGCTCTCATTTCGTATGCAGGAGAAGTGGAACAAATACTTGGTCGAGCTAATGTTCTATTTGTTGTTCCACGTGGTTAACAATATCAAACCCCTCCCTAGTACATTAGAGAAGTATAGGCCGCACAACACGCCGCAATAGAATATTTAAGAACAATCCAGTAAACGTTCTGTAACTATGCAGTAATATTCAATTGCTTGTTCAGTAAAAGTGTTCGTACGACAGCGTTTTACTTTTTGGATCTGTTATACTTAGTCGGCCATTGTTTTTATTTTTCAACCATTTGTAGTCAGTAGGGTATTACACGTTATGCAGTAAATGTTCATATTATATGACGTAAAAAATCTAATGCAGCCTGCTTGCGATGTATACTATGTCCACACAAGGCACATATCATAAAGTAAAATATCCAATTAAATATAGTAATATCACATAGTTCAAAAGCAAAACATCATATCACTGTAACTTTGGGAGGATAACCAGTAAATGACAATCCTCAACGCAGTAAAACCTTACAATACATGCAGTAATTGCCAACAAGCAAAGCGTCGGTCGTACTTATGCGCCATTTACAGTAAGAGAGAATATACAGAATAGTAAAACAAGTCCACTTCACGAGAATTTTTTTTGTCTGCCATCAAACATTGTAGTTGGGGCCGTATACCTAGTAAAAGACAATTCTCAACACAGGAAAACATTTTATCATACGCACAGTAAATTCCAACATGCAAGCGATAGTAATATTATGTGACAATTATAGGAAGAGATCTCGTATAGAACAATAAAACAACTTACGTCACAAGACATAATTTTTTGTCTACCAACAAAGAAAGTAATCATGGTTGGATACCTAGTAAAATACAATTCTCAATGTAATAAACATTGCCATCTGCACAATAATTTTCAACAAACAAGCGTCAGTAAAATATTACGGCCCATTTACAGTAACAGAGCCTATACATAACAGTAAAACAACATACACACGTCTGGTGAGAGGACGGTCCCAGTCTATTACTGTCGGTTGGTTGGCTCCCACACCGGTGTGGTGGACGGCCTGGAGTCATTTTACAATTAATTACGCGTGGCGCCGCTGTGCGGCGTGGTGGAAGACGGGTTTAGGGAATGGAAGGGGGCGGGAGAAGGGGGCAGCGGGGTGGATTGAGGTGCGTGTGAGGGTTGTAGTCATGCACATGGGGGATGTGGTTATGTCATGCGGGTTACGGCCAGAGCGTAGAATGCTCATATGCTGAATTGCTTTACTGTATATTGATAAATAATGGACGTCGAGGATCCAAGCGAGAAACATGGTTTATTCTCACACTGATCAATCGGTGGTGGCTTCCATAAGTTATCGTTATATCAGTACAACAATAGTGCTCATACCTCCCGTGCAAACCAAGCAAAGCAAGCTAGGGTAGTCAACCATCGCGCTGGTCGCAGTCCGAGCATGTCATCGTCGAACAGGACGTACGTACACGAGTGATGTGCCCATCATCGTCGCCGAACAGTACATGCGCCTATCAACGATTCAACATTTCAACACCAGCTGATGCATTTATTTTGTGCAGCTTCGGTCTGGTTCGGTTGTCAAACACGCTACCTCGAGAGGACGCTAAAGAACCGCGGTCAAAACATGTATGGACTGATAGAACTTGTGTGATGCGTGACGATTGGACTGGACGTCTCTTGCACAGAGAAACTCCTGTGAATCAGCCTTGAACTAGTCCGTCCAAGTCGTTTATGAGGACTAGCACAAAGGAACAAGGAAAATAACGACGCGCTGAACAAGTTGATTCTGGGCTGCCGACATAATCTATTACTATCAGGCGTCGCCTATTCGATAGCCCATGAACATTGGGCCTTGGCCCAATTATAAGCTGCATTATTTTTTCCGAATTGTACCTTGATAGCTTCCTGACCAGCACGGTAAGCTGTAGTAAGAATGAAGCTGAAGCCTCCAGTCCTGTTAAAAAAACAGGAGGTTGAGACTGATTTTTTTTTATTATTTGAACTTCGGTTGAGACTGAAAACTACTGGACAAAAACACGTCACCAACGGCCAGCAACAGCAAACTATAGTGAATATTCCTCGGAAGCCCGGGAGGACAGGCCGGGACGAGTACGACCATGGTGGTCACAAGACTCACTAGTCACAACACTACTCGCAAATCACGAGTCAACTGCCAGGCTCGCAAGAACGCAAGCACCAAACTACTGACGCCCTTGCATACGGCGATGCACGCAGCTTCCATGCACTGTACTATTTTGTACCATGTGGCAGGTGATGTCCCGAATGAAGTCAGTTTCAGCGCCATGCACATCACGTGTGCTGTGGCCACACCGTGTCCATGAACCGGACGACATCCATGGGCACATCGCAGTGGCCGATCAAGTCAGCCGTCTCAACGTGAGAAAACGACGAACCGTACGAGAAATCCATCGTCATCTCATCCGCCATGCTCCCGTCCAGCCTCGGCGAATGTCCGGCCGGCGCCACGTACGCCGACGGATCACTCAGGCTCGCTTCCAAGCCCGGCGGCCAGGATGACGACGACGACGACGGAGCAGCTCCGTTGATGACCGTCGTGAGGCACGAAACGATGGCCTCGTTTTCTTCGACGCTGCCGCCGATGTGGCAGTGGGGTAAAAGACCAGAGGCGCCGTTTCTAGTCGAGTCCAAGACTTTGGGGGCGTACTGGCTCGTGGTCGTCGTGACCAAACTTGTGGCAATATTGTCGTTGGAAACAGCTTCTTGGCACGTGTGCTCGTTCACGTAGGTGACCTGAAACATCGGAGGATCGCTGCGGTTACCATGCTGTTGTATTTGCTTCTTCGCCATGCAACGGCGATCGCGGCTAAACGTGCATTTGTAGTAGTGCCTGCATAGGTACAGAGGCAGCTGGGAGGAGTTAGGAACAGGGTTGACAATACCGGTTTTGCATTTTTACCGGGGGAGCCAGTAGGTCCGAAAATCGGAAAATTTCGGCCGATATTTTCAATTTAAAAATTTTGAAGTTAAAACGGAAAATAATAATAATGTGGTTTTGAGGATTTGAACATAAGACCTCCTTCTTCTAGGCTAAAAACCTTACCACCAAGCTGTACACATGTGCTTAAATATGGTTTCAAATTTCTTGTATATTTGGTAAATTTTATTCAAAACCGTTTTTTTTTACCCATTTGGATTTCTACGTTGGTAAGACCGGTTGGACCTATTTTCGGCTAGTTTTTGGCCGATTTTTTGAACCGTTGTTAGGAGAACTTTTTTTTTATTAATTAACTTTTTTTGAATTTTATTTTAAAGTTAACCTCCGACGCACTTTATTTCAAATTCTAACCCCTTTGGTCATGCTACGGGTGGTGGCATGACAAAACAACACTGTCACACGCCAGAATAAGTCTCAAAAATAGCACTTTTTGTCACGCCACTGGTTGTGGCGTGATTAATAATCTTGTCACGCCATGGAAGTTTGACCGAAATAAATTTGGCGTGACAATGTTATTTTGTCACGCTATGATGGCGTGACCAAAAAGTCGTAATTAGAAATAAAGTCTTGATGTTAACTTTCAAATAAAATTCAAAAAAATGTTAATTAATAAAAAAAAATTCTTGTTAGGAACGGGGTATACTTTGTTTTGTCGTGTGCGAGGACAAGGGGCCCATCGAAATTATTATCTGGTTCCGATCGAGTATGTATGAAGAAATGAAGATTAAGCTAGCTTGCCTATCGTTGACGACGCAAGTCAAGTCATTGGCGCATGCATACGTGTCGTGATGTGTTCCAGAAGGCAAATCATGGTAGTTAATTGACTCTGTCTGGAGTCCAGTGGACTCAGCTAGCTACGTTAATTACTCTGAAATGGTTTGGACTTTATGTTGTAGGTGACCAGAAACATAGAGGCGACACTAAAAAACACATGTCCCTTACAGAAGTTATAGTATTTCCTGATTAATCTACATAGTTATAACTCAAGGGCACTAAACAAATGATCCTGTTTCGAAAAAAAATGATCCTAGAGCAAAAATAGTACTACCTCTAATTCGATTAACTAGCCGATTGGCCCACCCAATTGCGCGGTTGGTGTGTATAGTATAACTTTATGCGATTCCAAATTCCAAAATTTATATTTTGCAATCTAAATTTGAATTTGAGATATTTGATTTCATATTTAATTAGCAAATTTAATTTTGAGATCTCTCCTTACGTGTGAAAGACAGGATTGAGAGGAAGCTCCATAGAGGAAATTTACACTCTCAATCTTTAAATTAAACATAGTGCTACCTATTTCTTTTTTTAGTTAATATATCCCTAAACCAACTATTAAATCTAAGCCTTTAAAATTAGGGTCTACCAAATAAAAGGTTAGATGTTTTTAGATCCTTTTCAAATTAATATATCTATAAGGCAACTATTGAATCTAAGACTTTAAAATTAGGGTCCACTAAATAAAGTGCTAGATGTGTTTAGATCTTTTTCAAATTAATATATCTCTAAAACAACTATCAAATCTAAGCCTTTAAAATTAGGATCCACCAATTTAAGGGTCAATGTTTTTTATGAGAATTTTCAGCATATTTCTCTTTTTTTTTCTTCTTATTAGCTGTAAAAGGTTTGTTATCGACTTTTAATATATAATAGATCTTAGTTTTCTTAAAAGGAGACTATCACCTATTTTATTGTATAGTATTAGATTAGATTTTCTTGATTCAACCATGCACACAACTTACTATTTTGGTTATTTGCTAGTTATATTTCTATGAATTAATTAATTAGCTAAAGTTGGGGGCATGACCATGCGTATTCCAGAAAAATGGGAGAAGTCGGCATCAGAAACTATTACTTCACCTTGCGAAATTGCTGTTCTGGATGTTCTTTTGCCCGTATTTTCTCCATTGGTAACCATCCTTGTGTGGCGAGGCTGTAATCTCCTTCCTCGTAACCTCCTCTTGTCTACCCTTTCTGAGGGGAGTAACCTCTTCTCCACTATATTGTTCCACAGAAACATCAGAGTAATTAATCAGACCACACACTAAATATAAGCACCCAAGTGAAGAAACGACACACCAGCCACTAGCCAGGAAAGTACGAATTAAGATGGTGCAGTATTACTAAATTAGTATACCTAATGCGTTTATCTTTCGTCGGAGTGCGCAGATCAATGCTATCGTCAGTCTTCATCTCCGGCGCCGTCCTCACTTCATCCACTCTATTGTCGTCAGGCTTCAGCATGAACAAAGACACCATGAACACTCGAGAAAGCTCTTGACAAATCGCCATAGCCTCCTCCTGGCCACGGCTATCCAGGGGATGGCCGAGCAATTCCAGGAGCTTGGCGTTGAGATTGTAGCCGCCGACGAGCTCCTGGGACAGTTGCTTTGCAGCCTGTTGATCAAATGCCATCTTGAATTCTGAGTTGCTGACTATAGCTAGCAATCAAAGTATTGTAGCAGTTGAGTTTGTGGCGTAGCTATGGGTCTTGGTGAAGCTAGTATTTATACAGACAGACTGCAGCGATCAACGTCCTTGAAACTACTTGAACTCTGCTCACCTTTGGGTCTGACCTGCTCAAACTCTATTCATTTATTTATGTTGATCATTGATGTCAACGGTGGGGCATTTGATTCTGGTCTTCTGACCGACGGATGCATCGACGGATTATCATAGATAAGTTGACTGGTGCATGCTCTCTCATGGTACATGTAGGAGAAATTTCGGTCTCTGCTTCTGCCCGTCAACCCATTCGTTTGACATATAGGTGAGATGTCGTAGTACTACAACTCTACAAGTTATTGCAAGCTTGCACTATAATATGTGACCAGCGCCATTTTCACACTCTTGTGCGTTGATTTTCTAACTTCACTCCCAGAAGAGACGTTTGACAGGACTCCTGTGCGGTAAAACTGGATAGAAAGATCGTTTTTGAAAAAATCTTATAGAGTTACATAAATAAATGTCTATTTAATAAAATTATAAAATAGGATTATGTCTCTGTTTGAAATGATGATATGACCATGTCGCCAGTTGGATTGGCAACAGGAACCCTATCACCAACCAAACAATATTTAATGTCTCTATCGTCATTTGAAATGACGATTTCGAAGTAAATTGTCATTCCAAATGGCGACAGAGATCCTACAGCTTTATATCGCCATTTGAAATGGTAACAGAAGCCTCCTATAAAAGCCCCAAAAATCTGCCAAAACTCACTTTTAATCCGAAAAAAAGAGAAAGATGGTAGGAAAGGGAAAAGATGAGAGGAGGAGGCTACCGAAGCATTGTCCGTCCGTAGCAGAGAAGGGGACAGAGGGAGGAGCAGATCTGGTTGCCCACATTGCAGGTACTTTTTTGTAACTTTATATTTAATTTCAAAACTCTTGTAAGTTAGCAAATAAAACTAGCAGGTCTGTAATTGAATGTATTAAATAGTTTTAGATGTATAACTATGTAGTGTAGTTTGTTGTAGTACATCTATTTGGTGTGTATAGTTTAGTTTTAGATGTGTGGTTAATCATATAGATCTATTTTATGGTGCAATACAGATATGTCATACGTAGTCAATTTCAAAATTTACTACGAACAAGGGACTATTCTGGAGGATCCCGAGGGTGTTGATTTGCATTATTTCCTTAGTGTAAAGGATGGCGCTTAAAGACCAGGACTACGAGGCATTGTCGGAAGAGGAAGGTTCGGATGACAAGGATGGTGGGAAACAACAAGCGGTTCCATCTGAGTGGAACACATACCAATTCAATAACTTCGTCATGGATGAAGGATCTCGTGTACCGTGGGAGTACCACTAGAACGAGGTCAGACAAGGAGTCATGTACAAATGCAAGGAGGCGGTGCAGGAAGCTGTGAAATTCTAGGCCATGTTGTTGCGGTAAACATTCACGGTGTGAAGTCAAACACCAGGTGGTGCTACGACATGAATTGCAAGATAGTGGGATGCCCTTGGAGAGTGCATGCTTTCCAGCCTAAGTGGGACACATATTGAAAATGCTCTATGGTAATCTCTCACACATGTGTCATCTCTGAATCACTGCAATCCCACAAGAACATGTCATCAAGCTTCATTGCAAATATCATGTACGGCGAGATTGTAGATAACCTCGATTTCAAGTCACGATCCATTATTCGGGCAATAGAGTCAAGTTTCCAGTACAAAATCAGTTATGCTAAGGTGTGGAGGGCAAAGCAGAAGGCATCGGAAGTAAGGTTCAGTAGATTCAAGGACTCGTACCACAACCTGTTCGGTCAGCTCCGAGTCATATAGGACAGGAATCCTAGTACGCTACCGAGAGGGTGTATGGTCGTGTCATCTGGACACGTACGTACTGCGGAAAGGGTGTATGAGCGCGCACCTCGTGGCTTGCCTAGACAGTGCCTGCGGGACTCCGCTTTCTGTTTCATCCGGCGTCACCTGGTGTACAACATGTACGTGGAGACGTACTCCATCCACTGGGTCATGAAGCTGTTCGAACTTCGACAGGCGGTCCTAGTGGTCTAGGGGTGTCGTTGCCTCCGAACATCCACGCGTAAGTTCATCTTGAATATAATATTTTCATCGTGTGCATTTATATTAACATTTTGTCGTGTATCTTTCCACAGGCACTCCAGGAAGGGTGTCGTAGGTAACACATCCTGGGATCAATGCATGGAGCCTTAGGTGGTGAAGTGGGCACATGCATTGGAGAACGTGGTCCAGGAGGTTGTCTTGTACAATCCGGGGACGTACGACGAGTACATCGAGTGGTACAACACTCAAATGAGAGTTCATTGCATCCGGGTAGTGGATGACCCACCGCCACATGTCGCCGCGATGACCGACACATACCCCCCACAAAGTCGGACTCTGCATTCCATCGCACGGTACGTATTGAACGGTCCGTAATGCTTATTTAGTTCTCCTGTTTTTGGGTTATAACTGGTTCTTTGTGCCTAACAGAGCGATATAACAAGGGAGGTGTACTCAGAGGCAACCTACATTCTATCCTGGATCGAGGATCGCCTGGACATGACAGTGCAGAAGCTCAGAGATGCCATGCTCCAGATCAGGGACAAGGCGAGGTGTGTCATCGAGCTAACGTCGTGTCGGAGGCCGAGGGACATGCTGGACGCACTATCATGTGTGGGCAGAGTATGTGGACGGGGGGGGCAAGCCATTGTATGTCACGCCCAATGCCCGCGATGATGGCTCCTCACCCGGACTTATCGGGTGGGTCCTCGTGGCACCGTGCCAGCAATACCCCTACTAGTTCGCAGGTACACCTAGAACAATCATGTGAGCTTGTTCCTTTTGCACCGAGTTTTTACTAACGCCAAGTTGTTCGAACAGGACCACAGTTTCATGCATTCATGGGATATGAGCACGCAGAGACATCTATTCTGATGCAACGACAAGGTTGATTATTGCTCCCCCGTCATGTATCATTTTAGGAGTTGGATTACGTTTAAATGCATAACTTACTGTTTGATAGGCATTAGCACGGCTGGGACGAAGAGCTGCCCACGCAGGAGGGGGTACAGGTCTCGGACTACGACTTTCAGGACTAGGGCATTACACCCCACCTTCATTCTAGCCTTCAGCACTTTTTCAAGCCAAATTGACCACACTCTGCCACGCTGAAAGCATCTAGGCCCCAAAAATAGTTTTGGTAATTAATGATAATATGTGAATATGGGATTAACATGTTTATTGAGTATTTACAATATTAAGTCCCATTGGTGAGTTTGATGTCTTGAAGATGCATGCTAAAGGACAATACGAAGATCTTTTGGATAAAAAACAAGATACAAGTAGTCTAGGATCCTTTTTGTGTTTTACCGGTCTTAGGAGAAATGGTTGGGAGACCGGATTATAGGTTAAAATATCGTACTATTAAGAGGGATCATGAGTAGTAGCTTGATAGCATGTTCTTGTGCCGTTTGGATCAATTTAGGATCATGCATGTATTTGAATTTGATTTTGAAAGCTCTCTATGCAATTGTCAGCACAAACGATGGTACCGGAGGTTAACTGGTGGAACTACCGCTTTGCGGTATGACCGCGCATCCCTTGGCGGTATTACCATGGGCCGTTCGGACCGTCCGAAAGTGAGATGATCATGTGGCCTAAACATGCGGTCCGAACAGCCCAATTAATCTGGACCGTCCACGTGTGCAGTTCAAACGTGTCTGTCAACTTATTTGCTGAGCGGTACGATCGCCCTTGTGAGCGGTACAACCGCAACACGGTCATTCCATTTTGTAGTTGACGGTACGTAAAATCCAGAGAGACTCCATGTAAGACCAGGAGGTTTTTGGTCATGATATTTGATGATGAATACATTGACAATAAGAAAGACTTAGTCTTGGTGTTTTAAGTTGAATACATTGTCTCTGGAACATGCTTGTGATCTTAGATGCTGACATGTTTTTGAGTTCTATTTAATTCTGTCGAAAATCAGCATTTGTCAGGTTTTGCGGTAGTACCAGCTCTGTGTCCGAGAAACTACCGTTGAGCGGAACAACCGCACAATTATTGGCGGTATGAAATTTCCTGAAGACTTGTGTTTTGGCTTTTGGATTTTCTTGAGAGCGGTAGTACCGGATTTGTATCTGCGGAACTACCGGTTTGCGGTAGGACCGCTTGTAAAGCGCGGTAGTACCGCAAGTCACTAATTCCGAACGGTGTTTTGCTCGAACCATTAGATCTTGATCTGACGGCTCATATTGAGAGGAACGTTCGGACCGTCCGAACTCTTCAAGGATTGTGAGCCTTTGATTTGAAATCTGACGGCTGATATCAAGGGAAACGTTCGGACTTGCTACAGTGCTCTTAAAATCCGACGGTTGTGAAGCGTGGTCCGATGGGCCAAATCATCTGGAGCGTCCGCGCAGCTTTGAGGTTCGTGAAACATTTTGACATACATTTGTACCGCGTTTTAGAAGTGGTAGTACCGTTTTTATTCCGGTAATACCGTTGTTTTAACGGCGGTAGTACCGCGCTAAGTTTTTCGGAGAGAGAGTGTTTCTGACAAGGTTTGATAAGTGAAAAATGGTAGTACCGCAGCTGTGGAATGGTACAACCACAGGAAGGTGATACTACAGTTTGAACGGCGGTAGTACCGCACAAAGGTATGACCGCAAGGTTGCGGTATGGAATTTCCAGAGAGCATGTTTTTGGAAGATTTTGAGATTTCCCGAGGAGCGGTAGTACCGAAGTGTTTCGAGCGGTAAGACCGCTGGTGCGGTAAGACCGCTGGTGCGGTAGTACCAGGCATGTCATGGCGGTACGACCGTTTGTGCTCTGTAAAATTGTCGTTTTGGGAATTTGGCTGAGGGTAAGTTAAATTCATGAGTGCTAATGTGTTGCATGATGCATGATAGTGTTTATGCGCGTGTGTGAACTAATGGATGGTCAAGTTGGACAACTTGTACCAAGATTTGGTTTCTTTGGTCTTTGCATGTGCAGGTTGAGCGTGAAGTCGAATCACGGTCGGCGACGAAGTTGACTCAGACTAGGATGGGGAGAATCTGAGGTCTTGCAAGTCGTGGATGTCACGAGGTGGTTTGGATTACACTGGAGCACGTGGAGATCAAATGTGGTGCACGCTGAAGCTACGGGATGAGTCCTGGAGGCTTACGCCGTGAGGAGTTTTGGATATTTTCGGTTTTGAAAAGTTTGAGTGAATTTGGTAAAACCCGTGTTGGTAAGGGTTTCGGGTCCCTTGATTTTTGGAAAGATGGATTTCGTGTTTGTTGTTGACACGGATAGAACTCTGCCTATAAAAAGAGGCAGAGGGGTGCGCCTTGTGTACGTGCTTTTGAGTGCGCTTTTGACCCGTAGCTTTCATGTTGTTTGTGTTACGGTGTTTTAGCGAAAACTGATAGGTCCTTCGATTGGAGGCTTTGAGGGGTGCTTGATGAGCGCTTTGTAGACACAAATTCAGCTTGAGAAATAAAGTTCAGATTTGCTTTACTTTGTCTCTGATTTTGTTGTTCTTGCTATGCGCCTGAGGTGGTCTTTGCTGTGAAGTTCTTCAAGAGTCATCCGAGAGGTTCCTGAAGTTCTTTCACACAAGCAGGAGTTTGAATTTGGTGATCTATTCGCTGCAATCATTCGACCCCCCCCCTTCTGATTGCCATTATGATCCTACAAGTGGTATCAGAGTGAGGTTGCAATGGCATCAGATGGAGATCACTTCTCAGGTAAGTCACCATATTTCGATGGATCTGATTACATCTACTGGAAGACACGCATGGAGGTTTTTCTACAAGCACAAGGTAATGTTATTTGGCAAAAAGTTGAAAATCCTTATGAGGTACCTGCTGTTATTACCAACAACAATACTGCTGATGTTGAAGCTAATGCTAAAGCTAGAAATATATTATTGCAAGGCTTAAGTAGAAACGAGTTTGTCAGAATTACTAATATTAAATCTGCTAACAAGATTTGGACTACACTTGCTGATTATCATGAGGGATCAAAATCGGTTAAAGGTGTTCGTCAGAATCAATTTAAAAAGGAGTATTCTAAATTTGAGATGAAACCAGGTGAATCTGTAGATACTCTTTTTGATCGCTTCAATAAAATTGTTAGTGATTTGCAATCCGTTGATGTCATATATTCTGATTCTGACAATGCTCGTCAAATCTTAAATGCTTTGGATATGACTGTCTAGGAGGTTCTAGTCACTACCATCAATCATTCTGTTAACATGGAAACACTCACCCTGAATGATCTTTATTCCAAGATGAAAACACATGAGATTGATATTTTGGCGGGATAAATAAGTCAAATTCTTTGGGTTTAGTGACTAACCAAACCGATGACTCATCTAGTTCTTCTAGTTTTTCTTTGTCTGCTTTGGGAGCTATTTCAGATGAACAATTGGAGGAAATTCCAGAAGAGTAGCTTGTACTCTTCTCCAACAGGGTGTCTAAAGCAATCAACAATATCAGATCAAGGAGGAGAGGAGGTCCAATTAGACGCTTTGAATGTGGTAAGTTAAACCACATAAAGGTGAATTGTCCCAAGCTGAGAGGTAAGGAGACCAAAGATGACAAAGCACCATTTCGGCGGCTCAAAATTCAAGTTTGATTCAAGCAAGAAGCAAAATTATCGAAGGCGGTCAACAAGGTGCTCTCAAAGACTTGAGGAGATTGGATTGAGTGATGTTGACTCGAAAGTGACAATGAGGATGATAACAAGAAGGCAAAAGAGGTGGACTTCACAGGATGTGCTTTATGGCAAGCAAGTGAAGAACTTAATAGTGATGATCTCTCAAATGACCTCGATGAGGTAAAAGCGTCTTATCTTGATTTATCTCGTCTTTGTGCTTAAATTAACAAATGAGCTTAAAAAATACAAAAAGAAAGTAAAGAAACATGACCTTGTTGTTGATAGCTTGAATTCTGAAATTGTTAAACTTAAGGCTGCTATTCCTGATGATGAATCTTGTGAATCATGTCAAGTTTTGCATTCTGAATTGAAGTTTGCTAGATCAATACATGCTAAATTTGATGAACTAAAACTGGCGCATGATTCTTGTGATGAAAAACTGAAACTTGCATGTGTTGAAATTGAAAAACTCAAGTCTAGTTCAACTTGTTTAGAGTCAAGTATTTTGAATGCTCAAATTAAAACTTACTCTAATTGTGAACTGCTAGAAGCTAGACTAAAGTCATCTCAGGAATCCATACAATAAATGCTTTATCATGAGACACTTTCTTGCACTAACTGTCCCAAACTCACAACTGAGATAGAAGCTTTGACTAGGCAATTAAATGAATTTCTTTGAAAAAGAAAAATTGGCTCGATCTAGTACTTCTAAGAAAACCTTGAATGGATCATTAAGTGCACAATCATCCTACTCGAGCTAAAGAAATTGAATATCTTAAGGACACTTTGGAGATATTTTCTTTTGGTAAGAAAAATCGAACATGATTCTAGACAGATCAAAAGTAAGTACTAAAAGCCAAGGTCTAGGATTTAATGTTGTTGAACATGCTAAGAATCAACCTCCTAAAATTCTTAAGCTTCTTGAACATGGAAAGTTTGAAATAGAATCTGAACCTAAACAAGTTTTATTTAAATCACTGGTTTTGCAAAGGATCCTTCTATCAAAGTGAGTCTCAGAAAAGAAAAAGCGCAACTTCTTATCAAGACAAATATCAATGTATTCCTTTGTGGAAAAGAAGGGCATTTGGTTCAGTTCTGTTTTTGAAAAGCAAAGAAAGAAAAGAGAGACAGGCTAAGAAAATATTTTCAAGTCCCTTATCATCATTTTGTCTCTACTAAACAGACTGTTGCAGGTTCTACACAATCGGTCAGACCGGCATCTAGACAACGGTCTGACCGCCAGTGTTCAAAAAACAGAAATGCTTTTGTTGTTCCTACTCGTTGTGTATCACAGTATTGGGTTCCTAAATCATGTCTTACTAACCCTAGTACTGTGAGACCAATACTCTCTTAATGTAGGTACAGCTATTGAGGAAGGGGAACATATGGTTAGTAGACTCAGGATGTTCCAGGCACATGACAGGTGATTCAAAATGGTTCTCCTCCCTCACTAAGGCATCCAGTGATGAATTGATTACTTTTGGGGATGCTTCAACAGGAATTGTGATGGCAAAAGGTACAGTGCGGGTTAATGACAAATTCATACTCAAAGATGTTGCTTTGGTAAGTAAATTGAAGTACAACTTGCTTTCGGTTTCACAATTGATAGAAGAAAATCTTGAGGTAAGCTTTAAGAAACATGCTTGCAGAAAATCCTGCGGTAAACATTCACGGTGTGAAGTCAAACACCAGGTGGTGCTACGACATAAATTGCAAGATAGTGGGATGCCCTTGGAGAGTGCATGCTTTTCAGCCTAAGTGGGACACATATTAAAAATACTCTATGGTAATCTCTCACACATGTGTCATCTCTGAATCACTGCAATCCCACAATAACATGTCATCAAGCTTCATTGCAAATATCATGTACGACGAGATTGTAGATAACCTCAATTTCAAGTCACGATCCATCATTCGGGCAATAGAGTCAAGTTTCCAGTACACAATCAGTTATGCTAAGGTGTGGAGGGCAAAGCACAAGGCATCGGAAGTAAGGTTCAGTAGGTTCAAGGACTCGTACCACAACCTATCCGGTCAACTCCGAGTCATACAGGACATGAATCCCGGTACGCTGCCGAGAGGGTGTATGGTCGTGTCATCTGGACACGTACGTACTGCGGAAAGGGTGTATGAGCGCGCACCTCGTGGCTTGCCTAGACAGTGCCTGCGGGACTCCGCTTTCTGTTTCATCCGGCGTCACCTGGTGTACGACATGTACGTGGAGACGTACTCCATCCACTGGGTCATGAAGCTATTCGGACTTTGACAGGCGGTCCTAGTGGTCTAGGGGTGCCATTGCCTCCGAACATCCACGCGTAAGTTCATCTTGAATATAATACCCCTACTAGTTCGCAGGTACACCTAGAACAATCATGTGAGCTTGTTCCTTTTGCACCGAGTTTTTACTAACGCCAAGTTGTTCAAACAAGACCACAGTTTCATGCATTCATGGGATATGAGCACGCAGAGACATCTATTCTGATGCAACAACAAGGTCGATTATTGCTCCCCCGTCATGTATCATTTTAGGAGTTGGATTATGTTTAAATGCATATCTTACTATTTGATAGGCATTAGCATGGTTGGGACGAATAGCTTCCCACGCAGGAGGGGGTACAGGTCTCGGACTACGACTTTCAGGACTAGGGCATTACACCCCACCTTCATTCTAGCCTTCAGCACTTTTTCAAGCCAAATTGACCACACTCTGCCACGCTGAAAGCATTTAGGGCCCTAAAAATAGTTTTGGTAATTAATGATAATATGTGAATATGGGATTAACATGTTTATTGAGTATTTATAATATTAAGTCCCATTGGTGAGTTTGATGTCTTGAAGATGCATGCTAAAGGACAACATGAAGATCTTTTGGATAAAAGGCAAGGTACAAGTAGTCTAGGATCCTTTTTGTGTTTTACCGGTCTTAAGAGAAATGGTTGGGAGACCGGATTATAGGTTAAAATGTCGTACTATTAAGAGGGATCATGACTAGTAGCTTGATAGCATGTTCTTGTGCCGTTTGGATCAATTTAGGATCATGCATGCATTTGAATTTGATTTTGAAAGCTCTCTGTGCAATTGTCAGCACAAACGATAGTACCGGAGGTTAACTGGTGGAACTACCACTTTGCGGTATGACCGCGCATCCCTTGGCGGTATTACCATGGGCCATTCGGACCGTCCGAAAGTGACATGATCATGTGGCCTAAACATGCGGTCCGAACAGCCCAATTAATCTGGACCGTCCACGTGTGCAGTTCAAACGTGTCTGTCAACTTATTTGCTGAGCGGTACGACCGCCCTTGTGAGCGGTACAACCGCAGCACGGTCATTCCATTTTGTAGTTGACGGTACGTAAAATCCAGAGAGACTCTATTTTGGTTGAAATTGTAAAACCCTTGGAACGGTAGTACCGCCGTTGTTTAAACGGTACTACCGCTCTAACGATACTTTCGGAAAGTGGAGCGGAACGTATTTTCCAGAGAAATCCTTTTTGGAGCTCTTGTGCTCCCTTGGCAAACGGTAGTATCGGGTGTTTCTTGGCGGAACTACCGCTTAGCGGTATGACCGCACTTCCTTTGGCGGTACTACCGTAGGCCGTTCGGACTGTTCGAAAAACTCAAAATCGTGTGGTTTAAACGTGCGGTCCGAACAACCCATTTCATCTGAGCCATCCACGTGGCAAGGTTGTTGGGTGAGCTGGTTCAAGTCAGGGTTGCGGTAGTGCCAAAACTTTAATGGCGGAACTACCGTTCCACGGTCGTTCCGAATTTGATGTGGCAGTACGTAAAAACCAGAGAAGTACCCCTTTCAACTGAGTTTGGAAACCCTGTGAACGGTAGTACCGCTCCTTTATGTGGTACGACCAAGCTTAGCGGTATGACCGCATGATAATTGGTGATAGTACCGCGCCGCGTTTAAAACAACTATGTCAGAGAAAGGTAATGCTCCTGTTGTAGCCGTTACAGAGCGGTTGGTAGAATGCAGTAATACCGCACCTTGGTTGGCGGTAATACCGCATTTCGCTGAAAAGCTGGGTTGTCTCTCATAACGGTTGGATTTCGTTGTGGGGGTTATAAATACCCCTCCACCTACTCTAGGACAGAATGCAACACTTCATTTAACATCCTTAGAGCCTTGTGCATCTTCTCAACACCTAGAACACTCTTGTGCATTCATTGTGAGGTGGTTGAGTTCATTCAAGTGCATTCACTTATTCTAGTTGATCTATTTGCACTTGAGTGCCATCAAGCGAAGGTCATCGATTTATTACTCTTGGAGTTTTGCTGAACTCCTAGACGGCTTGGTGGTGGGAGCATTGTGATCTCTTCAAAATTAAATTCTAAGTGCATGCAAGATCCTATATTGATCCAAATGGCACAAGAACATGTTATCAAGCTACTAGTCAAGATCCCTCTTAATAGTACGGCATTTAACCTAAAATCCGGTCTTCCATCCTTTTCTCCTAAGACCGGCAAACATAAAAAGGATCCTAGACTACTTGTACATTGTCTTTAAACCATATTGATCTTCATGTTGTCCTTTAGCATGCATCTCCGAGTTGTCATAAACACCATTGGGGCTTAACCTTGTAAATACTCAATAAACATGTTAATCCCATATTCATATATTGTCATTAATTACCAAAACATTTTTAGGGGCCCAGATGCTTTCACCGGCTTAATGTTGGTGGTACTACCGCTTAGCGGTATGACCGGGATAGTGGTGCGGTACTACCGCAACCCGGTCGTCCCGAAGATTAGTTGGCAGTACGTATTTTCCAGAGTGACATCGTTTTTGGTTTGGTTGCTCACCCGATGAGCGGTAGTTCCGGATTTACTTAGCGGTACTACCGCATCGCGGTATGACCGCATTCCTTCTGCGGAACTACTGCACCCCGGTGTTACCGAAATGTCAGCGATACATTTTTTCCAGTATGTACCCCTTTTGGATTTCAAAGGGGAGCGGTAGTACCGCTCTTGGGTTTCGGTATGACCGTAAAGCGAAACTACCGCATCTTACATGGCAGTAGTACCGCGATGAAATTTCCAACGGCTATGTCAGAGCAGTTAATGCGTCTGCACTAGTCGTTACTGTGCATTTTGGGTAGGTGCGGTTGTACTAGCCATTGCATGGCGGTACTACCGTATTTGCTAAAAAGTTAGGGGTTTTGCCTCCAACGATCGTATTTGTTTATGGGGGGTATAAATACCCCTCCACCTGCTCAAGGATCGGGTGAGAGATTTCATTTAACATCTTTGAGTCTTAAGCACACTCTCTATACCTCCAATTCACTTGTTGCATTCATTATGAAGTAGTTGAGCCAAAATTCAAGTGCTTTCGTTCTAGATTGATCCTTAGCACTTGTTTGCCGTCAAGCGAAGATCGGGGTTCATTACTCTTGGTGTTTGCCAAACACCTAGACGGCTTGGCGGGAGTTCACATGATGATCTCTTCAAGAAGATTGTGAAGAGGCCCGATGCCAATTATGAGTGGTTCGGTGTTCACCATCTCTGGAGCGGAGAAAGAACAACCACTAGTGATCGAGGGAAGGCTTAATTTGTGGAGCTAGCTTGATTAGTTCAAGCATCCTCAATGTGGGCTAGTAAATTCCGGTAAGTTTTCGATACCACAGGAAAAACTTCATCGTCTCCTTTGTGGTTTATTCTTGTCTTTACTATTTTCGCATTTACATTTATAGCTATTATCTTGTGTAGAATTGCTTAGCTAGAATTGTATCTAGTTTAGACTTAGTCTTAAATTGTCTAAAATTGATAATTAGTCAAAAGTTTAAAAACCTCCTATTCACCCCCCCCCCTCTAATCGGTTATCCTTGATCCTACAGCCTTGCCGTCGCAAACCCATGGCCAACTGGAAGATCTCGAGCCCTGGTAAGCAGAGTGTTCGACCTATGTGTTGTCCCCCCTTCTTGTTGTCAACTAGCTGTTCTTGATTTGTGATGTGACAAGCAAACATGCTCAAGATCTACTCGATCCTATACAAAATTCAGTTCTTGATTCATCTCATTCTGGTAGAAGAACCAGTTCTTGATTGTAACAAGATTTGCTCTGCTCACTCTATTCTTGGATATGGCTATTGAACATTTGAACTCATGTGTTCTTGGGTGTGTTGTTCCAGGCGACAGCCCAGATGAGGTGAGAGCGAGGCTCAAGTACTGGGCGTGTGTTCTTGGATATGGCTATTGAACATTTGATCTCATGTGTTCTTGGATTGTTCTTGGATTTGAATATGCATGGATTTTAACTCATGTACTCTCAATTTTGATCACCAGTGAACACGTGCATGCGATCTGTCAAGTTGCCTAAAAATTGCATTGCATCGTCATTGTCAACACAATCAACACAAGCTTACACGCATCTTATTGTCGAATCTTGTTGATGCGTATCGGGAGTTTTGCCACGATGTTTGGAAGCGAGGAGGATGGGAGAGACGAAGAGGGTCAAGGGATGCTAATGCCACTACCCATTTCAAATGTTTCACTCATATGAATCCTTGATCCGTCGTATAGCTGTTCATCTAAACAACATGTATAATCTATTCTTAATTCAATGAAAAAATAACAATATCATTCCATGTTGTGATATACCTTCGTTTCTTTTGTCTCTGTTCTTCGACATGCTGCTATGTGCTAGCTACTTCGGGTGTGAGTGGAACGGGGCTGGGATGTGCACGGTAACAGAAGGGTAAAACAGACATTTCGCGTGGCTGGTAACAGGAAAACAGGAACATATGATTAAAATAATGCAAATAGAGGGTAAATAACGAAGAAACTGACTAACTGGAGGGCAAAAATACATTACATTGGGAAGGAGTGTAGTTTTTGAATACCAATTTAAGCTGAGGACAAATAATAAATTCCCCCTGCTTAAATGCGCAAGTAAACATACATCCATCTGTACGTCTTTGTGAGAACCCGCATAATTAAGACTAAGCTAATTAACAGTAATTGGTAATTAGCTTAAGTAAAAATCTCATTAAACCAATGTCAAGCATAATCTCAGTTAATTTTAAACCACACAATCAAACAATGGACATTATAAATTGTGCATTTATCATTCCACATCACAGTTTATAACAGTCCGTTTACAAATCAGAATTAAAATATTACAACCCAAATTCTTGTTACAAATTTATTCTATAACTCAATAATGGATGCAAGATTAATTTTACAAAACAATTACAAGAATTAAATAAAATACAGTTTCATATGCTTGCATCCATTTTCATCGGAGATTTCCTTGCCTCCTCGTCCAACCATTCTACACATTTCCTGGTTATGCAACATAGAACTCGAGGCGTAGTTAGCAAATACCGAAAACAGAAATCTTAGTTAGATCGAAGAAAGGTTGCCGTCAGAATTTCTCGTAGTACAATAGGATTTCCATATCAACCTAGGTCAACCAGTCCCTCGATCACCAAGGCACCCTGACCAACCTGAGTTAGTCGGCTCCTTTAGTAATCAAGGTATCCAAATCAACCAGAGTCAATAGATACCTTTTACTTCCACGGATCTCATCATCCGGCATTCCGAAAGCCCAACACCCACCTTTCCAGTTTGCCTCAAACACATTAGAATCCAACAAAGCATTCTCATTCATTTCCGCCCTCTGTTTAATACATCATCGGGCAACCGAAGCCAACCTCCACAACATATTATTCCAACCAACCGAAAAGCCCACATTGGTAGCCACATAATCAGTTATACCAAATATTTAGCTCATATGCCTCACAATGGAAAGCCAACCAAGAATAGGAGGGAATAGGAATTAGGATAAATAGGATGTGGTAAATAGGAATAGGAAGGCCGTAAAAACAAAATTACCACACCAAAGGATGAGATCAACCAGCAAGGATAAGATCACCCACGCAGCCAAGCCTTTCCCCCATTCCCATTCTCATTCTCACAGCCACAAGAGAGAGAGAGAGAGAGAGAGAGAGAGAGAGAGAGAGAGAGAGAGCAAGCCTGGAGCTTAGCAGCAAGCCACTGGTGGGAAGGGGAGGCACAAGGGCAAGGAGCACCGGCGTGTGGTCATCAACCTCACGGCGACAACCAGCACAGCCAAGGCAACCATCTAAGCCCCAGTCAAAACCCAGAAGGTAGCCATCTTCCCCACCAATCCATCCATTTTCTACACAATCAGTATACATTAATTTTGAGCCATAAGCATGCAAACCTCAATCATCATCTCACCATAGTCATCCCTCATGAACATCCATAGCCCACTGTTCTTTGCATCACAAAGCATGGGAGGGTGAAGGGTAGAGAGGAAGGGTGAGGATACCTCAATGCATAGGTAGCACCATTAGTAGCTTTCCCTCATCCGAATGCATCCTTTGTGCATCAATCATGTAAAATCAAAAGTTAATCAACCAACATCAGTAGAATGTAAGAATAACAAGTTGTAATTAGAGAAAGCAGAGAGGGGGTAGAGAGCAAGAACCGACGGCGGCGTGAGGCTGCCCGCAGAGAGAAAGCCAAGGCGGCTGCCTTCCACCACGCCGAGGGGAGGACGCGCACAACGGCGACAGCGTGGCCCCGAGGAACCGAGGGCGGTATGCAGGCCCTGTGGGCGGCGAGCCGAAAGCAAGAGGGAACCGAGCAGGTCATGTGATGGACATGGCAAGGCGGCAGAAGGAGGAGGTGGCGGGAGAGGAGGCGATCAAGGTGGAGGGCACAAGACCAAGCGCGCCTCATGCAAAGACAGACCAAGGGAGAGCGGCGGCACCAAGCATCGAGCCGGCCATGGAGAGGAGGCGCTGGGAGAGGGGCGGCAGGGCTGAGGGCGGCACCGGAGGCGAGGCCGGGCTCAAGGCCGGCGGGTACGCCATGGGGAGCGGTGGCTCCACTGGAGGGAGGAGGAGAACTTTAGAGGAGAGGAGTGGATTTGGGGGAAGTGGATTTGTGGAAGAAGCTGGGTAGACAGGGCAATGGATAAGGGGAGAGAGAGAATAGGGGTAGGTGGAAATTAGTGAGAGGGTAATTAGGGAAAGAAATAAGATTAGTAGGAGATTAGAGAGCAAGATTTAGGAATCAGGTAAAAAGGAATTCCTAATAAGTATAGCTAGTAGCATATTTAGCAGTAAGCTTAAGCGCTAGTGGTATTAAGGGTCAATGCCGTGTAATGGTGGAATCAAATAAATGATTAACGCCATATACGGGTAGATAACAGTAATTCAACGGGTGATATAAAAGTCCGAAAACGCGTAAAAATTAATCTAAGATTTTTGCAAGTAGTTTAAGTTACTGATAGAATTTCCTAAATTAGATAATGATCAGTCGCAATTAGATGGGCGTAGTTGCATGCGAATAAATGTAGCGTTCCATTTTCATACGCTTAAATGCATGTTTAGGCGAACTCGATCGCAGAGTAGTTGGACTAGGACACCCGCGGTTAGGGAGTTCTAATTTCACGGGAGGTCCAGAAAAATGTTATGAAATTTAGAATATGCCAAAAATGAAATTATGCTAATTGAATTAATTTGAAACGGTCCCGGGTATTTATAGAAAATCAAATAATCGCATACTGTTGTAATTAAAATATTTAATTAGAAGTTTTGCCGAGTAGACGTTAATAGGTTTAATAATTTGTGCGTGTGAGTAGTATTTCTATTCTCGTTAGTTTAAAAACAAACTTAGGCGATTATGTGTAGTTTTCTCTTCGAGCAATTAATTTGAGTATCCTCAATACTAACTCTAGAATCGATATTCTAGAACGACCATAGTTGGGGAGTGCTAACTCAACGGGGTTTTGAAACAGTCATTAAATTAAAATCTGCTAACAAAATGATTCATTCGGCTAGTATGCACATAGTCGCACATACTATTGCTAAGTATGTAATTATGTATTTATTACTTCACACCCTCGTATAAATTGCAACGGGTGAACCAACAGGAGTAACTAGTATCGATTTCGTCGACGACGATCTTTCCTACAATTCCGCAGGCAAGCTACTCCCTTGTTCATTAACATAGCTATATTAAATGTAAACCGTATATTGCTCTATCTTATATGTATTGCATCAAAACTATTTTTCAAAAAAAATCAATTCGAATGAATGAGATGGAAACGAAAAGATAAGAAAGATAAAAGAGATGAAGGAATTAAGAAATGAGAAAGAAAGAGATGAAAGCATAGTAATATTACTGGCTTGGTAAAAGGGGGCCCAGGTGAGGAAACACGATGATGATGATGATGATGATGAGGCAAGAGGTGGGCCCCTTTTTACGGGTGGTTATAATATAAGGACAAACAAAACTCTTACTCGGTCAGAGGCCGTATTTTAAGTGCCAACCATTTTCCCGTTTCGGCGGGCAGAAAATGCTACCTCTTTACGTAATTACATTCTCCACAACGGGTAGCAAGGTGGAGTGTTGGGTATTGGGCAGATCCGACCCAACCAACATTACCGGAAACTCGGTGGATGACGGAGGTCACGTCTCTGGACACCGACGGAAAGTAATGGGTGGAGACTTAATCACGTAAATGGAAAACGTCAGATTCGAACTCGAACCGCATCTAAGGAAATCTTTGGGGACTGGCTCATTTAGAGTTCAGAATTACTATTGGTAAAGTGGTACAAGCTGCAAGATGCTATATCAAATCATGAATTCATGCCAGTCTCCTGGATTGGAGTCTACGGGAACCGCCAGGGGTCTTTCTTCTCTCCGAGTAAACAAGTAGTCTCTTCAGAAATAAAATTACAACCTAAGTTTTGAAAGCTATTTTTAGAATAAGAGAAGAGGTAGGAATTTTGATAAGGACGAAGTTTAGAGTCATCAATTGCATTTTAGCTATTAATGCTTGCTGAGTACACTATAGTACTCACTCTTGCTATCTCTCCCTTTGCTTAGATCCTTGTCCGGCCGGGATCTATCCCGAGTGGGATGAGGGGTTTGCAGGTACCGAGAATGCCGCTAGCAACCAGGGTGTTGGCCAGGAGGGGCATAGCGTGGAGGACGCGAGGAGCAAATAGGTGGCCGTTACTTCAGGGCAAGCGAGAGAAGCGAAGGAGCTCCCTTTTGTAGTTGTGTAATATTTGTATTAAGAACCATAGCCTTGCTGGCTACTACTGCAATAAAGATGTACAGTTTCTATTTTATTGTTCTGCTGCGTTATCTCTGACAAATGGCTTACTATTTGTTAGAGCAGTGTTCTACTGGGCAAACGAATAGTAATCCGTATGCCTAAGTGTAATTACCCTTGAGGTAATGACACGGGGCGTCACAGTCTTCCACAAAGAATATACTACTACTTAATTCCTGATCAAAATGATGACAGTTTTAAGTTCGTGACTCGTGTGAATGCATGCATTTACAGTACGTTACACACTCGATCAGCAATTATCGTCACCATCATTACCATTATCAGGGAGATACACATGGTCGCCGAAGTGTACATGGTCATCCAAACCATATCTGAACGAGTCCCACGTCGAAAACATGTCACCTCCATCGGTTGTCGACGGCGGCGGCGCTGGCAACGGCTCGGACGGGAACGATGACGACGCTGCCGGCGGCAGCTCGGAAGGGAAGGCAGGCTGCTCGTGCAGCTGGCTGTTCGAACCAAAGCTCAGCATCAAGAACGGCCTCCCGGGCGTAGGTTGGTAGTGGCGTTCTTTCTCCAGCTGTTGCGCGTCGCCGTGGCCGCTGGTGGAGTCGAACCTGAGCAAGAACGCGTCGCTCGCGGGGTCCGGCGGCTCGGCCACGACATCGAGAGTCGGGACGGGCGCGGTGTTGCACGTGTGCTCGTACGTGTAGGTGACCTTGAACAGCGGCGGGTCGTCGTTGTTCTCCTGTTGCACCAGCTTCGAGGCAAGGCATTGTTTGTCTTCACGGTAAGAGCATCTGTAATATAGCCTGCAGTGCCATTGTGCCACAAGCATGCATGAGTTTTATTTGGCTTTGTGCATTTTGTTAGTGAACCTCCTGATTTAGTTGGTTTTGATCTCTAAAGTTGTTTGGTACCATTAATTGTGCGATGCGGCCTAACCGTACACGATATTTCAGTAGAAATATTCATATATGAATAAGGGTATCGATAAAATTAGTTTGAACAAGTCTACTTAAGCTCCGTTTTGCATTTCGACGGCTTTTTCAAAGTAACTAGCCGATTGACCCATGCAATTGCACACTTTGGTATAGTATAACTTTACGCAATTCCAAATTTTAATATTTATATTTTGCAATCTAAATTCCAATTTGGAATATTTGATTTCATAATTAATTAGCAAATTTTATTTTCATATCTCTTGAGAGGTGGGTCCATCAAGCAAATTTACACTATCAACCTTTTAATTAAACGTAATGTTACATATTTCTTTTTTTCAAATTAATATAATTCTAAACTAACTATTGAATCTAAGCCTTTAAAATTAGGGTCCACTAAATTAAGGGTTAAATGATTTTTTAGATTTTTTTTCAAATTAATATATATCTAAGACAACTATTGAATCTAAGTCTTTAAAAATGGGTTCATCAATTTAAGGGTCAGATGTTTTTCTTTTTTCTTAGAATTTCTGGCATATTTCTATTTTTTTTCTTAGCAGCCGTAAAAGCCATGCCATCGACTTTTAATATACAATAACTAGTCCACTGGTTGCACAATTGCGTTTTTTGGTGTTGTATAGTATAACTTTATATAATTCCAAATTTCAAAAATTATATTTTGCAATCTAAATTTGAATTTGGGATATTTGATTTCACATTCAATTAGCAGATTTTATTTTGATATTTTTCTCCTTATGTGTGAGAGGATTGAGAGGTTGGTCCATCGAGCAAATTTACACTCACGGCCTTTGAATTAAACATAGTGTTATCTTTTTTCAAATTAATATATCTCTAAACCAACTATTGAAGCTAAGCTTTTAAAATTAGGGTCCACCAAGTTAAGGGTAAGATATTTTTTGTCTTCTATTTTTTGTGTAATTAAAATGACTAATTCGGAGCATTTTTTATTAAAATATTTCTGGAATCGGTAAAAATTATCGTAACTAATTTTTTTCAAAGCGCGACACAACACAACAACTGTACAAAGTAAATTTCTCCCAATTAATGAATGAAATTACCTATGACTTCACCTCACTGCTAACAGTCAACAGGTAAATTACCTAGGGAAGGCAGAGTCCTTGATGTTCTTCTGGCCGTACTTTCGCCACAGGTGACCGTCAAAATGAGGCGTGAACGTATGTTTGACCCATGAAGGTCTATCCTTCCTGCAGCAATATTCCAGAACTATATAGGTCAAATAGAATGAATTAGGATTTGCAGGTGCTCCATAAATTGTAGGGCTTGTGTAGGATGCAATAAGAACAGTATAGGAAAATATTTAAATAGTATAGTAATGTACAACAAAGACTGAAACAACACAGGGGAAAAAAATAGCAATCAGTATATATTTAGGTGGTTGATAGGAAATATACTTCAATTTGAACAGAGAGATAACTCGTACAAGCCTAAAAGGAAAATTATATATGTGAAATTAGAAGTCATGTTAATTTTCCACCAATTCTTTTTTGAAGATATACTTCAATTTTTTTAAAAAAAAGAGCCATACGACATAAATTTCGTAGAAGTTCTAAAAGGTCAGTCATTTTTCTTTCAAACACCCGGGTACGCAAATTTCAATATGATTAGAATATCCTCCAAAATTCTTGTCATTAGTGGTTTTTCTTTCAAACACCCGGATCCTCTGAGTGAGGAAGGAAAGTCACGGCGTGACGTGAGGCCTCAAATCCACCGTTCACGAGCATCTAATGTTGTGTATTTCCTGAGCCCACCCCCCAACTCGTCTTTTCCCATCTTTTATCGTCTTTCTTGCCGAAGCGGAGAGCTCACCGGTGAGGACGGTCAGAACTGCGGAAGCCACTGACCACCAAGGCACCAACCCAACACAGCACGACACACAAGCCTTTCCGCCTGAATCCATCCATTAATTGTACCAGCTAATTATACTAGCCTCAAGACCTATCAAAATCCATGCATGCTGGTAGAAGTAGCAGTAAACTAGTATACTACTAGACACTAGTACGTGCGCGAACGGGTCAGAGAGAGAGGGAGGGAGGGTGAGTCTGAGTCGGGAAGCGGCGGCGATTTGAGTGCGACGGCCTGCAGCTAGCGCCGGCCAGGAGTCGCTCGGCATGGCCCCAAGCTGACTCACGCACGGCACGGGGAAAGACAATTTGGGGGAGGAGTGTGAGGAAGACCGCTGCTCTATACCTTGCGTTTGCTCGTCAGTGTGCATGACCTCGCTCTGTTAGATTAATTCTGATTTAAATCTGATGATCAAAACTAACAGGATCGTATATGTGGTAATTGCAACACTCAAAAAATCTGTAAACGCGGAAGCGTACCTGATGATGATGCTATTACCGTTGAAGAATTGATCTGAAGTAGTAGATGAACAATCGTTCTGTCTACCTAGGGTTTGGTCTTTTCCAACAAGAGGTAAGCCACAAACTCTAACTAAAGATGAGGATAGATAGTATGACATAAGTTACCCTGCTGGGAGGATCTGACCCCTATTTATAGTCTTTTGGCATAAAATCATATCCCGTTCCATAGAGATAGATTCCAAATAGCTCTCTACACAGATTTAAAATACAATATCCGCCTGGGTGGAGGATAAACGCCTCCAGTGGAGAAAGCTCTTCCGGCATCCTCGCGCGTGTGACCGGCGGAGCACCGCGCGGATCTATTCGTCCTCCCAAAGCATCGAGAACAGCCATCCGAGTGGAAGGAACAACATCCAGAGTCCTAGTCAGCGAGGAAGACAATGAAAGATGGTAGAAGTTGGGGTGGGGTCAGGCAATACGCCACGTTAGATGCTCGTGAGCGGTAGATGTGAGGCCGAACATCACGCCGTGATTTTCCTCCCTCAGTTCAGAGGATCCGCGACCCTGAACGGCTGAACCATATACATCTGCATTGGGAACACTTGAGCTTTGAATTAGTGCATCTGAAGTTGCACGGTCGTCTCTTGTCTGCACGATTGCTGGAGTATTTGCTAACACCTCGGTAAAAAAGAACGACACCACGTGCATGGCAGAAGGACCCAAGGTCAAGAATACATGAACAATACATGTAAACTTGAGAAACGAAACAAGGAGATACATGTATGTATGTTCCAATAGATACGCAAATCTACACAAATGGCCCAAAAGATGATTCATGCGGTGAGAGGGAGAGAGAGAGAGAGATCTGTGTCATATATTAATTAGTTGGTAAATGTCCACCTAATTGGGTTCGCACAAACGCGTCCATGAGACAGGAAGAATCTAGCATAACTAATGAAGATTCTTTGATCAGATAGATTCAGAAATGCTTCTTTTCATGCGATCGAGAGTGGATGAACATGGAGGCATTAAAGCGCATACAAGCATATTTATGCATGAATCGCCAAGATCTCTCTCCAACTAAAATGCATGGTTATTGGCTACATTCTACATACAGTTGATAACTGCTATATATGATGGCCATGATGGGTTTGCCTGCATGAGTCACAACTTCTAACAGGCTTAGCCATGCAACATCTTTTATGGAGATGGTGATTGGTTTCCTGACCTACATGAGTGAGCCAGGCTATATATGTATGTTTTTTTCTGAGAATCTCTATGTATGGGTTTCAAAAGTAGTTCGGTGGGCTTGGTTAATTGGGTGGGATGCTCAAAATGAGTGTATAAGTTAGCCTGTAATTAGAGGAGTGATTAATACATATAAAGCATTTGTAGTATGGATTAAAGATTGTTAAGGTAGAATAAGGACACTAAAGTGCAATGAGATATAGAGCTTTGAAAATGTTTTTCCACGTCTACATTTTCTACATGCATTGCATGCCTCACTGCTGCATGCAACCAAACAATATATACCAAATAACACCTACCTGCATCACTCATCCTTTTCCAATAAAAGAAACCAGGCCCCGGGTTGTATTCATCCGGGCCTGTGTATTTTACGAGTGCCTAAGCCTATAATAAGCTACATGATAACCATACTAGACAATGTTCGACAATATCAGAGCATTGCGTGATGAAACTTGAATTGATCATTATTGCACTAATTGTGAATCTTGGCTAAGTATAAAATGAGTTGGGTTATTATGGAGCTAGCGATATATAGATTACTAATAGATAGGTTACGTAAACAGATCCTCTGTCCTCAACACAAGATGGTAATCAAGCGTATCATTTAACTACTGTCGGCTATTTATATACACCGATGCATGATCTACTAACTCTTCCCAAGAAAGATGCAGTTAACCGATCATGTTAATTTGGTTAGGCGATGAAGGAAATGGTGCTTCAAAATACTCATAGCAACAAACTAAGAAATCAATTTACACAAGAGAAGGAGAGTTGGAGAATCACAAAACTACAATCAAGGTATAGATGGATCAACAGGAAATGACACCGGCACTACTAGACTACTTAAGGAGATACAAATGATAGGACGTATACATGTGCTTGGAAACATCTTAAACTAGAAAGGAGAAATGGTTCACAACATGTTTAGGCTGCATGAAAACATCGCTGCCGACCATGCATATGCTTGAGGCTTCTGTCCTTATTTACCCTTTTGAAAAGGAATTAAAGCATATGCTTGAGTCATAAAATACTAATTATGGACTTTTATTTGGAAGAGAGAGAAAATCACAAGTGGATACAGTATAGTGATGTAATATGACAATATCACAAATGGGTATGTTGAGTCTTTTGTTTTGTTTCTTATAAGCTAGCATGCTTAAAATGTGCAGGAAGCACTTCCATTTAGTACTAGTAATCTAGGGTTCTCGAGCAATATATATATGGAGCCCTCCACTATGGCAAAAGATAAAAGTATAGGTAAAGAAAAGGGGAGAAAATATGACTCCGGGTTCCAAAGCCTCGCAAAGAAATGGCCTTCATTGGAAGGAGGAGAATATGCATCTTCTTGGGAAATTATGAAGAATTTCCAGAAATGGCTTGCTAGCATATACTCCGACATGACAGCAACAAGTTTTCTCAACAATCCGTGGTTGTCCTTTTACTGTTGTATTGCGGAATCTCCATACAAACTTCGAGCAAAATCATGTCATGTGCATTTCGGATTTTACCTCAGCCCATGAAATATAGCTCGACTCAGAAATAGGACTACTCACATCACAGGAGGAAAGATGAAACAAAGGAAAAAACTAATGGGCATTGTATGCAATTATGCATCCGTTTAATTGACCTTTTCATTCTGCTGTTTTAAGTTCTGCAGACGCGCTAGCTATTACTTTCAAACATCAGTGTTTTGGGCAGGAAGACTCAAAATTTCTAGAGTTGAATTTCTTTTTAGTAGTAGCTAAAACCCAAGTAGTAATATAGTACAGCTAGATCCTACCATCGCCTGTTTCTGACCATGTTAATGTTTCCTCTTTATTAATTTGTCTTGAACTTTACCCTTATTGGCAATTTGGCATACAACCGAGGAAGGCGGAAATGCCTCTACACATTTTGACAGATTTAGTACACGAGCAAGAGAAAGCTAAAACTGTGCAAGACACAGAACGCAAATCCAACAGGCAGTTTCAGGATCTGCTTCAGAATCAACCCATCCCAGGGCAAAGAAGAGAAGTAGTAGCTAAAGACTCAAACGACGAAATCGAGAAAGCAAGGAGGCAACAAGGTAACAAACAGCTCGGCATGTTGTATATAATTGGGACTTCTCATATAATCAAGACAGAAGACTGTTGGTACATACCTTCTCTTCCGGCCATCGCGCGGCCACGACTCCGGCGGGGAGAGGCCAAAGACGCCTCCGGGAGGGCTGTAAGACGCGGAGGCAGATCCCATGGCTTCTTGTGCGCCATGGTCCTCGAAGTCAAAGGACTGCTCCCTCTTCAGTCGCGGCGACGCCATTCGATCGATCTCCCCAGCTATCTAGCTATCCTGATCTTTGCACTGGCTAGAACGAGATAGCAGGAGTAGCAAGAAGCAGCAGGTGTGTGGGAAACGGGGAAGGAGGTGGGGCAGCCACCTATGTGGCTTTCGAGCTGCTCACCAGAGGACTTTAAATTTCTAGGAGCAAGCTAGCTAGCTCAACGGCGTGCAGTACAAACACGGTCAATACTTTATGGTTTCGTTTCGTTGTCAAGTCAAGAAGCGTTGCTGGGTCTTTTGATATGTTTAATGTTTACAGGTAATAGATTCGAGCGGATGAATCTGCCACCAATTAATCATGTGCTTATTATATGGCCTCGAGATGGGAATTCTAGTTTTCTTTTGGGCCTTAATTAATTCGGCCAGTATGGATACAGGTATTTGCTCATGTCATTTCATTTCTTATTTCTGAAGATGGTTTTCTCTAGTACTATGATTGTCCTCTCCTCTTGTTTGCTTTCTTGGCGAGCCTCGATCTTACGTAGGCGACCGGGGTGCGATGCGTGCGTGTTTGTTTATGGGCAAATTGCAGAAAAGGACACACAAACAATGGGCGCCAACAATGGGTGCCAGAGGATTAGATGTATTGCCAATTGGGATTACAATACTGAGGCCATTGTTAATCAGGATAGAGGCTACCAATCCCGAGTCACTCCCACGTTTCGGTGCGCGCAGTTTGCAATATTTTGCTGCAAATTTCTGAAAGTCTGACCATTTTATCAAAAGAGAATTGCTGAAAAGACTTCTTGACCTGATCTGATCTGATATACGCATACCATGCATATATCTTCGCTCTTGTGATGTCTGACGGTTTGTCAGGGGCATGGAAATTTTTCTCGGCGAAATTTCGCCGGTTACCGCCGGTAACCGGTGTTACCGGCGGTAGCCGGTAGAAATTAAAACCGGCGAAAAAAAATCGGGTTTGATGAAATTTGTTCAAAAAAATTCGAATTTGCTTGAATTTTGTTCGAATTTGATTTTTTTAGTTTTAAATCCCAAAATTTCGATTTTTTTTTTTTGAAAATTTCGGCCGAAATTTCCAATTTTCGCGGTCACCGGTCTTACCGGTGCCCTCCGGTAAAAAAATTCTGCCGATAAAGAAAACACTGGTCAGGGGTAGCGGTAGATTTATTGTTTTCAGTGAGCCTCTTAGCCTATCCAGCTCATTGCCGATGAATTTTGACAGTAGGTAAATTGGAATTCAGTCTTTGTTACTGCTTGTTTTCTGATCTAGCCCTTTTCTTTTTCATATATAGGTTTTCTTTAGGAGTTTGTCCCTTGTTCTTGAATCATGATCGCTATAAGCGTACCTGTGGCTGTATGATTCGTAATAGATCAAGGTAACATTCAATAATTCAATAATATGGAATCGGCGTAGTTAGTCTGTGACCTGAGCTAGCCAGGGTTTTTTTACTGGAATTTTTTTTCACCGGTATGGACGAAATTTTAAATCAAAATTTGATTTTTTTTCATATATTAAATAAAAAAAATCAAATCCGAGCAAAATTCAAGCAAATTCGTTTTTTTTGGGGGGGGGGATTCATCCAAACCGAATTTTTTAGGACCAGTTTGTATTTCTACGGGCCCCTCGGTAGCACCGAAATTCCTGATTTTCGACCGAAATTCGAAACCTTGGAGCTAGCTCGATCCATTTTTTATTAGCCGAACAGAACAGTAAGCAGAAGTGAAAATCCTACATGGGGGTGCAAGGATTAGCTAGGTCCTATAGCTGAAAAAAAAACCAATTGGACATGCGTCAAGACCAGGGTTTTCGCTACCAGTTGAAAAAAAAATCGGAGGCTAGCGATAGGCCCGGTTACCGGCGGTAACCGGTTTTTTCGGAAAAAAAATCGGTCAATTTTGGATTTGAAATTTGAAATTTCCGGATTTTAAATTTTAAAAATCAAATTCGAACAAAATTCAAGCAAATTCGATTTTTTGGACAAAATTCATCTTAACCAAAAATTTCAGGACCGGTTTGTAGTTCTATCAGCCCCCACCGGTAAGCCTGGTTACCACCAGTAAATGGCGAAATTTCACCGAAATTTTTTCACTGGTCAAGACTCAGGAGGAAGTAATGTTGGTGCAACAAACAAGACATACAACAGTACAATACCTCGTTTGAGTAAACGAACAAGCGTAAAAACAAATCTGATATTCAGTTAAACTAGTGCTAGGCCTAGCTAGCACCCTGATCCAGAGTGTAACATCGAGCAGGAACGGGGTTTTGAAAACCAGTATCAAAATTTTACAGGGGTCGGTAGGGCAGGTTTGGCCGAAAATCGGAAATTTCAAACCAAAATTTAATTTTTTTTTTAAAAAAAAGGCCAAAATAATTTTAAGTAAATTTCGTCACAAATTTCTTCTATATTTGACAAAATTCATGTAAATCGGACCAGTTTCAAAATTTACCGAGGGGCTGATAGTGAAAATCAGCCGAAATTTTGAACCGTGTGTAGGGAGCGGCATTTATTCCGTTTGCTTAAGTTTTGGTCTCGTCACAAGGTCATTAATTCATTGAAGAGGAAAAGGCCAAACGGGCTTGAGTAGATGATGATGTGGGTTGTGGATGCGTAGAGAGTAGAGAGTAGAGAGTGCACCACGGCGGGGGTTGGCGCTCGGTGGTGACTAGGGAGTCGAACGATGCAGTGGCGTGGAGAGGGCGACGCCGATGCATGGTGCCGACATGCCGCGTGGGGGCCGGGCTGTGGGGTGGAGACTGGAGAGAGTGCCGTGCTGTACGTGGGTGGGTGGGATCGAAGGGTGCCGCGGCCACAACTAACGGGGAGACGGCGAAATGAAAAGCCGGCTGGGCCACCGGGGTAGCTCGGCCGTGCGCCCGTGCCCGTGCCCGGTCCGGGGAGCACCAGCATCTTATGATCTGATCTGTGATGCATCCCTATTTTTAAGACCCAAGGATGCGTGTATCCAAGCTAACCACCTTACTTTTTTCATGAAAAAGAGGTTCAGAACCTCGTTTGAGGATCATGCTCAGGTTTGGGCGAAGAACAAGGACCTAGGGCCATTTATTGGTTGAGGCTATGTGCTACGTTGTGAATGTCGTTAGTTACTAGAATCTTTATTGATTCTAGTAAAATTTCGTTGTTATGGCTCACAAAAAGACGTTTTCAACTCAATTTTATATCACAGGTGAAAAAGTGCTTTTGAAAAGCCACTACAATATCAAAAAGTAGGGCCATTTATTGGTTGAGGCTCTCCTGATGGAATGCATCACAATCTTAATTAGTTGCTTAATTAGACATCGCGATGCACGGGGGTTGTACGCGTGTGTTTCTAACTTGTGATTAAAAAAATAGAATAAAACTATGTCCATGGTGTGCATGTACATGTGTGTAGAGTGGACTTGATTAAAAAAAAAGTAGGGCTGCTACGAAATTTTAATCGTGCATGTCAATTACGCGATGTATTAACTGATATCATACTACTAGCTGTCCTAGAAAATCATTTGTAGAATGTGATTTGCTTATAAGAGTAGTTAGTTCATGTACAATGGGCTTACATCAGCTGTTTATAGCCCCTGTCACGTCGGATTTGAGTTAATGTGGATGAAAGAGAACAAAGAGATAGAAATATACTGTCTACAATTCTGTAGCCGACTATAGCACCAGAATCAAGAAAAGCATTAAAAGATTGCGTGTTGTCTACAATCCTGTAGCCGACTGTATCACCATAACCCATTGTATGAGCTGTCTTTAGTGCTATCTACAAATGACATAAAGAGTTACTATAGACAGCAACTGTCTGTACCATTGTGCATACCCTTAGTGGTTAGGGACCTAGAGTCATAAAGATATCAAGTGCTAGCTGAGAGGTAGAGTACTAATATATGTGCTCTTCGATCAGTTGAGAAATCCAACCTAGGACCTGCCATATTAGGCCATCTCCAAGTTGTATTTTAGCCGGTTCAAATGAGCAAAGAGAAAGCAATGAATCGATTCAATGCATTAGACATGTCGATTCGAACGAAAAAAAATCATGGAACCAAACTCTAAACATGTTTCAATTCCAACGCAATAAAAAAAATTGCATGGCAACCTACCGATCTTGAATCGAGGGCAATGGAGGGAGAGGATGTCGTCTCTGCTCACCTTGCCACCGTCCCCTTGGCCTCGTCCTCGACGCTGTCACCTACAACTTGTTGACGTCCTCACCCGCCAGCTAGCCAGATCTAGCCCCCTCCATGGTGCAGAGGGGGGGGGCGACGTCGATCGGCAGTGGCGTGGAGGAGGCGGCAGTGATTGTGGGGAGCAGGAGATCAGAGGTTAGGGGGAAGGGAATGGAGAGAGAGAGGGGGGTAAATTTTATTCCTTTTCTGATTTTTTTTAATAAGACGTGGGTCCCACGTAAGAGTAAGAACCAGATCAATACATTGGAGAGAAAAATGTAGCTCCTTGAATGCTTACGTGGCACGACTTTAAATCGATGTCGATTCAATACACTAAAGATACTCTTAAGAGTTGAATTTAACATAGGCAGCATCTTGTCAGCTTGTCCCAATGTTAAGCTAACATAAGACCCAATTCCTCATCATCTAATCAACATGGTCTCGATCAATTTGAACGACCATCAGCAGAGTATCATTTTGAGAATGTCCCAAGAAAATCTCGTTCTCATTTTATCTACTCGAATTGATAGATCCAACCATGTTTACAGTTTCTTGCTGTAAATTAATAGTGGCGAAGCCAGAGATTTGTGTGAGAAAGAATCAAGTTGCAACTAGCACATGTACATACCTTTGAATTAGAGAGAAACTAGAAAGGTGGTCCGCGCATTTGCACAGTTAGATTTGTTTTAAAGTTTGTAGCGTCAAATAATATAACTTAGATGCTTGAGAATATATTTATGTATCTTGTAGCTACTTAGATTTTTTACGATATCATAAACATTACAAAATAACAATAGAAGCTCAAAGGAAAATAAAACTTGAGTAATATAACTGAAGTATGAGCTTTGATGGAAGAAAATCTTGAGCATAATAAATTAAGCACTCTCCATCATATATGCATCATGTAGCTGCATGCCCCTATGTTTTCTCCATTAGTTACTCTTTTCTAAAATGTTTGCATGCACATGTACTTCTATTAATCTTAAGTAATATGTTGATTATGTGTTCAACAAATTATCTTATTTGTTTACATTGTATCAGAGTACCTTGCCTACGTATAAACCGATGCACCATGCGCGACCTACTTGAACTTATCTTCTCTCACGCCGGTTGCCTCACCAAACCATGTGTCTTCTATCTCTTCTCCTCGCCATAGTTTTTCTGCTTCAATCTCCAACAGCAAACTTAATTCTTGATCGATATCTCTCAGCTGCTACCCCTTCCAATGCAATACTCTATCACATAGTTATATTCTACTTCAATTCAATTATTGCTTAATATTGACCGTTGTGACATCAACACGCATACATGTGCAAATATCGTCGATCCCTGTCGAGGACAACCGTCGCGCTATCTCCAGTGACGCCAAGCCTATTCCTCACCAATGTCTTCTTTTCCCATGTCAATCGCTACTCTTATTCAATGTTGTCCAACTCAACGATGTGACTTCCTCACTAATCGCAACAACCTCCCATCTTCATTGATATTAGTATGTCTGCCCTAGTTATTGTCTAACTATATAGAGAATCTTCTCACCATCACCGATGACGTCGTGTCACTCACCAACGATGGCACGCTCCTAGCTACGCAATGACCCCATATCGTCGATACCTATTCTTCAATGCAAAGTTTCATCTCCTCTTTGCTAGGGCTTTCCCATCATCGAGCCTCTTTGGCCACTAACTTCTTCAACAACGCCAATGCTCACCACTCGTCGTCACATCACTTTCCTCCTTCGACTACGACCTATCTCTTCAATGGCACCAGCGAGCAGCACTACATTGTCCTTGTTGGGCGACTAAGGTGAGCAACATGGAATAGTTCTCATCTTCATCGCCGTTACCTCGTGTGGCGACCAAAACTCTCAGGACCACCTAGGAGGTCTTTAGGTCAACTGAGTAGCCCAGTCCACTCGGGAGGTACGCCAGGACCTCCCAAAAGGTCCAAACCACTCGAAGGATCCTTAGGACCTCCCAAGAAGTCCCATGGTACTACCAGGAGAGCCACTAAGCCCACCCGAGAGGTCCACGAGGACTCTCGAAGGGCTTAAGAGGCCTTCGGAAGAACCGAGAGATGTGGTCATGACACACTCTCTCGGAATACACCAAGAAGGATCACGACAAGACCTCCTAGGGTGGTCCGGTACGACCGCCCAGCGTGTCTCGAGAGAGGGTCCGCCAAGGCCTCCCAAGGGATCTCAAAGACCTCTTGGAGGTCTAGCCTCTATGTAAAGAGCTAGTCCCAAGATCAACCGCTAGCTCTTCACAGCAAAACAAGAGTGGTAACATCCACAACGTGAGTTTTATTAACAACATAATCAACAGAGTTCCTTACAAAAGCGGCCTTGGGCCGAACATAAAATACAAAAGAACAAAAGAGCGATAGTCCATCAGCACGCCACAGGCAACTGACTGGAGGCACAACCTAGTCGGATTGGTCTTCCTCACTGTTAAGGTCTTCTCCTGCCAAAAGTCATATTGAGCAAGAGTGAGCACAACTACCGTACTCGCAAGCCACACCCGTGGAGTAACCAAGATGGCATGCATACATGGATAATCAATGGAAGGCATAATATGGTTGATTTGCGTAAAGCCAAGTTTCTTTCAATTACATATATTAAGTTCCAAGGCAGTTAAACAATAACTAAAATTTATTTTTGCAAATTAATTTTACAGTTGGATAACATTCATCATCTTATGATGAATGACATCCTCCTGTCGCAAGGCTCCCCGCCCAAATCCAGGGGATAGAAATCCCAAAACCAGTTTATCCAAAACCTTTTGAAAATAAAACCAATATCTAACTTTGAGTGGTCTTTGCCAGCACGTCCATGACTGTGGACACAACTATTTGAATAGTTTTCACTCTACAGAGGTGGTACACTTTACCCACATGACATGATTCCTCTAGTTTGTTTGGCATTCGTCAATGCCACCTCTCACTGCCGAAGGTAAGAGGTCTAGAGTTCATGACAAGGCCTTTACAATGTATCATTCCACCACAGCCCCTCCTCGCTAAGGTTTCGCTTCCATTGGATAGAAACCCGCCGGAAAAGCCCTCTCTTGTGCCAGTGGAAAACATAGGTTATAAAAAACTATTGGCCATAAAAGACCTCCCACACATCAAAGTGGAACACCCGCGATGAAACTTTGCAAATTAATTGGCCAGGTCCCGTGCCCCATTCTGGAGACATGTGGTTGTACGGTGAGGCATAGCCCATTATAGGCATAGCAAAGAGATGCTCAAAGGCCGGTCCTCAAATGACTAGGGCGACAACCACATAACCCCTGAGCCTCAACTCTACCCAAGTTGAGCTCGTGCATGGACATGCACCAACCAAGCAACCCATTCGCCCCAGTCCAAAATAATTTTCTATTTGTTTGCTTTTCATAAACCTTTTGGCAAAACTCCATGACAACCCAATGTCATGGCTTAAAACATTTGACATTTTGGTCTTTGGTAGTGAAATATCCCAAAACAAGAATTGATCTAGGCTTGACTAAGCATCAGGTTTGCAATAACTCTAGTCCATACTACTATATCAATTAGGTTTTCATCTATGGAGTCAAGGATGATAGGGCAATAACAAGTTTGGCTGGACAAAAGAGTGTAGGCATAACTAAGAGCTTAAAAGCAGGGATTAAATTATTTGAATCAAAATATGCATGCAACATTTAGTTAAAACTGACATAAATAACTTGAAATATTGGGTCCAATATGTTCAAGGGTATGACTTGCCTTGCTCACTAACTTGAGAGTCTTCCTCTTCAGTGCACTCAACCTCCTTGGAGTCTTCTCAATCTACACAGGTAAAAGAACAAATTCAAACAAAGCTCAAATAAAGCACCAAAAGGACTCCAAAGGAACCCCAAAACTCAACCTACAAAAGAATATTATACTTAGAATAGGTTCTTTGGGAGAGGTTCCAACTCACTGGGAGGAGGTCCAACGAGAGTTATTCTTACCAATGACTAGAGAGGTGGTCTTTAGCAAAAAGGAGCCAAAGGGATGCTCTATGCGCAGGGACCAGAGGAATGATCTTCACCTAAAAGTCATAGCGGTCCGGAGGAAATCCAGGAGAGGAGGTCCTGGAAGGATACAATCACTCATTGTAGCGGTAAGGACAAGAATAGAGCAGTACACCGAGAGACTTACCAGGGACAAGGAAGAAATGATGGATGAAGGGGAGGTCGTGGGACAACAGTGGCGGTTGAGGCCAGCGCCAAAGCTCCTATGGAGCCTTCAATGGTGGAAACACGGCAATGGAGGTCCTTGGCGAAGTTCTTGATAGCGAAGTTCCACCACAAAGCAACTGAGCAAGAAACAAAATACTAAGTGTGGAAAAAGATATGGAAGAAAGGCTACTTGGGCTCATTATAGCCAAGGTAGAGAAGGAAAACACTAGAAGCATACGTGTCAAGATGAGTGTGAAGAATAGGTCAAAATTAGGTGAGTGACAAAGCAGGTGTCACCACCAGTTTGGTTAAGGACAAAAGAAGAGGACAATGTATGCTGTTAAGGGAGGGGACAAGGAAAGATAATAATGGTGCCACTAGGTGACCACATTGAGTGTAAGAACCACGTATATTGCTGCATTTAATGCGGCATGACATGCATTAAATGCACAAAGTATTTATGTGGCGGAGATGGCAAAGAATAACAAGGCTGGCAAGTGGGACCTGTCAAACTTAGAAACAGCTTGGTCAAAAGGAAGTGGTCACGGCCAAAGGGAAGGTCATGGCCGGACAACGGAGGTCGTGACCTATTAGGGAGGTCTTATGAGGAGGTCCAAAGGACTAAGAGATCCAAGGTACAGGGAGGTCCTGATGGTGAGATCCAAAAAGGGGAGGTCCTGACGGTCAGATCCTCAAAGGGGAGGTCCTGACAGTCGGATCTCTCAAGGGGAGGTCCTGACGGTCGGTTCTCTCAAGGGGAGGTCCGGACGGTCGGATCTCTCAAGGGGGGGTCCGGACCCTTAGATCTAACAAAGGAGAGGTCTGGACCATGCGGGAGGCTTGAACAGACGCGAGGAAGGTCCAAGTGAACGTAGGGAAGGGTTCCAAAGAACACAAAAGGAGCTCAAATGAATATGAGGGGAGACCTAGGCCTGGGGAGGTATAAGCCAAAGAAGCATCGAAGAGGGAAGGTCTGGTCTAGGGGAGATCCAAGCACCTAGGAGGTCTCGACCTAAGGAGGTCTGGACTAGAGAATGACAAAACAAGCACAGAAGGGGAGGGGTCGCCAAAGCTCCAACAAACCCAACAAACCAAAAGAGAGTTTTAGTTGAAGTTTGATTTAGTCAATTGAAATCCATTCTGAAATTCTCAAGTTAAGCTTTGAACTCTCATCAAAACCAAATGGTTCTTTTTATTTTGAAATTTTCAAACAAGCTTCAAAAACCAAGGTGTTACACCTCGCCTCTTCGCTTCCTTGTCAATTAATGTCTTCTTATAGAACAGATCGACGTCATTGCACTTTTTCGTGGTCTCCTCCGACAACATTCGTGATATCCTCATTATAACTTCTATTTAATTTATTCAAATATTTTACTTTGGAATTCGTATGGAAATCAAATTGCAATTTTTATTTTATTTTTTGTCCCTAATTTTAATTATTTTGGTTGGAATTCATATACTAATCTAATTGTTATTTTTTATTAGATTTTTATATTTACCGTTATTTATACATTTTACTCTAGAAATTTTATCGAAATTAAATTACTAATTTTATTTTATCTTTTATTCCAAAACCCTTTTTAAAAAAAATCGTATAATAATCCAATTGATACTTGTTGTTTAATTTTTATTTTGAGTTATATTTATTTAGGATTTTACATCGAATTCATATGGAAATCAAATTGATAATGTTTTTGTTCCAAATTTTAGTTATTTAAGTATTTTACTTTGGTTGCGAAATTTCTTTTTATTTTTATCCCGAATTTCAATTATTTTTGTTGGAATTAGTGTACTAATCCAATTGCTCATTTTTTTAGAAAAATTATTCCGAATTACAGTTATTACGGATTGTACTTTGGAATTCGTATTGAAATCAAATTTATTATTTTATTTTATTTTTAACTTCAATTCTTGGTCTTTTTGTTGGAATTAAGTATCTTGATCCATTTTTGTTTAATGTTTACTCGAATTAATTTTATTTAGGATTTTACTTAGGAATTAGTATTGAAATAAATTATCCAATTTTGTTTTGTTTTGTAATCTGAATTTTAGTTATTTAGGATTTTGTATCGAAATAAAAATGGTAAATTTTTTTATTCCGAATATAGTTATTTTTTATGGAATTTGTATACTAATCCAATTGCTATTTTTAAAAAAATTATTCTCGAATTATATTTATTTATCAAATTGATAATTATATTTTACTTTTTTTCTAAATTTTAGTTATTTATGGATTTTACTTTGGAATTAGTATGGAAATCAAAATGCAAATTTTATTTTATTTTTGTTAGAATTGTATCCTATTCCAATTGGTATTTAAAAACAATTATGAATTACAATTATTAGTGATTTTACTTTGGAATTAGTATCAAAATCAATTTGGTTATTTTATTTTATTTTTATTCCAAATTCGGTAATTTTTGTTGGAATCTGTATGTTAATCAAATTACTAATTTTGTTTAAGTTTTATTCCACGTTATGTTTATCTATGGATTTTACTTAGGAATTAGTATCAAAATCAAATTGGTGATTTTATTTTATTTTTATTCCAAATTCCAGTTATTTTTGCATTGTATTTGTGATTAACTCTTATTTCTAGATTCTAATTGATATAGCTCTTTCTTTAAATCTGGATCGTTATAATCTGGGTCCACTATAATCAACTGTGTAAATCTTTTTCTTTTTACACCAATTAATGTAGAAATTTCTAGCTCTTGAGAGCGAACTTAGTGACTTTTTTATATCGCTTTAATAATATAATAATAGATAGATAGATATGGGTGAATGCGTACAACAACGGGCATAAGCATTTCCTATAGTCCACTGTTCATAGGCAACAAGATCGAGCGCCCACCCCACCAGCACCAATAATGTTGGTTGTGTCCCTTGTTGTAAATGGCGTATAAAGGGGCTAAATGTTGTTTTATATCAATGTAATACCTAGTATGCTCCTTTTTATATAGGAAAATGTTTGGTTGAGCAGGGCGTGTTCTCGCCTTTAATGATATACACTTTGCAATGTTTCAAATATCATCGAAAAACCTTGGGTACAATACATATGTCTGTATGTGCACTGCATAAATTTGGGTACCAAGTCGTTTACATTAATTAGAACAAAAAGGACATGTTGCAGACATAAATAGTTGTGTATTATTCACAACTTTGTAACAAAAAAAACTATTTTCTTCGCTGCAAATGACTCTGTGTACAACTTTTCAAGTGTAGTTACTGTATACATAATTTTTCTGGTGGTTTTGGAGATAGTGCAAAGCGGGGAGATTGAGCCTAATTGGCCCCATCTTAGTTTTTTTGAATAGTTTTCCCCGTTGACTTAGTTTTTCTTTTACTCAATGTAGGGATTGAGCCTAACTAGTCCCATCTTAGCTCGGCAAACAATATATACCTAGCAGTCTTAAAAAAACAATATTGCCTAGCACGTAGAAATTTGCCAAAAATAGTATTTTGTACGTGTGCAATAGCATCCAGATGAAATGTTTACAGATAGATTATGATGTTTTTATCTCACAATGATAGTGCTGGTTACAAGATTGCGATGGTGAAAGCAAATTGAGAATCAAATCTCCCATTCAGGGAGTTATTCACAAGAGAGAGAAAACTGTGTAAGTTAAAAGAACTAATTATCCTTCAACCAATAAAATCATGCCACTTGATATTTTAAAAAAATTCCACTTGGAAGAGAGTTAGAGATAGTAGGAAGGCATATCTAGCTAGTGCATCCCAACTTGTCGTACGCCCCTTATATCCTCTTCGAAACACGATACAAACGGTTATGAATAATTCAAAAAAAAATCAACAACATTGACACAAACTCAATCTATCATACCACAATAAATCAAATATAAATTAAATCTACACATGGAGAAACAAAAAAGGCAAATCCTGCTAAAAATAAAATCCGAGAATAAAAAAGAGGACAAAGCTACTATTCACCGAAATTTGTCTTTTTGGTTTCTCCTAATATACATTGAGTTTTCCACGACTCATCTAACCAATTTTTAGAAATTTTTCATGACTATTTTTATCATGTTTCGAAGAGGATGCATGGGGTGTAACATAAGTTGGGATGCACTACATAACATATGCCCTCGGCAGAGTTGTAGAGATTTTTTTTTGTGTTCGGGAGGAGGGGATGGGTAATAGAAGTTTTGTGCACGCACCCTTGACATCGACATAATTTCAACAAGACTAAATGGCTAGGGTATGTATCAAAATCTCAAGATTTTGGTGGAGCTTCTGCATCCGCGACACCCCTTTAGATTCCCAATGGTTATGGTTGTTGTAAATGACATATATGATGGCTAAATGTTGTTTTATACTCCGTCCATTTGTTTTTAATGACATTTTAGGAACTTGTTTTAATTCTTAAATATATGACGTTTTGGGTTTTCTAGGTAGTATTTTTCCCAAAGAGCCCCTATTAAAAGCTGCTTGATATGAATGCAATTACTCTAATCCCCTCACCGCTAAGTTGCTGTTGGACTTTGGGACTTGCGGATTGGACTAGTGGAGTACTAATGGTATCTCCAATAGTGTATTTATTGTCGTCTCTTAACTATGCCACATCAACAAAATCCTACGTGGAGAGAGAGAGCACAGGACGTCTCTTCCTGAAGAGACTATCGTGTACATGAAACAAGACATGATACATTAATCTACTCTAGTTGACATGTAGGCCTGTTTCAAAGAAAAATTATAAAATATAGATGTTGGAAAGTGTGCTAGAGACTATCTATTGGAGATGTTGTCTCTAAAGATGATGTACCATATGTTAGAGACAATGTTATCTCTAACTATTGGAGATTCCCTCATTGGGCGCTATTAACTACATATGAGCCTTTAGGAGGGGCAACTAGGTCTCGGATGAAGGAATTAAACATCACCTTGTTTTCTGTGATAGAGGTTAGAACGTCAAGTAATTCCGGACGAAGGGAGTATCAAGGTATAACCTAGTATTATTTTTCCTCTTTTTTACAAAGGAAAGGGGTAGTAAAATTAGGGACGCGACTAGCGCTCGGACGTACAATCCGAGCGCTAGCGTCGTACGCTGCGCGTTACCGTTCAATCTGGCACCATGGGGTTCAACCGTCCGATCTCAACGCGTTTTTTTCCTTTCTCCCGAAACAAGTGAAAGGAATCCAATGCAACATCACGCACCCCCCGACACAACAAAAATCCACCCAAAACTCCTCCTCTGTCTGATCTCGTTCGTAGGACGAGATCTTCAAACTCGCCCATGGGATTCGAAATTTCTCCTCCAAATTCGTCCCAATAGCCCAAACAAACAAATATCGATGTCACAACATTGCAACATTTAAAAATAACAATAGAAACATTCGAAAATAATTGTTGCACCATTTGTGGAACAATGATGCAGCAATCAAATAGTGGAGGGGCTGCAACAAAAAGCGATGTCACAACATTTGAAAATAACAGTGGAAACATTCGAAAATAATTGTTGCAACATTTTTGGAACAATGGTGCAACAATCAAATGGTGGAGGGTCTGCAATAAAGTTGTGCAACAAATAAAAAACACCATTGCAACATTTGAAAATAACAATGGAAATATCTGAAATCCCTAACAATCTTGAAGTCCTAAACCCAACATTTCAAAATTTTGTTGCAACAATCAAAATAAATAGATGAAATATCTCACAATTCTTATTGCAACAACTCAAACAACCTATTGCAACATCTCACATATTTGTAGAGTGATGACCTTTTCTTCTTCATCAACCATGGCCACAACGCTTATGGAGTCCATGCTCGCCTACGATGGACCGTGGTTGGTCTAGGTGGCGCTCATGAGCACAAGTGATAGCATCCTCGAAAAGGGGAGGGCATCCACGTAGGGCTCCAACCATGACCGCAAGTGGTGAGAGGAGGGAGGAAGAGGAACACGGAGGAGCACACGAGCTCCTGCCAACTGTGGCCATGGTGAAAGAGATGGAAGGAGAGAGAGAGGCAAGGAAGATAGAAGCTTTGGTCTAGTGTTATACCTCACTAGTTAGTTGGAGAAGAGACTGAAAGCAGGAGACAAAACTCAAAAAGTGTGGGGAGGTCATCCCGTGGGCATAGAAGGCATCCGATGCTTTGATGGACCGGAGTGTTTTGAGTGCCTGGATGCGATTGGGTAGATGAAAACCAGCCACATCTTCGTCTAAGCGTCAGTTTCGCTCAAACGCCAGGGTCGAAGCGTTTCCCTAAAATTATACCTACACATGCAGTAATACATGGGAGTAGTGAGTAGTGACTCTTAATATAGTAATGTGCTTTAGAAATTGTGATTTCCACTTTTAGGAGAGCATAGAAGCACTATCTAGTGTGGGAGTATATGTAGAGTTAGGGTGGATCTAGGTCACAGGCTGGGTGGGTTATAATCCAAGGCCTGAAAATCTTATCGGTGCTATAGCCTATGAAAATATCTTAAAAAATCACCGAATATTCGAGTTCAACCTAAGAACAACTTTTAGATAATGGAAGAGAAAATCTCTCCTAAGCCTCTGCATCAATGATGCACGCAGCCTATTTTATTATCGAAACAACAGTACCAAGCGAACCAAAAAGTTTATAAGTGGCTTACAGCCTTACATCCACAATACGACTGAAAGTTAAAACCTAAGAACAACTGTCCAGCCCGAGACTTGGGTTGTGACTGACTCCGCCCCTGTATAGAGTGTCGCACACCCTTTTCTTATGTAAGCATGACAACATGGCCAACATTTTACTGGATACAATGTACCGTGTTGTTGCCATTATATAGTATCGATCGTTGCCATCACACCCACATTTGCTTGACCAAAAAATAAGTTAGAACGCTAACGCATAGTAAATTATTTTGTCTATATTCCCCAGCTGTTTTCCCTTATTGCATGCTAAATCTCCATCGCTTGACAATCTGAACTGACAGGCTGACATCACTTGGTAGGGAGCAGAGAAATGAGATGTGGCCAGGAGATTGGGGACAGTGTGACGAGGACAACCATCTACTTCAGTTAGATCCAAATGGCTACTAATCTAATGAGTCTAATCTCGTTGCAATCTTGGCTTATCGACTGGGGTTGACACAGGAACAAAATAATGCAACTGGCGTACTAAACAACACGAGGTGTAGACGTCGACGAGGGTTAGTTATTTGAGTTTTTGGCTAGGGTTAGTTATTTGAGTCGCTAAAATAGCATGTTTTTAAACAAAATAGCAAAAATAGCTCTTTCATACGATTTTTACAATGGAAAGCTACGTGTCGCTATACTATACCGCAGTAGGACACATGGACGATCTCCACGACCTACCACGCGCCCAGTCTCCGACAGGTCGCCTGCGCACGTTACTGTCATACCTGCCTGCCATCCTACCACTATCTAAGCGTGTGGCAGGTGGCCTGCCGTAGTCTGGGTGCACGGTAGGACGTCTACCGCGGTCTGAGATAGCGACACATGGGCTTCTGTGGCAAAATTGCACGGTATAAATGCTATTTTTGTCATTTCGGATGCGAGGAGTTATTTTTGCTACGGTGTTTTAAAAATATGCTAAATCAACCAAAAGCTCTAGCTAAAGCTTGTCCGCTAAGTATGAGGCATTTACTGCCCTGACGAATTCGCACGTGGTTTTGGGAGCAGAGCCAGGCCCCCTGAAGAATATGCCAGTGGCAAGACCATAAACAAATTCTGTTGCCCATTGCCCATAATTAGATATAGATGCATACTTATATTGTGGCTACGTGAGGATCCAGGCCGGGTCGACCACCCCAACCCGGTGTTAAGGCGCGGATCTAGCGGCCATTGTATCACTAACACGTGATTTTAGAGCCCACATGTCAGTGGTGCAACTAATGGCAAATCCTGAAGTACTGATTGTTGGGGTGATAAATAATGGATACCCCACAAAACAAAGTTGTATCCATTGCTCAAAAGTCGATATAGTTAATCCAAATCCAACTCACAAAAGATGATGACAGGGGATCTCGCATGTGACCAGATGGTAAAGCGTGTTAGTTGCCCCCTCGCCTACGCGAGTACAAGTCCTAGGTCCGGCTCGCTGCCGGGTGCTTTTTTTTTTCTTCTTTAGTGAATGCTAGTTAGCCACCACATTCGTTCGCTAGAGGCTATCTATCTACTAGCCACCATATCCGTTCGCAGAAGCTAGAAATTATGATATTAATTGGAGAGAGAATCTAGAAATTATGACATTAATTGGAGAGAAAAGATCTACATCGCTTATTTGGTAGATCTAGATTATAACAGTACAGATTAATCAGATGTATATTACAACTGTTACAGTCGTATAAGAACAATAACTCTATTTTCTATCATAAAAATTAGTTGTACGATGAATACAAGCCCATCTTCAAATACAAACATATGTATTGTAGTATCGAACCACACAGTTAACATGCTTTTGCATCGGCTGTTTGCGTATAAAGAGATTATGCCATCTTTTTCTGCGTCTATTGATCACGATTATATGTAGGAGAAGCAATGCACATAAGGAAGCTTTTGCGAATTTCTTTAATATTGGAGAAGCAACGCATACATTATTCCTTCCTGAAGCAACCAAGAGATCACGGGATAAAATCCTAGAAAATTCACAAATAAATTCACATAACTTGTAATCAGTGGGACTCAAAACATTACCCATTAGCCAAAACATGTGTGCCACACCGGTTGGACATTTTTAATAGCATGTTGTCTAATTACATTTAACTCCACAAAACAGCTCTACATACGTATACACTATATCAACATACATATATTCTGCAAAAGGGGATATATATAATTTTCTCTAAAGAGAGAAAAAACAGATGGATGTATGACGTCTTAATTACTTCTAATTTTTAGGTGAATGCATACTCACCTCAACTGGTGTGTGTGGATTCTTTGAACCAACCCAAATCCAAAGGCTCGAACCAGTGGGACTCCAGCGACTCCATCAAGAAGTCCATTTTCGGGTCATCGGATGCCGGCAGCACTACGGGCGAAATCGAAGAGCTACTACCCTCATGGCTACTTCTGGCCGCCGTCGGTGACAAGTTATAACAGTTTCTTGCCAACAAGGTAGTGGTATTCTCATGCACAGCATCAGACTTTGCAACATCACAGCCTGTGATGACAGTGAGCAAGGAGGAGACGCTGGCATCTTTCTCTTCTTTTATCACCGTGGTGTAGCCACCACTGCATTGAGCCTGCAGGCGAGGTGGTCTTTCCATCTCTACCTTTCTCAAGGAGGCGTCGGCAATCTGCTGGATATGCATAGATGAAGCCATGTAGTCCGAGGCAGCAGCACTGCTGCATGTGTGCTCATTTGTGTAGATTACTCGAAACAATGGCGGGTCCTCAGAGTTGTGCTGCTCCACGTGCTTGCTTGCCGGACAGCAATGATCCTGATGGTATGTGCACCTATAGTAGCACCTGCATAAAACGATGCTTTCACTTGTTTAGTGCTCACTTTTCCATGCCTTGAGGGCAAAAAATGATCAGAAAATAGGTCATCGACATGCATGTGGCAGCCAAAAACTTGGCACATGAGGAAACTTGGCATTGTCCACTTGGATCAGAATTGTTAATCTTGCCGATATGCATTATTAGCTCCAAAGGAATATTTCCATGCACGCATGCTGATATCACAATGTGGGGAGTATCCTCGAGCACAGGACCGGTCCTAAACTTTAGTAGGCCTAGGGCAAAGTACATACATGAGGCCCTTATTTAAAAACCTATTATCCTCTAAAAAATCTAAATACCTACGAAAAAACATACCTTTACTCTCTTGGGAAAAAAAAACTTTACCGTTATCTATTATTTTATTAAACGAGGTTAAAAGGAGCTTCTGCATTCACTTTAAAAGACTAGAAATTCTCACATTAATTGAAAAAAGAGAAATACAAATTATAGCTGTATAGAAATACCAATATATTTTCGAACACAAACATATGTATTTTAGTATCTAGCAACGCAATTGCACAGGGCAATTCGGCTAGTTTATATTATAATATAGTTATAGTCGTTCCAACTATGAATTACTAATTCTTGCAAAAAAAAAACCAATATTTTTAACTTATAGTAATTAGATATAATGTGATTGTTAGTTTATATTACGATATATTTGTATGAATTGTGAAAGCAACCGAGAATATCTTAGTGTACTATTTTACGTGACCAGGACATCATATATGTTTTTCTCTAGAGAAAAGATCATCATATATATATTGAAATAAAAAGTACATGAAAAATGGAACATCTATGGAGTGAATGGCGAACAAAACTGAACATAAACCCATGGAATTAAAGAAAGTAATGGAAACTTGGCAAGCAATTAATAAATCCTTACTCTTTAATGGCAATGATGGCTCCTAGGCCCTTTGGGAAGCAACAAAGCAGTCAAATAGAGTTAGCAACCTGCCTTTTTCATTTTTTGTCTGAAACGAAGAGATGCTAATACACAGCCATATACATATCTACATACTGCAAATATACATGAGATGAGAACCCCTATGGACCATGGGCCCTGGGCAGTCGCCCCTCGTGCCCTTGCCCAGGAACGACCCCAACACCGAAGGATCTGACATCCTACCTATTCATAATGCTAGAACTGCCTCCCATATCAATATATTCGATGTCAGTTAATGACTTAATTAATGTATACCATGGTCTACAAGATTAGCACATATATGGGCTATAAATACGCGCGCCCAATCTAATCCTTAGTTACCCACCGTGCAGAGAGATGGAATGCTCTCTACCAGAAATTTCGTCAATCTGAGTTTTCAGGTTTTTTTACGTATATCTTTCCCAGATATTAGTAATGGAGTACCTGTGTAGTCTTTCTCGTGCGCATATTTGGTGCTTTGTATCAATTTTAATTCCAACGGTTTTTGACACTTGTGAAGCACAAAAAAAATTGGTGGTGCCTTTCATTTATAATGCTCTAACACCTAAAAAAATTAATATAGCAACAGTGATATTTACTAGCATCAGCCCGAATTTGTTAACCTGCAGATTGATATCTATTATCTGTAGAGGGTTTTGTTTTTATTTCGTCCTTAGAGGTTTTAATTCATATTGAATGTAGTCAGCTATAACTAATATGAGACTGGAAATCTCATGCACATATGCTGAAGTCATCACATATTCACATGACAAAACTGAACCTTCCCGAGATGTGATGATGTTCAATCTACATTTGCAACTTTTCCCCTTGCAGAAGTTGTAACTGGATCTAAACAAAATGCTTGCGGTAAATGCTGGGTGAGGTATTTTCTTCTAGAGGAAACAATTAAACTACTACTCTCACAACGAGATCTACGGGGCAAAGACAGCTATCCAAAGAACAACTTAAAGCTTTTTTCTGAGTGAGCTTCTTTACAAAATGATGGTTGGTTCCAAATTAAGATCAAGGTGTGATTCTTAGCAAACAATTACTTATGCCTCATTACAAGATTATTTATGATTCACACGCCTATCATAGTCCATAGAATTTTTATAAGATACTCTAGCTATTTGTTAAATAAACATTTAACAATCCGGAACAAATCCATGACGTGCATTGTTAATTACGCTAGCTCATGCTCATCTAAAAAACTGGCAGTGGATCGTGCATGTTGCACCACTTCATTATTCGAAATAGTAACTATGATCACCAATGATAGCAAAAACAAATCAAAAGGCTTGGTTTAATCAACGGCAAGTTGAGCTGGAGAGCAATTAAATAGGTAATCCCCAGTTCATGCATGTTAATTAGGAAACTAATTAGCATCATTTAGACTAGTAAACAACCCCCAGTGGAGTGCACAAAAGCTGAGCGTGATGATTCCCTCAATGTATGATGGTGCTTAGTTTCCCTTTTCTTATCCCTATTGGTTCATCACTTCATTGCGCTTTTAAAAATTCCCATTTAGGCATGTGATTTTTTGATACACGACAACATAAAGGTCAACGTTACAACCTGATGCGAGCTACAGGTAGCTACTGGGGAAGGCAGTGCAATCTAAAAACCATACTTGCACCAGATTTCTTTTTGCTTCCAAGCACACTTGCGATTAAACTATATATGCGACCAGAAAGCCAGCTTTCTGGCTTGAGATGATTAGTTAAGTAGTACTTCAAGCCCTGAAATGTGATCAATCACATGAACTTGACTAATATGGGAAAGCCTTGAGACGAGATCAATCACATGCACTTAACCAATACGGGAAGCATCCGTTATTTACAGCTAGTGTGTCATTGATATTTTGTATTAGTATATTTAATTCAGGTAAGAGTTCAATATCTTTTTAGAAACTTTTGTAAAACCTATCCTGGTTAATTACTAGATGCATATGTGAGATCCCAACCTAAAGTGTGTGTCTCAGTTGGGAGCATGTACATGATTTTTTTAGACGATACTTCACCTTTGATTTTTAAAGTGTGCTTGGTGAGCATATAATGAAAAGCGGAGCCAATTTGCCTAGGTAGTTTGAGTGTAATTTTTCTGAAACGTTTCTGATACTGCACGGAAATAACACCACTGTCCTATACCCATTTTCTCTATTAATATCACTATTCAGACTTTGGCCTAATGCACAATTTACCTATATCTGCCCCATAATATACATCCATTAATTTAAGAAAATATACAGATAATTGAATAATTTGCACACGCACCTTGGAAAGGCATTGCCCCGGATCATCTTTTGCCCATATTTTCTCCACTGGTAGCCATCATGATACGGTGCGTATGTGTAGTCGGTATTCGTGCATATGTGAACCTTCCTATTTGAGGAAACTACCATTAAACACTTGAGACGATATAAACTACAAGAAGAGGAATGCCACATGTAGCGAGAACTAACTATGAACATCTTATGGATTATGGAACAAGAACCAATCAGAGGAACTCATTACTCCATACCTTGAATGCAATTCGACCGCACTTTAATTCACATATGTAGCTAACTTGTTTAGGCATGAATGTCCATGAGATGAATAGCAATTCATATATATGACATGAATTTAACTTACTTCTTCGCGTGCTCCTGGGCATAGCCACTACTATCCTGCAGCAGCCTTTTATGGGTTCCATTGGAGCAGCCGCTGGAGCTGATCATGTTGTCACCCCTCCTAGCCATGGGGGCCTCTTGAAACGTCCTGAAGCCGATCGAAGATGATGCGCGTCGTTGGTGCCGGAAAAATACCTTGAAGTTGCAGAGCGTCCGGCGGACTCCCGGCAGTCTGCGCTGAGCCCTTCGCTGGCCTGAAGTGGAGATGACGAGTTTTATTCTCCTTGTCTAGTGCTGCAGAGAAGCACATGACTGTACACTCACATATATGCTATGCATAACCTGGACCCATGGAGTAGGTGCCCGCTTGCTTCCAGAATATTAAATCTCGGGCTTAACCACAAACGCGGAATTTTGGACTTTCAAACGTCACCGACGTATGCAACGTGACATGCGTGGTTGCACTGTTCAAGTCTCCGGAGGTGACATATCTCAGTAAATTCCAGTCAAAGAAATGGTAGGCCGTAGCATGTTATAAGGCTGGTTCTTTAGATAGGAAAGCACCATAAAAAGAGTTTTTGGCTAATATAGCACTTTTTCTATTTGCCGAATTGACAATGCGCGAAACGTATTTGCACATATAGCACTATTGCCGCACGGCTACCGTGCAGCAACGCCTCCCAAGCCTGGCCCCCACTGCCACGGCGGCCGTTGCTGCACGACGGCCATGCGACAACGGCCCGCAAGTCGCCACATGTCTCGGCCATGGGTTCGACTGAAATTTACACGAATTCTAAAATATAGCAAATGACTTCAAAAAATTATGAAATTTTATGTGGAGCAAGTACACTTTGTCGGGAGGCTCCACATAAAATTTCATAATTTTTTAAAGTCATTTGCTATATTTTAAAATTCATACAAATTTCAGCCAAACCCATGGCCGAGACATGTGGCGGCCTATGGGCCATTGCTGCACGGCCGCCGTGCGGCAACGGCCGACGTGGCAGTGGGGGCGGATGGGGGAGCTACGTGGTGGCGGGGGAGGTGTTGCCGCACAGCGGCATATGTCAACGGTGCTATATGTGCAAATATATTTCGTGTGTGTCAATCCTGCAAATACGGGTTGAAAAGGTGCTATATTAGCCGAAAATTCCCCTAAAAAGAGACGGGGTTCCGCTTGTCTATCCACACGTAGTTGCTCCGTATGTACACTTCATTGTAGTATAACCAGAGGTATGATTTGAAGGACTAGTACTGATGTACTATAGGCTCTTCTGCTGTCACAAGCTGCTGAAAACAACCTCGACTTACTCAATTAAATTATAATAGTGACAATTCATCGTAAATCACAATATATATATGTATCCAGATGTGCAGGCGCAGGAGAAAACGTTACTCTATCGGATTTAGATCCGAAGAGTAACCTATCAATGCCACTTGCTGCCTGCTTATGTGAAAATATTCTCACAAACTTCACGCCAAGCTACGGCAACTTCGGGTGGAAGCTGAAGAGGACCGACACGGCGACAAGTAGTAGGCTAATAATATTTCATCAATGTGTCTTGTGTTGAAACTTTAATCTTACTATGGTAGCTACTTTTGTTGATTAGAGTTTATGTCTTTCTGCTTAGTTGTGAGATTGATCATTAAGAGCTTTTGGTTGTAACCTGCAGACATCTTGTTTCTTTGCTGCTCTTTTGGTTTGTAAGCCTTGATTGTAAGCTGGAATCCCCAGCAGAAACATCTATATTCTAGCTTTCTCAATAAAGCTGGGTAGTACCTTTGTTCTAAAAAATATTCTCACCAAAAAAAACTGTGAAGACTACCAAGGGATACATCCAAAGTATAGGTGAAAATTTGCAAAAACCTCAAAAGTGCAAGTAGCAATGTGTAGTATTTCTGTATTCAAATGAACACACAAAGGAATACATGCTGATAATGTAACAAAAACAGTGAGCCCATCCATATTGTTATTCATTAACTGAAATTATATATATCAAGTGAAATGTGATTCATGCTGTGTGGTTGGTGTGGAACTTTCTTATACGAGATCTATGGCCTTTTGAAAACAGTACGCAAAGGTACCTCTCAAGAAACATCCAGAGTCGCTATCTTCTCAGCGGATCAGTCCAAGTCATCTATACTCTATTTGACCATCTTTTGATTGTACAAATCTACAATTGGTGTGAAGCCTTGGATAAAGGACTACTCGTTTGTATTGACATTAATTGTATGTTTACAAACCTCTGACATCCATGACCAAACAAACACTAGACACTAAACAAGTATTTCACTTATCTTAATCACAAGTTTCAGGTGTTATGTTCTTTGGAGACAGTGAAGTAGGCCCACTGTGAACTTAATCAATCTGAATATTGCAAGATACTTTCCCAGCTTAATTTTAAAGTGCAAAAGTGTGGTGGTGGTGGGGAGGTGATGACCTTCTTACATGTTTCAGGTGATGAAGCTACTCCCTTCGACAGTCAAAAGTCCCCTTCCTGATCATGCCTTCAGATAGCTTTTCTGAAAATTGGGCCGCGGCAAGTGGGATTTGGATTTGGATTTGTTACGGTGCCACTTTCGTTGATGCATATCACTGTATCTCCAGATTGCTACTCCACGACAACAGTATCAAAGACTTCCTTGTGCGCATTAATTATCTAACACAAGTGACAAGCCGACGGTTAGAATTATCATGGCACAGGCACCATATTGGTAAAGATTAATTTACGAAACCAGTACGATTGGCATATCATCTCGCGAGGTCATACTGTTATATTGTATTGTTCATGACAATATTTTTTAGATGAAAGTGATTCAACAAAAAAAAACTAAAAAGAAAGCTACATAAAGCTGTACCATTCCCAAAGTAAGCTGATTCGGAATAGAGACCATTGATACTTCAGCGCTCCCAAGTGCATGTGTCTTGTTTTTTTTATTTAGAACAGTTAAGAACCACACCTCGTTAATTACTATTTACTAATCTATTAGTATGAAGTAGCATCCCAACATTTGAAAATTACTTAACATCCTTTGAGAATATCATGTTAAACCTATACGACTAATTACCAAATTTTCACGGCATGTCGCATGTATGCTTATGGTTACCTCATTCGACGTAAAATTTGCCGGTTGCCTGCCATGGCATGAATATTTCATCCAGGATTTCAGCGTCAAGCTGGACTAAGTAAGATGATCTGATTATCTGGGCTGAAATGTTGGGCCACAATAATAGTACTACCGTGGAACGGGCAGGCCAGTGGGCTAACAGAAACCGGGTAGAGAGGCAAGGAGCAAACCTGAAACCCCCGCCTCCGACGACTGCCTCGGCCGGGTTTACGCCGCGCCCCCGGCGCTGGATCCCGCTCGTGGGCAGCGCGGCATATCCGTCGTCAGCCCCAGCCCCGCCGTGGCCGAATCGAGCGAACGCGTCCTGTCTGCCTCGCGAGTCGGCGCGGCGTCGGTCGCCGCCGCCTCCCCCGCGTTGTGCCACGCTGCCGTGCCGTTTCGAGGAGGAATTTGGTGGTGGAGATATCGTGGGCTGAAACCCCCCCTCCCCCCCGCTCCCGGCGGGCCTAGGCCTCGTTGCGTTATGGAGTAGGAGGTTTGTTGGGCTGCTTCCCACGACCTCCCGCTACGGGGTTTCGAAGTTTGGTGAGCTTCGTCCTTCGGCTGGGCCGTTAGGCCGCAAGTCCATCTTTGATTGGCTATGGTTTACGCCTGACTTGTGTAGTACTAGTATTTAGTACTACTCCTACTACAATGCTTTTTTTTGGGGGAAAGGCAGAATATTTGTGTGTGTATCAGTGTTACGTTTTCGTTCATGTTTATGAATCACCGAAGACATCATGTCCAAGCCTAACACTACAAGCATTTTACTTCAACACAACAAAAACACTGACCAGTAGCACCGTCGCAGCGAGAAAATCTTAGTATGAGCGGAGCATCAGTAGAGCCCGGGAGGGCAAACTGAAAAACAATGCGTGCCTTTGGTAGCCCTTGTTAGCTGAACTACTGTGCTGCGGTTGCGGCGTCCGCTCCCCGACCGACGTCCGCGTCGAGGCGGTAGGTGCTGCACTGACCGCTGTTTTGTAGTGCGCGAATAATTTTATCAACACAAACTAGGTAGGAAAGCCCACGCGTGCTGCTAAAACTCAATGTGGTGATGTCCCGATCACTGGCCTCTTCTTTGGACGATGGGGAAACCTACCAAGGTCGGACGTCGGTTGGTGTCACCTACCAAAGATACGGATGGACATGGACCGGCCGGACATGAACATGAAGCTGTATGGAAACGTCTCACTTTGCTAAGCAATGTCACGTGTAAACAGTATCACCGTGACATTGCGTGGCGTCTGGTAGATCACAAACAGTGTACGGATTAAAAACACTGTAGCAATTACTGTTTGTGAACGCTGCAGCGAAAATACTGTGCCATTGCGCTGTTTATGAGCACGGTAGCGATTGATCTGAGCCGTTCTTCACAGATCGAGCGACTCAGATCTATCGAATGTCACGGCACTGTTTACCCATAATATTCCCACGGGAATGGTATGATAGACAATGTGAATCCAAGCTTGTATATACGTGGGTATATTTCGCAAGACGCAGTTGCCAAACAAGTCTTTTCTATCAGACATCATGGATGATTGCAACGACGATTCGTAAGCAAGTCACTAAACCGGATTCGCTTAGTATATGTACTCCTATATCTGGTATATGTCCAAATTTTCCTTCCAAGAGATAGAAGTACATTGGTACCTTTTGACAAATATTTCATAGCTGCTCCCATCATCCCATGTATCAGTACACATGAGTTTTCTGTCTCACACGCAACGGTCCAATCTGTTCCTTCATGAATTGCAGGGTCAAAAAATGGGGCCACATATGGCGGTTTGACGGACGCTTCCCAACAGAATTGGACCATGTCCTCAGCTACTACAAATTAATAAACCAAGTGCAGATTGCAGAACTTAGCTAATCAGCCCTAAACACTCATATGATGAGGTTTAGACATGATCAATGGAAAATTAAGTAACCTATAGCTATAGGAATAGTGCTCCCTTATACAGTCTCTAGTACGTTAGTACAAATCACAAATGTTTAATGCGAAGCTTGATCTGTTCTGAAATAAATTTAAGATGGGGGAATTAGTTATTTGCCCTCGACTTAGTTGCGTTTTCAGAATTTACCTCTATTCTCGATGTAATACATTTTTTGCCCCCTACTTAGTCTGTTTCTTCGTTTTTTGCCCTCTTTGCATTATTTTAATCATATCCGGCTGTTTTCTCCGTTTTGGCCATGCGAAATGACCGTCTTACCCTCCCGTTACCGTGCGCATCTCCACCTACGCCCTTGGGAGCCGACGGGTGGCGCCGGCCGGGCCCGATCCGTGGCGTGAGGAGGTGAAGCGGAGGTGGAGGCGAGGCGTGGAGAGGTCGGAGGTGGAGCATGCGGGCTCTTCAATGCTGCAAGCGCGTGGAAGCGGCGACGACGCCGAGGAGGCGGATGGAGTTACGCGAGGCGGATCTTGGCATCACACGAGGCAGCGCCGGCGGCGAGGCGCTCGATGCTCTCGATACCGAAGCTCGAGGTTGGCAACCGCAGCGCCACACTCTCTCGAGCCCCGCCGGAAGTCCGCGTCCTGAGAACCGCCCGCGTACAGAGCAAGATCGCCGACCGCGCCCACGCGCCCTGTCCGGCGACGCGCCTCCTCCGTAAAGCGAAGCGGGCGGCGCGCTCGCTGCTCAACAAGACACCGCTGGCGGAGCGATGGCGCGGCGAGTGTGGAGGAGGCGGATGGCGGTGGCGACGCCATCGTAGTCGCGCGGTTCTTGGCCAAGAACTAGAAGTCGCCGTCCAGCACCTCTTCTGCGTTGTCCCACGCCATACGATGATGCACGAGACCTCCACCACCGCTACACCGACGCCGAGCTCAGGCCCACCTCACGGCGTCGGGCGCCCGCGAGGCCACGGGAGAGGAGCGCGTCGAGCCATGGCGAAGAAGCTGCGATCCTCCTCCCACCGGGGCGTCGTGGTGGGGCACATCCGGACAGGCGAGTCGGCGGCCGCCGCGGAGGTGATGGCGGTATTCATCATGATGACCATCGCCGACTTGACGACGAAGAACGGCCTCACGCGCCTCCGCGCTCCGCCTCCCGCCTCGGCCTCGCGCGCGCGCTCCGCCTCCCGCCACGCGTCATGCGCTACCGCCTCCCGCCCGAAACTGATTCATTTTCCTGGGGATGGGAGAGACCGGAGGCGGCAGGGGATGGGGGAGAATGGGAGATGGCCGATGGGGGTTGCCTGGTTGGCCGGTTGGGGGAGATGGGGAGACGAGGAGATAAGAAAGAATAGGTAAAAATGTCTTTTCGTATCTCTTGTAACGGGAAAACGGCTGGATATTATTAAAATAATGCAAAGAGGGTAAAAAACGAAGAAACAGACTAAGTGAGGGACAAAAAATGTATTACGTCAGGAATAAGGGTAAATTCTGAAAACGCAACTAAGCCAAAGGCAAATAACTAATTCCCCCATTTAAGGCGAGCTCTTGCTCCGTTTTGTGGGTAAACATATATCGATGGAAAGTTGGAAGATTCCAATCCTAGTCGTTTTCACCGATCGATAGGTGCATGCGGTATGTTGCATTCTTTGGAGTATAATGTACAGTCCAAATTCATCCCTCTCCTCGATAGGTGCATGCGGTATGTTGCGTGCTTTGGAGTATAAATGTAAATTCCAAATTCATCGCTCTCCTCGATAGGTGCATGCTGTATGTTGCGTGCTTTGGAGTATAATGTACAGTCCAAATTCATCGCTCTCCCGCACGGCATGTATCACGTTAGCTTCATCTGCCAGGCAAAACAATTAGCATCAATCTACTATCTTCTAATACGGGCCAGCATACAGAGACACAAAAGTGCATGATACACGTACACAAGCAACAAAAGGACGAGCAAAGTGCATCCCAGCCTGATCTAGATAACCCAGGTTCGCCGAGAACCCTCTAAAGTGTATACTACTAGTACAAAATAAATCAAGCTGCCTGACATCAACGTCTGACAGAGATCAGTCACGATCTACATAGTCATCATAGCAACAAGCGATCACACCCAGCTCGGATTGTTATAGCACCTAGCTCATGCAACGCAACCAACCACAACCCAGACGTGCGCATACAAGAGCTCTCGATCGAAATGGGCCAGATCACATATGGATGTGCTTGCAGAATTGCATGGCTGCAAACACAAACGGCGAGCAAAATTAAACTGCAAAAAAGGGATCTTTGTGGCTGGTCACGGCGCCACTTGGCCGTGCTCGTGCCCACGCACACTGCACCGCGCGCGGGGAACCTTCTCCCCCTGCGTGCGCCTACCTACCCACCTGCGTCCGCTCGACCCACTACTCCTCGTGCGCGGGGTGGCGCCGGCCGGTGGTGCCACGACGTGTGTGTGATTCGTTCGTTTCGCTGCCGCGGCAGGGAGGCATGGCAGTACGGCACGATACGTGTCGTGTGCTGCTATCCAATGATCCACTGTGCCGGCGCGCATGGTATGTACCGTGTCATGCTTGATTCTGCCAAGTGGCACACACGGTACAATACCAAGGGAAATACTGAATCTTCAACAAAAAAAAAAAGAGGAATTACTGGATACGTCTGTGCCGTGCATGTGTGATCTGTTCAGAATATTAAAAACTTGTGCTATTACTCCCTCCGACCAACAAGATAAGTCCGTTTAGGATCGGTGCGGTCGTGGTTTTAAAAAATTGACTACTAATATATGTTAAAGTATATAAATTGACTGCATAAAAATAATATCATTGAATTTGTCTTACAAAATACTTTCATAATATATATAATGTTTATTATTTCCTAGTATATCATGATACAAAATCACATTCAAAGTGTTATATGGTCCGAAAAGTAACAGTAGCTAGTATACACAGTAAACAAATATTGTGAGACGAAAGAGGTAGTATTTATATCCGACCACGTACTGGCAGAACCAGAATGGTAGATCCATGTGCGGGGAGAAGATGTGATGCGCATTGGCAGCATAAAGGCCCTCTTTGTTTAGGCTTTTTTTGTCTGGCTTAAAAGCAAAAAAAACGTAAGCCTAAACAAAGGGGTGGCTTTTTTGTCGGGCTTAGCCCCTCTTTGTTTAGGCTTTTTTTCTAGTTTAAAAACAAAAAAGCCTAAGCCTAAATAAAAAGGTGGCTTTTTTGTCGGGCTTATAAAAAGCTTAAGCTAGTTTAAGCCTAAAAGCCATAAGCCATGTGAGAGGTGTTTTTTTTTTTTTGCTTTTACGGAATAGAATAACTGTTTGCCACTAAAGTTCGCTAAAATTACCCACAAATGCCATTACATAAAAATGCAAATCGTTCCCTTTTTTTCCTGTTCTAATTTCCATCCTCCTCTTCCATGGGTTTCTCCACGCCAAGATCCTCCTCTCCCCGCAGTCTGCCGCTCCCTCCCCTACACCGCCGCCTCCTCCTCCCCATAGCCCGCCCCTCCCTCCATGCCGCCCTCCCCAACGCCATTGCCCCCACGAGGAAGACGCCACCGCCTCCCCTCGGACGACCCCGACGCCGGCCCCAACGCTGTCGCCTCCCCTCGGATGACCCCGACGTTGGCCCTTCCTCGTCCGACGCCGCCTTCTCCCGACTTGCAAGGTACAATTGCTCCCTGTAAATAGTCGCAAATTCTTGCAGGACGAGGATCTTGCGGCACATGGCGTCGGAGCTAAACCTGGACATGAGGAGCGACGGCTACGTGCGCGTTCGAGACCTGCTCAAGCTCAACTTGCAGACATTCGCCAAGATCCCTCTCAAGTCCCACACGGTGGAGGAAATTAGGGAGGTAATAGAAATACTGGCTGAGTTATGCTTCATTCTGTTGTTGCTAAGCACTTAGCACCTGGTAGACTTCTTCAATGGCATAGATTGATATTGTTTCATCTTGCTAGCATGCGTCATGAACTTGCCATTGGGAAATACTAGGGACGGGAGTGCTGTGTACTGTAAATGTCTTTTTATTATGAAAATTGCTGCAAATTTTGAATGACTTTTTAACATGATGAGTACAATATCACCTTTTTTGATTGTAGGCGGTCATTTGGATAACAAGTAGAGGTTTAGTCTGTTGGAGGAAGATGGTGAGTTGCTCATTCGAGCAAACTAGGGGCACACAAGAATCAGTATGTTCTCTGCCTAAGATCACTGCACTAATGTATTGAGGTTTTACAAATACAGTAGCTTTTATCTTGTCCTTGATCGTTATGTCTTGAACATTGTTGTAGCTTCTTTGGAGGATCGAATTGAGACATGTAAAAAGAGCGATATCTTGGCATATGTGGTCATTTGATCATGTTGGTCCTCTTTCTAGGCTGTCCATACTCCATATTATACATTTCGTGTCTTATCCCAAGATGGAAATGCTTACCACAGTATTATAATCTCAGTGGTGGTTTTCCTATTGCTAACTAGTTATTTTAGAAAAATGTCATTTAATTGCCTGTTGGCCTAAACTAGGAAAAAAGATGTTGCAATTATTCTGATTGCTCCCTTTATATGCTAGCCATATATTTTCTGTAGCACTTCAGTTCAAATTTCATGTTAAGAATTAAGATGCTTCTATCTTCTCTGATGCCTAGCTTTTGCTAAATAGCAAGTTTTTCTTCAGCATACCATAAACACTTTTACAACAGGATCATCCTGATAGCTTTGTAACTTGTGGGTATGTTTTGACTTTTGAAGAGACCATATCAGATTTAAAGTCAGAATGTAAGCAATTTGAATTTTTTGGTTACATGTACCATATTGGTAAAGCACCTAGGTGCAGTGGTTGAGATCATGGGTTTGGGTTTGAGCCCCATCCCATTACTATTGCTGCATGTAAATAGTAGCAAATGATTTGTGTTTTGTTTATTTTCTCACTAGAGGCTAATGTTTGATAACTGAATTTGTTCCTCATATGGAATGAAGCTATACGTTTCAGACAACAAGGTGATACTGACAGAGGGTTTTGATGGCGTCGTTCCTGTCAAATACTTCGAGAAGATAGAAACATGACTAGGGCGAGAGCCGATACCATTTCAAAGATAGAGACCATACTAGTGTCACTGCAGTTCTGTATGGCTTCTTGTTGAGAACTTCAGATGCATGCACTTTACGAGAGTCACCTTGCTGGAAAAGAAAATCAACTGTATTTGATGCCTGAAAGGACTGTGTTACATGCATTACTCATGTGAGAGGGAGACATTATTCTGCTGCTCTTGTTGTTGTACAAACTTATGTATTGATGTTGATAACCATATATTAACGTTGATGATGTCTTTCAATTCTATCCACCATTTCACTATGTAGTTATTTTGCCAAGTAATTTCGTTGCCTTCTTTGCACTCCTAGGAGTATGTACTCCCACAGGAGGATAAATAGATTACATTAATATGATATGATCGAATATTATTTTGCTACTGTGTTATTTTGTTCGGTTGGCTAATATATGCCTTTCTAAATTAATACATGCATGCACGAACGGGCGAAATCTATCTTATTTTATATATACACTTGCATGTATCGTCATATTTACAAATCCAATACAAAAATAAGTTTAAATACATGCTTAAAAGGATCATTTAACTCCTAAAGGGCAATTCAGATTTTTAATCCTTCACACACAACTCAATAAGCTAACATCTTATAAAAAAAACCAGATTACCAAATACCAAAACTTGACTTAAAAGCTAAGAAGGTTATAAACTGATTAAGTCAAAAAACTGACTTTAAACTACAAGCCCAAAAAAAACCCTAAGCCTCTGAAGGCAGGAGTTGCCGCGCCGCGAACAGTGTTTTCTCGTAGCAGTCCATTTGTGCATGCTGCAAATCGAAAGAAAACCGACGGCTGCACTGCATGTATCGACACGCGGCAAGGTTGGAAGGAAAAGTAGTCCAAGGCAGGCGAGGAATGGCTGCAAGCGTTGACAGAAAGGCTGCAAAAGCACGCAGGGAGGCTCAACGTTCGCTGCTCCTGCTATTCTGGTGGCGCAATACACCCACGTGACCCACCCACTGCGGACGTCCCAAACGATGGAGGCTGATCTCAGCTGAAGGGTTGATCACCTACCAAGCGTACTGGTAGAAGCAGCTCGAGGCATACAAAATTACTTACATAAAACCTTGTTAGCGAAAAAATAAAATAAAATAAAGAGAGGTACTACGAATATCTAACACAAACACATTTTTGGATAATTAATTGGTAACTCCTTGTGAAATCCGTTGCCAAGATTTGGATCTATCAGACTAAAGAACCACCATATAAATTGATAGGACAATTTCTCAATGCTTCATGCATCTAACAACCTATCAATGACGAAATGTTGTATTTCTCCATTAAGATTTTTCTCATTTTGTCATTTGCATCGTAGCGTGTCAAGATGGCTTGTAATTGTGAAAGAGGTCACATGTCGAGCACTAAGTCCTCACTAAATTGGGTTGGGCTAAAGAGTTTTTCATCATTTAAGAGATGAATTTACTCACGAGATAACTCTAAAGAAATAAAGTACTTTTTGCATGACTTCAAAAGAGATAGACATTATCTAAAGTCTCAGTTATTCGATCTCTTGTCAATACCTTTACAACCTCTCAAAATAATAATAATAAAACATCATTGCACCCATGCTTATCTTGGCACCGAAACTGCCAAGCTTCATTGTAACTGGTTTAATGACTGCCAAAGAAAAGCACGAGTTCTGTCTTACATGACATCTACATAGAATAAAAAAAAGAGATGACAGATCCACCAAACACTGGGAAAAGAATCAAAATCCAACTCTCCCTCGCAGAGTTTTTCCCTAAATAGCACGGCGGGGGCGGGGATGATTAAAAAACTGTGCTCTCGCAATCGTAACGTAAAAAATAGCACAACGGACACGATGGTTGTCGACATGTATCCATGTCCGTGCCCCTGTCCTGCGGAGGTGATCTGCACCGTTCCTAGGTTGCTCGGACACTTCCCGTGCTGCCACGTCGCAGCGTCCGTACCACCCTAGCACGGACGCACCTTGTCCGTATCACCCTAGCCCGAACGCCGCCTTGTCCACAGCACCCTGATCCGGACGTGCTAGCTAGCCTCAGCTGCAGCACCCTGGCCCGAACGCGCCAGCTAGCCTCGGCCACAGCTCCATGTCCTGAACTAGCCTCGGTCGTATCTCCATGGCCCGGACTAGCCTCGATCGTAACTCCATGGCCCGGAAAAGCCTCGGCCATAGCTCCATTGTCGCAATCGGACCCGGGACCACCCCGAACCCTCTGTGTATAACCGAGCTAGTCCCAAGATCAGCGGCTAGCTCACACAGTGAACATATGTGGTATCAACCATCAACGCAAAACTTTATTAATCGACAACATAGTTGATTACAAGAACGGCTTATGAGCCGACAAAACCAAAACACAGTGGAAGACCAAAGTGAGCAGACCACACGATTCGCCACAGACAATCGTCTGGAGGGTGCAGCCTATACGTCCCGGTCCTCATGCTCCTCGTAGACCTCTTCTCCTGCTCAAATATTAGATTAAGCAGAGTGAGCACAACAACCGTGCTCGCAAGTCACACCCGTCAAGTGACAGATTGAAATGTATGCAAGGAGATCTCAAAGGAAGGTTTATAGAGTTGATTTGCATAAAGCCATGTTTCTTTCCAAATACTCGTATTAAGTTCTAAAGCAATTATACAATAACTAAAATTCATTTTCTAAATCTCAGTCTTATAGTCAGATAACATTCATCAACAAGTGGTGAAGGATACCCTCCTATCACAAGGCTACCCGCCCAAAACCTATTTGGATAGATATCCAAAACCATTTCATAAAGTCTTTTGAAAACAAAACCAAATCCTAACTTGGAGCAGCTTTGCCAGCACGTCCATGACCGTGGACACGGCTATTCGAATAGTTTTACACTCTGCAAGGGTGTACAGCTTTACCCACATGACACGACTTCTCTAGTTTGTTTGGCATCCGTCGATACCACCGCTCACTACCGTAGATAAGCAGTGTAGAGCACGTGACAAGGCCTTTACAGAGCGTCATTCCACCGCAGTATCCCCTCGCTAAGGTTTCGTCCCCTTTGGACTAACCATCCACTAGGTTCAGGCCCCCTCTTGCGCCAGGTGGGAATACATAAAAATAGGTCGTCAAGACATCCACACAACCGGATGGAATGACCACGGTGAAACGTTGCAAATTAGTTAGCCAGGTTCTGCCCATTCAGAACATGTGGTTGCACGGTAGGGCATAGCAAAATACACTCGAATACCGGTTCTTAACTGACTTGGGCGACTTCCACAAAGCCCTGGGCCTCAACCCTACCCGAGTTGAGCCCGTGCATGAACATGCACCCTTGCAAACAACCAATTCGCCCAAGTCCAAACCAATTTTCATTTTGCTTTGCTTTTTCAAAAACATTTGTAAACTTCCATGACAACCCAATGTCATGGTTAAAGCATTTCGACAACACTGGTCTTTGGCAGTAAATTCCCCAAAACAAGATTTTTGGGTCTAAACTTGACTAAACACAGAGTTTTGCAACACGCTAGTTCATACTAATGTACCAACTAGCTTTTACTATGGTGACAAGGGGTGGTTAAATCAATAATCAAGTTTGGATGTACAAAGGAATTAGGGATAACTATAAAGTTAAAACAAGGATTTAAATTACTTAAATTTAAATAAGCATGCAATAATAATTTGAAACGGAACGTAAATAATTTGATATACTGGGATTCAATATGATCATAGGTGTAAATTGCCTCACTCGAAAGCTTGAGGGTCTACTTCTTCGAAGTGCTCGGGCTCTCCAGAGTCGTCGAAATCTACACGTGAGAACGAAGCACATTCAAATAAAGACCAAATAAAATCCAAATGAACTCCAAAACAAACCGAACTAGGACCAATAGCAAGGTACTGAATTAGAAACGAGCTCTCAGGAGGAGGCTCGACTAGTCGGGAGGAGGTCCAACTGAGAGGGTGGTCGAGGGAGGTCCTGCGAATGATACGACTACTCAACGTGGTCGTACGAAGAATACAAAAAGGATATGATTACGCAATGTGGTCGTAGGAAGGATACAAAAGGATACAACTACGCAACGTGGTCGTAGGAAGGATACAAAAGGATACGACTACACAACGTGGTCGTAGGAACAAAGGAAGAGAACAGGGCACAGAGAAACTCACCAGGGCCGAGAGAGAGACTAAAGAAGGAGGGGGAGACAGTGGATGGCGAGCGGTGGTCGAAGACGGCGCAGGAGCTCCGGTGAACTCCTTGGCGACGAGGTGGTTGAAGACGGCACCGGCTCCAGCGGACGGTGGCAAAACTTCAAGCACGAAGGAACTGGACGAGAGCAAGAGAGTTCGGTGTTGAAAAAGGTGATGAAAGAGGGCTGCTCGGGCTTTTATAGCCAGGGGAGATGGGGAGAGTCTCTGAAAGACTCGAAGGCGCACACGTACAAGGGTAGGCGAAGGAGGAGATGGGGGCAGGTAGGGGAGGAGACAAGAGGGGGAATGTGTACTGCAGACGTGATAGGATTTAATGCGACACAACAACATTTAATATGTGAAGACTTTTGCGTCAGCAGTGACGCAGCGGGAGGAAGAAGAAGGTGAGCAGGGCTGACAAGTGGGGTTAGTCAAAACTCAAGAGGGTGGTCCAACCAAAGGGGAGGTCGTGACCAAAGAGGTGGTTGTGACCAACGAGGTGGTCTCCCTGGACCACCCAGGAGGTCTCCCAGGACTACCGAGGAGGTCCAAACGAGAGGGAGGTCTGGACAGAAGGGGGGTCTGGACTAAGGGGGAGACGGAACGAACAGAGAAAGGGAAATCAACACCAGAGAACTCCAACAAACTCAAAATAAACCAAACTTTTGGGTTAGTTGAAGTTCAATTTAGTCATTTTAAACACTTTTAAATTCCAAAATCTCAAGTTAAGCTCTAGGACTTCAACAAAACCAAATGGTTATTTTTATTTTGAAAATTTTAAAAAGACCTGAAAAAAACGGGATGTTACATCCAAGGCCCGAACGCGCCAGTTGACGCTTGTTTGCAGCTCCATGGTCTGGACACAGCGCTCGCCCGCCCACCTAGCACGCGGATAGCCTCCACTTCCGACTCCCCCATGCCCGGACGCGCCACGCAGGCAGCACCACGCTACCTTGGCCTGGATGTGCTCCAGCACCCTTATTCCCTGTCTCCCATCCATCAATTTATTCCCTGTCTCCTGTTCATCAATCATGTCTCCCGTCCATCAATCGCATGCATGCTGCCTGAGCGCGGGAGGGAATCTGATTCCCTCCCATCGCTCGCTCTCTCATTCTGGCTATAAATTCCGAGTAGCGAGCAAGACACTTCGCTCACTCTCATCCTCGCTCACTCTCTCGCAGTCTATGTCGATTTTGTTTTCGCATACGATTAAGGATTGTTTGCAGCCGTCATTAGTGGTCATATTAATAGGTAATTAACTGTGTAGTTAGTTAATTAATTGTAGTTAATTATTCATAATTAATTAGTTGTACTTATTTAGGCGTATTTAATTTAGTCGTTATCATTTATGCGTAATTAAAATTATGTTATTTAATTAGTTGCAATAAATTAGGTCGTAAGTAATTAGTCACAGTTAAATTAATCTTATGTATTTATTCGTGGCCTAGTTAATTAGTTACAAATTAATTAGTCGTAATTAGTTAGTGCTAGTTAATTAATTAGCCGTACTTGATTAGTTGCAATTAATCAGTTGTAGTTAATTAAATCTTAACCAATTAGTCGTACTTAATTAGCCACAATTAATTTAATCGTAGTAAGTCGGTCGTAATTAATGTAGTCGCCTTATTAAGTCATAATTAATTTAGTGGCTTTATTAAGTCGTAATTATTTATTTGTAATTACTTTGTGATAATTAATTCCTCAAAATTAATTTAGTGGTATTTAAGTCGTTATTAAGTCGTAATTCTCCTTTTGTAATTTATTTGCGGTAATTAATTTAGAGGTATTTAATTACTCATATTAATTTAGTCACAACTAATTTAGTCATAGCTATTTAGTCATACTTAATTAGTTGTAATTAATTTGGTCGTAGTTAATTAGTGCATATTATTTTGTTGTCTGTATTTAGTTGTAATTTTTTATTTATAGTCATTCATCGCCATTATTAATTTATTCACTAATAATCTGTGTCTTTGATCTCTTACAAGTCATTTCCCTACCGGAGCTACTGGAACCCTTCTACGACGAGCATCACCGGTGCAAGCTGTGGATCGCCGGGGACGCAGATGACCCTTCATCGATCGTGCTTCGGTCTGATAAGCATTACTGGGAGCTCGATGCTCATTGCGTCCCCATCATTCGGGACACGAGCTTGTTGCTTTTTGCGAGGCTACTCTCGATCGGATGCTACTTCACCCTAGACGACAGTGTGATGTCAGCTCTTGTCAATAGGTGGAGACTCGAGACTCACATCTTCCACTTTCGGTGGGGAGAGATGACGGTCACTTTCCAGGAAGTGTCATTCTTGACCGGTCCCCCGATTAGGGGTGAGCCACTTGTTCCTGGCCGTCCGTCGGCGGACTGGAAGGCCCAGTTGGGGCATTGGTTTGGCATACATGTCCCGGACAACGTCCGTGGTGTCCCTCGCACATGGTTGAGAAATTTCAGTCAATGCCCGCTGGACGCACCTGACGATGTTGTTAGGACGCACCTCGTCGCTTACCTTCTCTATCTCTTTGGTTGTGCCCTATTTTCCACCACACAGGGCAATTGGGTCTACCCCAGCTTCGTTCGTATAGCCGAGTCTTTGGCTAACGTGGAGGCTGGAACGATGCCTCAGTACAGTTGGGAATCAACTGTCCTTTGCGCCACATACAAGGGGTTGTGTGAAGCCTCGCGGCGTAACACCGGTGTGAAACCGGTCCTTGCCGTCTGCTACGTGCTCCTGTAGCCGTGGAGTTGGGAGCACTTTCCTGTTGGACGACTCGATCGACGGGCCCACTATGGGCTACCGATGGACTGTCGCTCAGTTATGCTGGGCCAAGGACAGACCGACGAGGTACTACTCGTTGTTCCATAACGAGTTCGAGTCGTTGCACGACAACAACATCATATGGGCTCCATAGAGCCCATATTTCGTGAACACGGTAGCACCACACGGACTGTCCGTGCAATGCACGCATGACGTCAGATTATGGGCAACGACCTGCCCCCTGGTGTTTACCCATATGGTGGAGCCTTGCACGCCGCAATGCGTAATGCGATAGTTTGATTTGTACCAGCCTGTGCCCCCTCCCGACGGCAGGATCCTGTAGTGAGTCGTCCACTTGTGAGTCGTAATGTTTGCATTTCATACCCACATTCCTAGTTCTGACAGGAATCCTTCTCTAAAGCAGGCAATCGAGGACAGGCTGACATGCTGAGGACTTGCAAGCAATCCAGCATGAGTGGATTACGGCTTGGATAGAGGCGGCACACGTCGAGGTCCTACAAGAGTAGAGACCGTACGACGTATGGATATATCGCCAATACATCGAGTGGTACATACCACGATCGAGCGCCATACTGACCCGTCCTCCACCAGAGCAGTTGATGCACCAGGAGAGGTTCTATCACCCGTTCGATCGACGCAGCGCCTCGCGGCGTAACGACACCGTAAAACACTGGTAATCTTTGCTCGTTTCATTGATGATAATTGTATTGTTTGTTACTGAACATCTTTTGTCTGCCATTTTAGTTCGAGCGGCTACAGCAGATCGTGAGTGCATCCGAGATGTCGAACCCAGGAGCGAAGGATCCCGAATTCTCTGTGCTTCATACACTAGTCTAGGAACAATTAGTGTACACAGTAAACAAAAGTGGATAATCGTAACCATAAAACGTCATTCATTACAATACTTAAAATCTTTTACAAAAGGGGGGCATAAAGCTGAAGAGCAAAATACAACAGAAGTAAAGCGGGAAGGTAGACCACATGATTCGCCACAGGCAATCGTCTGGAGGGTGTAGCCTAGTCGTCCAAGTTATCACTCTCCTCGTAGTACTCGTCTCCTGATCAATAATTTATTAAGCAAGGTGAGTACAAATGAATGTACTCCGCAAGTTACACCCAATAGCATGTTATAATGCATGCAAGGATTCAACAAAGGGAGGCTTATATGGCTCAATTTGCATAAAGCGACATTTTTCATTTAAATATTCATACTAAGTTCCAAAGCAGTTTACTCTGTAACTAAAATTCATTTTCTAAATCTCAAGTTTTATAGTCAGATAACATTCATCAACAAGTGGTGAAGGATATCCTCCTATCACATGGCTACCCGTTCCATTTGGATAGAAATTCAAAACCATTTAATAAAGTCTTTTGGAATCAAAACCAAAATCTAACTTGGAGTGCCTTTGCTTAGCATGTCCTTGACCGTGGACACGGCTATTCGAATAGTTTTACACTCTGCAGAGGTTGTACAGCTTTACCCCCAAGAGATAATTAATTATACTATCTGCACACACACTTCCGTAGGTGTGCGAATAAGTAATTATCACAAAGCCTTTACAGTGCATCATCCCACCATAGTCTCGCCTCGCTAAGGTTTCGCCCCCTTTGGATAGAAACCCGCCGGGTTCAGGCCCCCTCTTGCGTCAGGTGGGAATACATGAAAGTAGGTCATAAAAGACACCCACGCAACTGGATGGCACGACCACGGTGAAAGGATACAAATTATTTAGCCAGGTCCCGCCAAAACGGTACATGTGGTAGTATGATGGGGCTTTAGCAAGATGCAACTCGAAGATCGGTCCTTAATTGGCTTGGGCGACATTCCATAAAACCCATGGGTCTCGATCATAGAAATGATTCGATCCCGTGCATGGACATGCACCATCCAAACATCCATTTCGCTCAAGTCCAAACCAATTTTCATTTTATTTAACAAGCTAAAACATTTCAAAGATTTCTATGGTATAGACATACCATAGCAATGTTCAAATCATAGTTGAATTTTTTGGCTAATTTCCCCAAAGTAAATATTTTGGTCTAAACTTTGTCTAAGCATAGTATTTTTCAATATGTTCTAGCTTATACTAATGTATCAACTAGATTTTAACTAAAGTATCAAGGAATGATTGTTTTAACAACAAAGTTTGGCTATACAAAGGAATATGGAATAACTATAAAGCTTGAAATGGGAATTTAAATACATGAATTTAAATAGGCATGCAATAAAAATTTAAAACAAAATTTAAATAATTTAAAATAATGGGATTCAATATGATCAATGATATAACTTGCCTTGCTCAAATACTTAAGGATCTACATCTTCGCAACATTCTGTGTCCCCGGAGTCGTCGAAATCTACACGCGAAAAGGAACCAAATTCAAATAATACTCAAATGAACTCCGAATCAAATAATTTTAGTGTATATAGGTAGATCTTGATTTTAGATGAATTTAGAAATTTGAATCACTCGAATCGGAGTTCGAACGGAGTTCGAACGAGCTTCTAGAAGTTTGAAAATACATGAAATAATGAAATTAGGAATTTCCGGATTTTCTGATTTATTTTTCTAAAGGAAAATCACTTTATTGCATCATGCTGACATTAGCCACCGGATTTGATTTTCGGTTGAATTAATTTTCCAAAGGAAAAATCGAAAAATGCCACACGGGCCAAAGGCTGAGGTGGCCTGTGACATGGCCTGCCACGTCACGGCCACGTTGGCACCAGAGATGGCGGCGGTGCGGGCGCGTAGCTCACCGACGCTACGCGCCACGGCGAGCCAAGCGGGCACACGCAATAGAGAGGCGAGGCTTCACCGGACCTGGTGCGTGGGCTAGCGGCTGAGGGGAGCAACGCGGTGGCCGGTGGCGAGCGAAGAAGCGGCGATGGTGGCGGGTTGAGGTCGGTGACGATGTTTTGGCAAGGGAGCGAGGAAGTGGGTGCGCGCACAAGGCGGCCTACACCCGTGCGATGCCAGCAAAGGAGTCAGTGGAGGCAGAGGAGCTCCCACGACGGCGCTAATGGCGGCGGACGAAGCTCCGGCCGGAGGTCTTCAAGCTCCAAATCGGGGCGAGTGAGGACGCTAGAGAGGGAGGGAGAAGGGGGGAAAGAGAGAGGAGGACAGAGGGCACCGGGTGCTTGCCTTTATAGGTGGCGGGGAGTGGGAGAGAGACAGGAGCGGCATGGGCGCTCTACGGACTCTGTGTCATAGGCATGGTCTTGGCGCTAGAGGCGACAGGGTGTAGAAGGGAGGAAAAGAGGGCGTGAGGCGGCGGAGAACGCGACATTTAATGCACGTTGAAAAGGGGCGGCGAGGGTGAGCAAAGGCGACGCGACGGGGGAGGCGAAGATGGCGCACGACGGCATGGGGCACCAACGGGCAGAAACATAAGGAAGATGTCGCGGCGAGAGACCGACAGGCAGGCCCCACCTGTCAGTGACGAGGAGGGAAAGGCGCGGTGGACAGGGATCGTCCGATTTTGATCGGACGGTCCGAAATGATTTGGACGTTCAGACCATTCGAAAGTTTCATCCAAATTGGGCCATCCGATTTTGATCGAACGGTCCACAACGAGGAAGGCGCGGAGTGACGCTGGCGCTTGGGAGTCGTCCGATTTCGATCAGGCGGTCCACGAGAGAGAAGGCGTGGCGCGGTGTGGAGCTGGGCTGCGCGCGAGAGGATGGGCCACGTAGAAGCGGGTTAGACGCGGGGAATAGGGAACGGGCCGAGCAAATTCGGCCTGAAAGGAAAAGGAAATAAGAAATGGATTTTTGATTTAAATAATACAAGAAATTGAAAAAGCTTTTTAGAAAATAGTTAATTAGGTCCAAGAATTCTAGAAAAATACACAGAAATTCCTTGAATTATTTGGAACTTAATAAAATTACTTTCAACTTAACTTTGCCTTTTAATTTTGCAAATAAATTATTTTTGGCTTTTGGGCAAAAGGAAAGCCCTTTTTAAATTCCAGAAAATCCAAGAGAATACTTAAAATACTCTTTTTGACTTTAAATCCAAATAAAACCCAAGAATTCAAATGAACCAACTTTGATTTAATTGAAGTTTGATTAACTCAGATTAAATTGTTTTTATTTTCTAAAATTTCAAGTTTAAGCTTTATTAATCTAATAAACCAAATGGTTAATTTTAATTTTGAAAATTTTCAAAAAACTCTGAAAATCAGGATGTTACAATCCGAGACCGCCATCCACAGCCTAGAGCACATCGTACTAAGGCTTCTGAGCACTTTGAAGTACATCTTCGCGTAGTCGAAGAATGTAATAAAGAACATGACTTGTAGTCGTTCGAGAGATGATGTCCTACACGTCGCGCACCGAGTGGGTCGACCATGCTCACCTGTTAGGTCGACACGGCCTAGTCAGACCGGCGGGCGTCATAGCGCCCCCCTTCAGTCATCGACGCTGCAGATCGGCGGGGAGGTAAGTAATGTACAAATTTATGTCATGTTTTTTTATTACGCGTTAGGTTGTGCTAACATCATATTGTCTTGCAGCCGCACGTCCATCGAGATGCATCACTTCAACCATCGACACCCCGTACTCAAGCTGGCGCCCCCCCTCAATCATCCGTACTGCACATCCGGGAGGTACGAGATGTTTAGTTTACGTCTTGAATTTTTATTTGGCCTAACATCATTCCATCTTACAGCCTTCAATTGAGTTTGGGGGTGACATCCATCCGTCAACCAATGAGGAGACACCCATCACAGGTACTGCCAAATGATCCAGCTCACGAGTTCATAACGAGTCGAGCCGAGCAGACCTTTTTGCTCATTTGCTTTACGAGCCGAGCCGAGCTCGGTTCCTTAACGAGCTTGATCAAGCTGAGCTGAGTTGAGCTGGCTCATTATCCACCCCTACATACACCCACCCTTCAAACCACTCATTGCCCAAGAGCACCAACACGCACTGCCAGTGGGACCCAGACGTTGACTCACCTAACGTCGTCACTAGTCACTACCGTGGTGCTTTTGCACATCCGCCATTCAAACTACCCACATGCCGCACATGGCACCTAATCCAATGTTTATTTGAAGAAACTAATCCAATGTTTCCATTCTTGTTCCTCAACCGGTTCATTTAGGGAACAGAGCTAGAAAATTTTTACCTAGGGGTCATATGGTGAGAATTAAATATCGATAGATGCCAAGTGTAAATATTTTGTTATTCTAAATGAGCAAACTAAGAACTATATAGAGAACTTCATCAATCATGGAGGCCCAGGGCTCCCACTAGTTCATTCTCAAGGGTTAAAAATTCTCACGTTAATCGGTGCAAAAATAGAAAGATCTAAATCATCGATCATAGTGGGTCCAGATTATAAACAATTTATATTAAAAGAAATAGTTCATGTCAAGTACAATAAAACTGAAATATGGAATTAAAAAAACAAAATCAAATGAAAATTTAGATTTACATACAATTCCTAAGTAAAAGAGTCCATGTAAAATACAATAAAATAGAAATAAAAGAAAATTAGCAATTTCATTTCCATACCAATTCCTAAGTAAAATCGTAAATAATTATAGTTCGAATAAAAATAAAAATTGGCAATTAGATTTGCATACGAAATCCAAACAAAAAACAAAATGGAAAATAAAATGAAATAAGCAATTTAATTTCGATACGAATTCCAAAGTAAAATATCTAAATAATTGTAATTCGGAATAAAAATTAAAGAAAAATTGGCAATTTGATTTGGATACGAATTCCAAGAAAAAGAACTGAAATTCGGAATAAAACATAAAAGGAAAATTGTAATTTGATTTCCATACGAATTCCAAAGTACAATCCCTTAATAACTAAAATTCAGAATAAATTAAATAAATTTAGCAATTTGATTTGTATACGAACTCCAATAAAAAATAACTAAAATATTGAATAAAAATAAATTTATAACGAGGATAACACGAATGGTGTCGGTGGTAGACCTGTTCACACGCGACCCGGCCCGAGCCCGACACTGTCTGGGCTGGGCTTGGGAGTGGAATTCCGACCCGAAAGAAGCCTGGTTCGGCCCGAAATCCGGAACAAACACAATAAAAAGATGAAAAGATATTTTTAATCATGGAAATGAATTATATAATACCTCTTTATTTTGAAAAATTATTAAAATAATATATTTAAATTAAAAAACGAATGTTCGGCCGGGCTCAAGCTTGCTGCTTCTTGATCGGGCTTTTCAAGCCTAGCCTAGCCCGGCCCGGCCCGGCGTTTTAACAGGTCTAGTCAGAGGAGACACAAAAGAAGTCATCACATTCACTCTGAAAGTCTAGTCTTTGTATCGGTGCAAAAGAGAAATTTCTACACCATGATTGTGGTGGGTCCAGATTATAACGGTCTAGATTAAAAGAATGAGTCAATGTAAAGTACAATAAAACCAAAATTCAGAATAAAAAATAAAATAAAATAAAATAAAATAAAGGGTTTGATTTCCATACGAATTCCTATGTAAAAGAGTCCATGCCAAGTACAATAAAAGAGAGCCGAGGCGGCGGCGACAGAGATGAGGATAATGTTATGCTGCTCACCTTAGATGTTCAATAAGGACAATGTCGTGCTGCTCGCTGGTGCCATTAAAAAGAAAGTCCAATGCTGAAGGAGCCAAGGGTCGTGATGAGAAGTGGTGAGCGTCAACGTTGTTGAAGAAGTTAGTGGCCAAAGAAGTTCGATGATGGGGAAGCCTTGGCAAAGAGGAGGTGGAGCTTTGCATTGAAGACGAGCTATGGACAATATGTGGTCATCGAGTAGCTACGAGTGTGTCATCACTAGTGAGGGGCACGTCGTCGCCTACGATGGAGAAAAGATTATCTATATCATTAGACAGCGACTAAAGCAAACATGTCGGCATCAGTGAAGATGGGAGGCTGTCACGGTTAGTGAGAAAACCACAACATCGAAGAAGAGGACCAACCGACACGAGAGAAGAGGACATCGAGTATATATAACATCATGCATGCATATGTACATGCATGCATCCGTACGAATAGAAGCGCGGGCGTACAGAGGCAGATGAGAAAAAAACTTGGAGTAGAGATGATACAGTCATATGGAATAGTCTCGGAGTCATCGGAGAGAGTGTGACACGTGTTCCCAGCTGGGATTGGCGATGGTTGCATGTGTATGCGTGTTGATATCGCAATAGTTAACATTAAGCAATAATTGGAGAGAAGTAGAAGATAACTATGTGGTAAAGTATTGCATTGGAAGGGGTAGCACTTGAGAGGAATCAATCAAGATTTGAGCTTATTGTTGGATGTTGAAGCAAAAAAGCGGTAATGGTGGGAAGAGATAGAAGACCCACAATTCGGTGGGGCAGCCAGCGTGTGAGGGAAGATAAGTTCAAGGTAGGTCGTCCATGGTGCATCGGTGTATACGTGAACAAGATACTCTAATTCAATGTAAACTAATAAGATAATTTGATGCACACATAATCAGCGTATTGCTTTAGATTAAATAGAGGTACATTGTACATATGCATGCATACAATTTGGGAAAAAAAGTAACTAATAGAGTAAGAATAGGAGCATGCAGCCACATGATTTATGCGTAATGAAGAGTGATTAGTTTCTAATAAGCCAACAATTTGTTATGCTCAATGATTATCTTCCATCAAAGTTTATACTTAAATCATGTTCCTCATGTTGTATTTCCCTTCAAGCTTCTATCATCATTTCCAACGATTATGATATCCTAAAAATCTAAACAATCTACGAGATATGTAAATATATTCTCAATTATTTATACAAATTTCAAAATAAATTTAGCCGGCAGATGCACAGACCATCCTGCTAGTTATCCAATATATCTATGTTACAAAGTAATCACGCTTGATTCAAAAAAAAAAAAGAACGCTACCACCAAACCAACTGTTTTCTTGGCACAATACAGACTGCGGCCTAGAGACAACAATACCGAATCGTTGAAGGACTTAGGGCATGTACAGTGGGTTACATCAGCAGTCTATAATCTTTGCCACGTAAGATTTTTAATGACGTGGATGAGAGGGAATAAGGAGCGAGAATGAAGCCGTATGGCATGTAACAGACAGTCTATAAAACCCTTATAGACAATACAAAACACCATTATATGAGTTGTTGTCTATAACAAATATTTTTTCCAAGCAAAAACTAAAAGAATGTGGGATCTCATATAGACAATTTAACAGACAACTTATTATATGAGCCGTCTTTAGTGTTGTCTATAGGTGACATTGATGACTGATATAGACACCCATTATCTGTACCATTGTATATGCCTTAGGAGTAAACTAATAAGGGAAATTTTGATATATGCCACTGAGAATGTTGCCACTTCGAGATTTGCCACTCAGTTTCTTGAAATTGGAAATTTGCCACTCTAGTTTCTACTTCTTTTCACATATGCCATTATCTCTCATTTTCCCCTATTTTCTTTTCTATTCTCTGATTTTCCATCAATTCCCTTGTGAACTACCCCATTTGCCCCTCATCTATTCCTCTCCATACAAGAACATGAGCCTTAATGGCGCCGGCGGCTTTGCGCGCGGCCGCGACGGCGAGGAAATGAATCCGGCGAACCAGAGGCGCTCTGGACTCGGAGAAGACACGCACGGGTGTGCACGGACCTCCTGGACTTGATGGCGGTGACCCGGGTGCTCGAGGAGGACGGCGGCGAGCTAGCGGCGACCGGAGGCGGGGACGAAGACCGGGTCTTCGCGGAGAAGATGCCACGGACGCCTAGAAGCTTCGGGAAAGCGCGCCTCGGGTGCGCCTCGGCTCCAAGAGCAAAACCCCTCAAGTGTCGTCGCCGATGGAGGTTGGAGGCGGCGGAATTTGAGGCGGCGGCGGAGGAGTGAACTTGGAGAAGATGGGCGATTGCGGGGGAGAGAGGGCAAATGGATGGGTGGAGAAGGTAGATAAAGGCTCGGCGACTCCATGCGAACTGACATGGGTGCTCCTAGTGGCATGAAGCGGCTACGTGGCACGCATGCACGCACGCCAACGCGCGCGACATTAAGCGACCGAGGAAGACGGATCGACGGTAGGCCCACTGTCGTGATGGCGGACAAGCGTATGAACCACTTCGGTCTTGCGCGATGTGAGAAGGCGCGGTTGAGCCAAGTCAACAAGGTGGTGCGGTCAGAACTGTGTTGGACTTGGTCGGTCCGAACGGCGCAACAAATCTGAGCCGTTGAAATAAGATCGGACGGTCCTAAGCGAGGGGTACGTTCGGACAGGTCCGAACAGCTTAATGAATCTGGACCGTTGAAATCGGATCAGATGGTCCGCACGGGCTAGGGTTTTGGATAGGGTTTTGAATTGAATTTTATTTTGACCGAAACAAAACGAGTTTGACCGGGCTGTTTAAAATAGAAATAAATTTCCAAAAATTCTGAAAATTTTTGAGGGTATTCTTGGGCTCACCTAGAACCAAGGAAAAATAAATTTGGCCACTGTTCATATTTCAATTGCCATATTTAAATTCCTTTTTAAATCTGTTTAACAACTTGGCTAGAATTTTAATGCGGTCCAAATAACTTCCAAAAAATTGGAAAAAATTATGTTAATCTGTGATAAATAATCTAGTATTTAAAAAAAAATTATTTCCACATATTGTCATACACACATTTTTCTGAAAACAATTAGAAGCTTGATTTTCAATTAAAAGTTTGAAATTTTAAAGCAGACTTAAGAACTTTAACAAAAGTTTTTGAAATTCACATAGTTTTATACATTTGAAACACAAACCTAATTTTAGGATGTTATAGTTCACATACTTGAACATCGAGGTTTCAAATTTTATTTGAGTATTAGCACATCCCAAGAACCTGTAACATCCCAAATTTCCTGAGTTTTTGAAAATTTTCAAAATTTAAAAATAACCATTTGGTTTTATTAAGTTGGTAAAGCTTAACTTGAAATTTATAAATCAAAAACAATTTAATATGAATTAATCAAACTTCAATTAATTCAAAAGTTGGTTTATTTGAGTTTTCTGGATTTATTGGATTTAAAAGTCAAAATTATTATTTTAAGTATTTACTTGGATTTTCTGGAATTTAAAAATTGGCTTTTCCTTTTGTCCCGAAATTAAAATCTATTTTACTTGCAAAATTAAAAGCTAAAGTATAGCTAAAAGTATTTTTATTAAGTTCCATATAATTCTAGAAATTTCTGTGAATTTTTCTAGAAATTTTGGACGGCTTAAACTATTTTCCAAAAATCCTTTTCGTTTTCTGGTATTTTCTTTATTCGAAAACCTATTTAAATCCTCCTAAACGTCTTGGGTCGAATCTCTTGGCCCGTTCCTCTTTTCATATGCGGCCCGATCCTCGGCATCATTTCGTCTGTATGCATGGCTTTCATCTCTTGTGAGCCGTCCGATCTAGAACGGATGGCCCGATCAAGAAGGATGTCGAACGGTCCGAACGTTCCCAGCGATGTGGATTGTCCGATCAATTTTGAACGGCCGGATCTTGAGGTAACGTTCGGGCGGTCCGAACGTTCAAATTGTTTTGGACCGCCCGATCAAAATCGGACGGCCCTCTTTGCTGCGCCTTCACTCGCTCTCTCTCTCTATGACGGGCGTGGCCCGCTGTCGACCCTCTGCGTCCTCTTCCCGCCTCCTTCTCTCTCTCGAAGTACTCTTGGACCGCCATGAATGGTCATTCAGCTTCAATCAAATCCGCATTTCTCCTTTCTCTCTCGATTTAGCGCTTTGAAGCCCTCTTCCCGCCCCATCCCCCCTGGCGGGGAGCACGGGGAAGGGCTAGCGCCAATGCCTCCGCTGAACCCGGTCTTAAATCTCCGCCTCCGATCGCCGCTAGCTTCATGCCAAATCTCCTCGAGCACCCGGTCACCGCCATCAAGTCTAGGAGGTCCGTGCACACCCGTGCGTGTCTTCTTCGAGTCCAGAGCGCCTCTGGTTCGCCGGATTCATTTCCTCGTCGTTGCGGCCACGCGCAAAGCCGCCGGCGCCATTAAGGCTCATGTTCTTGTATGGAGAGGAATAGATGAGGGGCAAAAGGGTAGTTCACAAGGAATTGATGGAAAATCGAGAATAGAAAAGAAAATAGGAGAAAATGAGAGATAATGGCATATGTCAAAAAAGTAGAAGCTAGAGCCAAGAATTTTGATTTCAAAAATCGGGTAACAAATCTCGAAGTGACAACATTCTCAATGGGATATATCAAAATTTGCCAACTAATAACAAACCCCCACCTCCGTGCTCCCAAGTCCCACCTACCCCGCCGCCGTCAACTCTAACGGCAACTCACCATTTCGGCATTTCGACCTCCTCCCCTATATATGCACGCGGACATCTCCGTTGGCCTCTCCAGGAAACAACCAGCCCACCATTACACAGCGCGAACACACGAGAGAGTGAAGAGGCGCGTTCACACCCCCGGCCGCCGCCATGGACCTTCTCTTCCTGGAGAAGCTCCTCCTCGGCCTCTTCGCGTCCGCGGTGGTCGCGATCGCGGTGTCCAAGATCCGCGGCCGTAAGCTCCGGCTGCCGCCCGGACCCCTCGCCGTGCCCATCTTCGGCAACTGGCTGCAGGTCGGCGACGACCTCAACCACCGGAACCTGACGGCGCTGGCCCGCAAGTTCGGAGAGATCTTCCTCCTCCGCATGGGCCAGCGCAACCTGGTGGTGGTGTCCTCCCCGCCGCTGGCGCGCGAGGTGCTCCACACGCAGGGCGTGGAGTTCGGCTCCCGCACCCGCAACGTGGTGTTCGACATCTTCACGGGCAAGGGCCAGGACATGGTGTTCACCGTGTACGGCGACCACTGGCGCAAGATGCGGCGCATCATGACGGTGCCCTTCTTCACCAACAAGGTGGTGCAGCAATACCACCCCGGGTGGGAGGCCGAGGCCGCCGCCGTCGTGGACGACGTCCGCGCCGACCCCAAGGCCGCCACTGAGGGCGTCGTGCTCCGCCGCCGCCTGCAGCTCATGATGTACAACAATATGTACCGCATCATGTTCGACCGGCGGTTCGAGAGCATGGACGACCCCCTGTTCCTCCGCCTCAGGGCGCTCAACGGCGAGCGCAGCCGCCTCGCGCAGAGCTTCGAGTACAACTACGGCGACTTCATCCCCATCCTCCGCCCGTTCCTCCGCGGCTACCTCAAGATCTGCAAGGAGGTCAAGGAGACCCGCCTCAAGCTCTTCAAGGATTTCTTCCTGGAGGAGAGGAAGTGAGTTCTTTCTTGACCTTTGTCTTCAAATCTTCTTCCATTCCATTGATTAGTTGGGCCAGTAAGTGAAAGTGAGAGGCCAACCAGAGGCAGGATGAGTCCATGACCCGTGTATCTTTGTTGGATTCCTTTTGCTTATCTTTTATCGAGAAGTACTGGTGAGTCCATGAGAAATCATGGGGACGGCATGATGTGCTCACATGGTGGTTGCCCGGTGCGCGTGTGTGCAGGAAGCTGGCGAGCACCAAGCCCATGGACAACAGCGGTCTGAAGTGCGCCATTGATCACATCCTGGAGGCGCAGCAGAAGGGGGAGATCAACGAGGACAACGTGCTCTACATCGTCGAGAACATCAACGTCGCCGGTACGCTTGACTTCTCTTCAGTTTTAGTTTTGGCAAAGATTACGTCTGCATTTTTGTTTGTCACGTAACAACAACACTCTTCCATGGTGTCATATGTGGTCTTGGAGTATATTATAAGTCTGGAAGGTTGTTGAAGTATCTGTCTGTAGTAGGAGCACTTGTCAGTTGTCACCAGGTTCACAATTTCGGTGAATTTTTGGAATCTTCGGTAATTTCTCGTTACCCTCTGAAATAAATACGTCTCGTTTAAAAAAAAAATCGGTGTTTCCAAACACACAGGCCAGCCTAAATAGTTCTAGTCGCCTCGTCGGCAGCATCAATTCTCACTTTCGCAACAGCTAGCTGATCCCCTGTAGTCCCGGAACAGAATTGTCGTCGAGATTATTTGAGGTGCTATTTGATTGGCCACCTTTAATTTGGTTGAACTCTATGGGATTTGGTCCCACCATTCCACGAGGCAAGTCCTCGTGGCAGGGACAGTTCCTCCACACCAAATGCCCACGGCGTCGCGGCAACGCATCACCGTCGCCGCGAGAAATTTCGCTCATGCCGCGCGCCAGTAGTGCGAGCAGTTGCACTGACGACAGCAATTGTCGGTAGAGAATTATGTATCTCTGAGCTTGTCGGTTACAGTTTTTGCCTTTTCTAACCTGTAACCTGTCGCCCGTTGCGCGCAGCGATCGAGACGACGCTGTGGTCGATCGAGTGGGCGATCGCGGAGCTGGTGAACCACCCGGAGATCCAGCAGAAGCTGCGCCGCGAGCTGGACACGGTGCTGGGCCCGGGCCACCAGATCACCGAGCCGGACACGAACAGGCTCCCCTACCTGCAGGCCGTCATCAAGGAGACGCTGCGGCTGCGCATGGCCATCCCGCTGCTGGTGCCCCACATGAACCTCCACGACGCCAAGCTCGGCGGCTACGACATCCCCGCCGAGAGCAAGATCCTCGTCAACGCCTGGTACCTCGCCAACAACCCCGACCAGTGGAAGCGGCCCGAGGAGTTCCGGCCGGAGCGGTTCCTGGAGGAGGAGAAGCACGTCGAGGCCAGCGGCAACGACTTCAGGTACCTGCCCTTCGGCGTCGGCCGCCGGAGCTGCCCAGGCATCATCTTGGCCCTGCCCATCCTCGGCATCACCATCGGCCGCCTCGTGCAGAACTTCGAGCTGCTGCCACTGCCCGGGCAGGACAAGCTCGACACCACCGAGAAGGGTGGGCAGTTCAGCCTCCACATCTTGAAGCATTCCACCATCGTGGCCAAGCCAAGAGTGTTCTAACTCTGAGCAGTGCCATGCTCTGGAGTGGAGTGTTCTGTCCATGTACTTTCATGTTTGTCTTAATTACTTAATTATAGCTATCTATCTCTACAGAGTAGATACATGTTTCGTTAATGTTATTTGCAAAAAAAAAAGGGACTTTCATCAGATGCACAAATCTGAAAGTATGCAATGCAGCGTTAAAATAAATTCTCGAAATGATGATCTTTCAACAAAAAAAAAACTCGGAATGATCATTGTAATTTTTTCCCCTCTGTAAGAGAGCTCTAGCGGAAGTAATGCAGTCTATTTCATTTTTCTTTTCCTTGAAATCCACAGTGACTATTGCAGTATTGCATTTTTCTTCCGATTCAAGCAAAGCTACCCCTTTGCAGTAGGTTGCAATTGGTTGTGATATTTCAGTTTCTCCTAACTAAACCTTTTCTTCTGGTTGCTGAATCGGTTGCCCCTTGGGGCTGTTTGGTGCTTTACCTATTTTGTTGGCCAATTTTGGCTAAGATGGATGTCATATAAAGTCGGTCTAAGTTGTGGTTCAGATATCAACTTTCAAGGCAACTTTTGGTTTTAAAAAAACGAAGACAACTTTTTGGTTAGGTATTCGCGATAAGATTATTGGATAAAAAGAGATTTAGGGATATTTGCCAATATCAGGTTTTATATATTTAAGAGTTAGATTTGGTAAACATAAAATGTTTGAGTTCAATCATGTACGTTTCAATAAAACACATGGAACATATGTATAAAACCTCCCAAAGATCAATAACAATAAGGGATAATTAGCTCAGTGACATCACGTTAGAGTATAATCGGAGGAATGACACTTCGTTCGTGATGCACTGGAAAATAAAATCACGAATACCAAAAAATTAGACGAATGACATCGCCGCCAGTTACTTCCGTTTTCAAATTTTTTTAAATATAGAAAGTGAGCTAAAAAAATTATCAAGTTTTTTGTGGAGTCTGCCGATACAGTTTAATTGCTTGTTTATTTTTGAAAAAACTTTATACGTTTTAATTTTCTCTAAAATTCATTTAAATATACTGCTTATAGGAATTTTCTAATATAGAAAATGAGATCTAAACATTATGAAATTTTTATTCAGGCTTCTTACATAGTGGACTTGATTGTATAATTTTTTTTTCAGAATTTTACAAAATTAAGTAATGCAATTTCATAATGTCCACTGTGTGAGGAGTATAATATTTCATAATGTATGGACATTATGAAATTGCATTGATTAATTTTGTAAAAATTCTAGAAAAATCACGTAATTAAGTCCACTATGTAAGGAGCTTGAACAAAAAAAAAATCATAATGTATAGACCTCATTTTCTATATTAGAAAATTCCTACAAACAGTATACTTAAATAAATTTTAGAGATAAAATCATAACGTATAATTTTTTTAAAGAAAGTACACAAGCAATTAAACTGTGTCGGGAGGCTCCACAAAAAAATTTGATAATTTTTTTAGCTCACTTTCTATATTGAAAAAAAAATGGAAACAGAAGTAACTGGCGGCGATGTCATTTGTCTAATTTTTTGGTGTTTGCGATGTTATTTTCCAGTGCGTCGTGAACGAAGTGTCATTCCTCCGATTACGCTCTAACGCGATGTCACTGAGCTAATTTTCCCTAACAATAAGTGTAAGAGTAAATTTTGTAAAACTACAACTTTTATTGCAAAACTATTAAAGAACTACACATTTGAGTTTGAATTTCACAAAACCAACCTCACAAAACTACAACTCCGTCACATCACCGTAGATCTAAAAGATCGGTCCCACTGTCAGTCGTGTAGGCTTACCCCCACCCGTTAGGGGGTGCCACCTAGGCCACCATATCGCACGGGTTGGGGATGCCCGACATGGCATGAGTGTGTGGCGCCCGTTTCGTTGCGTGTCAAGCCCAAATGACATGACGTGGTGCTTTAATGTCGTTTGTGCTCTGTGTGGCTGACGAGTGGGTTCGGGTTGCCATGTAGGTGGCAATGTGATGGAGTTATAGTTTTGTGAGAATTTTTGTTCGTAAATGTGTAGTTATGTGAAATTTAAACTCAAATGTGTTGTTCTCCGATAGTTTTGACACAAATGTTGTAGTTTTGCAAAATTTATTCGAAGTGTAAACTTCATGTATCTTTTTTACGTGATGTATTTAATGTAAGACAATAGTACAAATCTTGTTGTGCGCGTGTCAGTCTACACACTACTACAGAAAAGGTCTTCACAGACGGTTCAAAAACGTCATCATAGACGGTTTCGTGAGCCATCTGAGTTTATGGGTCAGTAATGATATGAGGTCATCACAGACGGTTATTAACTCAGAACCGTCTGTGATAGCTGACTATCACAGACGGTTTGTAAATGAAACTATTTGTGATGGCTCGATGAGGTTGCCCGTAACTGCTGTCTCATCCTCACGACCCCCCAAAAATGGATGGAGGACTACAAACAATATATATATATAAAGCTGGTTTTAAAGGCACAAGCAGCCACTGTTTGAAGACTTTATAGAGAAGAGACCAGGAATAGAATGGTAGGACATACCTGGGATGCAAGGGAGGAGAACTTGACCAGCATGAACATGGTTACACAGACAAAGATGAAATGAATGGCGAGAGACAGGTGAAGATGTGTTGTAGTTTTTGACTCATTTGGTCGTGTTTTGGAATAGAATACACACCAATTAATAAATAATTGATGATCAGAGGCACAAACTAAGTAAAAATTCCAGAAATTTGTATGTTAATTACAGATTTACAAGTTAGCCTAACATTTACAAATTTGAAAAGTTAATTGCAGCTTTCAAAAGCAGAATACCATATAGGAACATACCATAATATTAGTTACATGTACAAAAATTTGTATGTGTACATATTGATATTTTGCCCCATCCGAACTCACAGCATGAACTAAGCAAGATGCACAGAATACACATACACCAATAGCTCTCGGTTTACATCACAGAGCAAGGGGAGGGAAAGCGATAGAGAGTAGAGGGGAGTAGTTACCTCAGTGAGACACAATACCGACGGCAACACCTCTACCATGCATTAACCCACCTCCATTTTATTTACCATGCTTAATCAATAAATTAACCCACATCAGTAAATAATCAACTCAAATCAATAAACCAAAACAAGCTCAAGCATGAAACTAAATTGAGTCTAGGGAGGAGGAAGCCCTAAACTACTAGCCTCAAACTGATAAACTGAAGATCAAGGTGACAGCAGTTAGCAATTCATTAGAGCTCAACTACGAACTAATTATCAATTCAATTTCAGCATAAGACTATTAACATCATTGAGCAGTTCAACAGAGCATACAAATACCAATTTGCAATACCTCCTAGTGCTAGGCACAAACAACTCACACAGAGCATACAAACATTTCTATCCACAACTAGTAGCACCAACAGTCACGCCCGAACACAACCCCATTCCTCACCTCCAGATCCATCCATCCATCCAGTCAGCCAACAGTCATAAAGGGCAAGATAACAAGACCAAGGGTGTCCAAACCGACCATCAACCGACAAGGTAGCACACATTGCAGCTCGATTCACATGAATACCAATAGCACAAACCAATAGGTATAGATCTGTCTTACCTCGACATCACCGGTGTTGGTGGTGAGGTAGCTGAGGCTGAGGTTGGTTGAGAGGTAGCCGGGGGAGGTCGGTGGAGAGGTAGCTAGGGTCGCGCACACCGGGGGAAGGAGAAAGAGGGGAAGGCAGCGTCACCGTAGTTATGGCACGACAATGACACTGCACAAGACACTCTTATCGAACAAGTGTCTTATGCAGTGAACTGTGGTGTCACAATCGGTGGCGATGGGAAGAAGGGTAGTGTCGGCGATGGGGTCGGGCGGCGGCATCGAGGTTGGGAGCACTCGGGTGGGGAGGGGAACAGATGAAAGTAAGGGTGCTAGGGAGTGACGAGTTAAGGCGCAAACCCTAGCGGGCTCCTACTAATAAAGAGTGATACTTATCACTGACGGTTCTATAATAGAACCGTCCGTGATATGGTCTCATATCATAGAACCGTCCGTGATATGAGACCATATCACGGTCGGTTCTATTATGGAACCGTCTGTGACATGGTTGCTCTCAAGTTCTATGTTTTGAGCATATTATCATGTATACATATACATGACATGAAGAAATTACATGTTTATATGTCAATTTTGTCATTTAAATACTGTTAAAAATTTGCTTTAACTATGATACATATCACAGACAGATATAATTAATTTGTTCCAATAAACCGTCTATGATATATAGTTCAACATATAATATAGTAACTTCACCTCCAAACTAGATTTTTTTTTTGGAATTTACATATGACTAAACAGCGTGGCCAGTTGCTTCTTACAAAGATTTTAAAAATTAGAAACCTAAATAAACAAAGTTTTTCTAGTGGCGGAGGTAGGCTGCTATCTTTGTCTTCAAAACGTGAGAGACGCGTCGGCATCAGACGGACGGTTCGTGATCATCGTGAACGAAGGCGAAATCGGCCCACTCACGACGCGCTTGTTCGAGTATCTCTCGAAGACCCTCAGACTGTTGAATAAAAAATAATTGAGTCCATTGGCTCTCTTCCCTTGCTTGAGAGGTCTCAGCATAGTCGACTTGGTCGCCCGCCGCCTCGATTAAGCAGTCCAAGTGACAGCAAGCCTCCCGAAGACGTGCAACATCGTTGTGGTTAGGGGTGCAAACGGAGCGGATACGGACGGATATCGCTCATCCCGTATCCTTTTCCATATTTTTTCTCGGATTCGAATCGGACACGGACGGTCTGGGATCTGAATCTGAATCGCGATAGTCTCGGTCACGAATACGGAGCGAATACATGCCGAACCGAATACGGATTGTCTCGATCACGAATACTTATTCGGATATTGCACGAAAACATAAACCATATATATCGCACAAATAAAGATCAATCAATAATACTATATGTCCAAAATGCAACTAGATTAGTAGTTTAACAAACAAATTTAAATATATCACACAATAACATAGGCTATTTAAGCAAGTAGTAGTAACTACTAATTAGCAAGTAGCAAGTACATGACAGGGGCTAAGTAAACAAGTGTAACTACTAACTAGCAAGTCACAAGTTCACATAGAGATTACATTTAACTAAGTATTAGTGACTTGATTAAGCCCTATAAAAGCATATCAGTATTTACCTATAGCCCGTATCAAAGAGATTATATTTAACTAAGTATCAGTGACTTGATTAAGCCCTTCTTTTTTAAAAAAAGAAAAGAAAAGATAAAGCTCTATAAAAGCACATTGTATTTACCTATAGCCCATTGATTTGTAATAGAAGCACGGTCAAATCCATTTGCCTATATTGGACCACCTTGATCTGCATTCTTGGTAGGCAACTTTCCTACAGAAACACACAGCTAATTAAGTCACGCATATGACAAAACATGCATTTGTCATTTGTCCGATAAACATATTTGAGATTCAATTATACATGGTCAGTAATATATGGATATACTAATATGTAATGAGAATGTGTTATCTTTAGTATCTCCTGAAATTGGTACATTTTATTGTTATCTTACATAAGTTGAAACAAATGTCATCATAAAATATTTACAAAGACTGTGAAAACTAGTCAAAAAAAATATTTGAGATATATACAATATCTAACGTGAGATGTAAGAATGGATGATCAAAATTTCATCATAAATCATCTAAAATATTATGTTGTTTAATAATCAATGTGTGAGACTAGAATTAGATGAAAGAAATTTTGCAAAGTTTCATAGTGCCATGGCATACAATTGATGAGGCAATTTACTCTAGAGTACAATTATATTAGACCGTCAACAAAAAACCGTGAAGGAAAATGTATTGTATTAGACCAAGGCGACTACTAGAAGGTTGCAAAAGAAAAGAATTAGCAATATTTGTCTCTAAATAAACCAATCAAGGGATCCAGATTTTCACCTTTAAGGCGGATGATACCGATCCATACATGTTATCGCTCTTTCGACATCCTCAATAAGTATTTCCTCGGTTACTAGATCGCGATTATTCTTCTTTGCCTCACCTTTAGATAGATGCTTCCGGTCCAGCTCCATGAAGACTCAAAGTATCATGACGGTGCTTCTTGACACTGTAGCAATAGATATACTTTACAATCTAGGTGCGAATATGCGATTTGCCTTGTCACCGTGACTTCCCCAGAAGTAAGCTAAGATGCACAATCTGGACCATAGGCATATTGGTTTGTGGAATCTAGCAAGTAGCCACTTGTGGCAAGGTAATCACATTAATGAACTTAATAACATAATAATCTTGAGTACTTAGCGAGAATACATACGTTTTGGCTCATGAACCTCTGTAAACTTCAAGAATATGAGAAGTTGAACATGTCTGCCTTGTCATCATGACCAGCTCGACCTAAAGAAGCAACAAGAGAAAGAATTTATATCCACAAACAGAGGCGCGTGCATGTTTTGGAGGGGCACAACTGTCCACTTACCAACTGCCTAGCAATGTTCGTTACATCTTTCTCAATCCATGCCAATTCTTTCAAGCAATTATCACATGTTTTTGCGCAATGTGAAGGATCAAACATCTCTCCAAAGTGGATCAGTTGTAGTAGGCGTCTGCAGTCCACATCATTTTCACAATAACTAACCTATAGAAAGAGAAAATATGACAAGTTATGATGCCTTCCAAACTACAACGCAACAAGCAGAAGCATGCATATAGAATCATATATACCATGCGCAAGATATTCTCCTTATGTGTTTCAAGTGCTTGCTCATGTGAAGACGAAGAGCTTCCTCGTGGTACTGATGTTATTTGCTCTACAACTCCTTGTGTAATCACGTCTTTGACACGAATCTACATAGTTTTGCAAGAAAATTACTTGTTTGTGATGAGATATGAAGATAGCAAGAAGCAGACAATATAAGGTACCACTAGACTTACATAGTATTAGTCAGAATAATTGTAATACAACACACAAGATGAAAGTTGCCCATCTCGCCAAAGACGTCCACACTCCTAAAAGAATGTTTGATCATCAAACAATTTAAATTATCTTGACTTCACTTTGTGCACATTTTGAAACTTATGTCATTAGAAATACCGATGATATCCTTCAATTGATTTGGGCGGAGAGTCGGAGTGATGAATAACAAAACGAACATCGGGTTTATTAATACCTGTAGTTTGTACCATTAGCATGGTGCACAAATAAATAGCATTTATACAGAGCATCAGCCCAAATCCAACCATAAAAAGGCCGTAGCATCCAAGTGCTACTACCAAGTAGATGGGAAGCTACAACAACAAGAAAAGTCACAAACAATCTTAATCACCTTGCACTGTGTTCTTCAAGACATTAGCAAGTGAAAATTGATGGCACTCACCAACCAAGTATAAGTTTGAGGAACAGTTGAGGTTTCAAGTATGGCAACCCAGACTACCGAGATTGCCACCAAAGACATTGCAATGATCTTGAATATGTGCTTCATTTAGGAAATCCGATTGCTTTTACGCCATCAAAAACAAATGAGAACTAAGGAAGCTAGTTATCGCTAGATGACCAAAGCATGCCAAATTGAACTTAAACTTGACACGGAAGTGCGGATCGATCTACCAACCTATGAACCCGACTCGAGTAATCTTGACCAAACATGCACAAAACCCACATCTCCAATTGATGCTCCGAATGAGCTCGGTCTCTTCAGAAATCACGAAGACTCCCACAATGACCATAGGTTTAGGGATAATTCATTAGTTCAACCACACATTGCATCGTATCACCACTCGGTACATGCGATACATACATTTAGCAAGTCATGTTGACACAGTACGCTTTAATTTACTACTCCCTAATCTCTCCCAGATCGGCCTTTATTTGATTTGATTGAGTAGGTGCAGCAAAGAACGACTAATTCACACAAGGAACTAACTGTGCTCGAATGCCGAGGCACTTGTGCAAACAAATACTGACAAATCAACGGCAGAATCGACCGACTAATCAATCAACTAACCAACACAGAGCTCAAATATTAGCAAGATCGGCAAGAGCAATGAAGGTAGCAAACCCATACCTCGGTCGCCGGTTGGCTGGCGCCGCCATCTCCGATCTCCGCCCGACTTCGCCCTCTCGGCTTGGCTCGCCTTGATCCTCCTCGAGCTCCGGCCATTGTCGCCGGGTCGGCTACCTCGTCTTCTTGGTCGCTGCCCGACTCGGCCTTGGCCGCCGGGCTTTTTCCTCCAAGCCCGTCGGCGGCTCGGCCATGCCGCACTGTGGCTCTGCTTTCGGCGAGGCGACGGGCGAGGTGGAGCGGCGAGGCAGAGCAGAGGAGCCGAGGAGGCGAGGTGGACCGGATCGCTGATCGCGGAGGTGGAGCGAGGAGGCGAGGTGGGCCGGATCGCTGATCGCGGACGCGGACGGAGGAGGGCGCAGAGGCGAGCGCCGGGAGGCGAGGCGGCGGCGGATCTGGTTGATCCGCCTCTGGCGGGCAAGCGGCGGTGTGGTAGGGTTGGGAGCACAGGAGGCTGGGATTGAGAGTGAGAGAGTGGCGAGAATTGGGTCTTTTGGTTTTGGGGTGGGCGGCGGACGGACGCGGAGATGTCCCGCCTTGTCTCAGTTTTGTGCGCGTGAAAATCCGGATACTCTTCGGTTATATCCGAATTTAATTCCGGATAGTTTCAAATAAACCGGATAATTGACTATCAGAATCCGAATCTGTATCCGGTGAAAAATATCCGAATCCGAAAAAACCTCCGGATATCCGAAAAAATATCCGAATTTTGCCCACATTTATTCAGTCGGTCGGTCGGTCGGGAACTATCCGTTCCGTTTGTACCCCTAGTTGTGGTAGACCACGTCGATGACACGGTACACTCGCCGGAAGTGGGAGATCACCCGGAGATGCGGCAGAGGAGGATGTTAAGACGGCGGAAGGTGGTCGTCACCTGCTCCGGCAAATCCTTGGACAGAGGAGTGAGGACATTGTTGAAATAGTGTCCTTCCGTAGCGTCTGCCAACGTACGGCCGGAGAGGTACTCGTACAATATGGCCAGGTAGGCCATCAATACCGGCGACAAGGAAACAGAAAAGGGAGTCATTTCTGCTTTAGAAGTATATATAGTAGAGTTAGAGCATCTACAATAGTTTGTTTCTTAGCTTGTTACTAAGAAGAGAGAGAGTACTCAATCTAATAAAAAGAAACAAGCATCCCAATAGATTGTTTCTTAAGCTTGTATCTAAGACTTTAATTGTTACAAGTGTGCATGATTCTTGATGATCAACAATGAGGTACAACTTTATGGCCTATATGTTTTGGCTCATTTATCATATCATCTGCGGGGGAAGTCAAGAAGACGGGTTGCACAAGATCCGGTAGATTTTTGTTGGTAGGCAGTGGGACCCACAAAATGAGTGTTTAGGTAACAACTAAGCCTCCAATAGAGTTTTTTGTTGTTTCTTATGTCTTGGTATTAACAATCTGATAGTTTCTTCATGTAGAAACAGCTTCACCTTCTCTCATCATCTTCTCTCCTCCACATCATCTAAAAGCTGATGTGGCAACTTCTTAGTAACAGCTGAGGTGGATTGTTGTAGATGCTCTTATATGTGGGGATGATCCTTTTTATAAAACAAGGAATAAATTCGGCACGTGAGACGAAGAGACGCATCGGGGAGCCGAAACGGCATTGATGTAACGAAGTGACGCATCATCGACAAAGAAACTCATCGGGCGACGAAGAAACTCATCGCAGAGCTGTAGCGATATTATCACAGACGATTATAATTAAAAACAGTTTGTGAAGTCTACAATTATTATAGACGGTTTTCAATATGAAACGTCTGTGATATTAGCTCTTCACAGACGATTTTTAGCGCAGCTAGTAACACAAACGGTCTCTAAACCAAAACTGTCTGTAATTGCATGTAATACAGACTGTTTTGGTCAACCGTCTGTGATGAGGCATCCAGTATTAGCATTTTTTTTTAAGTAGTGACATGCATTTCCTAATTGTGTGTATGTTTCTATGTATGCGTGGCTATCTATACTATTTTATGTGATTACGTGGCTAACTTATTTTAGACACAAATATATCTGCGTTCTGTATACTCTAAAACTTATCTCGCTATTCAACTGTCTCATATAAGGTGCCCAAGACGAGAGAGCGCGCGAAGAAAACCACTACACTACAAAGAACAATAAAGTACCTAAACCGTAGGATTGATCCAACAAAGTTGATCGCGTATTACACAGATTTAAATAAACAATGTTGTTTACTAGCCTGTGCCTTGCATGAAAAGTGAATAAGAACTAGCTTCTTTATAGATGCTGTGGGTAGAAAGGCTTCAACAATCAGTTATGTTCATGATCCAATGATTCTCGAAACCTTCCATTCTCTCTAGAGAAAGCTTCTCTCTCACTTTTTTTACACCATGTGCCTCGGTGTACACATACAACTCACACGTGCATAGTAATTAGTAAGTGCAAAATTATGAAATTTGACATGTCAAAATACTAGTCACTTTTTGTAAGCATGAGCTGTCAGCCTGCCTGTCCCGTAATCCGGCTCGAGATTCTTAGAGGCAAGGGGGAAAACGCAAAAAAATTCGTCTCCCCCTCCTCCTCCCCGGATCTACCTCGAGTCCTCGTCGCCGCCGCCTCCTGCACAAACCACCGACCGCCGCGAGGAGGCGATCGAGGCCGAGCAAACGGCACGCGAAAAATCGAGGGAAAACACGCTGGGAGAGTAGAGCAAAATGTTCAAGTTCCTGAAGGAGGTGGTCGCGGGATCCGGATCGGGGCTCAAGGACTTCCCCTACACCATCGGCGAGCCCTACGCCTCCGCCTGGGGCTCCTGGACGCACCACCGCGGCGCCTCCAAGGTACGCGCCCGCACCCTTCCTCCCCCTCTCAGTTCCCGATCGGAGGCGGATCGATTAGATCCCCGTAGCGTACGCGAGGTAGTCGATGTGTCGCTGGTTCGGTTCGGAGCTGAACTAGCGACTCGGGTGAGCAATTTTGAGTATGGGCTAATCGTACGCGCTTTTCTGATGAGGATTTTGTTCTGCGCTTCCGGTGCTTTGTGGCCGCGTACGCGTTGGATCGTGTGAGCCTGTGTTCTGTAGCAGTCTCGTGGAACAGTTTGGGAGCATGTGTTAGGCTGGTACGAGCTTTAGTAACGCCTCACAAAGTAGAATTGGTGGATTCAGTGCTGAGTTCGTTTGTGGCTAATCTGGTTAGGAGAATGGGAAGTTTTGCGGTTGCATTTTGGTTTGGATCGCACCATTTCGATGTGAGCTCGTACGTTCTATGTGGTGGTCATGTGCAGTTGGCTTTCATATTGCTGATGATAGATGCGGCATGGGAGGTCTCATGCTGATGCTAATGTAGATCCTGGCACTTCATTCAACTATGGAGGCATCAGGTTGCTAATGCTAATGTGGATGCATGGTTCGAGGTCTCACAATGAGCTAAAAAACCAATGATTCATTTCTTTTGTTGAGTTATGTTAAAACCTTTTAGGATGTTATAGTTGAACTATTGCATAACTTGCAGTGGTCCTTCATTTATCATCCAATATGTTGAAGTGTAGAACGCTTGTGCATCGTGTTGTCACCCAGGTGATTGTCAGGGTGATGTTGATCACAATTCTAGGAGGTTTGTTAGTCTCGTTGTAAGCATCGGTGTTGAATTTTTATGTTGCGCAGTTTTGATTATTTAAGCAGCTTGTTCTTTTTCCCCAAAGGATTACTGATTGCCTTAATTTTGTAACATACGTATGCCATTGTCTTCTCCAGGATGATGGATCACCCGTGTCGATTTTTTCTCTGTCAGGGAGCAATCCTCAGGACAGGCACTTGGTTGCTGGTCGGAATGGTGTTAAGAGATTACGGACCGTAAGTTACTAATTTTGATCGTTAAGATTCTAGATGACCAGTAGTACTCTAACTAAAACAGATTAAAGCAAAGTCTGGTGGTAAACTATCAAGTCTTAAAAACAGTCAAAATAAAAAGGGGGAATACTCTGCATAAAGCAGATTTAATAATAATGGTGTTATATCTTAGCATCACAAACGATGTACTTGCTATACTCTGTTCAATTTTCACCATTTATTTTTTATTTGTTATGACTTGCTTTCCATGGACTTCTTACAGAAGTTAGAAGTAGCACTTTGTATTTTATTGGAGGATATGTTGTCGGTCGGACTGGACTTTTTTCTCTCCTCTTTTAGACATCTGCTATGTCAGTTCAATGTTGTTGTGCTTATTGCAGGTGCGCCATCCAAATATCTTATCCTTTCTTCACAGTACCGAAGCAGAAGTTCCCGATGGACCTGCCGTGAAGCACACGATTTATATAGTGACAGAGCCTGTTGCACCACTTTTGGAAAAGCTCAAGGAGCTGAACCTGGGAGGTACACAGAGGTACCATCATACCATGTGCTTCTCTTGTTTTGTGTTTAACAAAATGACACATATGTGCTGAGATGGAGTACCCTACGGCTAATTAAAGCTGAGTGATATGATCTGTGCTAAATAGATTAGAGCTGTTTAATTCATATTGACCCTCAAGAGAATTTATTTGCATGCCATGCTTTACTGTGATTCCATAACGCTGAGGATCTTTAATAATTATTTCCTGTGCAAAAATGTCAAATTATCAATGTTGGGATCTGGTGGTAGACAAACCAGTGGCACTATGTCTGAAAAGTTTGGACCAATGAGTTCTTACTGTCTTGTGTTCACCATAATGTTTCCATTAGCAACAAATATAATTTCCAGAACTGGAGGAACTGGCCATGGTAATTGCAGCCTAGAGGCCATGTTACTACACAAATTCTGGTCAGAGTTGGCTCCATGTGGTTTACCATGCCATGTTGCTAGACATTTCGCGAGAACAAAATTTTGCAGTTGGCTAGCATTTTTCCTTATCAAGATTTTTATTCAGTTCTGCATTTTTTTATCAGTGAAATCTATTCTTATTATGGCTAGTAAATTGTGTTCCAGAGATGAGTATTTTGCTTGGGGTCTTCATCAGATATCAAAAGCTGTGAGCTTTCTGAACAATGACTGCAAGCTCGTAAGTTCCTGCCTTAAGAGTTAAATAATGAGATGCTATATGCTATTTGTTTCATGCAAGCTGTTTATCAAAACTTTCTATTGTTTGTTGCTATGTGATATTTACTTGTAGATTTGATTACTTCTAATGTGATTACTTCTAATGGTTGCTGGCTTGCTGCTTGCTTCGTTCTAGGCTGAAGCAAATTTCTTCTGTATCATGTGCCAATGAATTTGTTGCATCATGCTTGCAGCACAAGTCATTTCAAAAGTTTTAGTTTTTTGTTGTTCTATGGTTCTTGACCTAGAATGTTTTCTAGGTTTTGACGTGGCTGCCACTTTATCATACAAACCTTTTCATCACAACAAAATGATTTTCTGTGGATCCCTAAATTTTTTAAGTTTTAATACGGGACTTACAGGTTACCATTGGCATTAGATCATACAGTCAACTTAACACTGGGATCTTTTGTGAGGCTTACATACCAAATCCTTGTCGATGCAGAAAAACCCAAGTTTTTTGCATTGGCATTATTCACCAGTCAGCCAGCTTATACTGTGTTACTTCATGTATCATTTGATTTCCACTTTACCTTACTCTCTCAGTTGACATTACTTTTTTGAGAGGTTCGTAGAGATCAATACAAATTGTGTGTGTGTGTGTTTTTTTTTTGCTTTACTGCAATGATGCATTTATAGTCTATGAAATGTTGTCAAGAATAACATGTTGGAGGTGAGATTTGTTGTTGTGAACTTGTGATACAATCAGCCAACTTATATTGTGTTACTTTAATGATTTAGTGCTTTACTCTTACTTGACATTACTTGTTGAGATATAATTAAAGATCAATACATGTTTTTGCTTTACTGCAATGACACATTTAGGCTTTATTTTTTGTACTGTTGGTGACAAGAGCATGTTAAAGGTGCTTTAGTCATATTTGAAATGATATTGTGATAATGCATTACTGCATTGTTGAAAATAACAACTACTAGAAGTACTTTGGTCATAAATGAGCTGATTGCCATCACTTCATCAATTCCAGGTTCATGGGAATGTGTGCATGGCCAGTGTAGTTGTTACTCAAACTCTGGATTGGAAGCTTCATGCTTTTGATCTTCTGTCAGAATTTGATGCAAACAATGAAGCCACTGGTAGCCCCATGTTGGTACGGATTCTTAGCCCACGCCTTTCTTTGTATTAGTTAGATATAGAACTGCGCACAATTCTCTCTCTGATATGTTTTGGTGAATGTTCAAATGATGCTTTTATGTCAAGTTTGGAAGTTCTGTTGTTTTTTTACACATGTTGTGTTCAAGTTGTTTCTAGAAAGAAGGATTCAATGCTCCTTAATATCATGAAAATGTAATGAAATGCAGGGAGATATGTACTATATTCCTTGATTACAATATACATGTTTAAATTTGTATGGAAAAATCTTCTCATATTTATGTTCCTTCGCAGCAATTTGAATGGTTAGTTGGAACACAGTACAAACCAATGGAGCTGACAAAGTCAGATTGGGCTTCAATTAGAAAATCACCTCCGTGGGCAATTGATTCCTGGGGAATGGGTGAGCAGATCTAACTCACTGCATTCCATAACTAATATTGTGGTTCCTTTTTCTTCATTGCATGCTTGTGTGGTTATTCTGTTTCTTTTCCTTGGTAACTTGGTTACGAAATAGGGAAAAATGTGTTCAAACAGTTCCTCACCAGATGTGCACTTGATATTATTTTCTTAAACTGTGAAAGTTGTTTAATTATTTCCTGATGGCTATCTCTCTTTCTGCCTATATCCATAGTTTCAAATCTTTTATGGTAAATACTGCTGAGATTTTGCATTCTAGACCAAGCCAAGAGTGACAGTGACCAAAGAAAAAAAATGTGTAAATCAATAAACTGATATGATCTTTAACTCTTCTGTTTGCCCTTGGTGATATTTGGTTTGGTGCACAATCCCTCTTTTTCTTCAACATTGGTTTTTTCCCCCTGAAAGATGAAACAATGACAACATATGGCACTCATTGCAGGGTGTTTAATTTATGAACTCTTTTCTGGTGCAAAGCTGTCCAGGACAGAGGACCTTCGCAACACTGCTTCAATCCCAAAGGTTAGCTCGCATGGTTGCACTCCTGATAATTTATGTTTGCTACCCTTTTTTTTGTTGGGGGGGGGTTGGTTTGGTTTTTGGAGTTTTCCCACTGTATTCTCCATTATCTGGACTGTAGAACAAGAACATTACTCCGGCAAATTTGAAGTTTTTGCTTTCCTTTTCTTGTGTTGCAGTCGCTACTTCCAGATTACCAGAGGCTCTTGAGTTCTACACCTTCTCGTAGACTGAATCCTTCAAAACTTATTGACAACAGTGGTAAGTTAAATATTTTCTCCTTGTCATTTCAGGCACTATTGCTTTATTTGTTGTGACATTTCTTGTATTAATGTCGATCTTCTTCACTGTTTGCTCTTAATGAGGTAATTCTGAGTTCCATGTCACATTATTTGCACTACTTTCAAGAAGCTTCAATGACGATTTTGGCTCTTCTTTTTCAGAGTTTTTCCAGAATAAGTTGGTAGAGACCATCCAGTTCATGGAAGTTCTTAATTTAAAGGACAGTGTTGAGAAAGATAGCTTTTTCCGGAAACTCCCAAATATAGCCGAACAACTTCCTCGTGAGATAGTCCTGAAAAAGGTACTGTGGAAATCTCCAGTAGTACTTATAATTTCCTGTATATGATTATGCTTTGAACTTTGGTTGATTTTTTGCGCAATCAACTGGGACGCCTTGTTTATATGCTTATATCTTGGCTACTTTGTCAATAGTTGCTCCCTGTTTTGGCATCTGCTCTTGAATTTGGTTCAGCTGCTGCACCAGCCTTGACTGTGTTGTTAAAGATGGGTTCCTGGCTTCCGGCTGACCAATTTAGTGCCAAGGTTTGTCTTCATTTCTTTTGTCTTCACTCAATATATGTTAGTTTTGGCCATCCCAGTAAACACTGTTTCTGGCATTGTCATGCAAGTTGAGCACGCTGGCCTTTTTCAGGTTTTGCCGACTGTTGTGAAGCTTTTTGCCTCTAACGACCGAGCTATCCGAGTTAGTCTTTTGCAGCACATAGATCAGTTTGGGGAGTCATTGGCAGCTCAAACAGTTGATGAACAAGTATGTGATGATGTGATCTGTTTCTGTATGGACATCTGCATATGTGTTTCTGGAATCTGGAATGTTGACCTTGACAGGATAAATATCTCTAATGTATTTGCAGGTATTTCCTCATGTTGCCACTGGGTTCTCTGATACTTCTGCTTTTCTTCGTGAACTGACATTGAAGTCGATGCTTGTATTGGCACCAAAAGTGAGTTGCATGAACCTTCACATTGGGCTTAAGTTTGGTTTGATCATGTCTAGGTGACTAGGTCTATCATCTAAGATGTACTTGGTAAACTGAGAGTTCCATTGAATACAAATTAAAGCGAACAAGTTTTGCTGTTTGTAAAAAAATATTGAATTTGCTAGTTGCATGATCAACATTCGTACCCCAAAGAATTTTTTGTGTGCCTGTATTACATTGTTTACCAATTTTGGTATGTGAACAGCTTTCTTTTGAAAAATTGTTCTTCTAAATTTAATTTGACACTCACGGTTCAACTCTCATTACCGATCCACTTGCATATTGTGTCTCTTAGGTGGCCACTGTTTTTTTTTTTTTGAAGACGGCACTGGTTAAAATTGTGGTCAAACTTGGTAGATATTGCCTTCCTTCTTGGAGGACCTGTGCTGGTTTTCGGCTGGCTTTTGCTCCCTCTAGTTCTTCCTTTTATTTTTGAAGTAATTCATCAAACATGGCATGTTTCTGGTCAATCCTGAAGTCAGTACACAGTACAAGGTTTAGAAACACTGTTTAATCTCTACCCTGGTCCCTGGACTTGACTCAAAATGGTGCACTACACACTTAGTCTACATGCAAATGTACTTTACCACTGTTTATCTATTTTTGTTCTCGCATTGTTTGATTTCTGAGCAGCAGCATCCAGCTGGTTTGGGAACCATGTTTATTTACACTAATTAGTTGCAAGTCAATATTAAGTCATGTTTGAAGCTAATCAACGAGAAATAAGCCTTTAAGAAATGCAGGCTTATTTCATTGAAGAGTTTGGAACTTATGATAACCCATTTCTTGTCTTGACATTATGACTTTTGTATACGTCATGGTCCTTTTCTTTTCATGAAAAATATTACTTCTTTATGACTAATTGGGTGATCTGTTACTGTAGTTATCTCAGCGTACAATTGCAGGATCTCTCTTGAAGTATCTCTCTAAGCTCCAGGTGATGACTCTGTTATACCTATTACCTAGTTGGATATGAGAAGGTTTATACTGCAGTTGTAGTAAAGGCATTGTTGTCGGTCTTCAGGTTGATGAAGAACCTGCAATCCGGACAAACACTACAATTCTTCTTGGAAATATTGCAAACTACATGAATGACGGGGTTCGTCTGAAACATGCTCCTACCTTTTTAGTTGTTTTTCTTACTAATTTTCCTTTTTAAGTGTTAGTTAGACATGCTGCACCTGTGATGTTGTGAAATTTCACTGAAACAAGCTGTCTTCAAGATGCAGCAGTGGCATATTTAGGGAAATTTTGGCCAGCATTATTCTAAGTCCTGAAATCCAGATGTTTTTGTGTAGCCTTTGTCTCCATGAGCAGGGTTCAATTTTCTGTTGAAAACTGGCTGGTTACTGGAGGCTATCGGCCATATTAGTCCTGACCAGTATCAGTATAAGACTGAGGAAATGCAAAAACATGATTAAAAAGAAAGAAAGATCAAAATTAGCTGGAAACTACCAGAAAACTAGCTGGGTCCAGGATTTGCCCCAAAACGGGGAACGGAAATGTGCCCTGGAGCAATCTTGCAATCTTTTCTTGATTGATGCTGCAACTTAATTTTGCATTTCCTTGCGTAGCTTGGATACGGAGTTCATTTGCTAGTTCTACCCTATAGTCTTTGCTAACAAGGCCTTGTTATTTTGACAGACTAGGAAGCGAGTATTGATCAATGCATTCACAGTCCGTGCATTACGGGATACCTTCCCTCCTGCTCGTGCAGCTGGTATATTAACATGTGCAGATGTGCTGTTGTACCACTCATATAGCCATCTTCCATTAATTTATTAGCCAGCAAGGTTACGGATCCATTGTTTTACCATGGCAGGAATCATGGCGCTGAGTGTCACTAGTTCATACTACGAAATGACAGAGATTGCAACTCGTATCCTGCCTAACATTGTTGTCCTCACATTTGATCCAGATAGGTAATATACAACCTTTAGCTCTATCTGTCTCTAGTTTCTCATTGTTACCTGTTGTGCTTGGCAATTACAGGCTTAAATCTTTGTAAATTTGCTGGAATTGTTACTGTGTGGTCCTAATCACTAATCATTAATTACGTTCAAGTGGCAAAATGGGCATCACATTTACAACCCTTCGGTTTTTTTTAGTTCCAACTGTACTTTTCTACATCTTATTTTGGTCTTTCAACTAAGCCATTTAATGGTTTTATAGTGACGTGAGGACCAAGGCTTTCCAGGCTACTGATCAATTCTTGCAAATAGCAAAGCAACATCATGAAAAGGTATGCTATCTAGTTTATCTGCTTACTATACACTATGCTGGACCATTTTACTCCACTAATAGCTTGCTCCAAAAGATGTACTACCACAACACCTATTTGTGGGTTGTGGCTCAATATGCTGGCAGGTAACTTAGTGTCACTATAAAATATTCCTTTTGTTTGCTTTATTCCAAATGATCATCTCTCTAAAGCATGTGTGAAGGCAGAGAGTTCAAAATGGTTTTCTCCAGATACCTCAAAAAATGAGTACCAATACTCTGAAATCGTAGCCTCAATTTGTTCTCGATCTTACCAGAGAATGGAAGTGTCAGGCATTCACAAACCCATACCTTATTTGCGACACTATGCTAATCACTCCTATCTGTGTTCATTCAGTTTTGATTGCTTTGATACTGTACATTTATTGCATCCTAGGCTAAAATGTTCTAAACATAGCGTCATTTATCTCTACATTATTGCTGAGACAAGGTTCTCTCTTTGCTGTTGCATTGTTGCTAATAGAATTATATCTACACCCTTCTGTTTTGTTGTTATTGTTGTTATGCTGTGAAAACTTCTACTTTGTTGTGTATTGTAGCTTAATATGGGAGACAACAGGGCAGCTGAAGGTACTGGTATTCAGTTGAAGTCTGGAAATGCTGGTTTACTTGGGTAAGTTGTCATATGTTCCAATCATCATATGAATGCTTGTTTCATTATGTCTTGAAAATGGAGCCCTATAGGTACTGTAAGCTATTCTCTATCCTGGCTGCCAAAAGAAAATAAATATTGCTTTGAAATTGGGTTGCCTTTATTGTTAATCAAATCAATTATGCTAGTTTTTGAAAGCTGGGACAACGCATACTGAAGTGTCTTAATAAATTTAGTTGCCTCATATTGCAAGTGCATATACGTGGTTGGCTTTGCATAAATGACGCAGGACATCCTTTGTTTTGTCCCTCCTTTTGGTATAATAATATGGAGAAATTAGCAAGCTTGTTGTCTATGCATAAGCCTTTCCCTGCACCATAGGTTTATGTGTTTAGGTTACAGTACATCATTATTTTAAACTTCTCTAGGGGATTTTTCTACCGTCTGTCCGTCATTTTTTGTTCTACTTGTGCTGATACTTAAGTGACAGACGAGAATAGAAACAATTATGTACTTGTGATTTTTTTATATTAAATAATTTTTTTTTAACTTTTATTTTAAAGTTAACCTCCGGCGCACTTTATTTTTAAAAATAACCCCTTTGATCACGCCACCACCTATGGCGTGACCGAACAACAGTCACGTCACCACCCATGGCGTGACCAAACAACACTGTCACGTCAGCCCGTTTTTGGGCAAACTCGTCACGCCATGGGTGGTGGCGTGACAGTGTTGTTTGGTCACGCCATGGGTGGTGACGTGACCAAAAAGGTTTTTTGCGGACTTATCCTATGGCGTGACAAGAGTTTGCCCTAGCGTGACAGTGTTATTTGGTCACGTCATGGGTGGTGGCGTGACCAAAGAGGTTATTTTTAAAAATAAAGTGCGCCGGAGGTTAACTTTAAAATAAAAGTTAAAAAAAGATTATTTAATAAAAAAAGTTCTGTACTTGTTGACTGCATACCAAATTACCAACTGATATAGCAGATAACATCAAATGTCTTATGCCAGTGTGCATGGTTGTTCACTCACCAGCCATAGCTTTTACGGCCACTTTGTCAATATTGTGCTGCCGGATCTAATTAATTACATGGATCTTTACAAATTCTAGTAAAATATTTTTTTGGCACTAAAATAGAGGTCGTTAATCAGTTAGTATATACAAAAATAGAAAAATATAAGTGATTTCATTTTTAGTTCGCCGCCGCACTGCCAAAGGAAGCCTTAATGCTCTGTACTTGTATCGAAGCTATCTTTATGCTTGTGCAATTTATCTTTAAATATTCTGGTTTTGTATGCAATTGAATTATTTACTAGAAACGCATTCATATACAGGTGGGCCATGAGTTCTCTTACTCAGAAGGGAAAAGCTTCTGACCATGGTCCTGTATCTACTGCAAATGCCGGTAACTCTCAAGTTTCAGCATCGTCCAGTGCCACATCAGGTATTAGTCATTTGCTAAATTGCTTTAATCCTCAAGAGTGTTGAGCTCGGTTCTCACCACTTGCATAAAATTGAGGGGCTACAAAGATGACATGATATTAATGTTTGAAAAGAGGATTAACAAAGTAATAGATGTGTAATGTGTTATATTGCATGTGAATCCTCATCTTGTGTTGAATCCTCATCTTGTGTCAATTCTATTGTCACAGATACTCAGTCTGCCACAGTAGCATATGCACCATCCACATCCAGCTCTTTTGATCAAACTGCACCAGCATCAGCAAGGTCCTCGGTAGATGGATGGGATGAGCTTGAGGATGATAATCGTCATGAAGAGAACGGTAGTGATAAAGAAGGATGGGATGATGTAGATCCGTTTGAGGAGAAGCCGCAACCATCTCTTCTCTCTAACATACATGCTGCTCAGAAACGTCCGGTGGTGCAACCAAAGCAACCAGGTAAGTTTTATTCTTTTGTCTTGGTGCATTTTTTTTTATCTCAAGTAAGCACATGCACAGCTCTGCTAAAAAAACAATAGTTTGATTCCTTTGTTTTCTATTCAGTTTTGTCAGCTGTAGTTTCAAACTCATCAAGATCAAATCCACCAAAGGCACCAAAATCAGAAGATGATGCTCCATGGGGTGCTATAGCTGCTCCAGCACCCAAAAGTGCATCAAAGTCTACAGACATCAAACCCTCGACATCAAACAATGACGAGGATGACCTCTGGGGTTCAATAGCTGCACCTCCGCCAAAATCATCTGGGAAGCCTTTGAAGCCAGCAGCAGCAAACAATGACGACCTATGGGGTGCCATCGCAGCACCCCCACCAGCAATCAAAGCTAGGCCTCTAGCGTCATCAGGTAGGGGTCGGGGAACAAAGCCAGCACAAACAAAACTTGGTGCTCAAAGAATAGCAAGGACATCCTCAACTGGGATGTAGAATGCCATGATATTAATTGTTGTACAAGGATGCAAATTTGCATTTCTTTCTTTTTTTCCTTTGCTTTGTCCAGAAGATCCCCTTTTTTTGTAAACTAGCCCGATCATTTATATATGGACATGATTTTGCCCACTGTATTATTTCACAATTGTTGTATTACGATAGCTTCAGAAGATGTATGTACATCACAGGTACAGCGACATTGAATTTTATATTAATATATTGGTTTTGCCTTTATTTTTCTGGGTTTGGGTTGGTTTTCTATCTATGCATGTTTGTTCTCAAAGGTTAGAAATTTTCACGTTAATAGGATGAAAAAGAGAAAATCTACACTGTTGATCGTGGTAGGTCCGGATTATAAAGGTCTATATTAAAAGAAAAAGTTCATACCAAGCACAATTCAAAAAGGATTAATTCTTTATTTGCCATTGAAAGTTGGTGAGCTCCCTAAAATGTCATCGAAAATTTTTTCATCAATTTTTTGCCACTCGTTCTTAATTTCAATTCCTTTTTTGCCACTCCGGTCAGTTGACCGTGGATTTGACTGTTGACTTGGACGTGAAAATATGATTTTGCCCCTAAGTACGTTGAGATCTTTAGAGAATTGTTTAACATAGTAATATAGTTCCAAAAATTAAGAAATTTTTAGGAGAAGTTCCTGACATAATATAGATTATTGTGTAATTTTTATAGGGTTTTATTTGGAACATGTTTTTCTCTAAAAATCTTTCAAATTTTTATAGGGATTTATTTGCAACATGCTTTGAACGCGGATGAGTTCAATAGAGTGAGCAATTTGGAAACCGCTCACGATATTTGGACCACCTTCTCGGAAATCCATGAGGGAACATCCACGGTCAAAGAAACTAAATTGCACAGGCTTCGGATCAAATATGAAAACTTCATAATGTTGCCTCATGAAAACATCAATGAGATGTATTCAAGACTCAACAACATTATGAATGAGCTCAAAGGCCTTGGGACTAACCTTCTTGATGTTGACATTGTGTGCAAGATTCTTAGGGCTCTTCCGGACAAGTATGAGACGTTAGTGACGTTATTTCTCAACTCTCTCGAGTTGCCAAGAATGACGCCAACAAGACTTTTGGGCAACCTCATCACTAATGAGTTGTTCAAGAAGGACGAGGAAGAGCTCTTGGAGACATCTTCTTCAAAGAAGAAGATTACCGCTTTCAAGGCCAAAGCGGAATCAAGTGACTATGAGGATGAAGAAGAAGACTCCGACGAGGAGTATGCATTTCTTGTAAAAAGAATGAAGAAGTTCATGAAGAGACGCCCTAATAGAAGCTTCAACTTTGACAAGTACAAGAAAGGGCAATTCTCAAGTGACAAAAATCGTTATAGCAACATTCAGTGCTATAATTATGAAGAGAAGGGGCATATTGCTTCCCGTTACCCCACAAATAAGGATGACAAGGGCAAGTCATTTAAGAAGAAGGAGTATAGTGGCAAGAAGCTTTTCAAGAAGCTTCACAAAGATGGCAAGCATGAAGCCATATTGGAGAGTGTAATTCAAATGATGAATCAAGCGACTCCGATTCCGATGAGGACGAGTCTCCCAAGAAGAAGGGACTCGTTGGCATCGCCATCAAGGAAACTCCGTCGCTATTCTCCACTCCTGCTTGCCTCATGGCAAAAGGAGATAAGGTAAAATCTATTGATAATGATAAACCAACTTATGATGAATTAATAGATATGCGTGAAGACTTAAATGAATATCTTGGAAAAGAAAAGTCAAAATATAAGATCTTGAATAGAGAGTTCATTTCTCTAAAAGATTCTTATAGGGGGCTAAAGGAAGCTCATGACTTGCTTATCCAAGAATATTCAAGCAAGTCTTGCTCTAGTATAGGAATTACATGTGACATTATTGATGATATGCCTAGTATATAAATTGCTAAAACTAGTGCATCTATTTCATGTAATGATCCTATTATTATACCATGTTGATCTAGTATTAATGCTAATCATGTTAATGTTGAGCAAAATGATGCTAAGCTTATTGTTGAGAACAATGAGCTAAAAGAGCAAGTGACCAAGCTAAGCAAAAGCTTGGAAATGTGTTTTAAGGGTAAAGCCACTCTTGACAAGCTTTTGAGTGAGCAAAGGTGCTCATTCAATAAGGAAGGTCTTGGGTATGTGCCTAATAAAGGTAAGAAGCCGGCAAGCAAGCCCATAAGGTTTGTTAAGCAAAATGGTAAGTATTGCCATGCCGGGAAATAGGACATGTGCAACAAAATTGTCCTAAGGATAAGACTCCATCTCTTGGCATATATGATTCATGCTATATGCTTAGAAAGACTAAGGATGGTAAAGTAATTGCTAGATTTGTCGGCACTTCAATTTTAGGCGCTAAAAAGAATGCTATTTGGGTGCCTAAATTCTTGGTTACTAACCTCCAAGGATCCAAACAAATTTGGGTACCTAAAAGAACTTGATTCTTGTTTTATAGGTGAACTATAAAACCGGTGGAAAACATTGAGTGCTTGATAGTGGATACACTCAACACATGACCGGTGATAGAAAGATGTTCACCACATTTGAGAATGGAAAAGGAGTAAACAAGATCACATTTGGCGATAATAGTAAAGGAGAGGTAATAGGATTAGGTAAAATTGCTATCTCAAATGACCTTTCTATTTCCAATGTATGTTTAGTAGAATCATTAAATTTTAACTTACTATCCGTTGCTCAAATATGTGATCTTGGATTAATTTGCTCTTTCTCTAGTGAAGGTGTTACAATCTCTAATGCAAAAGATAGCTCCTTAGTTTTCAAATGTTTCAGATTTGGAAATCTTTATTTGGTGGATTTTAGTTCAAATGAATCTTGTTTAAAAACTTGTTTAATGGCAAAAACCTTATTGGGTTGGCTTTGGCATAGAAGGCTAGCTCATGTTGGAATGATTCAACTCAAAAAGTTTTTTAAACATGATCTAGTTGTTGGGTTGAAAGATGTGAAGTTTGAGAAAAATAGACTTTGTAGTGCTTGTTAAGCCGGTAAACAAGTCGCTAATTCTCATCATTCCAAAAGTATCATGTCAACTTCTAGACCATTGAACTCTTACATATGGATTTGTTTAGGCCAACAACCTATAAGAGTATCGGGGGAAATATCTATTATTTAGTCATTGTGGATGATTACTCTAGATATACATGTGTATTCTTCCTAGATGACAAAGGTGAAACCTCCGGTATTTTCAAAAGTTTTGCAAAAAGGGTTCAAAATGAATTTGATTTCAAAATAAAGAAAATCCGAAGTAATAATGGTTCCGAGTTCAAGAATACTAAAGTTGAAGACTTTTGTGATGAACTTAGAATAAAGCACGAACTTTCCACAACATACACTCCGGAGCAAAATGGAGTTGTAGAAAGGAAAAATCATACATTAATTGAAATGGCTAGGACAATACTTGATGAGTATAATACTTTCGATAGCTTTTGGGCGGAAGCAATTAACACCGCTTGTCATACCATAAATCGGCTTTATTTGCATTGTCTTTTGAAAAAGACTTCTTATGAGCTTCTTGTAGGAAGAAAACCGAACATCTCTTATTTTCAAGTTTTTGGTTGCAAGTGTTATATTTTGAAGAAGGGTGTTCGTCTTTGAAAATTTGCAAGTCGTTGTGATGTTGGTTTCTTGCTTGGTTATTCTTCAAATAACAAAACTTATCGTGTCTTTAACCAAAACTCCGGTTTAGTTGAAGAAATGCACGATGTGTAATTTGATGAAACTAATGGCTCTCAAGAAAAGCATGAGAATTTGGATGATGTAGGTGATGAAGCCTTAAGAAAAGCAATGGAATATATGCAAATAGGCGACATCAAGTCCGAAGATAATTCATCATCTTCCACTCAAGTTGAGCCTCCTACTTCTTCCACAAGTCAAGTACAAATTAATGAAGAGGATAACAAGGAAGATGATCCACCATCCAACCTACCACCAAGAATTCACAATGCAATTGCAAAGGATCATCCAATAGATCAAATATTGGGTGACGTAAGTAAGGGTGTCCAAACTCGCTCTCATGTTGCTTCGTTTTGTGAATATTACTATTTTGTCTCTTCTATTGAGCCAAAGCATGTAGAAGAAGCATTTGAAGATCCGGATTGGGTGAATGCTATGCATGAAGAACTCAATAACTTCACCCAGAATGAAGTTTGGACATTGGTGGATTGACCAAAGGAACATAATGTAATTGGTACAAAATAGGTTTTTAGGAACAAGCAAGATGAGAATGGTATGGTTGTAAGAAACAAGGTAAGATTGGTCGCTCAAGGTTATTCACAAGTCGAAGGTTTGGATTTTGGTGAAACCTTTGCTCCCGTAGCTAGACTTGAGTCAATTCGAATATTACTTGCTTTTGCATCATGCTTTGATATTAAATTATTTCAAATGGATGTTAAAAGTGCATTCTTGAATGGTAAAATATTCGAACTTGTCTTTGTTGAACAACCTCCCGGTTTTGAAGATCCTAAAAATCCAAATCATGTCTATAAACTCTCTAAGGCACTCTATGGTCTTAAACAAGCTCCTAGAGCATGGTATGAACGCCTTAGAGATTTTCTAGTCTCAAAAGGATTCAAAATCGGGAAAATTGATTCAACTCTATTTAGTCTTAAATGATGATTTCTTTGTTTGTCAAATTTATGTTGATGATATCATTTTTGGGTCTACTAATTAAGATTTTTGCGAAGAGTTTGGTGATATGATGTCTAGGGAATTTGAAATGTCCATGATTGGAGAATTGAGCTATTTCCTTGGACTTCAAATCAAGCAACTCAAAGATGGAACCTTCGTGAGCCAAACTAAGTATGCAAAGGATTTGATCAAGAAGTTTGGCATGGAGAATGCTAAACCCATCAAGATTCCCATGACAACCAATGGTCATCTTGACTTAAATGAGGGAGGTAAATCGATAGATTTAAAGCTTTATAGGTCTATGATTGGTAGCTTGCTTTATCTCACCGCATCTAGACCCGATATCATGTTTAGTATTTGCATGTGTGCACGTTTTCAAGCAACTCCAAAAGAGTGCCATTTAATGGCCGTTAAAAGAATACTAAGATATTTAAAGCATTCCTCTAGCATTGGCATTTGGTTCCCCAAAGGTGCTAAATTTGATTTAATTGGATATTCAGATTCCAATTATGCGGGTTGTAAAGTGGATAGAAAAAACACCTCGGGTAGTTGTCAATTCTTAGGAAGATCTTTAGTATCATGGTCATCTAAGAAACAAAACTCCATAGCGTTATCTACCGCCGAAGCTGAATATGTTTCTGCGAAAGTTGTTGTGCTCAATTGCTATGGATGAGGCAAACATTGACGGATTATGTAATTAAATTTGATAAAATGCCTCTTTTGTGTGACAATGATAGTGTGGTGAAATAGCTAGTAACCCTGTTCAACACTCAAGAACCAAGCATATAGATATTCGCCACCATTTCTTGAGAGATCATGTGAGCAAGGGAGATATTGAAATTAGCCACATAAGAACCGAAGACCAATTAGCGGATATTTTCACCAAGCCATTAGATGAAGGCCGCTTTTGCAAATTGAGGAATGAGTTAAATGTCATAGACTATTCAAATGTTGTTTGAACTCTTGCCTCATGTATTGTGCTTCATTTGATGTTATTTCACTATTTTATGAAAATATTTTTTTTCAAAACTTTTATTAAAAGATAAGTATGATCATAAAAATTATGTTCTTATATAGACAATAGTATATTTTATGCATAATGATCCTCAATGATATTTATTTGAGTACAAAACTGAGGATCATTTGCAAATTTTTCAATTCCAAAGAAAATCCAGAGTTGCTCCTTGAAGCTCCAGGACGATCGGTACAACCGGTTCTTGAGCGCAGTTCAACCGCAGTGCGGTTGTACCGGCCATACAATGGCGGTATGACCGATCATCCTGACAGAAAAACAGAAATTCATTTACTTTTCACTTAATTCTATTTTGATTGATCCTTTGAACTCCATATAACCTATCATATCTCTGTGAAGATGCCTAGGACAAGAATCTTGACTCGAAAGTCGCATGGACCACAAAGAGGAGGGCAACCTTCATCTCAACCTCCTGCAGCTCCATCCCAGCAAACTCCAAGAACTCGACCTGCAGCTCCAGTACAACAAGCTCGATCAGTTCGACAAAAGGTAGTTCATGGAAAGGGAAAAAGGCCAGCACCTGAACCTGAAACTGAAGAAAGTGAAGAAGATGATTATGAATCTGAGACTGAGTCAGAACAAGAATCTCAAGCTGGTACAGATGATGATTTGGGAGAGCCTTCAGAGCCTCCAACTGACTTGAGACTCCTTACGCCTGATGAATATGCACTGAAGCGCCATGTAAATCAATATCTTTTCAAATCAGACTTAGTTAATCCAAGATTCCATACTGTCTTTCAAGAATAAGTTTATGAGCAGCTATATAGAAATCATGGAAAGTTTGTAGATCACAAGTGGATTAAGTGGCCTCACATAAACTCCTTGGATAAGTACAATGGTGTTTACCAGCTTTTTCATCGAGTGGGTCTTCATGACCTTGTAGCACTAAAGCAGAATTATGATGATGAGCTTATCAGACAGTTTTGTGCCACAGTGCATGTATCTCCAGATTTGACCTCAATAAGATGGATATCAGTTACCAGATATGTGGAGAGTAGTAAGGAGGAATTTGAGCGAGTTTTAAGGATACAGTCTGGCACTTGGGAGGAGCTCTTTGACAGCCCTACTTTACTGCCTCCCGCTTGATCTGACCATTATGATTCCACTGTCAGGAATAAGCTAGGAACAATTACTGGACTTAAGCCCATTCCAAGCATGATTAACAGGATTATTAATCATTCTTTTTACCCCAAGAGTGGTAATTTTGATGCAGTCAGAGGCTATGCTTGGAATATCATTGATCATATTATGAAGGGGACAAAATTTGATGTTGTGGATGTGATTCTCCAGGGCATAGTTTTTTCCAAGAATGATAGGATTAAGAGGATTTACTATGCTCCATACATCATGGCATTGATTATGAAGAAAATTGAGTATCATGGTGGATTGGGATCAGTTCATAAGTCTTACAAGCCTCGAGATGACCTTCCTCCTCGTCGTGGTGGTAATGAGGTTGATGCCGATGCTGCTGCTGCTGCTGTTGCTGATGCTCCTGCTGAAGGTACACTTGCTCAAATTCTTCAAAATCAACAGTTGATCATTAGCACTTTGGAAGCAATGAAGACAGCCCAGATAGAGTTTCAAAATGAGACACACAACAAGCTAGTTGACCTAGAGTTGACACAGAATGATTTCTTTGATGAGACTCATAACAGGATTGCTGCTATGGCAGAAAGCATTGACGAGATGGAGCAGATTTTGATGACTCCTCAGCGATACTCTCATCGTCCTCCTCCACCTTTAGGGGCCTCTACTTCCTCTGCTATTCCTCCTTTGGCCCCAGTTTTAGTGCCTCAGGCCTTAGTGTCTCCAGCTCTTGTCTTAGCTCCTCCAGCACCTGCTACCGATTCAGTGGCTCAGGATCTAGCTCCTCAGGTTCCCACTTCTCAGGACTCAGCTCCTCCGGTCTCTCCTGCTCCTCAGGATCCAGCCATAGTTTCTCAGGACTCTGCCCCTCAGGTTTCAGCTGCTCCAGCTCTAGCCTCTCCAGTTCCTCAGGCTCAGGACCCAGCAGTCTGAGATATTTTTGGTACCTTGATGACAAAGGGGGAGAAGTGAGAAGGAGTGAGAAGTCAAAGTTTTAGGGGGAGCAAGTTCTTTTTCTACTATTACCATATATGTGTGTATATGTGTTTTGTAATATGGTTTTATTGTTGAACTTTTGTGCTTGTAATAGTTTAAATCTATGTTGCTTATCATGTTGAACTTGTTAGATGTTGTTTATGCTTATGATATTATCTTGAAATGCAATCTCAATTTTTGTCATATCTCACTATTGCATTTCCCTCAAGTTCAAACATGCTAAAGGAACTTTGCCAAAATTTTAAAAATCTCTTCATGTGCTTGCAAAGATCTTTTATCATTTATATGCACATGTTTAGGGGGAGCTTTCTTTAAATAGGATTTAATAAGATAATAATTCTCAAAACTCATTTAAGCTTATTACAAGAATTATTTTATTGTTAAGTCATCAAAAGAATATACACTCTTAGTATATTCAAAACAATCTTTCTCACATATTAGTTGTGTTGTCATCAATTACCAAAAGGGGGGAGATTGAAAGCATCTAGACCCCTAAAAATTGTTTTGGTAATTAATGATAATATGTGAATATGTGATTAACATGTTTATTGAGTATTTACAAGGTTAAATCCCATTGGTGGTTTTGATGACGTAGAGATGCATGCTAAAGGGTTCAATGAAGATCTACATGGCTCAAGACAAGGTACAAGTAGTCTAGGATCCTTTTTATATTTTACCGGTCTTAGGAGAAATGGTTAGAAGACTGGATTATAGGTTAAATGCCGTACTATTAAGAGGGATCATGACTAGTAGCTTGATAGCATGGTCTTGTGCAATATGGATCAATTTAGGATCATGCATGCATTTGAATTTGAATTTGAAAGCTCTAAGTGCATTTGTCAGAAATCGGTAGTACCGAAGTTTCACAGGCGGTTGTACCGCTTGTGCGGTATGACCGCACTTTACTTGGCGATAATACCGAGTTTTGAATGCTTCAGTCAACTGAGCGCTAATGCGGTACGATCGGCTCTCTGAGCGGTACTACCGGTCGTTCTGATTTATAGTTGGCGGTTTGATAAAACCAGAACCGATGCATTTTGGCTCGGAGCTCTCTTTGATAATCGGTTGTACCACATTTAAGAAACGGTCGTACCGATTTTTATAAGGCGGTACGTATTTTACAGAGAGCATGTCATTTCGGCAAAATTGGAAACCCTATGATCGGTTGTACTGCTTCTTTGTGTGGTATGATTGGGCGATGCGGTTGTACCGTGTTTTGGTTAGCGGTCGTACCACGCTGGATTTTTCAATGGCTATGTCTGAGAATTTAATGCCTCTGTTCTAGCCGTTACTGTGCTCTGACATGGTTGCGGTCGTACCGCACTCTAGATGGTGGTCATACCGTATTTCGCTGAAAGTTGGAGGTTATAAATACCCCTCCACCTACTCAAGGAGTGTGTTCTAGTGTTCATTTAACATCTGTAGAGCCTTGAGAGCCTTGAGCATTCACTCAACACCAAAATTCCCTTGTGCATTCATAGTGAGGTGGTTGAGTTCATTCAAGTGCATTCATTCATCCTAGTTGATTCTATTGCACTTGAGCGCCGTCAAGTGAAGGTCATCGATTTGTTACTCTTGGAGTTTTGCCAAACTCCTAGACATCCTTGGCGGTGGAACACGGTGATCTCTTCAAGAAGATTGTGAAGAGGCCCGGTGCAAGCTTGTGAGTGGATTGGTGTTCGCCATCTCCGAAGCGGAGGAAGAACAACTATAGTGATCGAGGGAAGACTTAATTTGTGGAGCCGGCTTGAGTTGTCAAGCTTCCTCAACGTGGACTAGTGAAGACCAACAAGTCTTCGATACCATGGGAAAAACATCATTGTCTCATTGTGGTTATTCCTAGTCTTTACTATTTCCGCATTTACATTTCTACCTTATTTCTTGTGTTGAATTGCTTAACTAGAAGTGTAACTTGTTTAGACTAAGTTATTAATTGGCTTGAATTGTTAATTTGTTAAAAAGTTTAAAAATCTCCTATTCACCCCCCTTTAGTCGGTTATTCTTGATCCTACAGAGGGGTATCGAAGCCAACCCCGAAAAGGTAAAGGCCATCCAGGAAATGAAGCAACCCCACAATGCCCGCGATGTACAAAAACTGACCGGACGCCTCACGACCCTTAGCCGATTCCTATCCCGCTCGGCGGAGAGGGCCCTGCCATTCTTCAAGATGCTCCGAGGCACAGAGCCATTCCAGTGGATGGAAGAGTGCTAGAGGGCATTCGAAGAGCTCAAGCAATACCTCACCTAACTGCCAAGCCTCACTAGCTCGAAGCAAGAGGCAGACCTCCTGCTGTACCTCGTCGCCTCCTCTTTGGCGGTGAGCATAGTCCTCATCCTGGAAAGCAACGGCCAGCGCCCAGTATACTATGTCTCGGAGACACTCCAAGGTGCCAAAGTCCGATACACAGAACTTGAGAAGCTGGCGTACGCCTTGCTCATGGCTTCGCAGAAGCTTCGACACTACTTTCTAGCACACTCCATCATAATCCCAACATCTTACCCACTAGCACTGCTGCTGCGAAACAAGGATGCCTCAGGCTGAATAGGGAAATGGGCGGCCGAGCTCGCGTCCTTCGACATCACCTTCGTCACAAGGATAGCCATCAAATCGCAAGCCCTGGCCGACTTTGTGGTTGAATGGACACCACACAATGAAGACCACCCGCTGGCTCAAGTCGAGACCCCATGGACGATGTACATCGATGGATCTTGGTGTTGTGCCGGAGCCGAAGTGGTAGCCATTTTGGTCACTCCGGATGGACACACTGTTTCCCACTCAGCACGCCTCGACTTTCCAACCACAAACAATGCCTTGGAGTACGAGGCACTGCTATTGGGCCTCTGCAAGGCAAAAGCACTGGGAGCAAAGAGGGTACTCATCAAAAGCGACTCCCGCTTCGTGGCAGGCCACTTCGATAAATCGTTCACTACAAGAGACCCGAAAATATCAAGCTACCTTGCCGCGGCGCGCGCGGCATCAACATACTTCCTCGGCCTCACTGTCCAAGCTATACCCCGGAGCGACAACGAAGCAGCAGACAAACTGGCCAAGATGGCTAGCGCCCTGCACCTGACGTCTTCCATGAGGTACTGACCGCACCTTTGGCAGCGCAAGGGGCTGCGCCCGAACCCAAGGGGCTACGCTCAAAGCACAAGAGGCCGTGCCCGAAGCACAAGGGGCCGCGCCCAAAGGATAAGGGGCTGCGCCTGAAGCACAAGAGGCCACGCCCGAAGCACAAGGGGCTACGCCTGGATTCTCAGATGCTGCGCGCAACGTGCTTTTGGTGGCCGAGGCGGACAGGCGAGGCATCATCATCAAGTACCTCATAGGGGAAAAACCAGAAGATGAAGATGAAGTAAAGCACCTCCGGCACAGGGCTAGAAACTACCATGTCATCGGCGAAAAACTCTACAAGGGAGGCGTCTGCGCCCCCTACCTGCGGTGCTTGTCCTAAGAAGAAGGCCAATCACTCCTGAAGGAGATCCACAAGGGCATGTGCGGCACGCACCAAGCGCCCTGGGGCATCGTGGGCAAAACATTTCGCCAAAGGCTTCTACTGGCCAACGGTGCTCCAGGACGCGCAAGACTTCGTGCAGCACTGGCAATGGTGCCAGTGGGCCAACCAGCAGACCAAGGCCCCCTCGGTTCCGCTCCACCCCTGCCCCCTATTTGGCCCTTCGTGAGAGGGGGGCTCGATGTGATCGGACCATACCCAACTGTCAGGGGTAGCCTCCGCTTCGTGTTCGTTGCGATCGAGTATTTCTCTAAGTGGGCCGAAGCCGAACCAGTCGCCAAAATCACCGCGCTAGCGGCACAGCGGTTTGTGTGGAAAAGCATAATTTGCCGGTACAGAGTACCACGAGACATCGTTACAGACAATGGGACACAATTCGACTCGAAGACATTCCGAGCGTTCTGCTAAAACCTGGGCATCACAGTATACTTCACATTCGTGGGATACCTCAAGGCTAACGGAGCAGTCGAGCGGGACAACAACAACCTGCTAGAAGGTTTGAAGAAGCGCCTCGTGGGACTACCAAAAGGACTTTGGTCGGAAGAACTCCAAAAAGCCCTGTGGGCTATCCGCACATCACCAACAAGGGCTACTGGCTACTCTCTGTTCAAACTCTTCTTCAGCGACGAAGCTATGACCCTGGCCGAATTCACAACAAAGTCTCTCCGAACAACATCCGAAGCTGACCTGGCAGAGAGGCGTACCTCCCTCGACCTCCTCGAGGAGCACCGCGTGTAGGCGATAACAATCATGTCCAAGTACAGTGAGGGAGTCGCCCGAGCATACAACCGGAGAGTCAAGATTCACCCCTTGTCACCAGGCGACATGGTTCTCAAGCGAGTTGCAAAACCCATGACCGTGGGCAAGCTAGAAACCAAATAGGAGGGACCCTACATCATCACCCGCAGTACTCGGGCCAGTTCCTTCCACATCGCCACACCAGAGGGACAGCAGATGGACCACACATGGAACGCGAAGAGTCTCCGAAAGTACTATCCTTAGGAACTGTAAAAACCAGCTGCGACCGGTAAATAGCCCCACCGTTCATAAACGGAGCGGCAATGTACAAAAACAGCTGTAACTTGTTGCATTTTTTACCCGTTCAATGTAAAAGCAGCAAGAAGTCACAAAAAAGACACTGCGCATGGCTTTCGGCCCCAGTGCACACCGATGCCCCCGCAGGAATGAGTGTATAAACTAAGACACCGCGCATGGCATTCGGCCCCGGTGCATACCGATGCCCCCCGCATGCATGAGTATATAAACTAAGACACCACGCATGGCCTTTGGCCCCGGTGCACACCGATGCCCCCCGCAGGTATAAGTGTATAAACTAAGACACCGCGCATGCCCTTCGGCACCGGTGCACACCGATACCCCCCCCACAGGCATGAGTGTATAAACTAAAACACCACGCATGGCCTTCGGCCACGGTGCAAGCCTTCGACCACGGCTTGGCGACGGAAGCCCGCGGCTGGCGCGTCATGGCGGCGGTGCTAGAGAGGAGGGGAGCTCAGGTGAGTGATGGGGGAAGGCCTGGGGAGGTGATGGGATACTCCTAGAGCAGGGAATCAGAGGGATTCTCACAAGAGTGGAAAGCGGTGATGGTGATAATGGTTTTCGGCCGGAGCGGGAGAAGATGACCGCGACATGAGCTCCCGTAGTAGAATCCCAAAATTGACTTGGGGAAATACATGTGATGTTGCGGAATACGAAGTGACGCAGACCAAACGATGAGGGCTTTACTAGGGCAGCCGAAATAGTGACATGATGGCAGCGGTCGACGCGGACAGCGCGACATCGCGGTCTCGGGCCGGCTCAGGGTGGGAGCAGAGGGCATTGGGGGGAAATGGAGGAGAGGAGAGTGGATAGACGTGGTCGAGAGGGAGCAGAGTGCGCATGGAGGGGATGGGCGGAGCGCACCGAGGCGGCAGCGCGGCTCGGCGAGGCGCGTCAAGAACGAGAGAGCGCGAGAGGGAGGTGAGCGCACACGAGAGACGAGGTTGTACCATGTGGTTCAGCTGATATTGACGAACGAGCTGGTTCAGCATCTTCGTGGAATATTATCTAAACTTAAACCAACTCGTCTGGAATGATTCCGTTCCATTCATCCAACCACATATCCCGAACCATCACATCCAAATACCACCTTGTACACTCATCCAAACACACCCTCGCTGATTTGGTCCTCCGGCCCTCTCGGCTAATTTGGTCCTTCCGTACGTATGACCTACTCCTTGCCTGTTGCTTACCGTCTAACCTCGCCTGATCTCCCGCTGTCTAACCTCGCCGGCCGAACTCCTCGAAGACCAAGCAGCCGCCGGTCCTCAATTCCTTCGATTTTAGGCCTCAAAGAAATGCCGCTCAAACTCATCGGTGAATCATTTGACAGCACACTCCAAGTCTCCAACTAGCTATGATGCAAGGACACGGATACGTCGACATGACACGACATGACACCGACACGGGAATTCACAATTTTCCCAAAAAATACCGATACGGCGATACGGCTATGTATATCTAAATAATAAGAATAAATTACACATATGTATCATTTTTTATGTTTCTTCATGCTTGTCGACCTGAAATTTTGTAAAGTGCAAAATAAACTCGGAATATGTACCTCTCAAAGATGACCCATCGACCCTTGCCTCTTCATTCTTCTTGCAGTCAAGTATTAACATGAGAACAAGTATCAATGCATCATTTATGTACTGATGCTATGCCAAGCATCAATGCATCATTTATGTATCATAAGCATAGCATCATCAGTACATAAATGATGCATAGTCCCAGTGTATCACAATTCACAAGCAAAGCATCAGTAGTTCAGTACACATGCAGCCTCCAATCCTCCATTCTGGACTAACAATCTAACATACATACATACTAACAATCCAATCCTCATCACTCGAAGGTATCACATTCACAAATCACAATTTCACAAGCAAAGCCAAAAGCCATGGCGAGGGACGACTTCACTGGAGCTACTGGTAGCGAGGGAGTACCGAGAGCGGCGGTGTGAGGCGAGGATGTCGGGCAGCGGTGCGAGGAAGGACTGGGCGGTGCGCGACCGCGTGAGGGAGGACGACCGGATCCGGTGGCGCGATCGCGCGAGGAGCTGGATCCGGCGGCAACGAGGGAGGAGGAGCTGCCGAGGCGGCGTGATCGAGCGAGGGAGGAGGCGCTGGCGCAGCGAGAGAGTAGACCTGGGACTTGGGCCGTGCTTTTTCGGGCTGGCCCGAGGCCCGGTTGGCATGGCCCGCTTCAAGCACGGCCGACGCCACGTCGCGGCCGTCAGGCTGCACTGCAAACAAACAAAGGGAAATTTGGGCTCGCAAACGTGGCACGACGGGGCAGACGCAGACGGCCGCCGATGGGGCGTGTTTCGGGCCGACCCCGACGACGGCAATGACGACCGTCAGACCCCAAGGCCGCGACGCCGGTGCCGAGGCGCCATCTTCGCCATTCTTAGGAGAAGGGAGATAAAAACTATGATCAAAATTGCATTCAACAAACTTTCCTAAACCAAACCCGAAGTATGCACAACACAACCAACTACACACAAACACAACACAAGCAATGAAATAAACTAGCAGGGCTTGAGGCGCTTGAGGCAGAGACTTCTTGCCCTCATGCGCATGCCCTCACGCCGAGTGGCGGCTTGGTCACGGCCTGCGCGCCTGCCAGCCATGCAGCGCCGCTGCCAACTGGCGCCAGCGCGCCAGCGCCGCGAGCCAGCCCCGCCCTCACGCCCCGCGCCCTTGGCCACCGCCAAACTACAAGCCCTCGCCGGCCGCTCGGGAGATTGGGGGAGGACAGAGGAGGAAAGGAAAGTGGCAGCTCAGCCCAATAGTCAGGAAGACAAGAACTCAAGAGTCAAGACTAGGACAGGAGTCACAGGACAGGAGGGGGAGGTGGCGTTAAGAAGAAGGCTCTGGATTCTGGAAGCCTGAGTAGAGCTGGACAGGTGGTTTAGTTTAATGGAGTGACCCTCGTGCAGTGTTTCAACTTGCTAGTATTTGATCAAATTATTCGTAGTAGGGCGAGGCATCCAGGCTCCAGCCATCCACTGATCCACATACACTAGAAATTAGAGCCGTCGATGGCATTTTTGACCAGGTGCAGCGAATTCATGTGTTAGCCCATGGTGTTCGGTGAACCTTGTGTACATTGATCAATTTATCACTGCGTCTTGAAAAGCAGTACTGCTGCACTACGCATAGGATGGGTGCATAGGTCATGAGTCCAATGCCAGCTGATTTGACACGACAAAGGCGGTTGTTGTAATGACAATATTGTAGTAACACATAAAAATTTATTTGGACTTATTGAGAGGTATGAGAAACAAACCAACGGCTCTTAAGCTAGACATGACATAATGTTACTTGATATGACAAGACACGATAAAGGGGAGAGGCAATGGGCAAACACAACGGCATGATTCTTTCTCTTCGATGCTCCAAGTGACTATGCCTATAAAAACACAAGTCCATAGCTCATTTGTTCACCACAGAAACTCTCTTGCTCATTTGTTCTCCATACGAAGTTTAGCTCATCTTTTATTCTACTGACTCTCTCTTGCTCATTTCTTCTCCACACAAAACGCAGCTCCTCTTTTGCTCTAGTGCTCTATTAAATAAAAACATGCTACCAAGGAGTGAAGCATGAAGCAAGCGGAGGGAGCGGCGAGCTCGATGGCGCTATGCTAGCGAGGAGTCGTGCACAAAAGCAAAGAATGGGAGAGGAGGCGCTCGATCTCACGCCGCTCAATCTCCCGCCGCTCCCCTAGTCCTCCTCCTCCCACCTCTCCCATTGATGCCCGTCAGCTCTCTCCAGGCATGGGGGACTACGGCATGGATGATCGTCATATGGATGGTACAGAGGGATACGAGGAGTACCAACGCAGTTCGGACCCGATGGAGATGCCAGCCTTCGGTACCCCGTCCACGGATGGCAATATTGAAGGGTCCACTCCGGCAGCAAAGAAGAAGCCGAGGCGAGGGCGGATCTTTGGAAGCACATGACCTGGAGCGAGGAAATTCGAGACGGCCAAATGGTAGAAATCGCAACTTGTAATTATTGCAAAGCTCAATTAACTGCTCGTACAGGTGGAGGGACGGGGCATTTGAACCGGCACTACAAAGCATGCTTGAAAAAGATGGGGGCACACACACGAGGTGGAGGAGTCCAGACGCAGCTCAACTTCGAGGCTGATAGCTCTGTAAGTATTTGGACATACAATCCTCATTATGCCCGTGAGGAAATTGCTAGATTCATTGTTTCTGAGGATCAACCGATTAGGATGGGTGAAAGTCGTTAGATTCGAAAGAATGATCCAACGCGGCTTTTGTCCACAAAACCAACATGTTAGTAGGAGAACGACATAAATCGTCTGATATTTTAGGGATGTATAGTAGAGAGTTAGCAGCACTAAAAGAAACTTTTTTAAAAGTTTAGTACTCTTTTGCTTTAACCGGATATTTGGACATCATCGCACTTTGAGAAGCGCCTACATTAGTGTTGTAGCCCATTATTTAGATGGCAGTATAAGCTAAACAAGAGAGTCATAGGGTTTAAGTTAATTCTTGAATCACACACGAGAGATGCCATTGTTGAGCTCATACTAGGGGTAATAGATGATTTTCAAATAGGAAATAAGATTGCTTCTATAACTCTTGACAACGATCGTAAATCGAATACAATGACTATGAACATCCTCACCCCAAGGTTCTGAGACATATATTGGTGGATATGTTCTCCACGAGAGATGCGTATGTCACATCCTCAACCTCGTTGTGCAAGACGGTATGGAGGTGATTGGCGTTTATTTGAACAATATCCGCGATGCCCTTCGTTTCCTCTCAAATTCAACGGTGGTGGCAGCCCAGTTCGCGGAGTATTGCGTAGCCAACAACAAGGCCCCAAGAAAATTCGGTCTTGACATGAAGGTGAGGTGGAACTCGACATACATCATGCTAAAGAAGGTGCAAGGGTATGAACATCTTATATCTGTCTTTGTCAATGCTAACGCAAATAAATTGGTAGTCGCTAACTCAGATTGGGAAATTGTTAGTTATTTTCGAGAGTTTTTGAGACCTTTTTACAAAGCAACTAAGACTCTATCCGGTATTTACTATCCAACCTCTTACTTAGTTATAGATTTTATTTGGCTAATTGCAGACAAGTTTGCTAAATCTAGAGAACATCCCCTTTTAGGTCATGTTGTTGCAGCGATGGAGGAAAAATTTGTTAAATATTTTGGATCTATTTCACACCTATATTATTTTGCTATCATTTTGGATCCTACAAAAAAGTTAGCAGGTTTGCAGATGGCCATGGAGGGAATAGGTGAGTGCCTCGGCCTTGATTTCTCCGAAGCTTTCAAACACGTCAAAAAGGAGTTTGTTCGTGTTTTCCGCTTGTATCATGACAAGCTTGGTGGTAGCACGAGATCGGAGGCCTCACAGCAAACGCATCAAAGCAAGACAAGCTTGCGGCAAGACTTGTGGAAGAAGTGAAGGAAAGTCTAGTTCTTCACCCTCTCGGTCTCGGCGGCCCCCAAGTGGAATTCTACCTCGGCCCGAACCACTACTTGGAGCATGATTTTGCAAACATGGATCTGATCTTTCTGGCGAAGGCAAGTTAGATTTGCTTGATTGGTGGAAGAATAATAAGCGAATATTCCTGTCTTTGTGCCATTTACGCACGAGATGTTCTCTTGGTTCGGTGTCCTCCGTCTCTTCGGGAGCGACGTTTAGCATGGTAGGAAGAATAATTGAAGAAAGGCGGTCATCTCTCACGCCTAAGATGGTGGAGGCAATTACGCCTCAAGGGTCGGAATTAGCAAAAGAGCGACAACAAAGCATCAACTAGAGGATCTTTGAGATCGTGAATCGTTAGCCGATCTCAATGTCGAATAGCCGACATGTATGTATAAATGTAGTTACTGCACTCTTTTCCTTACCGGGGAAACCCCGCACTGGGGCGTAAGGTTTTTAACGAGGCAGTAACAATGTCTGTGTATAATATTAATGAAATTTCACTTTCCCCTCCAATTTTTAAATGTCCATAATTTCATATCATTCAAGATTTCTCTTTTCTTTCTCATCCTTTAATAATAGTTTAGTTATTCACACTCAATAGAAAAACTAATAGTATGGTTACAATATAACATAACAATACTACTAATACTAGCAAACTGTTAGCTAATTACCAGCTGGGCTGTGTGTGTAGGATTCTATTTTTTTCATCAACTTATATAAGTACAGCTCTGTACATAATTTTTCTAATCACAGGTCAGTCATCACATGCACTCGTGACAACAGTCACCAGTGCACTAGATAGTACTCTAATCTAGTAGACTAGTAGTAGTACTAGTAAGCAGGCATGCACATGGTCACAATGTCACATACTCACATGGAGCCATGGAGGCATAGAGCACCAGCCACTAGGTAGTTTTAATGTCAATTAAATATTTCCTAGTATTACACGCCACTTTCCCCTTTGAGGCTTTCGAGTTCGACCTTTCCAACTTCCAAGACCAAGACTTGCCTTAGGCTTTGAGCCTTTCCAAACATCCAAGTTCCAAGACCAAGAGACACGTTAGAACTTAGAACTCCAACCTCAGCCGACTGCAGCCGAGCCGCATGCTAGTGGACTTAGAGTAGTGGGCAGTTAGAGTAGTGGGCAGTTACTGGCCAGAGCTACTCTCTCTCTACTTCTCTATCTTCTTCTTTTGCTTTGGTTCCTTTTCATTTCTTCACTTCTCTCAACCAGTCAACCTCCGTCTCCAATCCATGGCTTGGCTGGCCGCTGGCTCCATTCCTCCTCCTCGGCCTAGGCTGAGGCTGCCCAAGCGGCAACGGCAAGGTCCCAAGCCGCCGCCTCCGCCTCCAACCCAACCGGCTCGGCTACGCGCATCTCCAACCACTGGCAGCGGCGTCGCGGGCTCATGGCGACAAGGAGGAGGAGGCCTCGGCGGTGGCGTCGTGGGCTCATGGTGGTCTCCCGTCCACGGCCACCTCGGCGACCTCGCCGCCCTTGGGCCTTAGCCCGCACGCTTGCCTCAGTGCCTCCTCGCGTCGCAAGAATGACTACTTTGTGCCGTGCCCATGCCGACACGGCCCGGACGGCGACGGCGGGAATAGCGTGCCGTGCTAGGCCTCTCCGCGGTGTCCGTGCGGCACGGCACGCACTCGAAGGAGCTCGCCCGTCCGACCGTCCGTCGTGCGCCGAGGCCCACGGCCCATTGTGCCGTGCCATGCCGCAAGACGCGACGCACGCACGACTCGACTCTGCGAGAGAGGCAGGGGCGGAACTAGAACGAAAATGACCGGGGTTCACTACTTCACTATACATATAACAACATATATAATTTTCAAGCAACAATGTACTCAATAGTAATTTATGTGGCAAACATTGGCAAAATACATCATCCAGTCAGAGATTGGGCTGAACCGGGGTGCACAATTTTTGAGTCAGGGGGTGCACACGTGGTATATATAGACTAATCTCTACTAAATTTTTTTTTTGACCCGGTGTCCTGTGACACCGGGTCCTTACACCTAGTTCCGCCCATGGAGAGAGGGAGGAAATGCTGGATCCGGTGGCGCGAGGAGCTGGAGCTCGATCCGGCGGCACGGCGAGTCGGCGGCGCGGAGAGGCCGATGGGCGCAGGCTTTAGGCGTGTGGGAGGCAGCGGGAGGTGTGGGAGGCAGGCGGCTTCGGGAGGTGAGGGAGAGAGGAAAACCTAGCTGAGCTGGTTCGGGGTTGGGCTGTTCAGCTGTGTTCTGGACTGGGCCGTGTCATCAAACGCGTCGGATACGCGGCCACGATGTGTCCGACACGTATTGGGAATTTTAAAGATTAAAATTTATTATAAAAGTCGCCGATACTCCGTTGACACGTGTCGGAGACGTGTCCGATACGTATCGGTGTCCGACACGATGTTTGACACGGATACGGCAGTTTTCCGAAGTGTCGGTGCTTTAGAGCCAACTAGGCACTAGCAAAGCTGGAAGAAGGTGTCCGACACGATGTTTGACACGGATACGGCAGTTTTCCGAAGTGTCGGTGCTTTAGAGCCAACTAGGCACTAGCAAAGCTGGAAGAAGAACTCACCAACTAGACCTTGCTACGTGGGGGAATGGGGATGCAGATAACATGCTGGTGGACTCGTATGGCAGAGAAGGCACCCCCTTTCTTGTGCAGCACCACCCTTTGCGTTGGTGATGTATATGGAGATGTTGGAGGTGTTAGATCATCACAACCGTAATATCTTTTCCGTTGGATGGCTGAGAATCGAAGAATGAACCGAACCGAACCAGGACTCTTCTTTGTATTAGTACACTGAAAATTTGGTACAATTACCTTATGATCACATATTCACATGTAAACAAACGCGCATCTTCCACAAAACTAAAAAAAAAAACGCATGTTATACCCGATTTTATGAATCAAACGAACACACAGTAAAGAATGAAGAATTCTTCATGAACTTTCGAAGTGCAATTGCATCTTTCCGCGCCATAAGAAGGGGAAGACGAAAGAATGTTGAGCTGTGCTCAGTCTCCGTACCGCCGGCTCCGCAGAACCGAGCTCACCGAGCTGTACCCGAGCACGCGGTGAAGCGGCCCCTCGCGGGCCTCGCCCGGCCGTCGCTGCTCGCCGCTCAAACTGCTCCTCGCGAACGCATGCTCCTCCGTGTCGTGTGCGCCGGAAACGGCGGGCTGCGGCGCGGAGAATGTCTTCTTCGGTCGGTCCGTCGCGCCACTCGCCGGCAGCGTCAGCGCGAGCATTTCCCCGCAGCCGCTGCACTGCAGCCTGGCTGTTCTGTCCACGGAAAGGGCGAACGGGAGCTGCAGTATCTCCGAGCACTTGTCGCAGACGACGAACGGCGTGCCGCCCAGTATCGGGCGGCAGTGGTGACTCCACGCCCTGCACCGCTCGCCGCCGCGCCGGCTGCTCGATGCCGACGACGAGGAGGAAGTGCTCGCGTCCCGGCGCGGGCCGTCGGTGGGCAATGCCTGCACGAGCTGCGACTCGAGACGGCACATGAGGCGGGAATTCCGTCGTGTGGCTGTGTGCGTGCTGCTGGCGTTGCAAGACGCGCTTGTCCGTGGAGGCATGCTGGCGTGCCGGTGCCCCTCGACGCCGTAGGGCTGCTCGACGGCGGCGATGACCTTCCGGAGGTTGTCCAGCGCCTGCAGGAGGTCCCGCTGGAACGCTGGGTCTGTCAGTGGCGACCTCGCGACACGGGTCGGTTCATGTCCCGACAACTCCATGGACGCCTCGAGTTCTTGCGAGCTCAGCGGCGCCGCCCGGCGCCGGTAACACGAAGCTGACCTCGGCACGTGGAACTCTGAGCCGGCGCTCGACCCTTCGTCCCTCTGCACGTCCAAGTCACCACTCAACGGCCTGGTTCTCCGCGACGACGGCCGGAGTTCACTCACGCGGCTGTGCAGTGGCGAGCCGCTTCTTTCTGCTCCCGTTTGCCCGTTCCGATCCTGGCCGTTCAGACCTCTGCTTCTTGGACCGGTTCTGACAGAGTTGAAAGCTCTGTATGGTGAAGAGGAGGGAGTTGGACCGCTCAACCCTAGAGGCTGTTCGCCGTCGTCCTCGACGACCGAAGGCTTTGCATTTGACGGCTCCAGCTCGTCGGAGAACACCGACACAGTGTCGGCGGAGAGGATCTCGAGCTGCGAGAGCGCGTACTCGGTGTCGTCTGTTGGTTCCGGATTCTTGCCTGCGACAGGGCAGCAGCAGATCGCGTCAGGTACTACAACTTCGCAACAAGGAAACGACGGCATTGCGCACCGGAACACGTTTCCAGGTGTCGTGTACCTCGGATGGGCGTGCGGCACTTGCTGCAGTAGTAGATGACGGCCTTGGGGTCCTGGTAGATCATGGCGCGGCAGCAGGGGCACCGCCCGAACCGCATCTTCACCTGCTCGCTCTGCATGGCCGTCGGTCGTCTCGTCACCGGGTGATGCTTACCTGCAAGAAAGAGAGTTGAAGCTTGGTTAGCGATGAACTTGCCCTTCTTTCCTTCATGGCCTGCAATAATGCTCTCTTCCGTGTTTGATTGGTGAATTTTATGTGTGCCTTCTCTAACTAGTACTACAAAGGAGGGGAACAACATGGCATCTAGTATTGGACAACTCGTTCTTTCAACAAAAAAAAAATTCAGTTCTTAAAAAAAAGAGTATTGGACAAATCATCTCATATGCATCTAGAATTCTAGTTGATCAGCTCCTAATCTCCTTGCTATCCCACCTACCCTACTTCAAAGAACAGGGCAAGAAATCAAGGATTCCTGAGCAACAATTACAAGAAGAATTGCGCTATAGCAAGCCATAGCAAAGAACTGGTAAGCTTACCTTGATGCCGTCTTAGAATCCTCCCAAATGCTTCGCCTCTTCATCTACTCACCGCAAGAAGAGCAGGATTGCAGGAATGCCCAAATCATGAGCTGATCTCCCACAGGTAAAATTACGCAGTGCTTCCTTCTGTAACGTGAAGCCAAAGCACGCAGCAGGATCAAGGAAGAACTAGAAAAGTCTCCCTCTCTCTTGACAGGAAGGAAGCAACAACCCAAGAAAAGATCTAGGTACAAGGCGTGAGCAGAATATATGCCACTATGAGAAGTTTTTGATGATTATAAAAAGGCTACTATTAGGAGTTGGATCGCGGATTGCTGCTTCCAAACCGCCGTTGACGCGAGATAAATGACAGTTGCACAGGTACTGAAAGCGAACAGGAGGCCCAGTCGAATGCTCCCAGATAACCAATGAATTTGAACTGTTCTTTGCTTAGTGCTCACGGCGAGAATTCGACGTACTTGGATTCAGGTTGTTCTGGATTTTTTTTACTTTTCACCTGTTGCCCGCCGTACCATAGATTCCATAGTAATTTTGCGAGGGGCAGACAAAAGATTTCCCTGCCAAGTTTATTAAGATTGAGAGCAAAACAAAGTGATTGTTGTTCAGATTCCATAGTAATTACATCAGTTAGTTCTAAACGCCCCACCCATGCTGCTGCTAATGCTTGGACAGGCTCCAATTAAACGAGGTTATGCTAGAATATTAGAGAGGTGAAATTATCTTTTGAAAAAGGGAAATGCTACAAAACGGTATACCATTCGACGGTACAGGTGCTCCAAGTATCCTCGCCTCCTTCGTCACTCCTCTCTATCGTGCTCCCGTATCGCTGCGCCGCTCCTCCCCTCGCTCGAGCGCTCTAGCTCTCCTTGTCCCCTGTCTTCTCGGAACTCCGGTGAGAAGAGCGGTGACTCATTGCCTCTGGGTTTGTTGTTCCCCATTGATTGTAGAGGAGGCCGAGGAGGCGGCGGCGTCTTGATGTGGCGGGAGGCGTTAGGCGTGGAGAGAGGGGGTGAGGTGGCGGGGAGGAGACGGCAGCTTGAGGCGATGAGGTTGCCGCCGGCCGCCGACGGGGGAGGAGGAGGTGGGGGGAGGTGGAGGAGGGATGCGGAGCTGCAACCATGGGGAAGGAGAGGGAGAGGAGGGGAAGTTGCGATATTGGAGGACTGGAGATAGCCGCGGTAGTGATGCTATACCGTTGGAAGGGCTCTATGGTATAACGTATGGGAGTGGCTCTATGTAGGCTGCATATCTAGTGCACATATGCCATTTGGTGCACATATGGAAAAACTTTTAGCTTAGGTATCAAATTAGCATAAAAAATTCTGAAAAAAATTCTAGATGTAATTTATGGTGTTTTGTTCCTTCAAATTTTAAAGAGTGGAACAAAACACCATAAATTACATCTAAAATTTTTTTCAGAATTTTTTATGCTAATTTGATATCTAAACTAAAATTTTTTTCATATATACATTAAATGGCATATGTGCACTGGATATGCAGCCCTCTATGTACTGCTCTGCTCGTCTTTGGGCTATATATCGAGAAATGAGCAAGAATCCTTGAACCAAGACGACGTGAGATACTGAGATGTGACCGTTGGTAAAACAAAGGGGAGAAACAATTCAGGAATCTGCGAGTATTTTCCGTCTGTTCACTTGTGTTCACTCACCATTGACGTCAAAGGGAGCACCGGGATCAGGTCGCTGTCTGAGTTAACCGGTCTTCGTGAGAATCGAGACTTGAGACTGTGTCATGCTCTACGCGCTCCCAAGGTTTGGACGTTTTCTCTGCTCTCTCTGTAGTAACTGAACATCCATGGGGACTGTTCAAACATCGTCCAAACGGTTGTATAATCGAGCTCGTGTTACTAACAAATGAAGCTTTTAACTCACAAATAATAAATAATAGACAAAAACATAAGAATATAGTCTCAGTTTTATCTCTTTATTGAGCTATTTGCCCGTAGACTTACATGTACAGTGAGAGCCACTACCCCCTTTATATAGGAGTAGGATGTCTCCCTTCATGTATAAATAAGCAATATGAGACTAAACTAACTAATTAGTTTGTGGGTCGACAATCTCCTAACGGGCCTTTATTTTGGTAAAGTGTCCACACATAATCGGGCATCGGAAACGGGTCGATATACAACACTCTCCCTTGGACACTCTGCTAACTCTAAGCTCATGCTTCATTAAAAAACTTCTTTTGAAAACCCAGTGGGAAAAAAGAAGAAAAAAGAGAGTACATAGCTTGCGTCATTGCACATGTTGCCTCATTAAAAAACCTTCGAATGAGAAAATCCATTGGGACAATTCAAACAAGGGAAAAAGAGTATAACATCTATTCATCTAATGATGAACATATATGAAAATCATATATCTCCTCTTGAAGACAACAACTCTTTGTGTCTTCTCATGCTAATACCATGAATAAGTTTATCAAAACTTGGTCCTGGCAAGGTCTTAGTAAACAAAATCCGTAAGATTCCCACTTGATTGGATTTTGTGTATTTCTATATTCCCATATTGCTGCTGCTCATATGGGTAGAAATGTTTAGGGAGTATATGTTTTGTCATATGCGTCTTGACATACATATTCTTAATTTGTGCAATGCAAACTGCATTATCCTCATGCAGGACTGTAGGAGTTTTATCCATGTCTACACCACAAGACTCTTGGATGAGATGAATTAGTCTTCTAAGCCATATATGCACTCTCGAGTTGTATCATATAGTGCAATAATCTCAACATAATTAGTTGACGTAGCAACAATCGATTATTTTATAGATCTCCAAGAGATAGCTGTAGAATCACTTATAAAGACGTACTCAGTCTGTGACTTGGCATTGTGGGGATCGGAAAGATAGCGTCTAAGTAACCCATAAAAGGGTCCAAGAGCAGTTGTACCCATAAGGTACTTAAGGATTCCGTTAATTTCGTTCCAATGCCTCTTCATAGGCTTAGAACTATATCTTGTCAAACAATTTACTGCAAATGAATACCAGGCCTGGTATAATTAACAAGGTATAAAAATGCTCTAATAACACTTAAATAAGGGGTTTTGGGCCCTAATGTATCATCATTCTATCATCTAGGTCCATACGGATATTTCTCCACTTCCAGCGACCTAACGATCATGGGTGTACCCAGTAGATAAGATTTGTCAAGATAAAATATCTCCAACAATTTCTTGGTGTAGGTTGTCAGATGCAAAAATATGTACCAGGCCAATTTTCAATCTGCAACCCAAGACAGTATTTGGTTTCACCCAAATCTTTTATCTTGAATTCCGTTTTTAAGTGTGAGCTCGCTTCGAGAATGTCTTTCGTATTTCCGATTATGTTCAAGTCATCAACATACACAGAGTGATGCAAAATCTATTCTTGAATTTCTTTATGAAGACACACGAACATACTTCGTTGTTTATGTACCCCTTTTGTAAAAGGAATTTACTTAGTCGATTGTACCATATACGACCTAACTGTTTCAACCCGTATAGTGACTTTTGCAACTTAACACTATATATGTTACGATGTTCATTCTCGCTCATACATGGGACTTTTAGTCCCTTTGGAGTCTTCATGAAGATTTCAGAATCTAGTGACCCATGTAAATATGCAGTTACGACATCCATAAGTTTCATTTTCAAATTCATACCTGTTGTCATAGCTATAAGGTATCGAAACGTTGTGTCATCCATTACAAGAGAGTAAGTTTCATCGAAATAGATACCGTCTCTATGTGAACCCTTGTGCCACTAATCTTGCTTTGTATCTCACCACTTCATTATCTTCATCCCTCTTTCTCATGATCGCCCACTTGTGTCCAACATGAATAACATCATAAGGTGTCTTGACCAAGATCAAGGGGGGTCTCGTTGTTGCATAGCTCAGGTCAGAGCAAGGTGTCATTAGGCGTTCAACAGGTAGTCTCACAATCGGGCATGTCCTGAAGAATAAATTGTATACTCCCTTTCGTCGGAAGGCTGCGGGGGAAGGAAGGGGACACTGGGCGAGATCTTGTAGTAAGTTCATGAAATATTTCATACTATTGATTTTTTTTCTTTTCTAAAATGGATTTACCAAGACCAATACATGACATTCTTGTGCTATTTTTTTGGATCACTTCTCTTTCCCAAGGCAGCTCGCAAACTAGACTATAAACTAGAATGAGTAGGGAATGGATCTAGCCGAGCCAATTGCAGTTTCGTTCTATGTCGTGCCAGCCGAGGGAATAGGGTAGGTTATGTTTGATGATCATAGGTCCGAAGACTTTCCCTTATTAAGCGAGTTTAGTTCATTCTCGATTGCTTCGTTCCATTTATCCCAATCTTGATGATTCTTGCATTCCACAATCATCTTTAGTTCCGGATCCGATTCAATATGAAAGACAATCTTTGAGATGAAGTAGCTGTTATTAGCACTCATTTGTCTATAAAAACCTCTCCTGTTTTCACATAGTTTGTGAAAAACCCTTTGTCCAATTCAATTGAAGCTTTATTTAAATCTATCAGCTCTCCACTATTTCCTAAAATGACAGAGTCTAACTATTCTGTTGCCCTAGTGTCGGCGGGTGCGCTCCCCCCTTCACTAGTCACCTGTCTTTGTACTCCAGCATGGGGAACCTCCCCCTCTGCTCCTGTACGGGGCACCACCCGTTGTGTCTTCACTCGGGGTGTAACGTCTGTCGGATGTTTCTCACTTATGTTCGGTGCATGGAGTTTCTCCTCTTGTTCAATACATCTCTTTTGCGGACATCTCCGCGGTTTGAGATCCTTTGACCCAAAAGGTCTCCCCCTCTTCTTACTAAGAGTGGTGGAGTCAGATGCAGAAACCAAACCCGGGATGGTTCTACTCTTTCAGGTGCATTTACCGCTGTTATATACGACTTTGTAACTCCTTTATGATCTGTGAATGAATCTGACAGCTGATTTACAAGATTTTACAAATCTATTATCCTTTGAACCTCTTGTTTAGAGTCCTTAGTGTGTGGATCGTTATTATAAAGACTACTATCATTCCATGATAGATTCCGACATTCCAACTTGGGGTTCTTTCCTCCCCCTATTAATCCCGGGAATAGTTCTTCATTAAATACAGTGCTAGTATATCTTGCTTTTAGCAAATCCCTTGTCATGTGAGATAGGTATGTAAATGGCACAACCAAATTTACACAGATGGGAAATACTTGGCTCTTTCCCATGCACTAGTTGAAAAGTTGACAACTTATGGTATGTGGATGGCTGAAGTCGTATTAATATTGATGTGTGTAATATGACATATCCCCAACACATAGTTGGTTGACTGGATCTCATTAACAAGGGTCTAGTGATCATCTTGATCCTCTTGATTAATGATTTAGCAAATCCACCCCGAGTATGAATATGCAGGACCGAATATTCCACTGTTATGCCTAAGGCCATGCAATAGTCATTAAATACTTTTGAGATAAACTCTCCAACATTATCCATTCTTATGGATTGGATCCATGATATGGAAACTTTTGTCCTTAGTGCAACAATTTGTGAAATCAGCTTGGCAAAGGCGTGATGCCTAGTGAATAATAGACATACATCCGTCCACAGAGTGGATGCGTCTATTAATATCATAAAGTACCTGAATGGCTCAGACATGGGCTCTATAGGTTCGCATATATCCCCCTAAATCCTCTCAAGGAAATCAGGTAATTCATCATTGATATTATGATACGAGGGTCTCATAATCAATTTGCTTTTCACACAGGCCTCACATACAAAATGTGATAGATTGGGGATGTCTTTGGACTTCAATTTATGGCCAGCAGAATGGTGTAGTATCCAGCGCATCATATTGTCTCCAGGATGACTCAGACATTCATGCCATGTTCTAAATAGTTCAGAGTCTTTAACCTGGATGCTCATCGCATCATTCTTCATTACGTTTAATAATCATGCAGTACAATTTGGAGGAGAAAGCAAGGAGTTTCTCTACTACTTCTTTCCAATATCCCTATCTCCTAGTGATGAGAATGTACTTAGAACCATTCTCTTCCTCTGTTTCCATGTGGAAACCATTATTTCAGATATCTTTGAAACTTAGTAGAGCTCTAGTTGAGTCCGGAAACAATAATGCATTCTCAATGGTTATTTGTGTTCTCATCGGTAAGACTACCATGGCTCTTCTAGTACCCGCAATATTACCACAATTGTCAGCTATGGTCATAATACTGCCAGTCTTAGAACTAAAGGTCCAGAAATACTTCATATCCCTTAGGATAGAATTTGCGGTACAACTGTTCACAAGACATAGTTCATGTTCTCCCTCCATTGTACGTCAACTATAAACAGAAGATAAATAATTTACAGGACTTAAAAACATTGCATATGCATAAATGCACACATAAGACATGCAAATGAACTTTAAATACTTTATTTATTTCATGAACTAAATATTACAAGAAGTAATTTTAATTCATAACAGTAATATTGCTGACTAATTCAAGATTGATAAATTTTGGTGTTCAATTTAATAAAACCATCCTAAACACATTATGATTTGACTTCTAAATTTAAGGGGATAATAGAGATTAATTCTTAGGACTTTCTTGATCATTTTCTAGATGAATATCCAGTAACTCATCATCTGGTAGAGGAGAATATTCGTCATCATATAGAGCATCATCGCCTAATTCCTCCTCTACTATCAGTTGATGAGTTTCATTCTCCTCTTGCTCTCCTTCTACTGGTGCTTCTAGAAAGTGAGCTTCTGGTTTATTCCGGCTTTTCTTTCTTTGAGACTCTTGATAAAGCTCCACCAGATGCTTAGGTGTATTGCAACCTTTTGCCCAATGACCCTTGAGCCCACACTTATAGTAGGGCCTATTATCACCTAGTGCTTTCATCGGAGACTTCCCCTTTCCTCCTCTCTTACATTTTGCCTTGAAGACAAATGGTTTATACTTTTTTCCCAATGCCCTTTCCTTTTCCACTCAGGTACACCCTGAGTTTTTGTAGGATGAGCATTATGATTCCTCATGAGGAGCTCATTATGCCTTTCCGCCACTAAAAGTGTGGTTATTAGTTCGTAGTGGTTTTCATACCTCTTTTCTCCGTACTGTTGTGCTAGCACCAAATTTGTAGCATGGAAAGTGGAAAGGGTTTTCTCGAAACGATAAATTATCCTATGGAGTGCTGAGTTATAAGCCACCACATATTTAAAATCCTAGAAGCGCAAACTCGTCCAATCATGCTCCGCCTGTGGGAGCATTAATTTTCTTTGCTGATTATATCTCTTTTGAAGAGAAACCCATAGGGTTAAAGGATCTCTCTTAGTCAAATACTCATTATTGAGATCCTTATTCAAATGACAGTGTAGAAAGAATATGACCTTAGCCTTGTCTTCCTCTGGAGGCTTATTAGTATTATTGTGAGGAAAAATAGTTGCACTTAGCCCTTTGGAGGCTAGGTAGTTGCTCCCGTCAACTGCCAATTTATCAAATTCCATTTTTGCGACGTCAGTCATGTTGCATTGTATAGCAATGTATACAATTACCAAAGGTAATAAATAGGTACAACATATACCACATGAGTCAAAACATGTGTTACAATAATAAAACAACTTGCATGACTAGTAAATATCAAATTTACGTATTTCTAGTAATTTTCTAGGCATAGAACAATTAATATGCTTACAAATTAATAGAAAAGTAATTTATGGTATAAAAGAACCAAAAAACTTCTGATGTTTAATTTGCAAAATTCCACCCCTCATTCTTTGTTTCAAAAGTTATAAGGTCCTTTTTTGAAAAAATTTCGGTCCAGAAGGATCCAATTTTAATAAACTAAGGACTTGCACTTAATTCCAAAAGGGCCAAAGGGCTTTTATGCAAAAGTGCCAATACCATTCGGATCCCATCCTAACCGGGCCTTATGGGCTAGAACCAATGGCCCAAATAGGGCCTTTGCGCACCCCTCTAGGGTCTGCCCTAAACCTAGCGCAGCTTGGCCCGAGTGCACGCACGCGCACACGCTAAGGCATGTGGCGGTGGCCTCGGTGCGCACGACGCCGCAAGCAGCGAAAGTGGCACGCGTGAGTGGTGCGGCGGCGATGTCACGGCTCGACGGCATGAGTGGCATCCCGCGGTGGTCCGCGCGCTTGATCGGCCGGGGACCAATGCGGCGACGACGTACACCCGGTGCCCCACCTCACAATGGTAGTGGTGGCGGCGGCGGACGCTCCGTCCTCGTCGGGGATGGAGCGGAGCCCCTAGTCTCGTTCGCACGCACATGCGGAGGTGGTGCGGCGCGGAGGCTGCCTCGGCCCAGCGTTGCCGCAGAGGCAGTGGTACGGGCACAGAGGCAGATGGCAGCGACCATGGCGTGGAGGCGTCGAGGTCATCCCATCTCTATTCTTCTCCGGCAGGTCGGCGCATAGGCAACAACAATGACGGGGTATGGCGGTGGTGGCAGCCACTGTGCGAAGGCGTCTATTTGGTTGGCGACATGTGACGTGGAGGCGGCGCATGACACACTTCGCCCAACAACGAGGTCCTTACGCCATGGAGCCCGCCAGTGCGCACGGAGGCGAGCGATGGCGAGCCCGATCATAGTCGGTGGTGCGGCACGGAGGTGATGCCCTATTTGGTTAGGATAGCGAGATCAAACTGGCGATGACAAACCGAGGAGGCAGCGCCTGGTGCTCGGTTCACGGCTGCAGCGTGCACATGGAGGCGTGTTGTCATTGCCTAGACGGTGGTTGCCGACGACGCGTGCACAGAGGCGCACGGATGGTTTGCCCATCGACAGTGATGAGGACATCAACCCTCTGGATGCGACTGCTACTCCACGTGCCAAGCAAGAGTTTAAGCTGCACACGTTCTGGAATCCAATTCAGCCTCCAGAGATAACACCGACTTCAAATGTACATAACTTTCACATACCGAGTCCGTTTGAGGTCCACGAGTACTTAATGGAAAGCTTATATCGTCCTCTTTCCAACGGATCTAGCCTCACCTCTAAATTTCTTCTGTGCATACCGCAATCATCAAAAGAAGGTGCTATATCACCTGTTTGGGCCAAATTGAGCTTTGTAATGCTTGAGCCCAAGGGAAGGTGCCACCCCAGGCGGCCTGTACTGTTCACGAGGCACTATTCATGTATGAATAGTGCGTTGAATAGTACTACCCCTATTTTTTAGCTATGTGCGGCTCCCCCTCCTCTATTTAAGGAGGCCGCACCCCTCTAGTTTTCTTGGAGTTTGTTTAGTTAAAAGTTAGTTTCATTGCAACTTCGTGTATTGGCTTGTGTCGATTAGACCAACCATAATACCGCTACAAAATCCAAACTTTATCAAATATTTCAATCCTATTTGTAATTTCAGATTGCTTATTATCTTGTTTTTGCGTGTTCTTCGATTGCATGTAGGAATAGACTTTCGTGGTCAGGTCAACCGCATTCTTGGCACGGTTGATAACGACTCGGAGTGTGGTTTAGCGATTGCTTGGTGTTCTGGTCATGACCGGTTAGAAGCCTACACCGTCAAAGTCGTTCTCCTCCAAATCGAAGTTATCATCCTATCAGAAGATCGGGACCCCACATTGTCTCATTAGGTGGTATCAGAGCCAAAGTTTACCGGTAGGAATTCTTGTATCCCTAGTTTAATTAGTTGTTTCAGTTTTTTATACCTATAGTCCAGAAAATTTGCCCTACAAAAAATAATCAATCTCCGCTGTCCAAACCCTGTTGTGCATTTCAATCTGTTAGTTTTGGTTTGCTAAATTAAATTTGTGTTCGTTTTAGCTTTGTCTAGTTACTGGTCATATATTTGTTCCTATAAAAGTCCCAAAGAAAAAAAAAATCTTTGAACGCTAGCCCATCCATCATGTCCTAAACCCAAAAACAAGCTCTAAAAGAAAATTCCCACGTCAAAATCCATTTGGAATACCCTAAACCCTAATTTCCAATTTAAGCCAGAAGACTCCCTTTTTTCAGTCGGTATTAAGAAAGTGGCCCCAAAAGAAAAATTGTAGAAAAATCCGTGAGGAAACAGAGAAAAAGTAATAATTGAAAAAGAGGCAACTGATAAAAAGTTATGGCCAAAATACCGACATACTGTCCAGTGGACAGAAAACTACAGTTTTCAGTGTTTGGTCAAGAATGTGCTATTCACTCCAAATTGCATTCTATTGAATTATCTTGTGTCTACCAATCCGATACATTGTTATACACTTGTTTTAGCCTTCATCCATTCTCGGTTGATCAACAACATAGGCTAAGTGCTAGATACGAACTATTTCAATTATGTGCAATTTCTGAAATTAACTGATTGTTCTCCTTGCTACCTAATATTAAGCCTGTCCAAGCTCCACTTTCTACTAACCAAGTAGATCACGTCAAACCAGCCCTTGCAATCGCTCTACTCATCACTTGAGTCAAATTTATCACGAACTAACCACCGGTTGCACCACCTGTTTGTATTGGTAAGAACTTGCAAGAGCTTGGTAAGAGCTTGAGCGTGTGTGACTTGATAAACTCCACCTCCTAGTAGCTGATAGGAACATATACCTATGATTTGTTTCCTTGTTTTCTACTAACAATGATAGGTTGGTTGAAGTTGGTAGATTACGATGATCGAACGAGAAGTTCAGCGCGACAGGTTGCATCAAGCGGCGCGGGGGTCGGTGCAAGTGCCATGGTGGTTTTGGTGGGAGCTGGATGGGAGAGACTTGCCGATATGAAGAGAGCCGTTGATCAACCTACACGTGTCGAAGCATGGGATTGCTTCATGAAGATTGGACTCGGTCTTCGGAGAAGGATCGAGAAGGGGTATTTTGGTAACTTCACCTAAATACCGCCTTGATGACCATTTGCTAACCCGCGGCATAAGACGGTGCAAGGAGAAGCAGTTTAGGTCAAGAGGAGATGAAGACGATGCTTTAAAATACGTGCGTAAGTGAAACCCGTTTGTGTGTGGGCTTAACGGGTGCCCATTAGAAATATCCTTCTAGAAACTAGCATCCACTATAAATAAGGGAGGGTGTTGGTTGTGCACCCCCAACCCTCATATCTAAAACCATAGTTTGTGTTTTAGGGTTATGAGAGAATAGTGGAGAGGTTAGGGTTCTAGGGAGATGGATTGATTGTGTGCTTATGTATTGAGTCTTTGTCCTCCTGGATGGAGTGACTGTAAACCAACATCAATTCCAAATCAATCCAAGCAAGATTCCTCAAGATGAGTATATTTTTGTTCTTGCTCTCTATTTTGTGGTTTTGGGGCTTTCTTTGATCCGTGAGTTTTCCTTTGGTTTCTGGTCTAGATCTAGCTTGCTGTGACATGTGGGAATACATCTAGGATCATCTTGATCATCAATCACCCACGAGCAAGTGTTTGGATCATATTTTGGTTTTGACTCGGTTTTGGAGCAACCTTCACTCAAACGGAAAAATGTCAGAAATTTGGCAAGGATCTTCACAATCCTTAATTGGAATAGGTTCCTGACATCCTAGAGAAGTATGTCTCAAGTTTGGTAAGGTTTGGAGTTGCGAATCAAAAGTTAGACCAATTTGTGATTTTGAGTTTGGGCTGATTTTACTATTCATTATACTAGAGGCCAGACCGCCAACTAGTTAGAGGTCTGACCGATTTGCCAAAGGTCAAACCGCCAACTACATGGAGTTCTGACCGCTCAACTTTTTAGGTTTTGAGTTTTTGTGATTTTGGTCTATTTGCTTCGGGGTTTTGATTGGATTCAATACAAGTCTTCCACTGTGCTTGTATATTGATCTTCGTAGTTTTTATAGCTATTGGAGTGAAAATCATGTTGAATTCAATCAAGGTGAAAAAGAGATCATGCTCCTATTCAGCCCCCTCTAATCGCCGTTTCGGTCTAACAGATTCAATATAAGTCTTCCACCGTGCTTGTATATTTATCTGCATAGCTTTTATAGCTATTGGAGTGAAAATCGTGTTGAATTTAATCAAGGTGAAAAAGATATTGTGCTCCTATTCACCTCCCTCTAGTCGCCGTTTCGGTCCAACAAGTGGTATCAGAGCCCGGTTAGTTCAATCTTGATCTTAACCGGTCACTGAACTTGGCGACGGAGAAGTATTCCACCAAGCCGCATATCTTCGATGGGCTCGACTATGCCTATTGGAAGAATCGTATGCGTGTCTTCCTTCAGAGCGAAGGTCCAACCTTATGGGAGGTTGTTCGAGCCCCGCTCGTTTTGCCCGAGGTTACTACGCCGGCTTCAGCAGCCCTCTTGGCTAACAACCACAAGGTAAAAAACCTTCTATATGCTGGGCTTGATAGACAGGAGTATGACAGGATTTGCAATCTTGAGACCGCACACGAGATTTGGTATACCCTCGAAACCTACCATGAGGGTTCGTCCCAAATTAAGCAAGTACGCCAGACGGTCTACAAGCGAGAATACAACAAGTTCGAGATGCGTCCTGGAGAGAGCATCGATGATGTATTCACTCGCTTTAACAAGGTGATTAATCAGATAAGAATAGTAGACATCGAGTATTCTTAGTCTGAGAATGACACCCACCTCTTGGCTGCAATCAACACCAAGGAGTGGGAGATAAAGGCTACTACTATTGAGGAGAATGTTGATATCTCTAATCTCTCTTTGGAGTTGCTCTATAGCAAGCTCAAGACTCATGAGATCAAGAGAGATAGTTATCCTAAGAAGGAAAACATGGCTTTGGTGGCTGACCCTCTTAAAAGAACTTCTAATGATTCTTCTGAGTCTTCCTTTGGATTTTCACTTGCCTGTTTATCTGCAATCCATGAAGAGGAACTTGAGAGTATTCCTATGGCTGAGTTAGCCCTTCTAGACAAAAAAATCACACGGGCCTAAAACAATATGAGAAACAAGAAGAGAGGTGGCCCTGTGACATGCTATGAGTATGGAGAGCTCTACCATATCTAGGCGAACTGCCTCAAGCTAAAAGGGAAGGGCAACCACAAGGAGGAGAAGGTAGCTTGGAGGAAGCCTCAAGGGAACAAGTCCAAGTTTGATGCTGCAAGCTCATGAAGACTGCTCACCGAGTCCTTGCCGCTTTTGGAGAGCAATTCGTGAGCGATGTGGACTTCGGGAGCGAGGAGGACAAGGAGGAGGAACTCCCTCAAGAGAAGAAGAAAGGGAAGGCAATAGACTTCACTGGCATGTGCTTCATGGCCGACTCTGTCAACAATGATGACATCGATGAGGTACCTCCATCCTATGAAGTTCTCTCTGCTAGATGTGATACTATCTTTGAGTAACTGCTTAGCCAGGATAAAGCGTTAGAGTTTACCATAGCTAGGAACAAGGATTTAGAGTCACAAGTTGATAATCTCACACTAGAACTTGTGAACGCTAAAAATCTTAATGCTGATGAATGTTCATCTTACCATACTTTACACTATGAACTTGCTAAATTGCAAACTACTCATGATGTTGCCTTGCACCAACTAGAAAATGCTAGGACTGAGTTAATTGAAGTTAAATATGCTCCATGTGAAAAATGCTTAGAATCTAGCAAGTTGGTCGTTTCTAATAAGGCTAAGTCTAGCTTTTGCTCTTTTTTTCTTAGAACGTGAACATGAAGTAGAAGACATATTAGAAGCAATTAGAGCTACATATGCCAAGCTTAAAGACAAAATTGATTCTGCTCCTTGTGCTTCATGTGAAGCCCTTAAGCTTGAAGTTGCCATTCATAAGGAGAAGCATGCTAGAGCCATTAAGGTCAAAACTTGTGAATCATGTTTTAACTTTGGAAAAGAGAATGCTTATCTTAAGGATACACTATAAAAATTATCTAAGGGTAAGAAACAGTTAAACATGATTCTTGACAAGTCAAAAACTCCTTATAAGAAGCAAGGGTTATGATACAACTTTGCCCAAGACAAGTCCAACCAAATGTTATTCAAGTCTTAGAAAATGGCTTAGTTGAGTTCAAAACCCAACCTGCAAAAACCATTTTCAAATCTGCAGGTTTTGCCCAACCATATTTTGAGCCAAAAAGTGCTTCTCCCAGTGGTACCAAGTACGATTGTACCTATTGCAAGAAGGATGGGCATTTGCTTGAGTTCTGTTGGCGTAGGTTGAAAAATGCTAGGAGAAATCTTGCTAGAATTTCATCTCATCAACCTAGAGCCTTCATGAGACATGGTCATCTAGAAAAGAAATTTGGACTAGGATTTGTTTCACAAGCTTATCATCATCATGTTCCTAGACATGATGCTTCTCATGTTCGTGTAACCATTGCTCATGATAGAACCTCAAGTAGGATCAAGGATAGCAATTCTGCTTTGTATACTACTCGCAGACGTGTGTCTCAGTACTAGGCTCCTAAGTCATGTTTAACTAACTCCAGTATTGAGACACATAGATCTTTTGTGCCTTGATTTTCAGGATCGCTGCGGAAGGGGGAAGAACACGTGGTTCGTTGACTCCGGCTGTTCACGCCACATGACTGGAGACTCAAGATGGTTCACCTCCTTCACACGGTCGACGGGTGATGACTTCATCACCTTTGGAGATGATACACAAGGGCAGATTGAAGGAACGGAATCGATCAGGGTGAACGACAAGTTCATCCTAAAGAACATCGCTCTTGTGGACAAGATAAGATATAACTTGCTTTCTGTCTCGCAGCTTCTTGATGATAGCTACGAGACTAGATTTAAGAAAAATACTTGTCGTGTACTTGATTCAGCTGGTGAGCTTGTTTTTGGGATTTCTAGAGTTGGTAGAATCTTTGGAGCTGACTTTTCTGAATCTCTTGTTGGATCTCTCAAATATTTGATTGCATCTTCTTCTGAGTTCTGGTTTTGGCACCGTCGTTTGGGGCACATTGGTTTTGATCATTTGACGCGAGTTAGCAGCCTTGATCTCTTGAGAGGTTTGCCCAAACTCAAAGCCGTCAAGGATGCTGTATGTGCGCCCTGTAGACATGGCAAGCAAGTTGCCGCCTCACGCCCTTCATTGACTATGGTCATGACTGATGGACCAGGACAGTTGCTTCACATGGATACTTTTGGTCCTACTAGGGTTCGGTCAGTCGGTGGCAAATGGTATATTCTTGTCATAGTCGATGATTTTTCTAGATACTCTTGGGTGTTCTTTCTTGCTTCGAAGGATAAAGCTTTTGATCATTTTCACGATCTTGTTCTTTGCTTGGCTTTTAAACTCCCTGGTGCCTTGAGAGCGATTCACAGTAACAATGGCACGGAGTTCAATAATACCTCATTTGCCTCTTTCTGTGCTGAGCGTGGTATTGAGCATCAGTTCTCTTCTCCACATGTCCCTCAACAAAATGGCGTGGTGGAAAGGAAGAACAGAACCTTAGTCGAGATGGCTAGGACGATGGTAGATGAGTATAGGACTCCGAGGAGGTTTTGGGCCGAAGCTATTGCTATAGCTTGCCATATTGCCAATCGTGTCTTCTTGAAACCGTCTTTGAGCAAGACATCATATGAGCTTCGGTTTGGTAGAAAACCCTCTATTTCTCATTTTCGAGTTTTTGGAGCTAAGTGTTTCATTCTCAAGATAGGAAATCTAGATAAATTTGAATCAATAACTTTTGATGGTTTATTTCTGGGTTATCCTGCACATTCGAGGGGCTTTCAGGTTTTTAATGTTGAGACTAATGTTTTCCAGGAGATATGCAATGTCACTTTTGATGAGACTAGCGCTAGTGCTAGATCAGACGTTTCAGGTGAAACACAGGCGATGGAGAGCATTTTTGTAGAGGAAGATGATGATGGAATCGATGATGCTCTCCCACCTGCTGCTGACGCTTCTATTCCAGCTCAAGAACCTACTTCGACTACTTGACCTCCAATTGAGGCTCCTGCTACATCTTCATCATCAGCAGTACCTACAGAGGTCGAAGAGATGCTATCTCCCCCAGGCGCTGCACTTCACATTCAAATGCATCTTCCTCCGGATCAGATCATTGGTCATCTTCATAAGCGAGTCACTCGCTCCAGGTATCATGATCCGAGTCTCTACTCCCATTCTGCATTTGTTGATTCTTTCAAACCCCGTGATATATCACATGCTTTATCTGATTCTAACTGGGTTAATGCTATGCATGAGGAGTTAGAGAACTTTAAGAGAAACAAGGTCTGGAACCTAGTAGAACCTCCTAGTGGTCATAATGTGATAGGAACCCGTTGGGTGTTCAAAAACAAACAAAGTGATGATGGTTCTGTTGTTATAAATAAGGCTAGATTGGTAGCTCAGGGTTTTAGCCAAGTTGAGGGGTTAGAATTTCATGAAACATTTGCTTCTGTTGCTAGATTATAAGCCATCTGCATTCTGCTTGTATTTGCTGCATCTAAGGGTTTTAGGCTGCACCAGATGGATATCAAGAGTGCATTTTTGAATGGTTATATAGAGGAGGAAGTGTATATTAGGCAACCCCCAGGCTTTGAGAATCCTAAGCATCCACACTATGTTTTCAAGCTATCCAAAGCCTTGTATGGTCTTATGGAAGCCCCTAGAGCCTGGTATGATAGACTTAAGATATTCTTGCTTAAGAATAAATTTGAGATGGGTAAGGTAGACAAGACTCTATTCATTCTTAGGCATGAGATTGACTTCTTGCTTGTTCAGATTTATGTAGATGATATTATCTTTGGTGGTTCTTCTCATGCTCTTGTTTCCAGTTTTTCTGAGACTATGTCTAGGGAATTTGAGATGAGTACGATGGGAGAGCTCAACTACTTTCTGGGGCTTCAAATCAAGCAATGAAAGGAAGGGATCTTCATCCATCAAACGAAGTACACCAAGGATTTGCTCAAGCGCTTCGAGATGGTTGACTGCAAGCCGATCGCTACTCCCATAGCGACTTCGACTGTTTTTGATCCAAATGAGGAAGGAGATGCCATGGATCAACGTGAGTACCGCAGCATGATTGGCTCCCTCCTTCACCTGACGGCCTCAAGACCGGACATCCACTTCGCGGTCGGCCTCTGTGCGAGGTTTCAGACGTCTTCGAGGACTTCACATCGCCAAGCCGTCAAGTGCATTTTCAGGTACCTTCACTCTACCCTCTAGTATAGCATTTGGTATTTCTGCTCTTCTTCCTTGTCCATTCGGTGGTTTTCTAATTCTAATTTTGCGGGCTGTCGACTAGATAGGAAGAGTACCTCAGGCACTTGTCACTTCTTAGGCACTTCTCTTGTCTCTTGGTCTTCTAGAAAGCAGTCCTCTGTTGCACAATCCATTGTAGAAGCTAAATATGTAGCTGTCGCTAGTTGTTGTAGTCAGATTTTGTGGATGATGTCCACTCTTAAGGACTTTGGGTTAAATTTTGGTAGTGTTCCTCTTCTCTGTGATAACACTTCTACCATTAATATTGCTAAGAACCCTGTGCAACATTCTAGGACCAGGCACATTGACATTCGCTATCACTTCCTTAGAGACCATGTAGAGAAGGGTGATATTGTGCTGCATTTTGTGGAGTCTGAGGCCCAGTTAGCTGATATCCTCACTAAGCCTTTAGACCCAACTAGGTTTGCCACCTTGAGGAGTGAGTTAGGGAGTAATTTATCCTTATGGGTTGGTTTGAGGGGGAGTTGGTTCTCTTCTAAGCTTTCCTTGTTCATCTGATCTTTCCTTGATTTTCTTTTGAACTTGCTGATCTTTTTGATCTTTTCGGGCTTCTAAGTTTTTCTTGCATCTCATTGTATCATATTGCATTCATATGAAAATTACAAAAAAGATGCATTGTCATATAAGCTTTACTGTTTGTCTTTTAATTTGATGAAGCTTTGCTTATTACCCTCTTAAGCTTTAGTGTTTCAATTTTTGCTCAGTTCTATGTCTAGTCCTTTGACTTGCTAGAATTATCATGCTTTCACATGTGTAGCTAAGTCTTTGCTAAATGAGCTTGAATTTTAAGATAACTTAAACTAAAAATTGTAATTTGTGGATCTCTTAGCTAGTTGCACAATTAGTGATCCTCTTGTGACATTGGCCTTGTCAAAATTGCTTTGTTAGCTCTTGAATCTAAGATTGAACATCTCTTGAGCTTCTTGTTCCTACGTGAATCTAAAATTTCTCTTGTACAAAATGAAAAATCAAATTTCAAGATTCTCATGTGGTTAAATTGTGCCAAACTATTCTCACGAGACTGCATGTCAAAGATATGAACTTGGAGATAGTTTAATAATTCAGACGATCTCATGGGGACTGTTTGTCAAAATTGATATGAACCTCAAGATTTGTTGCCCTAGTTGAAGCTTAGGAAGAGTTTGTGGATGGCTCCTAGTCCAGGATCTTCTTCACTAAGATAGACCTTTAATCAACTTCAATATTCATTGCAAATAAAAATTTGTTGTAAAAATTGGGTGATTAAGGTTCTTTGAGCAAAATGATTCAATTTAGGATTTTTTTTGTCTCGAGGATGGTTGTTGTTAGCTTCTTGATCTCACATTGACATTCTGATATGCCCATTATCATTTTAGGATCCCTGTTGATGAACTTGCTAATTTTGAAGCTTTGCTTAAATTGTTACAATTCATCACTTTATCTTGAGCTTTCTAGCTTAGCTTTGATATATATATATATATATGTCTTAACATGATCTTGTTAGCGCTTTCAGACTTGATATGTATTGAGTTTTAGTAGAAATGCTGTCTTGTTCTTTTGGGTAATTTCCAAAGCTTCTTGTACTAAAAAATTGAAAAAAAAAATGAAGCCACTCCATTGCATTTCATGCGTGCTCCTTCTTATGCTTTTTCCTCATTTCTGCATTTGTCATCTCTAGATGAGAGGAAGGTATGATTCCTTGATGACTCCATTGTCAAAGAGGGAGAAGATGTAATGAAAATGTTAAAAAGGGGGAGCCTTTTGGAGAAAAAGGGAGAAAATATAATTTTCTGAAAAATGATGATCATAGTGACAGGGAGCATTTAATTTGCATTCTTATGGTCTTATTGCTATTTCTGAACTTGAATTGCAATTTTTGGAACCTCACAATGATCAAAGGTCAAATTGAACAATTGTTCTTTCATATGGACCTTAAGTGAGATTTTTGACTCTTCTCTGTAAATTGAAGCTTTCTGAAGCCAACTTGGTCATCTCCATTGCTTTCTCTTGCTTTTGGACCAAGTTGTGCCTTTGCGCGAAAACGTTGAGTATTTTTATTTTCAAACCTCAAACTTACTTTTTTTGAAAAATTGCCAATGTGTTCATCAAGGGGGAGATTGTGGTTATCATGTGGATATGCTCACAATCTTATGATGATGATACAATTGGCAATGACGTTGAAGGTTTATCGAAAAACGTGTTTTCGGCAAAAGTTTAGGTTCTGTCAGGTCTTAGACGGTTAGACCGGCCAAGGTGGCGGTCAGACCGGCCAAGCCTCGGGCAAAATGGCTGGCGGTCAGACCGGCCAAGGCTGGCGGTCTAATCGGCCATAAAAGATTTTTGAGTTTGAAACTGGGCCAAAAATAGAGGGTGTAGGCAAGAGAGGGGATTCTCCTACACTTGTTCTCATAATTTTTGGACTTTCGAGTCAAAAGTTCTATTCGTTTGAAATTTTCAGAAGGTTTCGGATTTCCAAAGTGGAAATTTTGGCTGAGTCCCTGCTGGACGGTCAGATCGGCCAGGGTGGCGGTCTGACCGGTTTTGACTTGTTCGTCGGCCATCTTGGCGGTGATGATTGTTTGTTTAGGTCAAGTTCATGGGTTTCAGTGCATATGTGTTGCATGATGCATGTTTTGACTAACGTGGGTCAAGTTGCGAAGAACTTGTTCTTGGAATCCATTTCTTTTGTCTATTGTTGTGCAGGACACTTGGAGGTCAACGACGGTCAACGGCGAGGATGATTGGGACTAGGCTTGGAGAGCTGAGGTTTAGAACGATCGAGGATGCCGGGTGAAGTCAGTGGATTCAAGCATGGCGCAAAATGGACAAGGATGACCGAACGGGAAGTTCGGTGCGACAGGTTGCATCAAGCGGCGCGGGGTCAGATCAAGTGCCATGGTGATTTCGGTGGGAGCCGGATGGGAGAGACTTACCAACATGAAGAGAGCCGTTGATCAACCTACATGTGGCGAAGCATGGGATTGCTTTATGAAAATTGGACTCGGTTTTCGGAGAAGGATTGAGAAGGGGTATTTTGGTAACTTCACCTAAATACCGTATTGATGACCCTTTGCTAACCCGCGGCACAAAACGGCGCAAGGAGAAGTGGTTTAGGTCAAGAAGAGATGGAGATGACGCTTTAAAACGCGTGTGTAAGTGAAACCCGTTTGTGTGCTTAACGGGTGCCCATTAGGAATATCCTTCTAGAAACCAGCCTCCACTATAAATAGGGGAGGGTGTCGGTTGTGCACCCCAACCCTCATATCTAAAACCCTAGTTTGTGTTTTAGGGTTAGGAGAGAATAGTGGAGATGTTAGGGTTCTAGAGAGATGGATTGATTGTGTGCTCATGTGTTGAGTCTTTGTCCTCCTGGATGGAGTGGCCGTAAACCAACATCAATCCCAAATCAATCCAAACAAGATTCCTCAAGATGAGTCTATTTTTGTTCTTACCCTCTATTTTGTGATTTTGGGGATTTCTTTAATCCGTGAGTTTTCCTTTGGTTTCTGGCCTAGATTTAGCTTGCTGTGACATGTGGGAATATATCTAGAATCATCTTGATCATCAATCACCCACGAGCAAGTGTTTGGATCATATTTTGGTTTCGACTCGGTTTTGGAGCAACCTTCACTCAAACGAAAAAAGGTCAGAACTTTGGCAAAGATCATCATGATTGTTTATTGGAATAGGTTCCTGACATCCTAGAGAAGGTATGTCTCAAGTTTGGTAAGGTTTGGAGTTGTGAATCAAAAGTTAGACCAATTTGTGATTTTGAGTTCGGACTGATTTTACTGTTCATTATACTAGAGGTCAGACCGCCAACTAGTTAGAGGTCTGACTGATTTGCCAAAGGTCAGACCGCCAACTACATAGAGGTCTGACCACCCAACTATTTAGGTTTTGAGTTTTTGTGATTTTGGTCTATTTGCTTCGGGGTTTTAATTGGATTCATTACAAGTCTTCCACTGTACTTGTATATTGATCTTCATAGCTTTATAGCTATTGGAGTGAAAATCGTGTTGAATTCAATCAAGGTGAAAATGGGATCGTGCTCCTATTCACCCCTGTCTAGTCATCGTTTCGGTCCAATAGATTCAATACAAGTCTTCCACTGTGCTCGTATATTGATCTTCATAACTTTTATAGCTATTGGAGCGAAAATCGTGTTGAATTCAATCAAGGTGAAATAGAGATCGTGCTCATATTCACCACCCTCTAGTCGCCGTTTCGGTCCAACAGTTTCTGAACTTTCATCGCTAAATTCTCTATCTAGCACCTACATCTACTATTCTGAATTAATTGGAGATTATGGTGTAGACAATCAATTTCTGGTATATCGAATATGCATAACTTGTGATCACATAAATGAATTGAAGCTTACTGTTTTGAACAATAATTCTTGTGTGATGAATAACTCTACTATATACTTCACTTATACTTGCAAATTGAGTTACACACTGAATACTATGAGAAAATATATCTTTGTTGATTTGATGGATGCACACTCACCTTTAATTTGCAAATTATTCTCTATTTCTTTGCCATCTGCTGTTGCTAACATTTTGCAGAAAGATGAGCATGCGTTGCTACAAGTTTTCAAGCTTTTCTTAGAGCTGGACGATAAGCTTGAATCGAGGACGACTCAAATGCAAGAAGGGGAGGATGATAAGGACATCAACCCTCTGGATACGACCGCTACTCCACGTACCAAGTAAGAGTTCAAGCTGGACACGTTCTGGAATCTAATTCGGCCTCCAGAGATAACATCGACTTCAAATGTGCGTAACTTTCACACACAGAGTCTGTTTGAGGTCGATGAGTACTTGATGGAAAGCTTATATCGTCCTCTTTCCAACGGATCTAGCCTCACATCCAAATTCCTTATGTGCACATCACAATCATAAAAAAAGTGCCGCATCACCTGTTTGGGCCAAATTGCGCCTTGTAATGCTTGGGTCCAAGGGAAGACGTCACACCATGTGGTTCGTATTGTTCATGAGGCACTATTCACGCATGAACAATGCCTTGAATAGTATCACCCCTATTTTTTAGCTATGTGCGGCTCCCCCTTCCCTATTTAAGGAGGCCGCACACCTCTAGTTTTTTTTGGATTTTGTTTAGTTAAAAGTTAGCTTCCTTGCAACTTCGTGTATTGGCTTGTGTCAATTAGACCAACCATAATACTGCTATAGAATCCCAACTTTATCAAATATTTTAATCCTATTTGCAATTTTAGATTGCTTATTATCTTGTTCTTGCGTGTTCTTCGATTGCATGCAGGAATAGACCTTCGTGGTCAGGTCAACCGCGTTCTTAGCACAGTTGATAATGACTCGGAGTGTGGTTTAGCAATTGCTTGGTGTTCTGGTTGTGACCAGTTAGAAGCCTGCATCGTCAAAGTCATTCTCCTCCAAATCGGAGTTATCATCCTATCGGAAGATCGGGGCCCCACATTGTCTCATTAGACAGTGACCGGCAAAGGTACGCGGAGGCGTACTCGAACAAATTTTGGTGGAGTCCGACGGTGCATGGTGAAGGCGACGTCCGATCGGTGGTGGCGACAATGCATATGCAGAGGCATATGACCGTGGGGAGGCCCGGTTGGCACACACGCGAAGGTGTACACCAAGTTGGCCGGTAGGGTCGACGGCAATGAACAGTAGAATAAAAACTAATCTACAAAAAGAACATTACCACTACAATTGAGAACTTAGATCAAAACAATGTATCAGTCTCTCATCATGCATGATGGACAAAACTAACTAATGGAGATGTTCTTCATTCCCTACCAATGCCTTTGATAGGTTCTGCACTATACTTTGCTAGTAGGTTAACGGCAAATGCAATGGCCAATCTAGTACAGTTTGCTAAATACATGAGTGCTCCTACTACGCTTAAGTATGGGAATTTCGGTCTTAGAACTTCCTCCTCCTCTTCTTTAGGTCTGTACAAGTCTTTGTCTTGCTGCAAAGATCTCCCGACCATTGGCACTTTCGAAAGGTATGCCTTTTCAAAGCCGAACCTTTCTAACACTTTCTGAGTGTAGGTTGACTGATGTACTAAAATCCCTTCAGGGGTATGCTCAAGTTGCAAGCCTAGGCAATATTTGGTTTTACCCAAATCTTTCATTTCGAACTCCGACTCTAGGTAAGAGCTTGCTTTCTTAATCCCTTTCAAGGTTCCAATGATATTCAGATCATCTTCATACACTGAGATTATACAAAATCCATCCTGGAATCATTGTATAAATACACAGAGATTGTTCTCATTGTTCGTGTAGCCTTTCTTGCATAGAAAGTCGCTTCAAGCGATTATACCACATCCTGTCTGATTGCTTAAAACCGTATATTAACTTTCTGAGTTTCACACTGTATATATTTCTATTTTGCTCTGTCATGGTTCGGGACAGGGATACATTCAGGTACCTTCATATAAATGTTCGAATCCAATATTTCCATAAAGGTATGCTGTTACCATATCCATCAATTTCCCTTTTAACTTCAAGTTTACTGCCATTGAGATTAAATATCTAAAGGGTGGTTCCGCCCATGACCGGGGAATAGGTTTCTTCATAAACAACTCTTGGACGTTGAGTGAAACCTTGTGCAACAAGCCTTGCTTTACTTCATTATTTTCATTTCTCTTTCAAACAAATATCCACTTATGCCCTACGGGGTGCACATGGGGAGGCGAACGGCTTACAGGCCCAAACACCTTTCTTTTATTCAGAGATAATAATTCTGCTTCTATTGCCTTCTTTCAATCTTCCCAATCTGACCTTTTTCTTTCATTCAGCGAGCAATACAGGCTCTGGATCAAGATCGATGATTGTTGCAATTTTCTTTGCAAAATCAATGTCGACATTGGCTGTTGTCTTGTTCATAGATTCTCCTGAGGTCATAAAGTTTATAGCTATTTCTTCAAGGGGTGATTCTACTAATGCTTCCGCTTGCTCACCGCTGCTTTCAATTACGGGGGCAAGTCCCTTTAGTTTTTCAGCTCCGACGTGTGCGTACACATCCATGCTGATGTCTCCCTTCATAGGGATGTTCAATTCTGGCATGTCTTTCCTGAAGGGATGTTCAATTCTGGTATGTCTTTCCTGAAGGTTCCATACTGGTGCCAGGTCTCAACTGGCTCCCCTTCTGGTTTTTGGGAACTTCGGTGATCGACTGTGTTAAGTCATTCTTATCCTTTTTCACCAGGCGTCCCCGGTTACGTAGGATTCGAGGGGCTGGAGTTCTCATCCTTTCAGAGGCCTTAGGACGGGATTAGGGATACCTTCATCAGTGTTTCAACCCTCTCCGGTGCATTGTGTACATGCATATGCAACTTGGTCATGCTCTTCAAATCACTAAAGTGGTTAGACAGTTGATTCGCTAATGCTTGCAAATCAATTATCTTCTAGACTTCAATTGTCTTCTAGACTTCAATTGTCTTCTAGACTTCTCTATTTGCTTCACTAATACGCGGGCCATGTGCATGAATTTCAATTATCTTCTGGACTTCTTCATTTCCCGATATTTTCATCAAGAGGTTGATTTCCTCCCCCTAATGATGGGAAAATAGCCTCATCTAATATACTATCAGCAAATCAGGCAGTATGCAAATCTCTCATCGTAGGATCCAAATACCTGATCATAGATGATATCTCATAACCAACGTATATCCCAAACTTTCGGAGAATGCCCATTGCAGTTCGCTGTGGTGGTGGTATAGGTATATAAACATTACAACCAAACCTTTAAAGATGAGAAATTTTCTGTGCTGACCTTTACGCTAGTTGCATAGGTGAATGGATGTTCTATACCGACGGTCTAAAATTGATGAGAGTTGCTGCGTGCAGGACTGTGTGTTCCCAACATGTAGTTGGTAAATTACAATTCTTTAAAGGTGGTCGTGCAATAAATTTAATTCTTTTAATTAATGTCTCTGCTAGTCCATTCTGGGTGTGCACATACGGTATGGAATGCTCAACTTGAATTCCCATTGCCATGCAATAATCATCAAATGCCTTTGAAGTAAATTCTCTAGCGCTGTCCATTCTGGTGGACTTCACATGATGATCAGGGAAAATATTTCTAATTTTAATTATCTCCGAGATTAGCTTTGCAAAAGCATAGTTTCTCGTAGACAATAAACATACATACGACAATTTTGAGGAAGCATCGATGAGCACCATAAAATACCTAAATGACCCTTACAGGGGTTGTATAGGACCGCAAAAAGTCTCCCTAGATACGGTCCAGGAATGTAGGGACTTCATCCTTCGCTTTCAGAGCAGAAGGTTTAGTAATTAAATTCTCAATGACACATGCAGGGCACACAAAATCTTCATGATTCGAGAAATTCTTTACATTGACATTATGTCCTTATGAATTGTTAATTATATCACTAATCATCCTAAGACCTGGGTGGCATTATCTATCATGTCAGAGATAAAAAAAGGTTTAGAGCTTCTAAATACGGTTTTCAGTGCAGTATAGGCTGCAGGTGCCTTAATATTAGTGTAGTATAGCCTAGTTTCAAATGAAGGAAGTCGTTCTAATATCATTTTCCCACTTTCTTCACGCTTTATAATGAGTAGGTATTTCTTACCATACTCTTCTTCAGTCTCTACGTGAAAATCGTTTGCGCGAATATCCTTGAGAGTTCTAGTCGATTCTGGGTATAACAAGGCTTCTTCAATGACCAAAGTTGTGCCCATTAGGGGTATAATTGAGGCCCTTCCTGAGCCTATTATACAAGTATCGCTGCATGCGATTGTCGTAAGACTACCAACATTCTTGCTGATCGATTGAAAAAGTTTTGTCTCTCTTAAGATGGTATTTATTGTGCCGCTACCTGCTAAGCACACTCCTTCCATAGGGCGCCACACGCGTTCTAATATAATATACTTTATTCGTATGCAGCAGAAAGCAAGCAACACATGAATAAAATACTTTAGATATCAGAACATAACTTGCTATTATAAATACAGGAATAAGTCTTGCAGGACTCGTCATAAGAATTTAATGCTTTGCTCTCCTAGAGCTTACAACCATTATTCAAAAATAATTCAATGTTTTGTTTCAATTACAAACTGCAAGTTACTATAAAAGATCAAAGTGCAATGTATGCACTAGATCGAATCGGCGAAGTATTCAAAAATTTCTGCCTCAATCTACTCCATAGTGATCTTCTTTTCTTAGGCAACTACAGCTGCAGCTGCTGCGATGTCCAAAGGAGGGATGATGGGGGCTGCTACTAGGCTGTCCATATCCATAAGTGCAACTAATGGATGTGGATCCTCCATGCTTGCAATGATAAGGTGTGCCTCATGTTGTCCTATGTCCTTCTTCTTAGACTGCAAAGCATCAATAACGTGCGACTCACGACCTTACCCTCCTTGCTCATTTCCTGCGTGAGAGGCTTTATCACCTTGTAGCTGCTAGCTTTGGCTTCATGGCCAACATTGCTACTAGGTGGCTGTGAGATATAGTCCTTCTTTAGAACATTATCTTGAGCTTCCGCAACTTGCATGGTGTCAATTAATGCGGCATACTCTGTGTAGCCGTCTTGACGATAGTTGCGTGCAGATTGCACCGTATTTAGGTCAAAGGTACAGAGAGTCTTCTCAATCTTCTACTCATACGTGATTACATTATCACAGAGTTGAAGACTTGTATAAATTCTGGCCATGCTGGGTCAGTTCTTCGAACTCCTGGTTCGTGATGCCAATCATTTCCATATTCATGCAAAAAGTTCATAAGATTACTGCTAGTAATTTACATACAATGGTTGCAAAATTCTCATCACGCTCTTCGAACTCCCGGTTCGTGTTCCCGTATTTTTCTATGCATTTTTCATGATTTACTGCTATTTTCAGTGATTAAAAGCAATTTAAACAATCACAAATAATCAAAACAGTAAATACAATAAATAAATTGCATAGAAATAACAATAACAAAGTTAAACATGCTTCAAATGCAAAATTTGATTCTAAAATTGAATTCTTGAGGCCCTTTTCTGCTAGAAAATAAATTTTCGGTGAATTCTGCTATTTTCAGGGGTTAAAACATGATATTTCAGTTCAGAGAAAATTTTCGCGTAAATTTCAAATTTTCAGAGGGCCTAATTGCTAAGTTAGAATTTTTCCAATGCCCCTGCCCCCCCCCTTTTTTTTTCTTTCAATGGCCTTTCACGGCCCAAAAGGCCCATGCACGCTTGGCCCAAAGGGCCCATCCGCCACTTAAACGCACACGGGTAGGGTTTCTACCCCGCCATAGCAGCGGCGGCACAGCGTATCAAGATGCACTGCAATGGCTCGTGGAGGCGGGCGTAGGTCGACGGAGCCGCCACGAAGCTGCGCGCGTGGTCGAGCCGATCAAATGGCGGCATACGAGGCGCCACTACATGCGGCAAGAAGGCGCTTATGCGCGCAAAAGGGCGGCCGGCCGGTAGCTATGGGTGGAGAGCGGCTGCGGCCGGCTCGCGGGCGAGGCGCTGGCGGAAGCGGCGCGCCTCGTCCGAGAGGCGCTATGTGGGCGCAGCCGGCCCGCCCTGGCGGCGTCTTCACGCGAAAGCGGCAGCCTGTGCGGCGGGGCGGCTCAAAACGCGGCGCGGCGTCAAGGGCCGGGCGTGTTTCAAGCACGGCTTCTCCGGCGTGGGTGGTCCCATGTGTGAGGCAATGGCCATGCAGTGAGGCGGCGTGTGGGTGGCGGCGGCCCCATGTGCGGCGGCAAAGGCCATGCAGGAGGCGGTCAGGCGGCGACGCCTTCTGGCGTAGGCGCGCCTCCGACGCGCGTCGCGGTGGGCAGGCATTGGGTGCCGTGCGGTGTGAGCGGCATTGCGGGCACCGGTGGCAGCGTGGCTCCATGCTAACGCTGTTGGACGATGGCTTCGGGCCGCGAAATTTTTTGTAATGCAATTAATGTTCATACATGCATACTATTCATGCGATGCAATGCGATGTAGTGCAATCAACATCGGTTTTTTCGTACAACCACCGATCGGCTTGGCCGGTGACTTCAAGTCGGCTCGCGGTAGGTTAGAACAGATTTACAACTTTTAATCTACGGTACAATCGACATCTAATCTTTCATGCAATCCACCGATCGGTATTGTGTTGGTGACTTCGAGTCGGCTCACGGTAAATTAGAGCAGATTTACACCGTAGGTTATAATCTAGAAAGCCAAATTTCCAGAATTGAAATTAATATAGGAAAAAACGATTCAATCTACAAGCGTCGTTCATCGATGGTTATCTTTCGATCCGAGGAGAGTCGATCGTGCTGATAACGTGTTGAGGAACCGTCGCTGGCTAGTCCAGTCCGAGCGATTGCCTCGTAGACAAGTATAGAATCGTAAGAACAATGTAAGAACATAAGAACATGAATAGTAGATTGAACACAGAGATATATGAGGCTTCTTACTTCTCTTTGTTCCTTTATCAATCGATCAATCGTTTACAATGAATAGTACCTCCTATTTATAGACTAGAGACCCTGCTAGGGTTTAGGATGGAGAGCACATATATGGGTTGACTTCTGGAGCAAGTCCATAGTTTTCCAACAGTTCTCACTTGTTTTTGCATGTATGTTAGGTTCGTTGTTTTGCCTAATGTGTATCTCTGTTCATTACAGTAGTGCCGTCTACAACTGAGCAAATATAGAGGGTTAGGCTCAATACACGCCAAGTTTGTTCAGTACGCTGTTACAGATAAAATACGACGGGTATGCAGGATTTACTTTATTGAGTTGAATTTTGCACAAGCTAGAAGACGTTTGATTGGGCAAAAAAAAATTAAAAACGGCTTGGCCCATGCAGGTCTCGAACCTGCGACCTTCGCGTTATTAGCACGACGCTCTAACCAACTGAGCTAATAGGCCATTTGCCTCTTTTTTCTTATTTTATATTTTGTACTTATTAAAGAGGGCACAGGACGCAATATTTCATGAAGCTGTCATCTGCTCCAGCAGGAAAACATGCGTACCGATACTACAAAGAGGGGTTGGACGAGCAAAAGTTCACTGCGGCCACGGCGCAAACCGCTAGTTAGTCCATTGCCCAAATGCAGATTTCGGACGTTGCTCATTGCATGGCAAGTACCAACCCCGCCTGACACATCAAGCAGCCAGCCAGCCAGCGAGCTTTGTAAGTGCATGCAGATTCCACGTAGCGTAGGCTCGTGGTTGTTTAGCGAGTTGGCGGCACAGGCGGCGGCGGAGGGATTGTGCCTTGCCTTGCGGGAAGTTGGGCCCAAGGGGCGGCCGGCACAACCGGTCGCGGCGAGAAAAACACACGTATCCTCGATTCCGAGAGTAGGGAAGGGAGGGCATCCGGCGTCGGTTGCGCGTCCCAGCCAAGGCAGGCCAGGCCGAGCTCAGGTGGGTCTCGACTAGCTGTACTTGACTCTGCTGAAGCGTGGACGGGGATATCAATGTTGACCGCTGCAAACCCGGAATCAAGCACCCCGTTTATTAAACTCAGGAACAGAGCTCCAGTAAGAATCAGTACAGCCCCAGCAGGTCAGCACATAAAGCAGTAACGAAACCCAGAAAAGACGGGACACACGGTGGCGTGCAAGCACGCAGGGTGGGCTTGGGCACAGAAGAAACATCTCCAGTTATGAGCATCATTTACCAAATAACATCAACACTAGCATAGTTATCACGGCAAGCACATGTCGATAGCTCATTATCCACGGCGGCAATGATAGGTTGATGTTGACTACGACGCAATCCTAGATCGATCGGGGGACACACACCGACCAACAAGAAACCGAAGAAAATAATGGCCCAGAAATAGTTTCTTGGGACAATCCCACAATCGTAGCTTCTTGGGGACAATGCCACAATCGTCTGCATGTAAGCAGTGGATACGAACACAGGACTTGGTCTCATCCCATGGCGTACTTCTGTGTCCAGCTGCGGGCTGTCCCCTCATACTTCGGCCGATCCGTCTTGTACATGTGGGCTATCTCAGGGACAAGAGGGTCGTCCGGGTTGGGGTCGGTAAGCAGTGAGCAGATGGAAAGCAAAACCTGTTACAGATAACAGAACTGGAAGTTAGTGGTGCAGCTACACACTACATATGCAGTCGCCGGATAGGCAATGGTGATTATACATTAGTAGATGTTAAAGAGACGGCTGTTCAATGTTTCTATCCAAACTGAAGGTGTGCACGTACCATATTTGACAAAACTATAAGACTCCTGCCAAAAGAATATTACAAAACGCATACTAGTACCAGGTGGCAAACAATTACAGCAACTTTCGAGAAGTGTTCAATAAATATCATCAAACATACAGTTGAGAACTTGAGATTATAAATGATATTATGAAGCAACGCAATACGAGCTTGCCAGGCATTTAAATTATCATTTACTATGCATACATCATATCAGAAAAGGAGTAGTGAAGTGTTGAGAGCAGGGATTAAAATCCCGGCCGGTAACTGCTTACCGGAGGGGGGCCGTGATACGGGATCCCGGCGGGTTTTTCAAATTCAAATTCAAATTTCAAATTTCAAATGGTTTTTAATCAGATTTGAATGAATTTCATCTGGAAAAAACCCGGTTTGACCAAGAATCAGATCGGTAAACGGTCGTTACCGTACCGCCAGCAGCGGAAGTTCCCCGGAAACGGTTATGTGATCCTTGGTTGAGAGCACCTTAGAAATTGTCAAAGCAGGGCTCCATTGCTCCTTAAGAATGTCGAGGCATATGCTTCCATTGCTATTGATGTTCGGATGGAAGACCTTTGTCTTGAAAGATACCTGAAAGAGGAGACAGTTTAATGCATATAAACAGAAAGTTACAGAAAGAAAGGAAAATATACAGAAAAGACAAAAAAAACCAAGAGGTAGACTCACAAAGTTGATAAGAGAATACATTGAAAATAAAAGAAAAAAATACATTGATGATAAAAGAAAAAAAATACATTGATGATAAATATCATCAAACATACAGTTGCTCAAGATTCATTACCATTGAAAATACATTGATGATAAAAGAAAAAAAAGTCGGCAACAGAATAGTAATAAAAAGAGTTGCAATCATAAGGATTTCTTTTTAAGACTAGAGATGTAAAAAGATTTAGTTGGTTCTTAACATCAAAATCTAGGGATGAACATAATTACATAAATCACAAGTAACACTGGTAAATCCATGAAACATGAAAAGGGGAGACATATTGACATGATCCATCTTACAATAAAAATGACAAAACATGCAATGAAATTTTTTGCTCTAGAACAAGGTTCACTGCTAACCTTTGGAGGCTTGAAGGGGTAATCCGGGGGGAAATGAATATTAACTAAGAAAACACCTCCAGCGTAGGGACTATCAGGAGGACCCATAATGGTTGCCTGCCAATGGAACATGTCCTCACCAGCAGGACCTACATATATACAAGCCTGTAGTTCATCAATGCCACAGTTTGTACAAGCAAAGGGCGAAAACATAAGCAACACCAAATCCAAACATATAATCATTGCTTATATAAGAACTGATGATCAATTGCAGTGGTTGTTAATGATTGTTTAACTCATTTATATTTTAATTTAAAACACAACAGAATGCTCTGTTCTAGATGCCTTTCTTGAAAATCAAACATCAAATTTAGCTAGTCAATCACATGAGGACATCAACAAGACAGCAACTGATACAGTGATACATTCTCTTGGAGCAAGAATAGTGAATAAAATTGTATACATAAAGAAACCTGTTATTATAATTCAATTTCATTGCGAAGCAACTTAACAAAATGGAATACAATCTAATGAAGAATTAAATTCTCAAAGGGCCAATGCCTCAAGATGAATTTCTGGGAGAATTACACTACTGAATAGTTCCAGTACAGTTATGGTAACTGAAATCACAGAAATAACTAATAGCAAAGGTATTTACGGATATAAATGATTTCATAACAGTTTCCAATAGCATGCGAAAGGGTATTCATTATGAACATCTACTCTGTAATTCCAGTATTCCACCAGAAATGAACACGTGGATTACCACCCACAGAGTTTATATGAACACATCATGTATCAATGTTCAGATACACATTGTGGCTATTGATCATAATTCCACTAATAAATCTGGCTCGTACCTGCACTGCATGATGTCGGAGGATCTTTCTGCAGGTCCTTTAGTTCCTTGAGGATACGTTTTGATGCCATGATAAGCTCCTGCTTTGATTACATTTGCATATTTATGAGAACGAAGTTGTAACAGATTAAATGGAGTTTAAAACATGTTTTAATCCACTACAAGTACAAGATTAAATGTAGAGTTTAAAACATGTTTTAATCCACTACAACATGGAATACATTGACAGCATAAGTAAACCAAAATCAAAACTGTAGGCCGTTTTTTTCAAAGCATTAAGCTCGGCATCTAAGCAACTTCACTACTGACTACTGAGTAATCCAGATCCTAACATTTCAACTTTTGGTGGACCCACGCTATATACCCAAATCTTGACCTTTCTCTTAACAAAAAGGATAAACAATGGTATTTGAGTCATGGTCTTGAACTATATAATCAACATAAATCCCAAAAATTTATATTAATTAATCATGTAACTCCTAACATACCCGTTCCATTATACCAACACAACCAAGTGATTCTAAAGCTGACTAAAACAAACGTACTAGCATAAAAAACCATCCATCATCAATCGGTAGTACGATTATCAAATTCTTAGTAATCTTACATGATAACAAGACCCCAAAACACGTATCATGATCTGTGGACATCAAATCAACCCCTACTGCTGCTAAACCACATCAACAACTGAGGCATATCCGAGATCAATCCCAAAGGTTCACGAATCTATCTGTAATTACGACAGACCACTAAACAGGGGCGGTCTAACGTGGAGCATGGGGGTTCAGTTGAACCCCCAAATTTTTTGGAAAATAAATTGCAATTAGTACTCCACCACGCAACAAACTGCATGTATTGGAGTATCCATCCCAGAAAGAAAGATTTGCATGAGATTGCTCACAGCGAAGAAAAGATCCCTCACGAGGATGCTGACGGGGGATCTCCGACTGGAGCTCACCGCGCCGGCCGACGGAGATCTGGCGAACGGTGGAAACGAAGGAAGGGGAGGAGAAGAGCTCACCGCGCCGGCCGCCGGAGAAGGGGTGCCAGATCTAGCGAACGGTGGAAATGAAGAGGCGGAGAATGTCTCGGTCGCACCTTCGGAGTTGGGACGCAGATGAAGGGATGCCGTTGGGGAGGGTTTGGGACTTTGGGTTTACCCAACCCATACCCAAATATACCCATGCCCATTTGAACTCACATTGCCCATGCCCAATAAAAATTGGGTATGAACAGCGGGTACCGGGTACCCAATGGGTAAGAGAGAACTAGAGGAAGAAACGAGTAATTGTGGCTCACAACCGTGGCGTGGCGCAAGACGCCGCGGCGCCATGCTCGACTCGCGGCGGAGAGGAGGAAGAGAGATCGGCGCGGCAGGCAGTGGTGGCGCAAGTGCTTAGGGCGGCGGCGCGAGAAAGCGGCGCGCGTGGTGAACTCAGGTGATGAGGGCGGCAAGACGGAGCAGCAGTACGGCGCGGTGGAGCGGCAGATTTGGGGGCGCAGCGGCGGCTTGGGGCACCGGCGGCCGCACTGGGGAACGAGAGAGGGCTCTGGGGGGAGAGGGAGAATGGGTCACGGGAGATTGGGGGAGAAAGATAGGGGGAAGAGGAGGTTGGGGAGAGAAATTGTTTTGTGATTTCAATTATTTTCTACTTGGTACGAGTAAAATGGTGGGTAACGGGTTATTCTCTCCCCGCACCCAGTGTCTAATGTAATGGGTAATGCTCTTTTACCATACTCTACCCAAATAGTATGGGTATGGGTTTGGATATCGGTGTCGGGTACCCAGTGGCATCACTCGGTGTGAATGTTTTTTTGGCCTCCAAGAAGAGGGATAAGACATTGGAGTCAGCCTCTAAACCCAATGTCAGCCTCTAAACCCTACAAAGCACATCCTGTAAGCCATTTCGCTTGGTACCAAAGCTGGTCAGACGGGTCGTGCTTGTCGGGCCTACCGAGGCACGACAGCACGACATCAGAGGTCTGGCTGCACGCAGCTACCAAGACTGTTCATAGGTCTTGTCGGCTCAATACGATGATCCGTGCTGTGCTTGGGCCACTACCTAGCACGGTGGGCTGGTCCGATACGGCACGAACAGTGTTGGGTCGTGCTAAGCACGGCTCGAGTGGCCCGCGTGCGAGGAAGAGCCAGAAGGCAGAGGCCCAGAGCCGGGAGCCCGACAGCGTAGGAGGAGAGGAGAAGACGGGACGGGTCATGCGGTAATGGAGGTTTCATGGCTCGGCCACGCAAGGAGGAGGCAAGGTCTGTGTACCAGATAGGCAAGATGACAGTACGACCGGACTAGCAATAACAGCTAACAGCTTACAACTCACTCCATCAACATCAACTCATCAAGGCATCAACAAAGAACATCAAAATTTAGAAACATCAAAAGATTCAAAACACCATGATCGGACTAGCATTTGTACATCAAAAGTTCAAAACATCAAAACTTCTTCCCCTGTCGTTGTTCCACTTCCCTGCGACTCCGCCGCCAGCTCGCCGCTCCATGTGCCACTTCTCCCACCGGCTTGGATAGGAGCGCCGTAGAACAAGAGGGAGGAGCGCCACTACCGCTAGCCTCTTCTCCCGTCGGCTTGGAGAGGAGGAGCTTGGGACTTGGGACTTGGGACTTGGGAGAGAGTAGAGACAGATTGGGGAGGAATCAAGAGACCGAAGAAGAAGAAGTGAAGAACACACAGAGGTGAATTGGTGAGCAGTGAGCTAGCGAAGAGAGAGAGAGAGGCGGGCAAAGGGTAGGCTGTGCAGGCGCTGTAGGCAGTCAAGGCAGGCGCAAGGTGCGGGCACGCGGGGCAAGCGAGTTAAATGGGCCAACCTTGGCCCAGCGGCCCAAACGGGCTTGTGCCACGGACACAGATGAATGGCCAACAGCAAAGGTTCGGTCGCCTCCTCGACACGTGGATCGTGGCAATAGGCGGCCAGATGGGTAGTGTTTAGATGGACCGAGCCGGCTTGTGCTCGTGCCATGCCAGACCGGGCCGCTCATTTGGTCAAGTTTGCTTGGTACCGCCTCCTGGGCGAGAGACGGCAGCCAAGCATTAAATATTGATATTTTGGATGATTTGCTTTACGGTCGTTGCAATCAGTCCGAGCAAGTTGGCAAATTACTACATAAAAAAAATCAAGCACATCAAACAGATCTGCTAAAAAATGGAAGAACATAGGGAACGCTATAGCGTTGCAATGGTATAGTAGCAATTTTCGTGATGTTTCAAGGATTTTCATGAGAACATCTTAAAAGTTTCAGATTTTAGCGAGTTTCACGTGTTTTCTAGAAGATTCTAATAAAAGTTTCAAACCAAGTTTCAGTGAGTTTCAGATTTTAGAACATAAGTTCTGCCATACTGTTTCAATGGGTTTCACAAGTTTCAAAATTAAAGTTTCAAGAAATTTCAACGGGTTTCAATCAAAGTTTCAGGAAAGTTTCAACAAGTTTCGTCTAGTTTCGGCCAACTCACCTATCTACGACGGCACTATTGCGCAACCACGAAGCCATCCGACACCGTCTGCCTTCGATGCACCCTTTCCTTCGAATCTAACCCCAACTACCGCCACCGCCCCGACGCCGACCAACGTCACCTGTGTCTCTGGGTTCTAGCTTAAGAGGCTGATTTGTCTCTAAACATGGTGGATGGCATCTGAGCCACTCGTAAAAAAAATAAAGGGTCGTGCTTTTGTAGCCAATATTTTGTATTCAATACCATGGGTAACAAGTGACGTGGTGGGTAGCAAGTGATGTGGCCACCGACATGGGGTTCTGGAGCCGATGAACCGCGCCGCGGAGGCCATGGCCCCTCGCGATGGAGGCGTCTAGAATGAGCGACCACGACTGCTGTGGCGTTACTCTATGCTTTAGTGGCTACGCTGGCGGATAGTCGGTGCAATGGAGGGCTGCTGCGAGTCTGCGCAACGCTGACCTTGGCGACATCTACCGATGCGACAGAAACATCCATGGCACCGCAGCCGCAATCGAGGCTGCAACGAAGCCAAACAGCGTGTCAGAGGGCTCGCTGTCAGAGACAATGCTCACAAGTCACAATGGGACCTGATTCCCCGTGTCCAAATCGAAGCTCATGGCGATTGGCGAGGTAGCGATGAGTCTTGGCGTCCGTGAGGCTCCAATTCCAAGCATCGGACCTGATTCCTAGCGTCCAAAATCATCAAAGTTCATGGGAAGTTAGTGATGAGTCTTGAGAGGCTCCAATTCCAAGTAACAGATTCAAAAGGATTCGTTGTTTCCTACAGCAAAGCTAGCAAGCATCGGAGGTGGCCATAGCCAAGGCGGCAAGAAGGTTGGCGGTTGATTGAAGTGTTGAAGAGTTGGGGATTTGGGGTGCTCGCACGGGAAAGGAATCTGAGTTGTGTACCACATATTTTCAATATACAAAAAATGCTAACACAAATGCAACTATTCCTCTCTTGAAACTTTGGAAGAGTTCAGGGCTTCAGGCCGCTTATCTTTTGAAGAGTGGAATGGTGGACAAATACTTAGAGCATCCCAATGTCTTACACAAGCAACAGGGAACTTACTGGAAACAAAGAGGTGCAATTAAGTGGGTCAAATTTGGTGATGAGAATACAATGTTTTTCCATGCCACAGCTACAGTCCGATACAGAAGGAATCATATTACCCTCCTCAAGGATATTGGTGGAAACGAGATTATGGATCATCACGGCAAAGCAGCAATTTTTGGGATGGCATTCAAAGAAAGGTTGGGAACTTTAGATAACCCCACAATGCACTTTGATTTAGAAGATCTTTTGCACCCCTCGGTCAATCTTGATTTCCTAGAAGAACCATTCTCAAAAGAGGAATTGATAACAACATTAAATGTTTGCCAAGTGATAAATCTCCTAGGCCTGATGGTTTCAATGGTGATTTCATAAGAAAAAAAGCTGGAATATTATTAAGCAGGATTTTTATGTACTTTTGTGATGAATTTTATAATGGCACTTTGACTCTTCAGAGTATTAACAATTCTTTCATTACCCTACTGCCAAAAATAGATAGTCCTGCCAATCTCTCTATATAAAAGGGCGCAGACAGGCGGGCTGGAGAGACTGGCCACGTCGACGTTTTTTTTGCGCCCGTCCGATTCTGCCCCGGGAGGTTTTGCTCCGTGTGATCGCTTGCGTCGCTGGGCTGCGCTGGATGCTGCTCTCGTTTTTCCGCGACGTTCGATCGGATCCGCTCTTTCTTCGGCGCGCGCTCGCTCCGCTTGCCACGTGCGGTCGTCGTGTCGAGCCGTCTTCCTCACCACGCTCTTCCTCGCGCCCCACGCCCTCTCCCATTTACTCTTGTCGTTCCCCTCCCTCGCCTCCCACGACGGCCACCTTCGTCTTCATCATCCTCCCCAATACAACACGCCAGAGAGATGAGAAAAATCATCGGAGGCGACGGAGCCATGAGGAGCGGCGGCGATATGACGTCCTTCTTCCGGCAGCAGAAGGCGCACACCAATGCCGCCAATAAGCCCACTGGCGGTGTCTCCAAGAAGGCGGCGCGCCACCACCACCAGCCAGCAGCTGCAGCCGTGCATCTCCACCCTTCGACGCCAGGTACACCTCTGCCTCTCCCACCCGATCCCAACCGATCGATTCGATTCGATTCCGTCCCCACAAAGTGATCGATCCATCCATCTGTTCTGCTGTCATGGCAGACCACGGCAACGTCGGAGAGGGTGGCTCGGGAGTTCGACATGGACATGCGCTACGGGCCCTGCCTCGGCCTCACCCACACATCGATGCGAGGAGGAGGCATGAGGGGGAGGAGGACCGGGAGAGGGTGGCTCGGGAGTTTGACATGGACATGCGCTGCGGGGAATTACCTTTTTTAAGGCTGGCAAGTTTGTCGTCGGTGATTATTGCGCAAACCATCTACCGCTTGGCGATGCCCGCACTGCTCGATGGAACGCCGCACGACGCAGATCTCGATGCCGCCACGGATCGACCTCCCAGACGCGTGCCTCACAATATATATCCAAAACCTTCCTCTCTGCGGCTCGGTCGCCGATCCGAACCCCGACCGAACTTTGATGATCTTGCTTTAGGAGCCTCTTCTCGGACTTTTCTCGGCGTGCTTTTTATTTCTTTGGGCCGACATTTGCATTTTGGGCTTTGCGAGAATGTACAATACATTTGCCGCTCAAAATCCTCAAAGTGGTAAGGATTTCACGCATCTTGTTTGAATTTCACCGATGTTGCGTCTCGTTTTATTTTCTACCAATCGTTGATCAAGAAGCTTAAAGTAATCACGTTGGAGTAACCCGGAATTTATTTTATTACTCAGATACTTGCATTTAAAATTATAAACACAAACAAAGGTTTAACTATCCTTAGGTGTATTACATTTCATGACTCTTTATGGCGTTCCACCACCTACATTTCAGAATGTGCATATTGTGATCCTCACTGGAAGGAGACACTGTCCTACAAACAAAATCATGTCTTTTATAGCTAGTGAGAAGTTCAATGCCAAAAAAGTACAGCATACATATATCTCCTTCCAACATAAAACAACTTATTAGTAAGCGCTAATCAATCCCAGTGCATATGCTGCAAGAACCTTGAAATAAGCCGCACGAAGCAATCTAGCATTGAGATACAACCTGGCATATCATATCTAAAGTATTGTTTGCTGCACAGTTAATTTAGCTCCATGCGTGATGAATTTGGTTCCATCCACAAGCCCTGCTTATCACAATAACATGTTAGTCCATCAAGTCGAAAGGAGAACACTAGCTGAAAGTTTAACCATTTATGCATATAACAAGTAGACAGCGATACCTATTCCATTTTAGTGAAGAATGCCATGTTTAGCCGCTTCTCCGTGGCATCTCTGATACAGCCTTTTGAGGGCTATCATTTGCACGACCATTGTTTGGCTTGAGCTTGTCCTCATTTATTAGCTCATCAATCTCGCATCAGAGTCTGCTCATACTTTGTCTCAAATCCTTGGATCTGTTGGAATGATGTGTCAACTTCATCCGAACTCTAGGTTCTCCTCCGTAAATGCATCAATGTCTCTTGAACTTCTCTTCAAGAGGCGAGGCATTCTTCATCTTGACAACATCAATCATTTTGATGCCCTCAAGATTAAGGCTTTTGGATCAGAATCGCACCATATGATGCATCACCTTCCTTAGGGGCCTCGAGGTTTAGATTATTTTTCGTGCTAGAATTTCGCACAATTATCCCGGAAATGGAGGATATACTTTGTTTCCTTTTATGAAGCGGCAAAAGCTTGGGGTCCTTCGGTGACCCACAATGTCCAAAGAGAAGAGTTCAGAGTTCACGAGTGATCGAATCTCCTCGCCCTTCATTGCATTAGCACAACGTAGTTCACTTATCATGGCTATCATCTCATTCAAACATTCTCGCTTCTTTGTTTCAACTTCGTAAGTCTTCTTTACATTCTTATAATTTCAAGAATAGACGATACTTAGTTAATAGTACCTTTTCCTTATCTTGGAGCCCAGTCATGAGCAATTGTGGTAGCTTAATTATGTTTTCCTCTTGATCCCCAATGCCACCACTTTTTCCATTACTAAGAGTAGAATTTTCTGTGATATATGAGTCTTCTGCTTTGGAAATGCTGTGACTTAATGATGAATTTTGCTTCTTGTCCTCTTGTTTCACATTGTGATCGCATGATCCATTAGAGGAAATATGATGTAGTCGTGGTAATGTACCTCTCCCATGGGAATGTACAATATATGGTTGCATGTCGCCCAAAGATTACTAACCATTTTAGGATCATGTTCGCTTCTCTATTGTTATGACCACGAGCACATCCCTTGTTGCCGATCGAGCCTAGGGAATGACCTTTTAAGGTCGGCAAGTTTGTTGAAGCCTCTATAGCCTATGGTGAAGGCCTCAAATACAAGCCCAAGTCGCATTGAAGACAACCTGTGGTGAGGAGGTATCAAATATGAAGTTTAGAGGAGAGGTTGAGCCAGTTACCAGCCTAGAGCAACTCCGAACTGCTATACATTCAAGTGTCGTAAGTGCGTTTCCTGCATTGCTAATTAGGAGCTTAATTCTGACAAGAACTAGAGAGTTTTTCCCGTTTCAAATTCTGCTGTCATGTGTGATGGACTCACTCATGTTAGGTGAGAGGACATGCATTCAATCTGCTATGCCTCTTTTTGATAGATGCCTATTTTTCACTTCTCTGTGACTATGATAGAGATTCTTGGTTTCTGAGTACTACTCTGTTTTGGTTAATTCTTGGCGTTCTTGTAATTTTCCATGCATTATTGTCCTGTTTAGCTGCCAAGTTCAGTTAGCCGTTATTGTATACAATATTCTAAATACTCTAATAGGTATAGCAAACATCAACAGAACAATTTCACTTCTATAATTATAACTATCACATGCATCTCTATGCATCCTATCGCTTCCTTATCCTAAACACACACTCACGTCTTCGATTCCGCGCGCCAAGGCGCGCGAGGGTTTCGAGTGTTAATGATTTGAGGCCCATTTCACTCCTCAATAGCACTTTGAAACTTCTTACAAAGTTGTTGGCTGACAGACTTCAGAAAATTATACTTGAGTTGGTGCTGTTATGAATATTGTGTATGTATTGAAGAGTCCCAATGGGCAATATATATAGGGTACAAAGGGATATGACATATACAGATAAGGAAATACAAAAGTCAGATAAGGAAATACAAAAGAGTTCCTATTCTAACACCGCCCACAAATGCAAGACGTATGCAATAGCATTGTATTTGGAAAGGGTTGACACTAAAATATAGAAATCCAAAGTCCGAGTCTTGATAATGTCGTCGTAGCGTGCAGCTCTTGAAAAATATGTCAAGTATCAAAAGATCTCCTCCCACCCGGGTCGTGCGACAACCCATAAAGCACAAGGTGCAAGGGCTGAGAAAGTAGAGGCAAGTGGGAGCAAAGTCAACCGTGACAACACGACGAAGAAGATGTTGAAACTGACAAAAATAGAAAAAGCTATCAAATCAAGCCGAAGAGGGATAGATAGAAGCATGGCAGCGCAGATTGAAGCCCAAGACGGCGACGACGTAGTGCACAAAAAACGCAACAGAGGCTGAAGAATCTAGACCCACCATTATGAGTTAATGGAGTATTTTGGTTATTAATGAAAAATTTATTTGTGATACTAATACTTCTATTTGTTATACCTATTGTTTAGTCTCAGTTGGATAAAAAGATGAAAATCATGAAGATATGCTTTTGACATCATATTCTTATATTTTGTTATATTCTTTAAATCCAAAATATAGGTTGAACTCTACTAAAAGTCTATCTTGAATATGTGCATATGTTCTTATTACACATTTGTGTATGCACACACTTAGGGGGTTCACTCTATGTTTTGTGGTTTCATTAGTAATGATCCTTGTTCCTTATCCACTTTATATTAAGGATCGCTATTTTGAAACATATTCTTTTAGTATATAAAATTTGTGTAGTTCATATATACTCATGCGACTTTATATTCAATTATTCGCAATTGTGATGGTTGTCATCAATTACCAAACAAGGAAAGATTGAAGTATCTTAACCCACCATTGTGAGTTAATGGTATGTTTGTAGTAATTAATGACAACCATGTTGTGGGGCTAATATTTTCTATGAGTTGGATAAATAGGTTATGTTCCACGATGATGAAGACTTTTGATAACATCATTAGTTGAATATCATCAAGTTAAGTTTCAAGAAGAGGATGCATCATGTGTTGATGCATATCAAGAAATCAAAGAAGAGATGATCATGAGTTGATTATCAAGTCAAGAAAAGACTCATCATGTGTTGATGGAGGTCAAGTAAATGATGCATCATAGGTTGATGCATATCAAGACAATGACCCGGACTTGAAGATAGGATGTACGTCATCAAGCTTCAAGAAGACGTGCAAGGCAAAGGTATGACTAGCTAGGGCTAAGGATATGTTCCTAGTCTTTTACCAGTCTTGGTGTTTGGTTGGAAGACCGGATTGCTAGTATAGGTTGCCGTACTATTAAGAGGGGTCTTGACTAGTAGCTTGAGTGTAGCAAGTGTTAATAGCTCGTGTTGGCTTGCTTTAGCTCTCATTTGCATGTTGCCAATATTTGCGAATATGTTTTGCAAATAGTCGAGACTTATACAAAATCCTTGTAGCATGTGACTTTAGTTTGCGAATGTATTTTGCAAACGAGTTAAGTCCATGTACCTTATTCCTTGTGGCGTTGATTCTAAAAGTCAGTAAATGTGTTTTGCAACTTGTTGAGAATCTCGCTTTCATCCCTTGGTTGTATCGCGTGTCAATTGGCAAATGTGTTTTGCAAATTGAGTTGAAGCGATGTGTGATATCTGTTTTCAGCTTTGTTGGCAGTGAGTGTCGACGTCTGGGACTCTCGTCATAGAACAGACAAACAAGAATATAATAAAGAAAAAAATGGAGATTACTATCTGTTCGCAAAGGGACTCAGAATGGAAAATATGTATTGCAAAGGATATGCTCTGATTACAAGGAAAATGGCTGTGAATACACGTGGATTAGGTCTTGGATGTGAATCTATGTTACAAGGGCACACAGGCCGGGCTATTTATAATTTTACAAGAGTCGGCAGTTATTAGCAGTGATGCCTCTTCGCACCAATCGTCGTGTCTCTTCCTGCCAATCGTCGCGTCCCTTCATGATGACCGTTATCGCTGATATCTCCACGTGCAATCACTATTAATTGCACGTGGATAACCGCCCTCTAGGACCTCCTCTACGGGGAAGAGGTCCTAGAGATGTCTCGGAGAGGTCTTTGAGGAGATCCCAGAGAAGTCCTGGAGGAGGTCTTGCTGGGCCTCCGGAGGGAGTTTTCGGGGACGGTTAAAGGAAAGACTTTATATGTCCACCTTCCGACTGTTCGATTGATCTTGGGCCTAGAAAGCTAACTTGGGCCCAGCAAAACCATGCTTACTTATTAATAAGCAAATAAAGATATACTTGGATAATTGACTGGTCAACAATCCACGTTAGTGAGCGGTCTGACCGCCATGTGTTGGCCGGTCTGACTGACTGGTCAGCGGTATGGCCACTTGTGTAAGAGCGGTTTGCTTTTTTCCAGAGGAGGTGTCTTCTCTGGATCTTGCTTGTTTTCTCTGAGTGGTCTGACCGCCCCTCTAGCGGTCTGACCGGGTTGATGCGGTCTGACCGGTCCCTGTGAGGGTGGTCAACCCAGCAGTGTATCCAACGGCTAGTTTTATAGTCGTTGGAGCTTGGGCAGTTTGATCGGCCATTAGTTGACGGTCAGACTGATTTACCCTGGTTTTTCTGGAACTTTCCTCTAACGGCTAGTTTTCCTTGTGTGGGTATAAATACCCCTTGTGGTTGGTTGTGGAAAAAGGTTGCTTTTGTTATTCCCATTCCCTTAAGCAAAGAGCAAGCCATCTCCTCTCTTTTGTGCATGTGTTGCACTTAGTGAGCTTAGAGAGCGAAACCCTAGTGTATGTGTTGCATTAGGTAATCTATTGTGTATCCACTTGAGCTTAGACACTCGATTCGTTCAAGTGAACGTCTTCGATTTGTTACTCTTGGTGTTTGCTGACACCTAGACGGCTTGTAGAAGTTGCACCGATGATCTTCTCAAAGAAGGTTGTGAGAAGACCTAGGCGGTTGTGAGTGGTTTGGTGCTCACCATCTCCAGAGTGGAGGAAGAGTAACACCGAGTGGATCGAGGTGTTGGTTCACGTTGTGTGCCGGTCCAATTTGGTTGGACTTACCTCGGAGGTGTTGGCTCATTTGTGGAGCCGGTCCAACGTGGTTGGGCTTACCTCAACATGGATTAGGGGAGACCGGCAAGTCTCTGAACACCACGGGAAAACATCATTGTGTCACTGTGGTTTTTTCTCTCCCGTATTTTACTTTGTGCAATTTACATTTATAGAATTACATTGCTTTCGTATCTTTGTATGATTGTCATCTTGTCAATAGTCTTTGATTGTTGGTGCACTTAGTCGAGACTAGTTGTTTTAGGTTTTAATTGAGAAAAACCGAATTGATTTACAATTCCGCTTAAAACTCGGTTTTAGCCAAAAGATTTTAAAACCGCCTATTCACCCCCTCTAATCAGCCTCCTCGATCTTACAAGTGGTATCAGAGCTTGGTCTCTCATTTTATTGGGCTTCACCGCCCAGAGAGTAAAGGATGGCGACTAATGATATAGTGCACATTGGTGATACACATCTATTCGATGGCACAAATTATGATATTTTGGAAAATCCGCATGTCTTGTTATTTTAAGACCATGAGCCCTAAAATTTGGCGGATCGTAGATGTGGGCTTTTCTCCTTCAAAGGATTCTCTTGCTCCAACTATTGAGGAAGAGAAATGCTCACATCTCGACGTTCAAGCAATTAACGCTTTATTTAGTGCCTTGAGTATAGAGATATTCGATGCCATATGCAATCTCAAGAACACTCATGAGATGTAGACCCATCTTCAAGATCATTATGAAAAGTCCACTTTCACTAACGGTTATTGCATACGAGAATGGATGTCGGGAGAAGAATGTTCAATTTCTAGCTCCGACAACGATGAAATCTCAACTCCATCAACACCACCTCATTGCTTTATGGCAAAAGGTAATAAGAAGGTAAATAATGATGAGCCCTCGTATGATGAGCTGATGGATATGCTTGAGGAGCTTAATGAGTATTTAGGAAAGGAGAAATCAAAATTCATATGATGAGCTGATGGATATGCTTGAGGAGCTTAATGAGTATTTAGGAAAGGAGAAATCAAAATTCAATGTTTTAAAGAAAGAGTATGTCTCACTTCAAAATAATTATGATGTATTAAAAGATGAACATGAAACTCTCCTCCTAAATGAGCTCAATAAGTCCAAAGTGGATATAGGCATAATATATGATTTATTAAATGATATGCCATGTGTAGTTGCAAACCCTTGCATAACATCTAAGGTTAGCATATCCACTTCTTATGATGATTTGCTTGATATGCCTTGTTGCTCTAAAATAGATGCTCATATTTTCTCTATATCTTGTGATACTAACCTGATAGAGGAAAACAAAGAGCTTAAGGCCTAAGTCACAAAATTGAAAAATGACTTGGAAAGAAGCTACAAAGGGAAGGCTACTTTTGATGATATATTAAGCAAGCAAAGAAGTTTGCAAGACAAGAGTGGTATTGGCTTGATCTCCAATAATAAGGAGAATAGAAAGACAAGGCACAATGCAAGACACACGAAGAAATATGTCAAGTGCTTTGGATGCAATGAAAAGGGTCACATTGCCTCGGTATGCCCAAGCAATAGAAAAGACAAGCAAATGTCATAAAAAAGGAGGCAAGTCGGCAATAAACAAGACAAGAAGACAAAGGACGAAAGAAAATGTCAAACTTGCTATAATAACCGGGAGAAGGGACATTTTATTAAGGATTGTTCCAAAGGTATCTCTCCTAAGCCTATTATTTATAATAATGATTATTTGCTTAGAAAAGATAAAAATGACAATGTGTTTGCTAGAAATGTTAGCTCACATAAAACTATTGCTAGGGCCATTTAGGTGCCCAAAGGTATTGTGACTAACATTCATGGACCCAACCAAGCATTGGGTACCAAAATGCGCTTAAATGCCTAATAGATACTTGGAGAGGCATTAGAAGTTTGGCTTACACATGAAGAGGTGCATTCCACCATGTGCAAATTTGGAGCCAAGCTTGAGAATGAGCATGTCATATCATAAGCCAATGCCATTTCGGTAATAAATACTTACATTGAAGTATCTAGCCCCTAGCCTTGTGTAGGTTGCATTCATGAAAATCTTTTTCAAAATGTGTTCTTGCCCTTGTTCAAAATCTTTATTATTTCAATCTTAAGCAAGATGGTTAGTGGCACATTAGGGAGGAGTGCTAAATCATAATCATGTATTTCACATCACTAAGTGTGCCCAAATTGATTAAGTGCTATTAATGTTTTTTTAAATTAAGCCTTTTAGCTAAAAGTCAAAAATTTCATAAATATTAATAATCTTTTGAAAAAATTAGTTACAAAATGTATAATAATGCTATTCAAAGGTTTTCCAAAGGTTTTGATTCAAGAAAAACCCATTTCAAGTAAAAATGAGTTTATATTCCAAATTCTGGTCATAGTATCTTGTTTTTGACATAAACTAGATTTTTGTGTAAAATCTATTCTAAAAGAAATTTGAAAACGGTCCCAAAAGGAAAACCCTAGAGTTGGCTTTTCTAAACCTTTTTGGTATTCAAAATATTTCCAAAAGGCCAACCTAGCAAAAGATATTTGATTTCGAAACTCATCCAAAATATTATTTTGACCTAAGTGGTCACTTCCTAGCACTTAAGTGAGTTTTTCTATTTGAGCCAAATTTATTCACATAAATAGGTCCATAATGGTATTCATAACTCATACATACAATTTGATGCTTCAAAATTCAATCATATGCTCTTTTGGTACATTTGAAGAAGTTTCACTGAAAATAAGTTTCTTTTACGAAAACAAAATCATAATTCACAAAAAATTATTTGAGAATTGGATTTTCAAGGGCCATATAAGTTGGAAATGCTCCAAATATGTTTGTTTGGTTGATTGTGTGAAGGTTTGGAGCAAAATACAATATTTCCTCTTTTCTCTAAATCTCAGCACTGAATCTGTTGTCATATTCAGTCGAAGCCAGTCTGACCGGACGTCCTAGGCGGTCTGACCGTGCGCCCATCGGTTCGACGGCCATGTGCCTAGCGGTCAGACCGGTTTTGCGTGAGGGACCCTTAACTTCCATCACTGAACAGTTTTTTCTTCCACCTTCGGTCATTCCTTTCTTTTCCACCCGAAACCTTGTGTTTCCTCTCTCTTTTGGGCCACCCCTCACCTCTAGGGCCTCGAGTCCTCTTCTCCAGCCATCTCCTTGGTGCTCTAAGGTAATCTAGGGTTTCTCCTTCACCTCATCTCCTTATTCCATGGCTTGGTTTTCTCTTTGGTTAACTCCTCTCACTGAACCATGGAAACCTAGGTGGATGGTGCTTTTGAAAATCCAGCTAAATTGATCTTCAATTTCATCTCTTGTATGCTCTCACTTCATCTAAGTCGGTAATCCCTATTTCTCTACTTGCAAACTTATCCACATTGTGAATTTCCCAAATTATCTAGGGTTTGACATAATTGTGCCTAAACTCTTTCAAATTGGTGAAAATTCTTGACATACAAGTAGATGGGAGTTAGATTAATAAGTATTCATTATGGCATTGCATAGATGTTGCAATTTTTGGGTTCACCCAAAAATCAGTTGTCCTCCTGTCACTGGCGGTCTGACTGGCCAAGATGGCGGTCTGACCGGCGGTATCAGTGGTTTGACCGCCCGTGACAAAGGGGACTGGCAGAAAATGCATAATGAACATTTGTTATCTCACTTCTTGAACTTCCTTGATAATCTTCGCACTCCTTTCACAGCGACAATGCTGCACAAGAAAACAGTGAGTCGCTTTGCAGCTCTCTCCTCTTCACCAAAGGGGAAAGCTCCTGTTGAAGATGATTATGAAGAAGAGGTTGAAGAAGAAGTGACAACAGTAACAGCAGTGATGAGAACTATGAAGACTCAAACAATGATGAGGATGAGGATGAGGACAATGCTCCAGATCAATGTCAATTTATTGGACTTGATGTGTCAAGGATCAAAAGTGAAAAATATACCATTTTTAGGCACATCAACCAATTCCAATTTCCAAGAAATGCCACCATGGGTATGTTCCACACTATGTTTCAGCAAGAAGTTTATCAGATTTTTTATGCTAAGAACAAATTTGCCAATCATAGATTTGTGGAGTGGAGCTACCTAGGACAGAATCTAGCTTATAATGGTCTTTATCGTCTGTTTCGGAATGTGAGCTTGGATTCTTTGGTTTCCTTGAGGTGTAACTTTCATGCCAAGGCGATTTTCCAATTTTATGCAACTATTTATATGTCCCCTGACCATGACCATCTCATCTGGATGACGGGACAACAACAGCTAGAAGCCTTTAAGGATGATTTTCTGAATGCCTTGAGTTTGGGAGACTCTAGAGGAATTAAGGTACATCTTTAGGAACCTCTTGCTCTCACTCAAGTGGATGAGTATTATGATCACAACAATCATTTTGTGCGTGGAAGAATAAGTGGTCTTCTCCCTCTTCCTAGCATTATTAATAGGATCATGAGAGCTTCATTTTTCCCCAGAAGTGGGAATCATGATGAGATTCATGGGCGTGCTTGGAATGTAATTAAGTATTGACGAGGATATTATAATCCTTATTTAATTATTTATTTGTAATTCATATTATGGATAATAATGACGTCATATGGTTCTTGAGTATACCCCTTAATATTCATAAGGGAGGAGCTGGAGGTCGTAAGTTCTTCTACGACTATCCCATAGTCGTAAGTCCTTCTACGACTACCCCATAGTTGTAAGTCTTTTATACGACTATGTCTTGATTGTAAGCTATTCTATGATCAGTTTATGGTCGTAAGCTATTCTACGACCATCACCTGGTTGTAAGCTCTTTTACAACTAGTCTCTAGTTGATGTGGCTTACAAACATGTAGGCCTAATCGACCAGGAAATCTTTCGCACCATATTTAAAAATATAGGCAGCAAACTACGCTGTTATTCTCTGAAATAATGGCACAATTTAACTCCCTATCATGGTGATAACTGCCCCGCAACGTGGGAACGTTACTACTCCCACAATAATCTCCAGTAATGACTCTATAACTGAACATTAAAGCGCCTTTTGATTGGAAGAACAAAGAAGACACTCCGAGTACTATAAAAGACAGAATCATCAGAAGGATCAAGGGAGGGGAAATCAAGAGCACAAGGCGCATCATTCTAATCCTACTCTTGATATTGTAATCCAGTATACTCAATACATACACAGAGGAGTAGGGTTATTCTCTTATGAGAAGGCCCGAACCTGTATAAAAATCCCCGTGTCGCCCCTCTCTGCGTGATTTGAGCCTAGGGAAACCCCCGAATGAAACACTCTTTACGTAAGTTTGGTTCTGAAACACCGACAAGTATATTATGGATAGCACAAGGATTGATGTGATGGACTTAATCATTAGAGAGATTACCACATCAAAGGGAGATAAGGCCAAGAGCATTTATTTTGCTCCTTATATAATGAAGCTCATTCAAAATAAGATTGACTTTGACAATCCTTGTGATATGGATCACAAAGAATACATACCTAGAGATGCTCCTCCTCAAGTGCCTCCTCCACCTCCTCTTCAGCCTCAAGGGCAAGGTTTGCCTCCTCAGGGACATCCAGGGCAGCAGGCTCCTTAGGAGCAGGATCTAGTCATGATAGCTCTGTTGCGCCTTTAGTCTAGCTTCGATCGCATGGATACCAGGTTTGATCAGATGCATGAGGTTCAGGTTGAGACTCGAGCCATGGTAGAAGGATTGAACACAAGGTTCGATGAAATGGACTCGAAGGTCACACACTTGGATGAGAGATTCACAGAATTTTAGCAGCAGCGTGTGCCTCTTGTCTATCAGAGGTTTGGACGTGGTCTTCGCCCTTCCTCCTTCACTCAGCGTGGTGATCATCCATCCACATCAGACGCTGCTCCTCCTTCCTAGAGGACCTTGAAGACTTATTAGTTCTTAATGCTTCAAAATCTTAGTGTTCTTATTTAGGTCTATAGACCTTGTCTTGTGAGGATAAGATTAATATTCACTCTTGTAATATCTTGTGTAAGCTTATTGAACCTTGAATGCTTTTAGATATATTTTGGACACTTGAATGATTTATGTCTTATGCTATGGTTTATGCCACTTATTGTATCCTTGTTCGAGATATGTTTTTTATTGAATCCTTATTGATGTTGCATGCTTATTCAATTCTTGATTATCAATTGTGTCATGCTTCCTTGAATTCAATATATAAAGGAAACTCCGTCAAAATTTCATAAAATACTCATATGTGCATGTTTTTCGATTCAAAATCTCTATATGCATATATTTAAGGGGAGTTTTATCTATATGGTTCTTGCTAGCAAGAAATTCAAAATATCTCTTGAAATAACATTCCTTTACCAAAAATTCTTTTTGGGAAACATTTGAAGTAGTCCAAAGTTAATATCTGGAGATTTGTTTATGATTTTTGGTGATTAATGCCAAAAGTGGGAGAATATCTATATGATCAATATATTTCCATTTGGATGATTAATATATTCTCTCTTGTGATTCTCCTATGATTTCATCTTATGACATGCATGGATATAGTTCAATAGCTTAAATTCTTAACTTATGTCGATTTATATCTAAATGTTGCTATTGATAAAGGATTTATCATCAATTACCAAAAAGGGAGAGATTGAAGAGTTTAGACTCGCCATTATGATTTAATGGAGTATTTTGGTTATTAATGATAAATCTATTTGTGAGACTAATACTTCTATTTGTTATACCTATTGTTTAGTCTCAATTGGATAAAAATGTGAAAATCATGAAAGTATGCTTTAGACATCATATTGTTATATTTTGTTGCATTCTTCGGATCCAAAATATAGGTTGAACTCCACTAAAAGTCTATCTTGAATATGTGCATATGTTCTTAATACACATTTGTGTATGCACACACTTGTTCCTTATCCACTTTATATTAAGGATCTCTATTTTGAAACATATTATTTGAGTATATAAAACTTGTGTAGTTCATACGTACTCATATGACTTTGTATTCAATTATTTACAATTGTGATGGTTGTCATCAATTATCAAAGAAAGAAAGATTGAAGTATCTTGACCCACCATTGTGAGTTAATGGTATGTTGTGGTAATTAATGATAATCATGTTGTGGGACTAATATTTTCCATGAGTTCGGTAAGGCTATGTTCCATGATGATGAAGACTTTTGATGACATCATGAGTTGAATGTCATCAAGTCAAGTTTCAAGAAGATGATGCATCATATGTTGATGCATATCAAGAAATTGAAGAAGAGATGATCATGAGTTGATAATCAAGTCAAGAAAAGACTTGTCATGTGTTGATGGAGCTCAAGTGAAGGATGCATCATAGGTTGATGCATATCAAGATAATGACCTGGACTTGAAGATAGGATGTGTGTCATCAAGCTTCAAGAAGATGTGCAAGGCAAAGGTATGATTAGTTAGGGCTAAGGATATGTTCCTAGTATTTTACCGGTCTTAGTGTTTGATTGGAAGACTGGATTGTTAGTATAGGTTGTCGTACTATTAAGAAGGGTCTTGACTAGTAGCTTGAGTGTGTCATGTGTTGATAGCTCGTGTTGGCTTGCTTTAGCTCTCGTTTGCATGTTGCTAATATTTGCGAATGTGTTTTGCAAATAGTTGAGACTTATGCAAAATCCTTGTAGCATGTGACTTTAGTTTGCAAAGGTGTTTTGCAAACGAGTTAAGTCCATGTACCTTATTTCTTGTTGTGTTGATTCTAAAAGTTGACAAATGTGTTTTGTAACTTGTTGAGAATCTCACTTTCATCCCTTGGTTGCATCGCGCGTCAATTGGCAAATGTGTTTTACAAATTGAGTTGAAGCGAGGTGTGATATCTGTTTTCAGCTTTGTTGGCAGTGAGCGGTCTAACCGCCCATGTCAGTCGGTCTGACCGCCATGTGTTGGCCGGTCTGACCGGCTGGTCAGCGGTATGACCGCTTGTTTAAGAGCGGTTTGCTTTTTCTAGAGGAGGTGTCTTCTTTGGATCTTGCTTGTTTTCTCTGAGCGGCCTGACCGCCCTCTAGTGGTCTGATCGGGTTGATGTGGTTTGACCGGTCCCTGTTAGGGTGTCCAACCCGGTAGTGTATCCAACGGCTAGTTTTATAGTCGTTGGAGCTTGGGCGGTTTGATCGACCATTAGTTTGCGGTCAGACCGATTTACCCTGGTTTTTCTGGAACTTTCCTCTAATGGCTAGTTTTCCTTGTGTGGGTATAAATACCCCTTGTGGCTGGTTGTGGAAGGTTGCTTGTGTTATTCCCATTCTCTTGAGCAAAGAGCAAGTCCTCTCCTCTCTTTTGTGCACGTGTTGCACTTAATAAGCTTAAAGAGTGAAATCCTAGTGCATGTGTTGCATTAGGTAGTGGATTGTGTATCCACTTGAGCTTAGACACTTGATTCATTCATGTGAACGTCTTCGACTTGTTACTCTTAGTGTTTGCCGACACCTAGACGGTTTGGAGAAGTTGTGCCAGTGATTTTCTCAAAGAAGGTTGTGAGAAGACTTAGGTGGTTGTGAGTGGTTTGGTGCTCGCCATCTACGGAGTGGTGGAAGAGCAACCCCGAGTGGATCGAGGTGTTGGTTCAAGTTGTGAGCCGGTCCAATTTGGTTGGCCTTACCTCAGAGGTGTTGGCTCATTTGTGGAGCCAGTCCAACGTGGTTGGGCTTACCTCAACGTGGATTAGGGGAGACTGGCAAGTCTCCGAACACCATGGTAAAAACATCATTGTGTCATTGAGGTTTATTTTCCTATGTTTTACTTTGCGCAATTTACATTTATAGAATTACATTGCTTTCATATCTTTGTATGATTGTCATCTTATCAATAGTTTGCTTTCATATCTTTGTATGATTGTCATCTTATCAATAGTCTTTGATTGTTGGTGCACTTAGTCGAGACTAGTTGTTTTAGGTTTTAATTGAGCAAAACCGAATTGATTTACAATTCCACTTAAAACTCAATTTTAGCCAAAAGATTTTTAAACCGCCTATTCACCCGCTCTAGTTGGCCTCCTCGATCTTATAGAGGTGCAGTGCGGAAGAAGCACAACGGCCTTAGATGCTTGGGGCGACGACTAAGGGAGAAGCGGTGGCATCATAACGACTTCTACGATCTGCAGCGGATCGAAGAGAAGAGCGGTGGCGGCCATGAAAAAAGGAATTCCTATGCTTCTATGACTAACAATAAAATTGTAGACTCACATGGCTTAGACAAATTCAAAAATAAAGTTATACAAACTTGGATGAACGCAGCAAAACAAACGACACAAAGGAGCAGCACATATTAGCAACACCAGCTCTTTTTTTCTCTCTTGGTTTTGGGCAGTACCGTCGGCCCATTTAAGAAACGCAGAACACACGGGGGGAGGGATTAGGGATTCCCCTCCCTGTTCTCCAATATTTTCTTCCATTTCTAGACAGACAACAACTAGGGATCTAGTGAAATACTATAATGAACATTGTAATAAAATAAAGGAACTATTTAGTACGTGCACATTTTTTGTGGCCCTGACCTCGGACATATGGAGTGGTCGGGCTAGGGAGGACTACCTTAGTGCAGTTGCGCATTATATTAATGACTAATGGATAATGGAGAAAAAGATTATAGCTTTGAAATTAATTGATGTAACACACACGGAGGAGAATATTGCGAACTATATTATCAAAGTCGTGGAAGACTTGGGTCTTACAGACAAAATATTCGCAATTACTTTAACTCTAGGGCCATGGACATTCTTACTCCACTGTTGAGTACATATGCTGATTCCTTCTTGCTACATCAACGATGCGCTTGTCATATTATCCACTTTATAGTCAAATGTGGTTTGAAGAGGTTGAGTCCGTATATTAAAGCTTTTCGCGATGCGATTTCTTTCTTGAATAATTCTAACGTAAGAATAGTGCAATATAAGAACTTCTACAGGGCGATGAGTGTACGTCCAAGAAAGTTCGGTTTGGACATAGAGGTAAGGTGGAACTCTACTTACCTCATGCTTAAGAATCTTTTACCATACAAGCGCACTTTTTCTGTATTTATTCAAACGCACTATCCTAGCACTGACGGTATTATACTATTAACTGAGCAACATTGGTTCATTGTTGAGAAGATACTGTCGTTTTTAGAAATTTTTTACGAGGCAACTGTTGCTTTGTTCGCTGTCTACTATCCAACATCTCCTATCATTGTGCATACTATTTTACGGATTGCTACTCAATTGAAAATGTTTGAAAATAACTTAGTTTTACATAATCTTTGTTGTTTCCATGAAATCTAAATACCTTAAATATTGAGAGAAATCCTTACCTATATACATCTGCATTTCTTTTTAGATCCTAGGGCTAAAATTAATGCATTTGGTCTCAGACTTGATCTTCTTAGTGATGCTACTGGCTAGACTATACCGACTATTTTGCGAAGTTCGTTCTCGGTTATACGAGGTTTACCAAAGGTATGAAAATAGGTTCCAGAGAGTCCGTACGCAACGACCTCCAGTAGCCCCCACCTCAAGTGGGAAGACAAATATGTGGGGCACGATCTTCGGTGCCTCTTCCTCCAGGTCCAGATACAGGACTTCTTCTTCTTCTTCTTCTACACCAACGCCTGCTCAGCTAAGACCCACAAGGTGCGGAGAACTATCCACCTATCTGGACAGCGATACGGTGAATTTCAACTCAGAAGGCTTCGACATCTTGCAATGGTGGCAAGCCCATAAGTTAACATATCCCGTGCTATCCATACTTACACGTGATGTATTAACTGTTCCTGTCTCTACAGTTTCCTCCGAGTCTACTTGCAGTTTTTCTGGAAGAATATTGGAGGAGAGAAGAACAAATCTCACAAGTGAGATGGTGGAGATCCTTCTAGCTGTGAAGGACTGGGAACAAGCTGATTCACGAACACAACACTATGTGAAAAATCCAGAGTTGTCGGAGGTGTTCGAAAATCTGTACTTAGACAATGACACCGACACATAGAACAAAGATGTATCATGTATATAGAATTGTAGAACTATATGCTGTACTCCTTTTCCTTTGTCAAGGTTTTCTCATTTTAAGTTTTTACTTGGCGAAGGTTTTAACGAGGCAGCCACTTGGACGTTAATAAAGCTCTTTATTACATTTTAATATGATTGTCTCTTTTTTTTTTCAATTTGCATGTCTACTTTTGAATTCTACATATTTTTCTATTTTTTCTAATTTTTTTTTGGTTTTTTTTTACGGGCCAAACGGGCAACACTCGGCCTGACGGGCTTGAGCTGGCCAGACACAACACGAATGCCCGACGAACCGTGCCTAGACCGCCATCTCAGCCCGTGAGCTGGTCCGGAATGAATAGTAGCTGGGCCAAAACGGGCCGTGCCTTGCCGGGCGGCCTGTTTGGCCAGGACTGCCGACGGCACGGCTTGAGCGGCGGCGATGTCGGGTGCAAATGGACACAGTTGCTGAGAAGGCGAAGCTGTCGCTGTCCAAGAAGCCCTCGATGAGACGGCATCCGCGCTCGACACGCTCGGCCTCGGCACCGACCGTGCCGACCTGGAGGTCCCTGCGGGCGCAACGAGCCTCCGCTTCGACGAATTCGAGTCCCTCCACCGCGCACTCGGCGACGCGCTCTTCGACCCCATTGTCGAGGAGGAGCCCGGGAAGGAGGGCGAGGACAATGAGGGGGGGGGGCATGAAGGAGGCGTTTCGGGTTTTCGACAAAGGCGGCGACAGGTTCATCTCGGCGGTTGAGCTACAGACCGTGCGCTCGCCGGTGGTGGCTCGATCTGGAGCGTCTTCTGGGAGGCGACGACAGATCCAGACCTCGGTGGCGAGCTTCGGGCGCGCACGGAGCAGAGGCGGCTGCGGTAGGATCCAGGCGAGGCGACGTCGGTCGATGGAAATCGGCCGGGATCGATCCGGATGCTTCGAGATGATCGAGTCACCGTACGTGTGCTTCGCTTGTGTGGCTGCTCTGAGGAGATCTCGAGGATTGGCGATGCTGCTGCTTCGATGATGAAAACCTACGACTAATGTGGCCGTCCTCGGGAGTGGAGATTGAGAGGAAGCATGCAGCAGAATCGATCGGAGGCTAGGTCAGAGGTTAGGGTTTGAACCTTTGCTCTGATATCATGTTATGAATATCGTGTATGTATTGAAGAGGCTCAATGAGCAATATATATAGGATAGAAAGAGATACATATGCAGATAAGAAAATACAAAAGTCAGATAAGGAAATACAAAAGAGTTTCTATTCTAATACCTTATTCTAACAGGTGCATACTAACCAATATGTATTCATTAAATCCAGAACAATTCAGGATTGTCTTGCTTGGGCATTTGAATACTTGCATCAATGTCATGGGTCAAAGAAGGCAATTATTGTGCTTAAGCTGGACTTTGAAAAGGCCTATGACAAGATTGAACATAGAGTGATTTTGGATATCACGCAGCACAAAGGTTTTGGACCAAAATGGATCATTTGTATAATCCAAATTCTTTCAACTGGGACTTCTGCGGTACTTTTGAATGGTGTCCCAGGGAAATTATTTCATTGTAAGAGGGGACTAAGGGCGATCCCCTTCTCCACTTCTTTTTGTCCTAGCTGCTAACATGCTGCAGTCCATCTTGAATAAAGCAATGCACTTTCAACTCATTTCATCCCCACTGCTTCTCGGAGCATGCCTAGATTTTCCTGTCGTACAATATGCGGATGACACTCTTATCATTATGCCTGCTTGTGCTAAGCAATTGTTTTGTCTAAAGGTTATCCTCAATACTTTTGCTGAATCCACATGACTTGAAGTTAATTATCACAAATCTTTCATGGTTCAATTCAATGTTTCAGAAGAGAAAATGGACATTCTAACAAGAGCGCTCAATTGTCAGCTAGGGAAATTCCCTTTCACTTGTCTTGGATTACCTCTGGGGTTAACTAATGACTTGTTTCCCTTAGTTCAGAGAATTGAACGACGGTTAGCCAGCACATCAGCTTATTTGTCTTATGGAGCTAAGCTGGTCATGGTCAATTCAGTTCTCTCTGAGTTACCAACTTTTTATGTGTTGTCTGAAGCTGCCTCGGGGGGTAATTGAACAAATTGACAAATATAGAAGACACTGTCTATGGAGGGGATGAGATGCTGAAAATCACGGGCCTTCTTTAGCTGCTTGGAACAAAGTCTGTCGGCCAAAAGTACAAGGAGGTTTGGGAGTGCTTAATTTGTCAGCTCAAAACAATGCTCTGCTAGTGAAAAATCTCCATAAAATTTTCAATCATGCTGATCTGCCCTGGGTCAAATTGATTTGGGAAACGTATTATAGCAATGACCATCCTCCAGATAATGTCACTGATGGTTCATTTTGGTGGAAAGATAATCTTAAGCTCATTGATTTGCATAGAGGTTTTTCTGCTTGCACAGTTGGAAATGGTAATTCAGTGCTGTTTTGGACACATATCTGGAATGGTCAATTGCTATCTCACCAACATCCACATTTATACTCTTTTGTCAAAACTGACAAGCAAACGGTGGCTCAGGTTTGTCGAACCTCTGATTTTCAAGATCTTTTCAATCCGCCACTCTCTATACAAGCTTTTGGACGATATAAGCAGCTGCAGACATTAGTACAACAAACAAATCGTACAGTGGTTGAAGGTACTTGGAGTTATATATGAGGTTCTGGCATTTATTCTTCAGTCAAAGTGTACAAGTTATTGATCGGCCAAGTTCCGGTGCCCAATGTTTTCAAATGGCTTTGGAAATGCACATGTCAATCCAGGCATAATGTTTTCTTCTGGCTCCTTCATGATAGAGGAATTTGTTAAGAAGGAAGCACTTCCATATGGATGATTACACTTGTGTGCTATGCGATCAAAACACAGAAGAAACTTTACATCATCTCTTCTGGGGTTGTCCATTTGTTCAAGCTTGTTGGGATTATATTTGTCAGCAAAGAACCCTGAATTTATCAGTGAGCTATAGCACATATGAAACACCAGTTGGCATAGCCATTTTACATGGAAATTATAATTCTTGCTTCATGGAGTATTTGGATCACTCGAAACAAAAAAAAAACAACAAAAAAAATCTTTCATGGATTTGATCTAACTTTCTTAGATTGGAAGTCTTGCTTTAAGAAGGAATTTGCCAAGGTTATCCACTTATCCATAGGGCAAAAGCAAAGTACCTGCCTATGATTTCAGAATGGCTAAATGACATTCCTTAATTTTTCTCTCTTTTTTGTATGTATATAAGATACTCCAATGTAAACACATGAAAAATTTGCAAGAGAGTCCATAATTTTTAGAATATTTTGTAAATACCTTCATATCCGCACATAAAAAGAAGTATGTCTAAAAAATTATACATACGACCCTCAAAAAGGTGTAAATACAGCCTATGTGGTCTTATATACTTGTATACTACACATACATACCCTCGGCTGCGCAAGATAGTCCATAAGTTGTGAGATACGGAATAGGGAGTAGCTACTCCCTAAGTAGAAAAAGGCTTCATACACACACACACATACATATGTATATACACATATGTGTATACATATGTCTATACACATACATACATACATATATATATATGTATGTATGTATACACACACACATATATGTGTGTGTGTGTATAGAAAAATAGTATGGTACTCCTATCTCTCATATACCACTTAAATCGTATAATAATACCTCTTTATCTTTTTGAGAATACTTCAATAATAATTATAATATACTCCAAAGTGAGTTCTATGATTTTTATTATTAAAATCCATTTTTATAGTAGAATTTGTGTACATGTCTTTTATATATGAAAAGGGTTATATAACAAAAATAAAGGGTTCCAAGGAAAATTTTTAAGCAAGTCATATTAGAGTATCTTATGATTAATATTTAAGTATCTTGAAAGTGATAAAGAAGTATAATATATTCGTTTAAGTGGTATATTAGAAGTGGGAGTACATACTCCCAGAGTACTAAACAGACTTTCTCTCTCTCTCTCTCTCTCTCTCTCTATATATATATATATATATATATATATATATATATATATATAGGAAAATTACATAAGGCACCTGGGTGCCTCATGAACCGTCTGATACACGTGTATGATCGTTGCAAATTTTAGAGTTTGGATATCAAAATATTTTATACCCCTGATGTATTGATGGCAAGTGAGTTTTGAACTTAGTTCAAACTAGTTTGAACTACTTTTGAATTTAGTGCAACTAGAGTGATTATATACCATGAAACTAGCTCAAACTAGTTAAATGGAAGATTAATTTATTTTTTTCGGAGTTTGACATCTCAAATACACCATTTTTATGGGTATGTGAAGATACTTACATCAAACTTTCCGAATCTCAAAGCACATCAACGGGTATTGATTTCGGTGCCTAGGCACCATGGTGCATGAAACACTTGTCCTAGGCCTAGCTAGCCCACCGTGCGTGACCCAAGCCTGGTGTGACGTGCGCACGCCCAATCCTATATGGTCGGCCCATCAAACACAGTTGTCGGGCCAGAATAGCTTATCCGCACGGAACTCGATTCGACGGTAAATGTTAGAAGTCGTAACAGTAATTCATGTCACGTTTACTGCACTTTTCAGGAACACGGATTTTTCGAGCTCGTTCGTCTGACGGTAAAACATAACGGCGTGCACAGTAATCGTCGAATGTTTTTACCGCTGCACCAAGCTTGTGGACAAGCTATCTTTTTTTGCGATAGTAAAAAGATTGTTCTAAGGATAGTAAACTATAGACATACGTAAGGTAATTCTGTTAGGTTATTTTACTCTGTAGTTCCAACACAGTAAATGGGAATTCGTAGAACAGTAAAAGTGAACGTTCCCACGAGTAAATATGTATGAATTGTTTTTCACCGGTCAGTAATGTCGTCATGTCGTTATACCGAGACCATTTACATAGAAGACATCAAGATAAACACATTATTCAGTAAACATGTTAAACATAGACAGTAACTTCAACTCCAAACTAGTTTTTTTTTCATTTTTTTGTATTTATATATGACCAAATAGCGTGGCCAGTCGCTTCTTACAAAAGATTTTAAAAAATAGAAATAAAAAAATCAAGTTTTTCTAGCGGCCTAGGTAATCTGCTATCTCCGTCTTCAAAACTTCATAAGCGATGTCGTTGGCATCAGAGGGTTCAAGATCAGCACAGTTAGCCCGAAACACATCCACCTGTTGACCCGATCATTCGAGAGTTGCCCAAAGACGTTCCGACTCAAGAACCAAGTCGAAATGCGTCCAGAGGCTTTTTTCCCTTGCTCGAGGTGTCTCGCCTTGGTAGACCCGATCGCTCGCCACCTCGATGTAGGAGTTGAATCGACGGTAAGCCTCCTAGAGACACGCAACGTCGTTCTGGAGGACCACATCGATGGCGAGGTTAGCTCGCTAGAAAAAGGAGACCACCAAGAAGACGTGGCGGAGGAGGATGTCAAGACGGTGGAAGGTAGCCATCACGTGCTCCGGCATAACATCAGGCGGAGGAGGGAGGACACTGTTGGCATAGTGTCCTTCCGCAGCATCCGCCAGTGTACGGCCAGAGAAATGCCCGTACAGGATGGCCAGGTAGGCCATCAATGTCGGCGACAGGGAAAAAGAGTAGGGAGCCATTTTTAAAAAATTATATTCATTTGTGCTTGAGAGTAGAGCGATGTGAGGATTCATCTTCGGTGGCGGATGGTCATTTTTATAAATAAAAAAAACAAGGAGTAAATTCGGCGTGTGAGACGAAGAGACGTATTGGGGAGCCGAAGCGGCATTGATGCGTTTAAGAGATCGTTTGGGTGTCGCTTAACAGAACCTCCGCTCACACGCATTTTATGACAGTAAAAACGCACTCACAATACGGTAAACTAAAGAATCCTTTATAGTTCTTAGAATAGGAATCCTTTTCTATTTCCCTTTTGTATTTCCTTATCTGTATATGGCATACGCCTTTGTACTCCCTATATATATTGTCCATTGGGCCTCATGAATATACACACAATATTCATAACATGGTATCAGAGCTAGGGCACTAACCTAGCTTTTTTCGCTGCCACATCACATCACCCCACCGTCCTACGACCACCGCTGACGCGCCGCCGCTTTGTCATTATTCGCCCGAACGACGCCGCCCCGGCCGCACCGCTCTCTCGGTCGCGCCACGTTCTCAAACCGCCACCGCTCCGGCCGTTGTCGCGCCCAAAGCTACAACGACCCAAGGCCGTGTTGCCGTGTGCCGTGCCTCTGTCACCTGCGTGCTCGCGCCCGCCGCCGGACACCAGTCGTCGAATTGCCGCTGTAGTCACCGCCACCGAGAAAGACTCCACCACCGCCACCGAGGAGGACGCGGGGGAACCCTCCATCGACCACGTGCTCGAGCTCGCCTCCCTTCACCGCCCATCACCGGTCGCCTGTCGCCGGAGTGCTGCTTGAGTCGCCGCCACCGAGGAAGACTCTGTCGCCACTGAGGAGGACTCGGGGGAACCCGAGTTCCCCTACGTGTGCACCTGCCCCTTCGTGAGTAGGTCAGGATGGTTTAGTTGTAGGCCATTTTAGCCAGCCCAAAAAAACAAAAAAAAACATCAATCGAACTGCCGCGCCATCCAACACCGCTTGTTAGACTTCGTTGCCTCGGTCGCCGCGCCGTCTAGCGCCGCCTACCGATGGCTTCTGTTCCATCAGTAGCAATCCCATTATCGGGAACAAGGCTTCATGAGACGAACTATAGGTCATGGTCTTCACTCATGGAGATCACGCTTGATAGTCTCCACCTCTGGGGGTATGTCACTGGTGCTCAACCTTGTCCGCCGTCGCCGGTTAAGCCTCCTCCCAGACAGCCTACTTCTGTACCTTCTGCAAACGATGAGGCCGCCAAGAAGGAGGCAGAGGCCACCGCTGCTGATGAGGCTTTTTAGTTTGCCATATATGCTTTTGAGCTCTGGTGTGCTGATGAGGCCCGTGTTCGAGCCATCCTGGTGGTCAGCGTCAACGACTCCATCCAGCCAGACATTGTTGGTCTATGTTCCACTCATCAGATCTGGGAGTACTTGCGCGAGCGCTACCAGCAGAGTAGCGATGCTCAGTTATTTTCGCTATAGCGTGAGTTGGAGATGCTTTGCTAGGAGTCCTCCTCCATCGATGGCTTCTTCCAAGCCCTGGCCAGTCTTTAGTGCTAGCTGGACGAGCTGTCCTCTCTGCTCTACCAGGAGTGTCATAAGGTGCAGAAGGTGGATCATGACTGCCTTCGTCTTTATGACTTCACATGCCATCTTCGCCTAGAGTTTGAGCCTGTTAGGGCTCAACTACTGAGTCGCTCACCATGATTGACAGTGACCGAGGACCTTTCGACGCTTCGTGTTGAGGAGCTTCGCCGCGGATTAGCAGCATAGTTTGTTTCGGCTGTGCTTGCTTCCCCTTCTTCTTCGACTACACCGACAGTTTCTGCTTCGATTACAGTTCCTCCTCAAGTGTCTGTATCTGCTCCTGTTTTTGCACCAACTGGGGTTCAGTGCAATTATTGCAAGGTCTTCGGGTACGACTACGAGAGTTGTGCGGTGCGAAAAAAGCGGAACAAGGCGCGTGGGAGTGGATGATCCAAAGTGGGCAGGGAGGCCCTTCATCGACGGGAGGACAAACCAGCACGTCAGAACCTTCTCAGCGAGGTGACTCTATTTAGCAGTTCTGCCAGGCTCTACTTCTACAGCTTTATGCCACTGATGGTGATCTTCTTGAGGATCCTACTCGATATCGTCATCTTGTTGGGAGTTTGGTGTATCTGTGAGCACTCGTCCTGATATTGCTTATCATGTTCATATCTTGAGTCAGTTCATGGCTCGTCCTACCCATATTCACTACAGTCACCTTCTTCGTGTTCTTCGCTACTTGCGTGGGACTATCTCTCATCGTTTGTTTTTCCCTAGTCCCACCTCTCTACAGCTTCAGGCGTACTCCGATGCGGCCTAGGCTAGTGATCCTTTTGATCGTCATTCTCTTTCTGCTTACTGTGTTTTTCTTGGCAACTCCCAGATTGCCAAGAAAACAAAGAAGCAGACTGCAGTTTTCCAATCGAGTGCAAAGGCTGAGTTGAGAGCTATGGCAGTAGTGACAGTAGAGGTTATTTGGTTGAGGTGGTTACTTGCAGATTTTGGAGTACGTGTGATGGGACCTACGACTCTTTTTATCTAACAGTATTGGTGCTATCAGTATTGCCCGTGACCCAGCGAAGCATGAGCTCACCAAGCACATTGGTGTGGATGCTTCATACACTCACTCACAGGTGCAGGAGGGAGTACTTGCTTTACAGTTTGTGCCCTTAGAGTTACAGATTGCTGACTTCTTCACGAAGACATAGACTAGGGTACAACATTTGTATTTTCTCTCCAAACACAGTGTGTGTGATCCACCATGAGTTTAGGGGGGGTGTTAGAATATGAATCCTTTTCTATTGCCCTTTTGTATTTCCTTATCTTTATATGGCATACCCCATTGTACTCCCTATATATATTGTCTATTGGGCCTCATGAATATACACACAATATTCATAACAATAGTAATTAAGGAATCAATGGAGTAACAGTAAAGTCTACAACACCTTGCAGTAAACACACACAAGAATTACTTACAGTAAAAGTTATATTACAGTAATACTAAACATACTATGCAGTAATTTATACTCGTGTTTTATTCCGTATAACTGCTTGGGGTTTTTTTTTCTTATTTTGAACTGGCGTGGAAGTCGCGTATATTACGTGCTTGGGGTCCACATCGTCTGGGTGTTTCCCCGCAGTACAACAAATCATATTCTCTTTCCGACGGCGTGCTCAACCCTCAAAGGAACAAGAAACTCAAGGTCTCCGACGAGCTCTACCGACCTGCATTCTCGACAGGACCAGAGGCAATCTTCGTTTTCAGCACCCTCTCACCCGCACCCCACAAGGTTAGAGAACACCCCTGTTTTCTTTAGTTTCAAGTTTTCTTCTCTCGTGTAGTGGATTTTTGCTAGAGTTCAGCATAGTTAATTACCCCAAAACGATATAATCTTCGCACCCCTGGGGTGATTTTTTCCTCCAAAATTTTTGGAGCATTTTGGGATAGTTTTTTCTCTCCAGATTTCAAGTAATACAACTCCTCACATGCAGTAATTCATAGGTTACCCTTTTGTTTTTTTCACTTGTATGCCCACTTTTTGGCAGTAAATGAGGACATCCGGTGACGTACTCTCCAAGGTGAGGAAGATCACCATCGAGGACAGTCAAAAAGCAATGGAGATTTTCTTGGACCCCTCCCCTCCCAACCCAAACCTATCTCCTCGAATGCACCTATCGCAGATGCTCACGCTGGTGTTTCTCGGAAGAAACAGCAGAGCAAGAAGAGGAAGGCAGTGGTGCCCGCGATAAAGGGTGTTGTCGTCGTGTCCCCTCGCGACTAGCCCGCCCCCGAGACAGCCATGTTATGTTTGCGTACATATAATAGTAAATGCTCGAGCTTTTTACAGTAATTCAATAATATCATCGACATATCTTTTTTTACATCAACGGTAAACATGAGTTATGATTGTAGTAATTATTTAGCTATAACGACAGTAAAATGATGTTACGTCGAATGCATGCCCCAAGCGATAGGAGGATGAGACCTTGGACGACGTGCATCAGGTGTGCTCCTGCCCTCGTCGTCGCCATCATCAGCGAGCTGACGTTGGGGCAAATGAATGAGGTCACGAAGATGGGATTCAGCGGCCTGTTGAAGTTCAACATTGTGGGATTGGAGAGGAGGGATATGTTGTGCTTCCTAATGGGCAGGATTGACCCGGTCGAGATGGTCATTAGTACCGATGGCAGAAGAAGCATCCCAATCATGCCTCACTCTGTGAAGTGCGTCCTCGGGATCCCCTATGGCGGTAGTGACGTGCCGATGGTGACCTAGGTTGCAGGGACCTCTAAGTTGGCTGAGCTTAAGCGTCTAATCGAAGTACAACAGAACTCCAATATCAAGACCTCGACACTGATCGCGTGGATAAAATCCAGAGGTATAGACGCTCTAACGATGATGTGTTTCTTTATCGTCGTATTTAGCAAGCTCCTTTTCCCGACCACCAACATCAACATAACCGAGAAGGATGCTCTCCTCACGAAGGATTTGGAAAAATTCGTCGGCATCAACTGGTGCAAGGCCGTCGTTGATGACCTTAGGGAGTCCGTCAGCAAATGGAACAAGAAGAAGGACAACACCACCAAGTTCATCAGCGGATGCGCCGCCTTCGTGCTTGTAAGTCCCACAGTAAACTTATTATTTGCATTCAGTATTTGCACAATGATAAGCAGTAAAATATGTAGAGTAGGAACAAAATAATTAGTCATCTTACAACCCAGTAAAACAGCTCGCACACACCAATAATTTGGTCGCACAAAAAGCGTAGCCTACCACACGCAGTAAAAATACGATCCAAGTTTTAGTAAAACAAACACCAACAAGCAGTAAAATACATAGCATGAACACAGTAAATAGAAGCATCACATATTAGTATAACAAATCGTTCATACTGGTAAAAGTGATTTGCAAATATCAAACTTATCGCTTGTAGTAAATACATGCTCCAACATTAGAAATATGAACACTAACTAGCAGTAAATTGTGTTTTGACAGATCTACTACCTCGACAATCTGAGGTGCGCCCACAGCACCGACGCCGTCGAGACCCCACACCCCACACGCCACACACTTCACGTCCTCCCTAGTCAACAATATCATCGTGGCCGACACAGCGATGGCCCCGTACGGCGGTGACACGTTTGGCGTGCTCAGCGTGAGTGTCTTTTTATTTGCCTTGGCCATGTAGCAGTAAAACAAGATGCTCTTTACAGTAAAGTGCAACGTATACCACAGTAATCCACTCGTATCGTTTGAATGACCAGTTCAGGAGCAAGGAGGGGACCTGCTACTAGCACAACGCTGTGGCAATACCGTATATGTCGGAGTTACCCATTCATCCCACCGCGGGGCAATTCCCGAGCTTGCACGCATTGCTCGACGATGTGGTCGGATCGTTGGGCAAGGGGAAGCGTTGCGTGGTGATGGAGACGTTGGAGAAGTTCGATGACGAGGCCGGGAGGGCGATGAGGCAGGAAGAGAAGGCTATGACACAGGTTCAGAGGGTGCATCAAAAAATCGAGATGTCACAGACGAAGGTCGTCAGCGTCATCAGCAACAGCGGACCCAGGATTAAATTTAAGGTGTGACGTTGTAAACCCGGACCAAAGAGTATTACCCCAAACAAAAAAAACCATATGCTGACATGCGAACTATATTATAGGCCATTGAGAAATACTTCACTAATGAAGCTTAATTAACAACTTGCTACCAAGTTATCGAATATAATAATTTGAAATCACGCAGTATTGCAGTACAGTTCAATATAGATATCTCTAATCTGTTCAACATCTTTCTGTGATTATGTCCAATTCAATTTTAACAACCAATTCATTATTCAATATTCATATCATCTAATTTTCTACCACAACACTTACTAACTAATTTTTTTTGAAGAAAATAGTAGGAGAGGCTCTACTATATATATATATATATATATATATATATATATATATAAAAGTAAAAAGGAAAACAAGAGACAGGGGATACACATCATATTACAAAGAGGAAAGAAAAACAAAGACAAGCAAATGCTTAAACAAGCACGAGCTAACCCAGGTTATCAAGCTAGGCAGCAAAAAGAGGTTTAAAGGGAGGCCTAGCCCTCTGGATAACCAGGGCAAACTCCCGGGAGAAGATGGAACGCCAATTCTCAATGCTTGGGTCCAGAAGCTTGAGTATTCGGTTGTTTCTTAAGATCCATAGAGCCCACGAAGTGAGCACAATGATTTCCATGAAGAAACATTGGTTGATCTTGTCTTTAAGGTGCTGCAAAGCTTGGGGAGTTGAGGTGAGTGATGAACGTTGAGGGCAAACCAGGTTCCAGCATTGTTGGCCAAAGGGGCAAGACCAGATGAGGTGCTGGAGCGAATCTTCAGCTCCTAGGTCGCAAAGGACACAAGAGAAGTCATCCAGCAGACAGTTTTTGCGTCGAAGAATGTTTCTAGTATTAAGTCTATCTTTAAGTAGGAGCCAAAAGAAAACTCTGTGACGCCTTTGGCAAACACTTGCCCATAGCCAATTGAAGAAGGGAGGCACCGGAAGAGATCCCATGAGCAGCTGGTAGGCTTTAACCGAAGAATAGAGCGGAGAGTTCCAGATGTAGTGCTAAGAGTCTTCTTGGTAAGAGAGGTCCAGGTCCTGAATAAGACGTTTCACTTGATGATATTGGTTGTATGCTTGAGCAGACAGCGGAAGGTGAAAGAGCGAGGATAAATCTTCGACCTGCTTGATTGCGGAGATCGTGAGAAGGCCTGATTTGGTGAAAGATAGCAACTCGGGATGTTGTTGATAGAGCAGATTACCATTGCACAAATCTTTCCAGAAGAGAACTGAATTCCCCTTCCCTACTAAGCAGGCTACCAGGCCCTTGTACTGAAGAAGCAACTTGAGAATGTCCTTACACCAAAAGGATCCTACCCTCGCATGATCAGAAGGTTGAGAACTTTGGTAGTAAGCCTCCCAAACAAGATTGACCCAGGGTAGGTTGGCATGATTATAGAACTTGTGAAGGTTTTTTTAGGAGGAGTGCTTGGTTTTGAGATTTGAGGTTCAGGACTCCTAGTCCCCCTTGCTTTTTTGGTTTGCAAACCTCTTTCCAAGCAACCAGGGATTTAGCCCTGCCCTCGATCTTCTCCAAAGACAATTTCTGCGGATTTTGTCAATCTGATTAAGCACTCTACTTGGAAGTTTCAGCAGGCATATGTAAAAGGTTGGCAGTTGTGAGAAAACTGAGTTCACCACTGTTAGTCTGCCTCCAATGGAAAGGTAAGAAGCACAACTTGCAAGCCTTCTGTCGACCCTCTGAATGAGTGGGAAAAAGTCCAAGATTTTAGGTTAGGAGGTTCCCAAAGGGAGTCCCAGGTAGAAGAAAGGAAGGTAGCCCAGTTGGCAGCCGAAAGTACAAGAGAACTTCCATCTTGGTCGGCGGCACATTGATTGGGATCATGAGTGATTTATCAAAATTGACCTTGAGCCCAGTGGAGTCGGCAAAAGTATTTAGAATCCCCTTAAGGCAAAACAATTGCTTCACACAGGCCTGCATTATTATGAGAGTATCATCAGCATATTGAACCACCGGGAAGTCTGGACAAGCTTGAAAGTGCACCAGTGGAATCAGCAGTCCCTGATCCTTTGCCCTATTTAGAATTGTCTGAAGAAGGTCAGCTGCCAGAACAAACAGAAGTGGTTAAAGCGGGTCCCCTTGCCTAACGCCCCTTCTGCAGTAAAGAAGCTTGCTAGGTACCCCATTGAGAAGAACTAAGGAGGTTCCAGTGCTAAGAATGTTGGTGATCCAGTTCATCCATTTTGGCCCAAAGCCTTTATACTTCAGGATCGCAAGAATTGTCTTGTGCTCAATTTTGTTAAAGGCCTTTTCAAAATCTAGTTTGAGAACAATTATTTCCTTTTTTGATTGGTGGCAGATATGAAGGTACTCAAAAGCCCAAGCAAGACAGTCCTGGATTGTACGAGATTTCAAGAAGCCATATTGATTCGCGTGGACAAGGTTCAAGATGACCTGCTGGAGTCTATTGGCCAAGAGTTTTGTCCAAACCTTGAAAGAGGTATTCAGCAAGGAAATCAGCCTGAAATCATTTATCCCAATTGGGTTGTCCTTTTTTTGGGATCAAAGCGATGAGAGAAGAGTTGATGGATTGGAGACTAAGATCATTCCTGAAGGAAGCAGTGTAGAGCTCATAAAAATCCTGCTTGATGAAGTTCCAGCATTTTTTGAAGAACTGGCCATTAAAACCATTGGGCCCAGGATATTTATTCGGAGGAAGATGTTTGATGACCTCATCAATCTCCTTGAGCTCAAAGGGTTCTTCCAACCAATCCAGGTTATGGAGGGGCAAAATTAAATCTGAGAGATTGAAGTGCATAACCGGTGAAACAGAAGAGTCTAATCTCTCTTTGTAAGCTTCCCAGAGAAGAGCAACTTTATCCTGATGGTTCTTTACTTCCGTTCCCTCTGCATCCTGAAGGACAGTTATATAGTTCGTTCGGTACCTGATGGTAGCTCTAGCATGGAAGAACTTAGTGTTTTCATCCCTAAATTTTGCCCACTTGATAGCTCCTCTCTGCTTCCAGTAAGTGTGTTTCTGCTTTAATAAAAGATTGAGGTGACTCTTTAAGATTTCCCTGGCGTTCCATTCTTCCGTAGAAAGAACTCTAAATTCTTCCAAAGTGTCTAGAAACAGGATCACCTCATTGGTGTTCGGGATGACTGTACCCTGGTTGAAAGTCTGCTTAGACCAAAATCTGAGAGCACGCCAAAGGTTCTTGAATTTTAGGTTAATCTGTCGAACAGGGTCATTAACATGGGTTGCCTGGTGCCAAATGGGCTTCACAATGTTCTCGAAGTCCTTGTGCCACAACCAGTGATCTTTGAATCTAAAGATGTTGGATTTTGGAATGGAGGAGCTGATCTGGACCACACAGGGAACATGTTCAGAGACTGATCTAGCCAGGGGATAAACCAAGGTGTTCGGAAGCTCAGAGTCCAATTGTTAGAGGAAAAAATCCAGTCCAGTTTTTCCAACAAGGGATCCTCATGCATGTTACTCCAGGTAAAGGATCTACCTTTCAAAGGCAACTCCAGAAGTCCTAGAGCACCGATAGCCTCATTGAAAAGAAACATGTTGTTAATACATCCTCCCGGCTTATTTCTGTCAGAGGGCGCCCTGATGAAGTTGAAGTTCCCCACATAAAGCCAGTCCTGGCAAGGTTGAATTTGGATGGAGGAGAACCAGTCTAGAAATCTCCCTTTGTCTTCAGCTCTCGGGGGGACATAGAGGTTAGAGAGAGTCCAAGAAAGGCCAGAATGGACCGAGGTAAATTCCACCGAGATAGAGAACTCGTTGCTAGGAAGAGTGCGGCCTTTGAACATGGAGTCCGACCAAGCTACAAGGAGTCCTCTCGAGGCTCCTTCCGAGGGGAGGAATTCAAACTTGTTGAAACGTCTAGGGCAAAAATTAGTAATAAAGGACAGCTCCAGGCTTTGCTTCTTTGTCTCTTGACAACACAAAATATTACACTTGCTTTCTTCAATTTTGTTCCAAATGGCCCTCCACTTCTTGTTAGAGTTAAGACCTCTAACATTCCAAGACAAAATCTTCCATTGTCTATTCATGAATAACAAATGTCACAAGCACAGGCCAGCATATCTTAGATACACTGGAGAGGGGCAGAGGTTCCCCAAACAGATAGAAAAAGTACCCAAAGCTAGAACAAGCAACCCAAGCTGAAGGCCTAGTGGCAAAAGAGACTAGGGAAGAGAGACAAAGAAAGCACTTGCTGCAGACAACAGACGAACCCAAAAGCTTCTGCAGCTAACACGGCCCCAGCCTTTAGATCTTATTATTCTTTCCATTCTCTGATTTCTTCCCTTCATTCTTCTTGTCCTTGGAAGGGGTTTTTGCTAGCTTGTCTCCAGTGACATCCTCAGGAGGCACCTTGCAGTAGTCTAAGCAAAGATTCTTGATAATTTTGGAGGAGAGAAGTGGTGGTGCAGCCTCACAGGGAAAACAGAGCTTGTTGAAACAAGTCTTACGCATGAATCCACCCTTTTGAGACTTCAGCCTTGTGCTTCTTCAAACTTCAGTTTCCACCAGTGGTACTGCCCTTTTAGAAAGCTTTCTTTTGAGGTGCAGGTCGGAGGTGGAGCCAAAGGAGACCTCCAATATCTTTTTCGCTGGGGGGGGGGGGGGTTGAGGGAGCAGGGCAGGAAATGACTTCCTCTGGCAGATCTTCTTCCTCTGAGAGGGACTTGCCTTTGTCTGAGGGAACTAACGGAAGCTGAGAGGGGACTGGAGGCATTCTTTTCGCCTCCTCTGGTGCGGGCTGAGAGACAACTGAAGTAGTTGAGCAGTTATCAGGAATGACCAGAGATACTTTCTTGCCTTGATGCTCCTCCGATTGCGAGATAACTGCCCACATACCTGAAGAGAGGATTTCCTTAGCCACTGGGAATCTTTTAAGGGACAGAAGCAAAGTAGAGAAGAAATTGACCCAATTGTCTGGGATCTCCACTACTGACTGGGCTGGAGCAGCAGCCTAGGGGTCACAAGAATTGGCCCAAGCCTGATGTTCAGCTTCAGGACAAGGTCTAGTTGGGAAGTTTGAAGTGTTGCCTCGGCGGGCTGCGAGGAACTCCAAAGGGGATACTAGGGCCATCCCTAGCTGCATCTCCAGATTGACTTGCCCCTGGTTTGGCACTAGCAAATTCTCTGCCTCTTGCTGGCCATTTTGCACCCCTTCACCAGGGGGGCAGGCAAATTAAGATCTAGGATCTGAACAGGGGGGAGGACTGGTTGGGGGAAGAGCTCCTGCTCAATGCAGTTGGCTGACAGGGACGAAGAGGCAACACTTACTGACTGATTATTGAACGAATGAACCATCAAGGCATCAACCACTCAACCATAGTACCACACCAAGCACCAGCACTTAGTCACTTACTGTGTAATTTTGACATTTCGCTAGCGCAAGGAGAAGGCGAGCAGCCAACAACCGAGCGGTGAGCAGGCAGGACTGCAGGGAGCAGGCCACAGGACCAACCGCAGTAGGCAGCAACGTAGGCCCAGCAGATCACTCGCCCGGCGCCTGTGAGTGGGAGGTGGGAGCAGCGTCGCTTGTCGTCTCGCCGCCTCACGGCCTCGCCTCGTCTGGCGCGACACCTTGAGGCTGGAGCAGTGTCGCCCGGTGCCGATGCCCGTCGCCGCCCACTAAATCTGTGCCCCACCGTGCTCGTTGCCTCTCACCCTTTGTGCTCATGGCTGCCACCGGGGACGCTCAATAACCTCGATTTGGAGCTGGTCTTTGCCTCTTTGGCAATCGGTAGTGGGGGTGGCGTGACTGCGTGAAGTGTGAGGGAGACTGAGTAAGGGTGACTACTGACTAGGGCACTCACTTGGGCTGGTTCAATCCTTGGTGGCTTAGCCGTTGGTGGAATGGTGGCTGATGCCTGGCCTGGGTCACTGGGTGGGCCGCCAGCATGCGCATGGCCGACCCACCAATGCGCATCTTGACTTTGCCCTTCTTGAACGCCCGGCGAAGCCCCGAATCACGAAGCATTGAACGTCGCTATTTCTTCAGTTCTTCTCCGACGCCAGTGCTAGGAGGGAGAAAAGATCGGGGGTAGGGGGTTTCCCGGATGGGAGGAAGCTCTGGCGACTGCCAGACCTTACCAAAATGGCAAGTCCACCCCTAGTCATCAAGAAGGCGCTTTCGGTCTGACAGATCGTCCGGAATGGCGTCCGCAGAGGTGGGCGAAAAATTGAAAAGCAACAAGGAGGTGCAGGCGACGGAGAGTAGGACCCCAATGCCAACATCTGCAGAATCTCCGGAACCCGTTGTCGCGCCTATACCCCAGACGCCGATTGAGCTCGCCACCCGGCTACGGCGTTGGCGTATAAGCTTGCCCGGTGCATCCGGAGGTCCTCTATCGCCCCAAAGATTGTCGTTGTTCCATCCGACTCAATAAGAGGGGGAGGGCGACGGATCTCAAGGTATGCACCGCATCACAGTAAAATATTTTAATATGTGCAGTAAATATACACATTATACATAGTAAAAGCAAACAGGGAAAACTGATAAAGAAAACACAACAGGGCGATTAAGGTGTATGCATTAATTATTTTTTCCCAACACAGTAAAAAGTAAAGCAACACACAATAATTTACTTATGTAGTGTAATGTTCTCGTGCAAGACACGTGCTGGGCGACGACCTTAAGTATAGCATCAACAACATAATATTCTCGATCGAAGCCGACACGATCCCGGTGATAGATCCCGCTGCATTCGCTACACATGCCCCAATCAAGCTGGTGGTTGCGGCGGGCCGCGGGTTACTATCCACCATTCCGGAGCAAATCGAGGTACTGAACATGGTAAAATGTGTATGTATTGTTATGTAAGGTTGATTGTTCTTTTCAATAATTCATATGTGATCATTTTTTTATCGCAAAGGACAATAATCAAGGCCCCCATCGATGTTCCGTTAGAGCCCCCGACAATAAAGGAGCATACGGAGGTAAGGACGCGGTAAAACATGAGTGGGAAAGAAGTAATCTTACTTACTTTTTACAGTAACTCGATTCATTTTTGTATTGTAGGGGACTGAAATGGTCACCTCAGAGGGACCTCCGACAGTAAAGGAGGTCGGAGAGGCTCCTACTGCCATGAGAAAAGTCAAGGAGGCACATGTGGCTAGCGTCAACGCACCAAAGGTACATACCGAGGCCACTAACAGTATTATGTGACGACACATACAATAATTTGGCTGGGCACATGACAGTAAAATATTGTTCTTCTTTTTTTACCACGGGAACCAGTGAAAGAGGGAGCAACAGACTCACCCGAGGCGCCTCTCCCATCAAAGGAGGCAGTGAAGGCGCCTACTGATACGCGTGAAGACCCGTCGAGTAGACCCAACGTGGCAAAGGTACAAAGTTCATAGCAGTAACTCATTACGATATGTTTCAGTAAAGAAAAATATGATACGACAGTAAAACAAAAGACACGAGTTCTTTTTTCTCTAGGATGTCGCCTCTAAATAAAACTCGAGGAGAAGACCACTGCTGGGAAGAGCGTTCCTTCCTCAGTCCAGAAGGGCACCGGCGACGCCGACGTGTTTGGGAAGAGTCTAACAAAAGCTCCCGGCAAGCTGGTGTCACCATTCAAGCCGCACATAAGGCATCCGGAAGTTCCTGTCGACACGGCCATGGAGGTGAGCGAGCTGGTATGCAACGACAAGAGCCTCAAAAGGTATGTTAATATCTCCACACTTTTACCAATACATAAACATTGGTTTACTGTTATATAAATAGAGTTTACTATTTTGCACCGTTTTTGTTGCGCCCATTTTTTACCCGACATACACTCGTGTTTTACTGCTAACACGGATGAAATTTTACTGCAACCTCTATGTGCTCTAGTCCAGGGATGGAATTACAGCGGCCACTGAAAAAGACATGTCAGAGTCATTCAAGGACAAGCAGATCACTCAGTTCATCGAGTGCTTGCGCCAAGATGACGATGACCTGAGGCCAGAAAGCAATGGGTACAGGACGTTCCTCCCCATCGAACTGTCAGTAAGTTGCTTTTTTGCAAAAGTTTTTTTACAGCAAATGTTACTTGTATAGCAGTAAAATCTATCATCACCCTCGGTAAATGTTAAACTACCGTGTCTTGCCCGTTGACAAAAACTGCTAAACGTAGAGAAGTACGTCAAAAACAAGCGGTGCAATAGTGAACCGGGTGTGAGCATGTTGAAGGAGCATATGGCGGGGGTGGACATCACGCGCGTAAAGTTGGTAAGTAATTTTTTCTATCCGACCGCGCATCCAGTAAATATTGATCATGATCCAGTAATTACATGTTTCATTACAGTAAATCTCATACACCTTGTAGCCCTTTTTTACCGGACAAGTATTTTTTTGGGGTTTTTTATTTCCTTGCAGCTCTTCCTCCCAGTTCTACACAATCATCACTGGTTCGTCTACTGCTTCAACGTTATGCAGAAGCTCATTGAAGTGATGGACTCCAACAATTACAAGTAGAAGGGCACAAAAGTGTATGACCACCATGATCCAATGAGGAAAAGGATCATCACTCGTCTATGCGCAGCCCTGCAGTCTGCAACCAATGGGAAATTCCCTGTCGTCGCGAACTAGATGGTGCACACCATGCCGACGCCGAGGCATGTCCTAGAGAACGACTACGTGTTCTTCGTAATGAAGTTCTTGGAGTTTTGGGATGGCGAAAGTGCGACGATGGCCACATGGATAGAGCCGGTAAGATTTAATCACCTCCCACAACTTGTAGTAATCAAATGTGTAGCGTCTACCACGCGGCCTTTTATCATGTGTATGCAGGAGAATAGGAACGAGTACATGGCCTAGATGATGTTCTATCTATTGTTCCACAGGGTCAACAGCTTGAAGCCTGTCCCTGATGCACTAGAGAAGTATAGGCCGTGCAGCAAACCGAAGTACTTTTCTTTTTTGTACACCAATCTATTTCCAGTAAATTTTTTTTTGTAAATGGTAGAAAAGAGTTTGTTTTTTATAGTAAAACTTATGTTTTTTTTCCCGAATGATCTTTTTGTGTGGCGAACAGTAAAGACACGTTTTTTTGTGTATACCAGTAATATCATGTTCAAACAGTCGTAAATGTACCACCATTGTAGTAACTAACAAAAAAGCAAAAAAAAAATGTGAGCGAATTTACAATAGAAACACAACGTGCCTCTCAAAGTAATTTTAGGTGTCATTTATAGAAAAATGATCACCGAATCTATGTTGTCATTCACTGAATCAGTAACGTGACGTGCTTCTTTCGCAGTAAAACCAGCATTCCGAATATTACGTCCCCATATTTATCGCCAAAATGTCAGTAAAACATTTTTTAACGACACAGGTGACGCGCGATCATTTTATTGTCAAATTTTCACCGCCATGTGCGTTGGGAGGTTTTTACCGTCGATTTAGAATGGCACCGAGTCATTTTATTGCCATTTTGTGGCGCGCGAGGGGGAGCATCATGTGACATGCTCGCGTTTGTTTTACTATCGACCTCGAGCGAGAGCGTGGGCCAACGAGCTTTTTTACCACCGTTTTGATGTGCTCGCGATGGTTTTACTGTCGATCTTGAGTGGGAGGCGTGGGTGCTGGCGTGCCACGCATAGCACGAGGGGATCGTGGGCTAGCGTTGTCAGCGCCTGACATGACACCGACGTCGGCGCCGTTCGCATGCGGGATAGCTATTGACGTCTTAGCGTTGAATAGCGCTATCGTGTGTGTGTGTGTGTGTGTGTGTGTGTGTGTGTGTGTGTGTGTGTGTGTCTTTATATATAGATAGATAGATAGAAAAATGGTATGGTACTTCTGGGAGTACGTACTCCCACAGCTCATATACCACTTAAATCGTATGATGATATCCCTTTATCTATTTGAGTATACCCCCAATAATGATTATAAGATACTCCAAAGTGAGTTTCATGAAATTTTTTTGTTAAAGTCCACTTTTTATAGCAAAAATTGTATATATACTTCTTTTACATATGAAAAAGGGTATATAACTAAAATGAAAGGGCTCTAATGAAAAAAATTCAATGAAAGTCGCATTAGAGTATCTTATATATGGACGCCCATTTCGTACTCCTCGGAGTATATACTCCCACTTCTAATATACCACTTAAAGGAACATATTGTACTTCTTGATCACTTTCAGTGTACTTAAATACCAATTATAAGATACTCTAATGTGACTTGATTGAAAAATTTTCATTGGAGCCCTTTATGTTTGCTATATACCCTTTTTCATATATAAAAGAAGTATATGTATGTATATGTGATTTTTGGCCGTATTGGCACATTTTCGCCCCATATTTTCTAGAATAATCGCGCCCAAAATTTATTTGCAAATATATTACCAACAAGACAACCACTTGTCTTGAGAGCGTCTCCGCCTTCACGTTGCCCAATGTTGCTCGGCCACAGCGCGACAACCGTTGCCGCATGGCCGCCGTGTGGGAACGCCTGCCACGCTACTCGTTGTTGGCCAAAATTAGGGTTTAAGCCGATTAGGGTTTCACGCAGTATCCACTACCCAGGATTGATGATTTGTTTGACCAGTTGAAGGGAGCCGAAGTGTTCTCCAAGATAGATTTAAGGTCAGGTTATCATCAGCTGAAGATTCGTTAGGAATATATCCCTAAGACAGCTTTCTCAACTCATTATGGACTGTATGAGTTCACAGTCATGTCTTTTGGATTGACCAACACCCCTGCTTACTTTATGAACTTGATGAATAAAGTATTCATGGCGTATTTGGATAAATTCGTCATTGTCTTTATTGACGATATTCTAGTATACTCCAAGGGTGAGGAAGAACATGAAGAGCACCTTTGCTTGATCTTGAATAAGCTTAGAGATCATCAACTCTATGCCAAATTCAACAAGCGTGAGTTTTTGATGAAGGAAATTATCTTCTTAGGACATGTCATGTCTGTAGAAAGAGTCGCCGTCAACCCTAGCAAAGTCAAGGATGTGCTCAACTGGGAGTCACCCAAGATAGTACCTCAGATCAGAAGTTTCCTTGGTATGGCAAGATACTACTGCCGGATTATAGAAGGATTATCCAGAATAGCAAGACCTCTCACTCAGTTGCTGAAGAAGGAAAAGAAATTTGCTTGGACGTCAGAATATGAGCAGTGTTTTCAAGAATTGAAGAAGCATTTGACCACCGCTCTAGTATTAATTCTACCTGTTGTTCGAAAAGATTTTGAGATTTTCTGTGATGCATCACGACAAGGTCTCGGTTGTGTCTTGATGCAAGACGGGAAGGTAGTAGCATATGCTTCACGTCAGTTGAGGCATCATAAAGCAAATTACCCCACTCATAACTTAGAATTGGCAGCCGTAGTGCATGCCTTGAAAATATGGCTTCATTACCTCATTGGTAATCGCTATAAAGTTTACACTGACCATAAGAGCTTGAAGTATATTTTCACTCAAGCTGATCTTAATATGAGGCAAAGAAGATGGTTGGAGTTGATCAAAGATTACAACATGGGAATCTATTATCATCCAGGCAAAACTAATGTCGTAGCGGATGCCTTAAGTAGAAAGGTCTACTGTAATACTCTGATGATCAAGAAAATTCAGCCTGCACTGCACGAAGAATTTCAGATGCTCAAGCTTGAATTGGTTGAAGAAGGTTACTTAGCTGCTTTAGAAGTTCAACCCACTCTACAAAATCAAATCAAGAAAGCTCAGACTGAAGATGCAGATATCAAAGAAATAAAGAGCAACATAAAGAAAGGTAAATCTCTAAGATTTTCAGAAGATGAGCAAGGCATCATTTGGTTTGATAAATGTATTTGTGTACCGGACCAGAAAGCATTTAAGTAGTTGATACTCAACGAAGCGCATGAAACCTTATATTCCATTCAACCCAGAAGCACCAAGATGTACCAGGATCTCAAGGAGTTCTATTGGTGGCCTAGCTTGAAGCGTGAGATTCCTGAGTATATAGCGCAATGTGATGTTTGCCAGCGAGGTAAAGCCGAGCATCAGAGATCAGCTGGACTCTTGCAACCTTTGAACGTACCTGAATGGAAATAGGAAGAAATTGGCATGGACTTTACCACTAGTCTACCGAGAACAAGAGCTAGATATGATTCTATCTGGGTAATTGTAGACCGCCTAACAAAAGTTGCACACTTCATTCCAGTCAAGACTACCTACTCAGGAGTCAGACTTGCAGAATTGTATATAGAAAAGACAGTGTGTCTGCATGGTGTACCAAAGAAGATCGTGTCGGATCGAGGATCCCAGATCACCTCAAGATTCTGGCAGAAGCTGCATAACGTTTTGGGCACGAACCTGAATTTCAATATAGCTTACCATCCATAGACAAACGGCCAAACAGAAAGAGTAAATCAAATCCTGGACAATAGGCTCCTCACGCAATTGAGTTGATTGTGTAATGCTTCGACAATTTTATATGTGTTCTGGAATTGTATTGAAAATTTAGGATTTAGATCGCGAAAATTTGGATTTTACATTTCGGAAATTAGGGTTTCACGATTTCATGTGACTTGGAATGTATGGAAAAAAAGCTGCATACCAAAATATACCATAACAACTGAAAAACGCGTACAAATATAGCAAAATAAAATATGAATACAAATATACCAAAATATAATCGCATAACCTGGGACACAATACGGCGCACTCGTCTAAGCCACTACCCTCTGCTCCTTGCGGCTGCGGCTGCCTCTGCGTGTGCTTGGATGTTTTGCGTCGGGCGTGTCCCGTGGGATATTTGAACCGGTCCGGAGAGTGTGTGTTGGCTCGGAGGGGGTATGGAGACCGATGAGTGGGCGGAGGCGAACCAGTCGGCTGAGTCTGGCCCAGCAGAGTCTAGTAAGTGTACATGTCGTCCTGATAAGGCATGCCGACCTTGGGGACAGCTCCGAAGAATTCATGAGCGACGAACTCCATAAATTCACTCCCAGGGTATGATGCCTGCAACTCTGGTTGTGTGGATGAGCTCTAGCTTGTAACATCCCAATTTTCAGGGCTTTTTGAAAATTTTCAAAATAAAGTTAACCATTTGATTTTATTGATTTGCTAAAGCTTAACTTGATATTTTAGAAATTAAAAACAATTTAATTTGAATAAATACAACTTCAACTAATTCAAAATTTGGTTTAATTGGGTTTTACGTATTTAAAGTCAAAAAGATTATTTTAAGTAATTTCTTCGATTTTCTAGAATTTAAAAAGGGGTTTTCCTTTTTGCCCCGAAATTAAATATAATTTATTTGGAAAATTAAAAGCCAAGGTTAAGTTTTAAATAATTTTATTAAGTTCAAATCGATTCAAGGAATTTCTGTGTATTTTTCTAGAATTTTTGGACTTTATTTACTAATTTCTAAAAAGCCTTTTCGATTTCTTGTATTTCTTTTAATCAAAAACCTATTTTAAATCCCCTTCTCTCTCTGGGCCGAATCTCCCCAGCTCATTCCTATTTTCCCCTCGCTCGGCCCAATTCCCCGGCCCACTCGCATGCGGTAAGCCGCTCCCGCGCCTCTCTCCCTCGCTCTCGCCGACTGGCGGGCCTCGCTTGTCAGCCTCCTCTGCTCACCTTCGTCCTCCTCCCATTGCTCGCCCATGCTGCTAGCGCTCATGCACGTCACCACCACGATGAAAGTCTTCGTCCCCGGCGCAAATCCTGCCCCTTTTTCCCTCTCCGACACGCACATTAAAAACCCTTGACTCTGTCGCGCCAGTACCCCTCCTTTTCTCCGCCTCACGTGCCCTCATCACGCCATAACGCACGAACGTCCAGAGCTCGCCCATGTCGTGCCCATGCCGCTCTCCCTCCTAGGCCTTCCCTGTTCCCTATAAAGGCAAGCACCATGGAGCCCGTGACCTCCTCTTCTTTTCCCCTACTCTCCCTCTCTATCTCGCCCACCTCCCCCCCGGTGCTTCAAGGTTTGCCGCCACCGGTTGGAGCTTGTGCCTCAGCCTCTAGTGCTATCGTTGAAGCCCCTCCGCTGTCGTGGTCGCCTCCGTTGGCTTCGCAAGAGCGTGTTCATCCTCATGCTCACCTCCACGTCACCAGAGACCCGCCAGAGCCTCAATGCCGCTCATCGACTCGTCGCCGGCCGCTCCGTCGAGTCCCGTCATTGAGACTGTGCGCACCTGCCCTGTCCTCACCACCCAGAGCTCCTTGAAGAAATCCCCTCGCTTAATTTCAGTTTTGTTTCACAGGAGCTGCCGCATTTCCTCTTCTCCTTCAGTCCTGGCTGACCCCTTCATCATCGTCCTTCTTCACCTCCGACCACGAGCTTCCCCACCGCCGTTCGCCGTCCACCGACATCCTCTGACCTCTCTCTCGGTCTTGGTGAGCCCCTGTGCCCTGTTCTCCCTCATGCTCCTTCCAACCACGTCGTGTAGTCGAACCTCCCTCTGACCACGTCGTGTAGTCGAACTTCCCACCGATCACGTCGTGTAGTCGAACCTCCTTCCGACCATGTGAAGTCAGATGAGTAGTACACGAAACCAAAACTTCCGAGAGCCCGTTCTCCTTCGTTCGAGCTCCGATTCGAGTGATTCAAATATCTAAATTCATCTAAATTCTGTACTTTTCATTTGGTTCTAGTTTGGTAATTTTTGGATTTTTTTTATAATTGTTTGATTTATTTGGCTCTTTTCGCACGTATAGATTCCCACGTTTCCGAAGAATTCTCGGACCCGACGATTGAAGCATCTCAACACTTCAACGAAGGCAAGTCATAAACCTTTGATCATATTGAACCCATTTTATAAAATTATATTGTTTTATATCTACATGCATTTCTAAGTTTATAATAAATGCTTTCGGGAATAGTTAATTACCTAATTGTCAGCATGCCTCATTGTATAATTGTAAATGACATGTACCCTTGGACACCATAGGATGGTTAATTTTAGTTGGACATTATTTTAGTACCAACATGGGTATCATATTTATGCTTAGCCATGCTTTAGTTATGCGATGGTCTCTCGATCACATGATTCAATAATGATAAATTTGACTTCATGAAATATGGAATTGTGGCACGGCCACTATTGTTAAAATTTGTTGTGCCATGGCAAGGGTTGTCATTTGGTCGGGTTAAATCAAAAATGGTTTCATACTCAGATGAATGATCGTGTAGTAAAGAGGGAGAATTTTGGGATGTGGTTGCCTCGCTTGAGCAGTCACTAAGGACTTAACTTTGTGCGCCATTGATCTGGGCCATACCGTACAACCACAAGTCTATTTATGGGGTGGACCTCGCCAACTAATTAGTAATGTTTTGAGTCGGTTCTATTTGGGTTGATGAGCGGTGCAAGAGGGGGCCAGATCGAGGCGAATCCTTAACGAGCAGAACCGAGTCAAAACAAAGCTTTATAAAAGCCTTGTGATAATCATTTAGTCGCACACCTTCGGAAGTGTGTCAGACGGACAGTATAAACTGATTATCTCTTGTGGGTCAAGCTGTACAACCTCTGTAGAGTGTAAAACTATTCGAATAGCTGTGTCCCTAGATATGGACAATGCCTGGTGATTTCACACGAGTGGTAGATTTTCATAAAATGTTGGAATGGTTTGGTTGGGAAGCGATCTGGATATTGGTTGATGGTTGGGAAGTGAACTAGGTGTTCACTAGCCATTGCAAAGAACGTGTTTACTTATGTATTTAATCTTTTAAACTATGCTTTTACATCTATTTACTGTATTTACCGTCAATATTGCTTTTTGTAAAATAGCCATAAAGCTATCCTTGTCAAGCCTTGCATGAATACTATTCGCATACATTTCCCTACTACTTGTTGGGTACTTTAAGTACTCATGGTTTTGCGCCATTTGTTGATCATTCACCGAAGAATAACCAGAGAGCACCGAGTTCTATGGGGAAGAATACTTTGAAGACTATGCGAACTAGATCGCGTTCTCTACTCGATTGCCTGTGGGCATGTTGGATGGCTACCACTTGATGTTTTGGTTCTGCTGCAAGTTATCTTTTATCGTTAAAGCCCTGCGTGGCAAAGCTTTGTAAGACTTGACCATGAGGTCCTTTTGCTACTAAGTAATATTAATTTGCTTGCTTCATCGTTATTTTGTTGTATAGATATGATTTCATCGATGTTACAACTGTGTGAGCTAGCTACTGATCATGAGACTAGTTTAGAATACACAGAGGGCTCGAGTCCAGCGACTCGGGGTTGCCAACATGGCCTTGGAGGTACGGGGTGCCAGCCAACTCAGAGGAGCTCTGGCCTTAAACGTACGGTGGGACAGCAAACCTAAAGGAGCTCTGCCCTGCGTACGCTCCAAACCCTGACTGCCATGCTCCATACCCTGATGGCGTGAACTACTCCCTGGTCAAAGCTGGGAGGCCCGTCCCCTCCTCATCGGTGGATGTGGAATGGCCGTCACCCCCACGGTCAACTGAAGGCTGCAAGACGGGATGATGTTAGTAGAAATAAACACTCTAGACATAAACTGAGAATCTCATACCTCCCGGATGTGTAGCATAGATGACTGAGGGGGGAGCGCTAGTCTGTGCACCGAACACGGACGGTAGAAGTGATTCATCCTGATGGACCTACGGCAGGAGAATGACATGATGTTAGCGGAACGTAAGGCATAACCAAAAAAATAAAACGTAGATTTGTATATAACTTACCTCCCCGCCGATCTGGCCTATGGATGACCAATGGGGGAACACTACGACACCGGCAGGACTCGCTAGGTCGTGGTGACCTAGCAGGTGAGCACGATCCCCCACTTGGTGCCCGATGCACAGGACATCGTCCATCGAACGACCGCAGCTCAAGTTCTTTATTCCCATCTTCATCTCCGCGTAGATGCACTTCATAGTTTCCATCAACCCCGCTGGTGTTGTGTCTGGGTTGCAGATGGTGGCCTCCGATGCACTAAAGATACGCTACGCCCGCTCCAACCCGCTCCAACTGTAGTGACATACATAATATATTCATTAACGAATACTACAAATATCATCAATGAAACGACCAGATGTTGTAAGTGTTTTACGGTGCCATCACGCTGCGAAGCGCTGTGATGATCATACGCGTGATGGAGGCTCTACTGGTGCGTCTCCGCTATCACCTGCTCTAGGCACTTCGGTGGAGGAATGGTGAGTCTTCCGTGCGTCCGTGGCACGTACCACTCCATGTACGCACCGTACGTCTCAACGTCGTACGGACGCTGCTCACGCGATACCTCCAAGTGCACCCTCTCCGTCCATGTCTTAGTCCACTCATGATGGACTGGTTGCCAGTCCTGAATATGCCCACCCTGCCTCGATTGCCTGTATTTCCGGAAGGATTGATGTTACAAAAGAAAACACAAGAACTGTAAACATTACTCGGATGAAGTTTGACTCATAGGTGTACGGCTCGTGGCAAGCTTGCCGTCCGGGGGGCACGATCTGGTGCACACCAAACTATCGCATTACGTGCTGCGGTGCGTAAGGCTCCACCATATGTGCGAACACCGGTGTGATCGTCATCCACACTGCATCCGGATGCATTGCACGAAAAAGTCCGTCTTGAGCTCATGCGCATGAACTGTGGATACCATGGATTCCATATGATGTCGCTCTCGTGCAACGACTCGAACTCATTATGGAACAACAAGTAGCACTGTGCCGGTCTGTCCTTGGCCCAGCGTAGATGGCCAGCAGTCCACCATAAGCCCATGGTGGGCCCATCTATCACGTCGATCAGGGGGCGTACGGGTGCACCGCTCTCTCGATGGACGGTCTCCCAACAGGGAAGTGCTCCCAACTCCACAGCTGTAGGAGTACATAGCAGATGACCAGGCTGGGGGTACCACCGGTGCCGCGCGGTGAAGCGTCATGCAACCCCCGATATGTGGTGCAAAGGGTGACTAATCCCTAGCTATACTAAGGCATCAGCCCAGCCTCTGCGTCAACCAACGACTCGGTGACGCGGACGAAGCTGGGGTAGCAAAAATCACCCTGTGTGGTTGGAAATAGGACCCAACCAAAGAGTTGAATGAAGTAAGCAACGAGGTGCGTCCTAACGACCTCGTCAGGTGCACCCTGCGGGCAATGACTGAACTGCATCAGCCAAGTCCAGGGGACACCACGTACATGCTCTAGAAGAGGTTGGCCGAACCGCTGCTCCAGCCTGGCCTTCCAGTGTGCACCCGGAGGGCTCGGAACAAGTGGCTCACACCGGATCAGGGGACTAGTCAAGAGTGAGACATCCTGCAGGGTGACCGTCATCTCACCCTACCAAAAGTGGAAGGTGTGCATCTCCGGCCTCCACCTGTCGACAAGCACCGACAGTAGGTTGGCGTCTAGGGTGAACTAGTGTCCGATGGACACCAGCCTTGCAAGGGGCAACAAGCCCGTGTCCCAGAGGATCGGGACGTAGCGATCGTCTAGCTCCCAGTAATCCCTCCCTACCCGGAGCAGCAGGGGCGGAGGTGTTGGAAATATGCCCTAGAGGCAATCATAGATACGATTATATTTCATTATGTTCATGACATTAGATAATATGTTATCTTGTTCCCAGAATAATATCGATAATATTTATTATGAAGTATGTGACTTGATTGTGAAACTCTATATTTATGCGATGATTATTCTTAAACGTTCCTTGGTCGGGAACATATGAGGACACATATGAATAGACTAGCATATGTATTGGTTGATGACTATGTTTCACGAGTCATAGATATGGAGATATCAAACCAATAATATGGACACATGTTAGAGAACATGGTGTTGGAAAAGACCCACCTTGAGACACTATTGCGATTGTTATGATTTCGTGTGTCATCAGTTGGTCTCAAGCAATGATGATGTATAATCCTTAGACCTAAGATCAGCATCGTTTCCTACATGTGTAATAGCACTCTTAGGGGTTGCCAAACGCTACACCGTAACTGGGTAGTTATAAAGGTAGCTTTCGGGTATGCTATGAAACATGGGGAGGAATGTGACTGGTCGGACATGAGATTTGCCCCTCCTAACATAACAGGAGAGATGTCCCTGTGCCCCTCGTTGTGGTTGAATAAAGAAAGCGCATGGCCATGCCACTAGTGGTCGAAGTATCGACCACATGAAGTTATTCGACACTTGATCGAGAAAGTATTGAACAGTCCATGGATGACTTAATCTCACCTGGAGTTCAACCAGATGTCGTGAGGCAAAGGGATAATACACAAACAGGTTGTACGGTTGATATCTGTTCTCCACTCCTGGAAGACCTCCTGGGTGGTCCTGGAGGACCTCCTAGAAGACCTCCTGGGTGGTCCTGGAGGATGTCCTAGAAGACCTCCTGGGTGGTCCTAGAAGACCTACTAGAAGACCTCCCGGGTGGGCCTGGAAGACCTCCTGGGTGGTCCTGGAGGACGTCCTAGAAGACCTCCCGGGTGGTCCTAGAAGATCTCCTGGGTGGTCGTGGAAGACCTCTGGGTGGTCGTGGGAGATCTCCTGGGTGGTCGTGGAAGACCTCCTAGGGTGGTCGTGGAGAGAACATTATTACCAACTGGTCATAAGGAGTTACAGGCTATTCGTAAGTGATAAAGACCTGGTCATAGATCATACTGTATTAAGGTTCGTCCGATATATTCTGTGTGTGTTCGGGAATCGTTATGTGCTGCTAGGTACCGCTAAAGACTCGTGGTCGAAAAGGGTTTTCGGATCACAACCGATCACGCATGAACCTATAGGGTCACATACTTAAAGGGCTGGGATTTGATTTGGATGGTGATTCGAATTCTGGTAGGCTACGAGTTGGATGCCTATATATTGCGGGGCGGTGGCATGGGGTGAAGTGAAGAGCGAAGCTTTTGAAGATCATCTCGAAACCCTAATAGCCACACCTTCTTCAACCACGCTGCCAGTGCTAGCACTCTAGCGCGTGGTGTACATGCCCCGTACGTGTGGATACCTTGGAGGTGTTGTTGCGAAGCATCAACACTAGGACGATCCGCAACTCGTGACGACCTCTTGGAGGAGAAGACGCGCGGCAAGAACGACCACGACTGCATCAAATCGCTACATTGACTCTACTTCCGCTACGAGTCGGCACGTCTAGTGGTAATCTCGTGATCTATTACTAGCGGAGGTTCCTTGGTAACGCGGTAAAATTTTTGTTTTGTACTTTCGTAGCCTTCCCACGATCCCTATAGGAGGGCCATTGGCGTCACCGGCGATCCACAGCTTGCACCGGTGATCCTCATCGTACAAGTGTTCTAGAAGCTCCGATAGAGACATGGCTTGCAACACATGGAATAGACGGATTATTAGTGAGGAGATTGATAATGACCATAAAATATTGTAAATTAAAACTTACGACCAAACTAACACTACAAATGAATGTACACTAATTTAGTAGTACAAAACTAAATACAGATATTTAAACTTGACTAAATTAATTATGGCAAACTGTGTACTGACAATTAAAAAAGCATGTGTGTGTTGATCTCTGTTCTTTCCCTTTTCTTAAAAAAAATAATTGCACATGTGTGTGTTCATTGCATTGTGCGTGCATGCTTGAATACCTAGCAACTACTTGCTTGCATGGCTAGCAGTTCATGCATGAATAATTAGTTGCATGCAATAATAATGCTTTCCATGAAAATTACCCTTTAAAACTAATTAATTACGACTAATTATTTCGTAACTAATTAACTTCACCTCAATAATTATGCATGTTAATCCCTTTTATTTCCCTTTGCTAATAATAATAATAATTACATATGTGCGTGTTCATTGCATGTTGCATGCATACTTGAGTACCTAGCATACATGGGACTCCTAAAGTCAAAATGATTTTCCTACGAAAATCTCATAATGCTAATTACATGGGACTAACAACATCAAACTAAGTAAATGCCTACAAAATTATAACTACTTAAGTACGCATTCACTTCAAAATTCCTACAAAAAAATTTCAGAACACCTATAATAGGTGCGCCTAGAAAAATTGACGGAGATACAAATTACCTGCAAATGATGGTGGTTAATAACGCTGAAATGTCCCCAAAAATATAATCGACAGAGCAAGAGAGTGAGTGACTACGAAATGAAATCGCGCTAGCTCGCTCGCTCTCTAATTTATAGCCGCTACGGGACAGAATCCTTCTCTCGCGTGCGCTAATTAAGTTTGCCATGCATGCACATGTAGGAGACAAGGATTTGACAGGGGAGACAACGATTAGATGGAAGTGATGGGACGACATGACATCGTTTTTTGGTGGAAAAGGGGGAGAGGAGGACTGGCAGGGGGGGGGCACGCGTGCAGGAGGGGGAGGGGACGGCGCGTGGCGGGCGGGGAGGCATTCCCTTCATCCGGTGCATTGCGTGCAGGCACATGCGACATGGTCACACTCTTCAAATCACTAAAGTGGTTAGGTAGTTGATACGCTATTGCTTGCAAATCAATTATCTTCTGGACTTTAATTGTTGTAACATCCCAAAATTTGCTTTCTTTAATATTTAATTTCAAATTAATTATTTAAAATTTGTCTGGATTTTATTTGGATCTTATCTGCATTTTATGTGTAATACTGGAAGGAAATCTCAAATTCCAAAACTCTATTTTCAATCTATATTCCAAATTCAAATTCCTTATTCCGGAAATTCAAATCTCCAGAAAAATATTCGTTCCAATCTCTTGGTCCAATTTATTTATTTGTGCCCTTCTCTCTTTTTCTATAAAAAAAAACCAACTTCCCAATCGGGTCACCCATCAATTCTCTACTCCCGTGAGAAACTCACTTAACGTGTAGAGCCATGCATGCACTGCCAACGTGGGCTTTCGTTTCCATTTGTCTATATTCCCCCTTCTATTCTTATATCCTTTAAATACTTCTCTCTCCTAACTCATCTTCTTCCTCCTGTGAAGTTTTCTTCTCTATTGGCTTTCTTCTCAAACTGAGCTGCCTTCCATTGCTGGCCGCGCCTTCCCACCACCTCGCCATCGATCAGCCGGACACCACCGCCCTCACCGCCAGCCCGGCCACCCGCGACGCCTCTTCTTCCCTCCCCTTGTGCATGCGCAGACTGCCAAGCTTCATCCACACCATTAATGGTCGGCCACCTTCTCTTCTCTCATTTCTTCCCATTCAAAGCTTTAAATTCGATTTTGTTTGAAAGGAAATGGCTGCATTAACCTCTCCCACGATGCCATGCCTTCATTGTGCAGCCCATCAGTGCACCCGCGGAGTTTCATCCATTTCCAAACCGAATCGTCGCCGGTGCTTCTTTGTCTACCGGATGATTCGGCTCCCGGTTGAAGCTATATATTGGCATGCTATCTCTTCATCGATCCTTTGCACTCTCTCCAAGTTTTAGAATCATAGCAGTCATCTAAATTCTGATCTTCCATCGACAGTAGCTTTGTCCATTCCGCATAATCTTCATTTCGGTGAGCTATTCTTCGAATCATTGCCACCACTTCCGCCGCCGACCCTCGCCATCTTCTTCGACGCCATGAACCGATCTTGTTTGGTTGTTTCTTTGTTTGTTTGCCTTCATTAATTGTAGCATAGCTTTTATGCTTTCGCTCAGTATTGAAGAAAGAAGGTGAACAGTGCTGCTACTAGTTATTTTGGCTTAGTGCTTTGTACATGAGTCTTATTTTTTAGAATTTATTTTCTAGAATTTCGTTCGTTCTCATACGAACTCCAAATCCAACGATTCTTTCTCCTAAATTCATATAAATTCATTCTCTACTTCTAGTATTTATTTTGTAATTTTTGGATTTTATTTTGTTTTCTGTTGTTTATTTGGTCCGTTGTGCGCGTGTAGATTCCGACGTCGCCGACACAAGTTTGGATCAATAGGAAGCACTTACCTCCAACGTCACCGAAGGCAAGTCTCCTTTGACCACTTTGAACCTATGATTTGTAAATGATATTTTTAGTTTGAAAAGTTATGCATTGCTATTTAAATGATAAGTTAAACTGTAGAGTGTTAGTTAAAAACCTAAAGTTGCTATTATCATCCTTGATATTTGATATCCTGCACCTTTGTAACCCTAGCGTAGAAAAGTCTGCATTATTGAATACAATTTTGCAGAATAGTTTGATACGGTAAAATTGCGCAGACGTGCCGTATATTCATGTTTAACCTTTGGGGGAGAAAAACCTTTAATATTTGTATGCTTTAAATTTTGGAAAATATTTGACATTAGGTAATGTCAATATTTGGAAATAAAATAAAAGTGGTGGAAAATATTTTAGACTAGGGTGAGTGGCATGAGTCTGGTTTGTCTCACCCTGGTTGATTAAGGACCGACTCTTGTGTTTATTTAAACAAAGTAATACCGTACAACCACATGTCCCAAATGGGAAGGACCTGGCTGAATAATTTACTTTGTTCTAGCTTTACGCCCGCAGGCTGTAGATGGTAGGTGTTATCTGGTTAGTGCAGACGATGGTAAATGACGTCCATGTCTATCGGGGCTTGTGCCGGGAGTTGGTAATAGATGTCCAAGTCCGGGCAGGTTATCCCCCACAATGGTAAGCTCCAGGTCGATGGTAAATGATGTCCATGACTTGGGATAAAGCTCATCGGGCGGGCTAAAGTTAGGATAAAGTATTGTAAAAGCCTTGTGATAATCGTTTAGTCGCACACCTTCGGAAGTGTGTTAAACGGACATTATAAACTGATTATCTCGTGTGGGTCAAGCTGTACAAACTCTGCAGAGTGTTAAAAACTATTCGAATAGCCGTGCCCACGGTCAAGGGCGGGCAAGGTGCGTATACACATGGTAGATTTCAGTTTTGGTTTTAAAAGAAATATTTTGGGAATCTGGGAGTAGTTGGAACTCTTGGATTGTGGTTTTGGCAGTTAGAGCCGGTTGAGCAGCTAGAGCTCAATTCTTGAAAACTTGGCGGATAGAGCTTCTTTACTAATGTATGGTAGTTGGTACTTGCATTAGAGTTTGATTTAAATTACTTTAACTATTTAATCATCTTTTGTCAAATGAGCTTTATAAAAGATGTTTAAACTTAAAATACTGCTTTGTGCAAATGAACCATATATGCCCAATTGTTAAAGCTATGCATATGCATTATTTCCCAAGACTCGCGGAGTACTTTATGTACTCACATGCTACACTCAACAAATCTCAGAAGTCTACGAAGATGCCGAGAACGACTACGACTACTTCGCCTGCGGCTTTGACGAAGGCTTCCCGGAGTACTAGGTTGTGTTTCCCCAGTTGAATACTAGTGGGCGATTCAATGGGTCAACCACGGAGTTTATTTTTATTTCCGCTGCTGTGAGACTTAAGGTCTTTGGACCTCTTTTGTAATAAGTAGCCATAAGGTCGGTACTCAATTATTTATTAATGTTATTTCGTGATTCAAACTGGTTATCAATAATGTTTCCACTGTGTGTACTAGCTACTGATCTGGGACTGGTGCAGAAATACACAGAGGATTCAAATTCAGAAATCCGGTCCCGACAATTGTCTTCAATTATCTTCTGGACTTTAATTATCTTCTGGATTTCTTTATTTGCTTCACTAGTGCGCAGGTCATGTGCATGGATTCTCATGGCTTGCCACTTTATTTTCTGATATTTTCATCAAGGGGTTGATTTCCTCCACCTAATGACGGGAAACAATTATCATCAAATATGCTATCAGCGAAGCGGGCTGCATGCAAATCTCCAGTCATGGAGTCCAAATACCTAATTATGGATGCTGTCTCATAACCAACATATATCCTAGACTTTCAGAGAGGGCCCATTGTAGTTCGCTGTGGTGGTGGTATAGGTATATAAACCTTACAACCAAATCTTCAAAGATGAAAAATTTTCGGTGTTGACTCTTGCGCTAGTTGCATAGGTGGATGGATGTTATATACCAGCGGTCTAAAATTGATGAGAGTTGCTGCGTGCAGGACTGCGTGTCCCTAATATGCAGTTGGTAAATTACAATTCTTCAAAGGTGGTTGGGCAATAAATCCAATACTTTTAATTAATGCCTCTGCTAGTCCATTCTGTGTGTGGACATGCGATACGGAATGCTCAACTTTAATTCCCATTGCCATACAATAATTATCAAATGCCTTTGAAGTAAATTCTCCAGTGTTATCCATTCTGGTGGACTTCACATGATGATTAGGGAAATCATTCTTAATTTTAATTATCTGCGAGATTAGCTCTGCAAAAGCGTAGTTTCTCATAGACAATAAACATATGTGTGACCATTTCGAGGAAGCATCGATGAGCACAATAAAATACCTAAATGGCCCTAACATAGGCTGTATAGGACCGCAAATATCTCTCTGGATACGGTCCAGGAATATAGGGACTTCATCATTCGCTTTCAACGCAGAAGGTCTAGTAATTAATTTCCCGGTGGCATATGCGGGGCACACAAAATCTTCCTGATTCGGAAAATTCATTACATTGACATTATGTCCCTGTGAATTGTTAATTATATTTCTCATCATCTTAAGACCTAAGTGGCAAAATCTATCATGCCGGAGATAGAAAAGTTTAGAACTTCTAAATATGGTTTTCAAGGCAGTATAGGCTGCAGGTGCCTTAATATTAGTGTAATATAGCCCAGTTTCAAATTAAGGAAGTCACTCTAATACCATTTTTATATTTTCTTTACACTTTGTAATGAGTATGTATTCCTTACCATACTCTTCTTCAGTCTCTACGTGGAAACCGTTAGCGCGAATATCATTGAGAGTTCTAGTCGATTCTGGGTACAACAAGATTTTTTTAATGATCAAAGTTGTGCCCACTGGGAGTATAATTGTGGCTATTCCTGAGCCTATTATATAAGTATCGCTACCTGCGATTGTTGTAAGACTACCAGTATTCTTGCTCATCGACTGAAAGAATTTCATCTCTCTCAAGATGGTACTCATTGTGTCGCTACCTGCTAAGCACACTTCCTCCATAGGGCGCCACACGCGCTCTAATATAAGGTACTTTATTATTATGCAGCAGGACGCAAGCAACACATAAATAAAATACTTCAAATATTAGAACATAACTTGCTATTATAAATATAGAAAAGTAAGCCTTGCAGGACTCGTCATGAGAATTTAATGTGTTTCTCTCCTAGAGCTTACAACCATTATTCAAAAAAAAATTTAATTCAATGTTCTATCACAATCACAAACTGCGAGTGACTGTAAAAAGATTTAAGTGCAATGCATGCACTATATCAAATCAGCGAAGTATGTAGAAGCTTCTGCCTGAATCTGCTCCATGGCGATCTTCTCCTCTTGGGCAACTACGACTGCGACCGCTGCGATGTCCGAATGAGGGGTGATGGGGGCTGCTACTGGGCTATCCACATCCATAAGTGCAACTAATGGATGTGGATCCTCTGTACCTGCAATGGTGAGGTGTGCCTCATACTATCCTTTGATCTTCTTCTTTAGACTGGAAAGTATCAATAACATGTGACCCAAGACCTTACCCTTCTTACCCCTCTCCTTTGTGAGAGGCTTCCTCCCCTTGTAGCTGCTAGCATTGGCTTCATGGCCAATATTGCTACTAGGCGGCTGTGAGATGTAGTTCTTCTTTAGAACATCATCTTGAGCTTCTGCAACTTACATAATGTCAATCAAGTCAGTATACTTCTTGTAGCTGTCTTGACGATAGTTGCGTGCGGATTGCACCGTATTTGGGTGAAAGGTAGAGAGAGTCTTCTCAATCTTCTGCTCATCCGTGGTTAACTTACCACATAATTGAAGACTGGTACAAATTCTGTAAAAATTCTAGCAATGTTGGGTCAGTTCTTCGAATTCCTAGTTCGTGATGCCAGTCATCTTCATATTCATGCAAAGAGTTCATAAAATTACTGCTGGTAATTTCCATAAAATGGTTGCAAAATTCTCATAATGCTCTTCAAACTCTCGGTTCATGATCCTGTATTTTTCTATGCATTTCTCATGATTTACTGCTATTTTCAGTGATTAAAAGCAATATAAACAATCACAGATAATCAAAAACAGCAAATACAACACATAAATTGCATAGAAATAATAGTAACAAAGTTAAGTATGCTTCAAATGCTCAAAAGGAATCAAAATTTGAATTCTCAAGGCCCTTTTCTGCTGGAATATGAATTTTCGGCGAATTCTGCAATTTCTAGGGTCTAAAATGCTAATTTTTTATTCTGAGAAAAAATTTCGCACAATTTTCAGAATTCCCGAGGGCCTTCTTGCAAAAATTGGGATTTCCTTTTTCATTGTCGAATCGGTTCTCTCACAACCATAACGCCGTCTGATCCTCGACCCAGCACGCAGGTTCATAACGGGGTGAAGTACGGAAACCCTACCCCTGTTCACCCGTGGTGGCGGCTCCAAGGGCGCCCAAGGCAGCTAGTGCGTGTAGTTGGCGAGCGGGCACGAGGCGTGGCCGACGGGTGCAAGCGGCGGCGGAAGCAGCGGCGCATCGCGGTAACCGGGCGAGGCGCGGAGGTTGTGCGGGTAGACATGAACATGGTCTGTCGCCGGGTCGGGAAGGCCACCGCGGGCGGCGCTCCAGCAGCGCGCCGTCGGCGGCAGCGACGCGAGGAGTGTGGTGGCGATCTGTGGCGGCTATGCTGGCGCGCGCGGCGGCGGGAAGGCGCGATGCAATGGCGCCGCCTTGCTTGTTGGCGCCACGGCGACGCACGCACGCGGTCAACGCGCACGACAACCGGGCGATTCAATGGCGCGCGGCCGGTTTCGCATTGGTTGCCAACGACGCCACGATGCAATGGCCACGTTCGCGACAAGACGCGGAGGTGCGAGACGGCTCTGGCGGCGATGAAGGCGTCTGCGGCTGCGGGCTTGGAACCTGGCTGTGTGGTGCGGCCATGCGGAGGCCGACGAGGCAAGCGGCCGTGCAAGGTCGACGGCGGCTCAGCGCTTTTGTCGGCGGCGCCAAACATCTCTCCTTTTTTTCTCTTTGCTTTGGGGGGTAGCGAGCGGCGGGCGGCGCGTGTCTTGGCGGCGTGTCGACGGCCAGACTACGAGGAGGCGACGCGGCGGCGCGGCCAAGCCGGCGCGCATCTGCGGGACGACACAAACGGGTGGCCATGGTAGAGCGCCGGGCATCGCAGCTTCGGGCCGGTAGCGTCAAAGGCGGCTTCAGGCCAGTGGCGTCAGAGGCGTCTTTGGGCCAGTGGCATCACATGCGTCTTGCGTCGTCGGCGGTATGGCGATGGCGGCTCCAGCCGGCGATTCACCGTGCACTAGTTTTTCTTACTGTTCACCCGAAAATAATGTTCATCCAGATTACTGTTCATGCAATCCACCGATCGGCTTGGCTGGCGACTTCAAGTCGGCTCGCGGTAGATTATAACGGATTTGCAATCTACAGTGTATTCATCATGTACTCTTTCATACAATCCACCGATCAACATTGTGCCGATGACTTCAAGTCAGTTGGCGGTAGATTAGAGCGGATTTGCACTATAGGATAAAACAATCTAGAAAGCAATAATTGTGGAATTGAAAGCGATTTAGAAAAAGTGATTCGATCTACGAGCGTTGTTCTTCGACGGTTAGCTTTCGATCCGAGGAGAGTCGATTGTGCCAATAACGTGTTGAGGAACCGTCGCTGACGAGTCCAGTCCGAGCGATCACCTCGTAGACAAACTCATAATCATAAGAACAATGCAAGAACACAAGAACATAATAGTAGATTGAACACAGAGATATGAGGGAACTTTTGGCTTCTCTTTATTGCTCTTTTGTAAAACTATAGTACAATGGTTGGGGTGCCCCCCTCCTTTATATAGGCTACTGGATGGATGAGGAGCCCATCGTGGGTCAGGATTGCCGGTCTGGGCCCGGTTTCTTAACAGAGGGGATGAGGTTGGTTCGGTAACCTCCTCACTACATGGGTGAGATTACCTCCATAGTATTTTTCTTTTCTTTTCTTTTCTTTCTTTTTTCTTTTTTTCTTTCTTTTTTTCTTTCTTCTTTTTTCCTCCATTCTTTTCTTTTCTTCCATTCTTCCTTACTGCTTTCTTGGGCCGGTCATATGGAATCACTCATTGGGTGGGCCCACTGTAATAGGGTATTCAAAGAGAGAAGGGGAAGTTGTTGTGGCTCCTCTGTCTCAGAAGCCGGAGTAGAGGAGCACGGTAAGGCTGTCGAGAAGGGGCTCGCTGTCAGTGGAGAATCATCATCGACAACCGAAGAGGTCAAAAATGGGTTGGGGGTACCAAGGCGAGCACGTGGGTGGTGATGTCGTGGACAAGCACCCACCAAGGCGGGCCGACGGTGGCGCCCTGCGGTCGGAGCAGGGCATGGGATGGGGCGGCGGAGCCGAGGAGGGAGAGGGAGGAAAGTAGGGGGAGCACGAGCATCGGGGAGGTGTTTGGGACTCACCGAAGTGGGTGGCGGCGGCAGGAGCCCAAGGTGGCGCGAGTGACTCCCCGTGGGGGGCTGCGTTGTGGGGAGGGAGAGGGGGAGTGGGTGGGGGGAAGGAAGAGGGGGTTGAGGCGAAGCTCTAGTAAAAAGGGACTGAAGAATGGCTCACCAGAGAGAAGATGGCGGCGGTAGAGGCAGATTCGGCCACGCGTGGGGAAGACGCCGATGACACGGTGCTCCGATGGCGGAAGTAGTAAATTGGTTGAAGGGAAACGTTTGTGGCGTCGTGGAACACCATGTGACGCAGAAGAGGCGGCGAGAGTTTGACCAGGGAAGCAGGAATGACATGTGGGGACGACAACCACGAACGGGGCATTGCCCGATGAGAGGAACAAGAAGTCGCCCAAGAGGGAGGTGAGCAAGGCGGCGGCATCTGATGGCAAGGCGCGGCGTTGAGAGGCGGCGGGAGGCAAGACAAAGAAGAGTGCGTGAGAGGGAGGTGAGTGCACACGAGGCTGTCCCTGTACTGCGTGGTTCAACCGAATTCGTCAAACGAGTTGGTTCAACATATCTGTGGAATATTCCCTTAACTGAATCAACTTTGTTCCATTTGTCCAACCAAACACATGAACAATATCATATTCCGAACATCTCATACAAATATCATATCATATAACCATCCAAACACATCCTAAGAGGACGTGATTGCTACCCAACAGCTACTATGCCTATACGGGATAAACTTGCACGATTTCATATTGACCGATGCAACTAAAATCTCTGACAAGTGACAAACACAAGGAAAATTCAACTCATTAATCACACTCTAGAAAAGCATGTCAAATTACATAACGACATCACCCTATTAAAATAAGAAGAGCAACTGATTTGACCGAAATGGAACAATGGCAAGGGCCATCAGATCACTACTGTGGAAATTGCACAGCAAAATTACTAAAAAAAAGAATGATCAGAAATCAACAGAAACCTCACTAAACAAGCGGCTATCAACTTTGCTGAAGCTCTCTATAAGCAAGTAACTATGCAACCTAGCTAGCTACCTTTGCTAAACATCAGGGACGCTGTCTCGTGCCCTCATGGTGCTTGGGCAGTCTCGTCCTTCGGCTTGTCCTCCGGTGGCGTCCTTGTCCCCGGGTAGGAGTTCCGGATTTCAACAATCCTCCTGATCACCTCGTCCATTTTAGGCCGCTGCTCGGGGGGAATGGCGACACATGCCATTGCAACCTGGAGCATCTGAACCATCTCGTCCTCAATGTTGGGATGCCTTAACAAGTCCACATCGAAAACCTCTGCGGTCCATTCTTCTCGAACCACAGACTGCACCCATCTTGGCAGGTGCTCGACGGAATCCTCACGCCCGGGAGACCTGAGAGGGGCTTTTCCGGTTAGCATTTCAAGGAGCAGAACACCGAAACTGTAGACATCAGACTTCTGAGTTGGCTTCTTAGTCTCGAGGACTTCTGGTGCACGATATCCGACAAGCCGTGCAGGAGCGGGTGGAACGGTCATGAGCTGTGCCAGGCCAAACTCAGAGACACAACCGTCGAGGTTCTGTGACAGAAGTATGTTCGATGATTTGAGGTTGCCATGGATGAACTTCCCGCCTCCCTCAGCATGAAGATGAGCAATTCCACGTGCTACACCAAGGGATATCTTTACTCTGGTCTCCCAGTCCAATGGGGCTCTTCCAGCAGCTTTATTCCCTGAAAGTATTTATAATCAACCGAAACCATGTCATTTCATTTCAACAGTCAACAGGCACCACAGACACTCTCATCAACCACAGTTGATGCTTCTGAAATAAGCTAGTGCGGTTAAAGTAGACTGTTATACTTCAGTACGATGCTTACAGTGAAGACTAATTATATATGCATTTTCTAACCTATGATTTAGAAAAAAGAGGATAACTAGGAGAAATAGAGACAAGTGTCTTTAATTCCTTCTTTCTGGCATGATTTAAAAATGCATTAGTAAATCAGAGAAGAAAAGCAGTAGCTCTCCATAAAACTTTACAGATGGAAAAAGAGCAATAATTTGACATGGATATGCACACAGAAATGGAAAATGCTGCCTCGCAGACGTAGGAACTCCAGCACAGAAGGAAACACTAGAATATCAGACTACAATGAGTTTTGTGTCAATCAACAAAGGTAGAAGTTGACATCAGGTTATACCACTTACGCCTATTTCTCCTGATGACAAGGTTCAAAAGCACAAATCACATGAAAGTGTATTTATGTTATCTTACTCAAGAAAAATTCTGATTGCGGAAGTTCGGCAAATGGTAAATGCTGTTACAGGGTTAATTGCAAATGGTTCATAGATAAAAATTGAAGGAGTCATCCCAGAGTGACCACAGAATTTTAATTTAACTTTTAAAAAATCACATAGGTAACATGAGGATTGACCACAATAATTAGTGTTGTGCCACTCCCACTGTTAGCAATCTGATTTGTTACGTAACTGTCAAATTGAATCTATAGTTTGGATATCTTGATTTCCAGCTAAATGTTGAATATACTTGTAAGTTGTAAACTGGAACTAGTGCCTACTAGTTCAGTCTGAAACTCTGAATTATCCATTTTCCTAGCTTACTGAATTAGACATTGAATAGGCTAGAAGTTCAGACTTTATAAAATAAGTACTTATGGGTCAATAATTCAAATATATAAGAGGTAAAACAAAGAACATACCGTGCAAAACTGCAGCAAGGCTACCAGATGGGACATAGTCATACACCAGCAGCTTCTCATCCTTGGAGTAATAGTAAGCACGCAATGGAACAACATTTTGGTGCTGACCAACCCTCCCAATTATCTCCATCTGCTGTTCGAAATCCTTCTTCCCCACCACCACCTCTTTCAATCTCTTGACCACAACTGTGGTGCCATCCTCAAGAACAGCTTTGTAGGTAGTTCCATAACTTCCTTTTCCAAAGACTTCAGCTGAAGCTCTCAGCAAATCCTCCAAGTCAAAATTATACGAGCAGCCCTCGAAGAAAACCAATTTATTCCTCTCTGCTTCCTGAACACCACTGCTGTAGTCTTCCTTTGGGTTTTCCACCCTGCCACCTGCAATAGCTTTTCCTTTGGACGATGAAGCTGTGGTAGGTTCTCTGTGTTTTTTTCTCTTGAAAATACATAGCAAGAGTACGATAATCAAGATAAGCAACAATACCCCTCCTCCAGCAGCAATTGCAATTATAACACCAGTGCTGATCCTTTTCCAGAAGCTCTTCTTGGTCTCGCTGGGCGTTGATGTCGGAGAAGGAGAAGGTGTGGTTCCAGGACATGGTTCCAAAGGAAATCCACATAGAAAAGCATTCCCCAAGAAGGAACTGGCTGGGAATTTTTGCAGGGAAGGCGGTATTGGCCCACTGAGGTTATTGTAGCTCAAATTCAAATGCCTCAATTTGGGGAGTTGGAGGTCAGGGATGGATCCAGAAAGAGAGTTGTTCTGGAGAAGCAGTGCAGTAAGTTGAGTAAGATTTTGCACTCTTAATGGGATTTCTCCATCGAAAGTATTGTAGGACAGATCTAGGAATGTTAAACTGGAAGAAAGGGAAGTTGGTATGATTCCAGACAGATTGTTATGCTGAAGATAGAGTGAATGGAGAGAAGGAATAGATCCTACATCAGGAGGGAGGTCAACAGTAAGGCGATTGGACCTAAGGCTCAATACCTCCAGGGCATCAAGCTTGCCAAGCGTATCCGAGGGTATTGGGCCAAAGAGTCCTACTGCAGGTAGGCGTAGTGTGTGCACACGGCTCTTGTCCGGTGTGCATGTCACCCCCACCCAAGAAGTGCAGAGAGGGGCCTCAGAGCTCCAGTTGAGCTTCCTGCCATGGGGCAGTGATGCAGCAAATGCAAGAAGAGCCTGCTCGTCAGAGTTCAGATCAGCACTTCTGACACGAGGAACGAATGCAAAGAGAAGAGAAGCAGCCACAAAAGCTACAAGTGGAAGATGCTGCATGGTTGAGACTTGCTGGAAGCGAATCATATCCAACACTATAATCCAAGCTTTCCCATCAGCTCTTCACTCCTCTAGCATAAGGAGAAAAAAAAAACAAAAGTAAGTGAAAGTGAAGAATAACATTGAGGCCATATTACTTTGTACAGGTAAAAGGAAGGAATTCAGGATAGGAAACATGAAGCATAAAACTTTGCCCTAAGATAAAATTTCAGCACTAACTGCCTAATCAAAAAATATATGCTCAGAAAAAGATGAGAGGAGTCTCACTATCTTGACGATGTTACAAAAGACAACCGCGAGTTGAATGAGTGAGATGCTTTCTTCTATTAACAGTCTACCAGTAGCACCTCCATATTCATAGTTTTCAAATCAAGGTCCCATCCTAGATCATTTCAAAGACAGACTCCTAGGCCAGCTAACAAATAGTAAATATTTTATTACAAATACAACTCTTATGAGCTAACAGGGGTTTGACGCATCAAAATTACATTAAGGTACTGTATTAGGTCTAATAAACAACAAATAGTCAAATAGTGTACCCTTGTACGATACGGCAATTTCCTCGAGAGTTTCAGGACAGTATTTAAGAGCTCTCCAACTTGTACCTAGCTAAGTTTTCACTCCGCATAACCGGGAATAATTCACTTTGCAGTGCAAGTGCAACTGGAGCTCTGGAGCTCTCATGATCAGCACAAAAGGCTGGCGCGGTATCATTCTTGTATATAAAAAAAGAGAGAGAGAGAAGTGCTTCCACAGCGAGGCATTCTATGCAGGGCACCTCATATTTTTCAACTGCTACATAGTAAGCTCCCCTCTCAAAGGAAACACACATGGCTCCTTTTGTCTCTTCCTCTAGTCCCAAGTCCCAACCTTAAGACACACCATCAAGCTGATCTGCTCTAGTTTATCTTAAATCTTTTTGAACGGGGGCAGTTGGGACCATTCGCATATGACAAAAGGAAACCGCCCATCTCACATCACAAAGTAGCCATCACTCATCAGCCTCCTTTTTTATAAAGCACGCACCCCATTATCTTAACAAATACCCCAGCTACTGTGCGTAAGCACTGGACTTGGACTAACAAACCATCGTAAAGAAAACAGTGGACAGATAATACCAAGAACTGTTTCAACAAGACTCCCAAAGGGAAAATTGCTAGATTCCCTTGAACGGAGGCGATCTCCTTAATGTACCAGCGCATAACACCACATTATAGCCCACCAAACCTTACATCTATACCTGATATGGTTGTGTTCTAAAGAACCAAATTCTTACCAAAAGCAATAGCATCGTACTAAAGGCCAGGACATATAAAGCGAAAGCTCTCTGATGCAATGCAAGAAACCAAAGGGAAAGGGCAGAAAAGACGGGAGCTTTGGACTTTTGGAGGAAAGGTGGGGGCTGGGATAAATTCATGCGGGTGTTCGTGGGCCGCATGGGCTAGGGCACGGCCTACACAAATCCATTCCACGCCATACAACAGATTGTGAACTGAGTAAAGTGAAGATATCACTACCTGAAACTCTGTAAAACAAAATTACTGCAACAGTAGAAAGCTTTGACATAACAAAAGGAATTATTAACACATATAGAAAAGGCAAGTAATAAGAATTAATCACTAAACTCTAGAGAGTACTCCCGACCAAGTGGTTCTTTAATTAGTACTACTTCCTACCAAACTCTTCGGACATTAAAGGAAGGCCAATTTTTTAGAAACACTTTATCTCTTTATTTCAGAAAAAAAAATTTGAGCAGAAACCAACGAAACAGTTTACCAAAGCCCAATCTGTAGCAAACGAAACGAGCGTAGCAAACTACATTGCACTAATCTATAGCAACCCATATACCCACCCCTCCCTCAATTCCGATCCTAAACCAGGGGGGCAAATCAAGCCAAAGTTCCAATGTCGCCACCAAATTTGAACCCCCAAGGCTCCCCCTTGTTGCATCCAAGAAAGCAACTGAAGAAAGGCAAGGCGCCTCAAGAACAGAGAAGGGTCCCAACCTTTGGCAAGCAGAAATCGAGAAACGGCCGCCTCCCTCCCGTACCGTCCGCCTCAAGATACAACCTCCCGCCGGAATCACGCGAGGAGCGCGCCGATCGAGAACCGGGACCAGGAGTCAGCCCTCGGAAGCAGCCCGATCTGCCTCGGAAGCGGCTGGCATTGCGGCGTGGCACCGCGGACAGCTCCGGCCGGGGCCCGCGCTGGCCGCAGTTCCCTTCCTCCTCGCGGGCGACTGGCGATCTCACTTGCGAGTCTGCGACTGAGCTGTCTTCTCGTGCGTCTCTGAGCGGAGTGTCGGGGTGCGTGGTGTGAACTGTGGGTGCGGGACTGCGGGGGTGCGCTCGTCACTGTGTAAATTTGGTGTGTATTTAAGAGGAGGTGGTATTTGGTGCGACCCAGCCGCGTAGGGCAGCGCAGTTCTTTCGTGGCTAAAACGGAAGAAAACAAATGATAATAATAAAATAATACAAACAAGGTACTAACTATTATTCTTAATTGAAGAAAGCTATATTATCAATTACCTCGAAAATGATGGTACACTAGAACATCATCTAATTGGAGAATATATTATCAACTCTTCTTTAAGAGAAGTGTGTGTTTGAGGGGGGGTTGTTTCTAGAGATTCGTGAGTGTGATGGATTTGCCCTTGTAAGTGACCTACCTACGTCAATAAGAGCTACAGAGGATGAACATCTATTGTGAGATGAGAAAAAAGTTCATCTTCTGTGAAAAGGTTTTTATCGGTTACTTGGTTAATTTCTTGGTCTTATTTTTATGCATGTTATATACCAGTAGATTTGAATTAATATTTGTGCATTTGAGCATATGAAGTTCACCCAGCCCTCAATTTTAGAACTTCAGTAGGCAGGCGATGGCGGGTGGAAGGGAGCAATAAAGTCAAGGTGCAGGTAGTAAGTAGATGCTAAATATGAGGTCAGTGGGATTGGATTTTTTTTATTTGGCCCTCCGCTGCCACCTTAATTGCAAAAATAACTCTCTTGTTCTGAAATTTGCAAATCTAGCCTCCTCCTTAGTGTGGAAGTATCTTAGGTTGACACGTGGTACATCATACGGTCGGGGGACACGAAAAGCAAGAGGTCAGCGCGGAACCAAGAGGCGTGGCGCGGAAGGTGGCGAGTTCGGCCACCTTCGCGCTTGCCGGGCGCATGGGTCGCCACTTCACGCTACCGACCGCATGAGGTTGCTTGCGGTGGCGGTCGGCCATTTCATGTGTCCCCTGACTGCATGATGTGCCACGTGTCAGCCTGAGGTGCTTTCGCGTTCAGGAGGGAACTAGATTTGCAAATTTTAAAATAAGATGGCTATTTTTGCAATTAAGGTGACAGCCGGAGACCAAATTTAAAAAAAATCGCGGGATTGTGGGTGTACGGGTGCGTTGGGTGTACTTAGTTTTATTTTGGGTGCGTTGGAACACCGATTTTTTTTCTTTATTCTTGCTAGGATTAAACTGTTTCATGCAGAAGTTTTATGAAACATGCCACTAAAGGTGTATAGAATTCTTATATAATTAAATGACGGGATTTCTTTGCTAAACTAGCTCAATATGTATGACATCGGGCCGGTTTATCATCCTGAAAATTTATTGTTTAAGTTTGAAAGGATTGTCTCCACGAAATTTGGATGAAGTGACGAACAATTTGGAACCAACCAAACTACACTATTGTAGTTATGGGCGCATCAATATTGTGCTGATGGTAACATTTTCTGCTACACTACTACTAGTAAAGAGTACTCCGTCTAGAGTTTACTTCAATTGGAGCACGCAGGCTAATTATGCCCTGGCTTCTGCACACGGTGTAGACAGTAGTACTCCGGTTCGAAGAGGGAACACAACAGTAAAGAGAGGCCCGCCGTATCAATTGCACACTGCACGGCTATATATCTGTGGCTTTGCGATTAGAACCCACTTTATGAAGATCTAATCCTTTTATAAAGCTGCTCAGGCCGGATAAACACGAGTAGTGTGGCCTTATGGCCTACGGGAGCTGAGAAATCATGTTTGTTCTACCACAACATTCCAGGAAAAAGTATACGATTTCCGTTCAATTCTACGCTATAGTTCAGAGAGCACTAAGCTAGTGATTTTTTAGCCAATATGCAAGCATTTGGCTTCTTTTTTACGCGTATAGAGTTGCCGAAACGGAAGAGCCGGACAAGGCCTACTTGGTCTGCACTCTACACTACCCTCGTCCCCGTTGCAAAATGCATCATCATCCTCCGCAATTAGCAGCCGGGCACATGTCGAGGGTGGCTGGTTTCTTCTTCTCGGCTCATGAATGCCCGCAATTACAGTTGACTGATAGTTACACGTTTAATCAGTCGCTTCTGTTCTTGAAGGCCTGCACCTATGCTGTGCCAGCTACAATTCAAGCCACTAGTACACCATTCATAAATACAAACTAGGCTTGATCAAGTTCAGTTCCTACTGATGGAGCTGTACAGAAACGCACCCGGCCGGTAGACAGTTGCGTGTATAATGCTACGCCGTTCTCGGGTGGTTGCCGCGTCGATCGCGTTGATTCTGATTCCTCATGAGGCGAGGACAATGTTTTCGTGCTCACCAGTTGCAGATCTGTGCTAAAAGATTCCATGCCTTCTGGTGCTGGATTGGCAGGAAGTATGAAATGGTGAGTTTTTTCCTCTTCGCGTTTTGAACATGTTTGTTGAGATCCGGATCTCCTGCTGTAATACAGAGGATCACTATATGAACAGTGATCTTCGAGTGATTGGACACTACTTGACAGTAGTACTATAGAAGCAGTGAAACATTTACTGTAGAACAAATCACACGTAGCAATTGATTTGGCCTTTGCTTTTTCGATCAGACCGGTGGAATCGTTTCTAATGTGTATTTTGTTGGGTGTTGTAGCATGTAGTGCTGATTTTGATTGATCGATCTTATGGCTACGGGTAGTACTGCTTTGGTGGTTGGTGAATCCGTGTGAGCGACGCAACAAAATATTTATGGCTAACGTCTCAGATCAACAACAAAAACGGCTAGTGATAGACTGACAGAGTATTTATGGACCAGTAAACTGTAACAAGATGGAAGTGAAATTGCTTCTTTGTACAGGTGTGACAATTTGGAACCAAAGGCGCCCAAACCGCAGCTAGTTTAGCTACTGCTATGTTTTGCGTCTAGCTTCTATCGATTAACTTGAGCATTTTGTCTAAGAATCTGTTGGTGTTATTCAGATAATGCTACATCATATTTTGGAACGTAATAAGACAACGAAAAGGCCATGCTCTAAGCCTTTTAAACATAACAATTAACAAGACAATGAAAAGGTTGCATCTCGTGGTCCATAGATTGGTGGTTATAGCCAGCCTACAAGTAAATCCTATACCCTTTCCCCCCTTCTACATGGCTACATCTAATCATCTACAATATTGGTCAGTTGCAACCTGCAAACATCGATTTGACAATAGGATGTACGGATTCGAAAAGTAATCATCATATTGTCGGAAAAGGCCTTCTCGAGAGCATCAGCACAAAAAATATTAGGAAAATCCTTGATGTTACGGCAGTGCTTGACGATGCAATTGAACTTGACAACTGGAGTACTTCAAGTTTTTTAGTACGGATATAAGTAAAATTGCACTGTTTCACGGTTTAACCATTTTCACACACAACTTCATACTTTTGATTCTTGGAGCTGAAATTTCTTGGTCCACCACCTGGTGGCAAAGAATGAAATTTATGCGTTCATCTAACTTTGCCGCTTTTGACTTTTCAAGACTGGCTTAAATAATCATTTGGCCAGCGCAGTCGTATACCTAACATCTGATTCCAGAGGCTCGAAACTGACAACACGTTGGAGAAGAGAAGGTCTATACAAAAAAGTAAGAAGCAACATAAGCATGTGAATATCTTAAGTTTTTAACAGAGTTAATAGCAAAGGACAGGCAAGTAGACTCCAAGGAGAAGAACGTCCATGGAAAAAATTTCTTTGGGCAAACAAAAGAACTGTAAATTTAGGGAACTGTTCTGACTCAAAAGTTATTGTACACATAGAATAGAATGAGGGCATCATAGAATGGTCAACACAATATTTTAACAGCGACTGGTAATTCTATATGGTTAACCAGCTGCTTAGATGCCCCTGTCCTGCACTCCTGCCGATGGGACCACTAGTTGACCTAAACTAACTGGATCTGGACTCCTGAGCAACTCTAAAAGAATTGCAGTAGACGAGCATATGCCAGTACGCTTTTCAAACTTAAAACATGTGAGTGCAACACGACTGCATTGCTTTAGATTAGAAACCAACGTGTGGGAGCTGGGACTGACCAAGGTTGGCAAGAAATTTATAATTTCGCACGGCAACAGTTGAAACTTGAAAATGTCAATGCAACAATAAGTATAAAAAAAGGCTATAGATATGTCGTGTTCCAGCACTTGGATTTTCGGTACAATAATAACTCAAAACCGAGCCTCCAGATACCAGGAGTACAGAGTACAAACCCCACAATCTTATCTTTCAGCAGCTATATGAAAAGATGGGGGAAATGGAAAACCAAACAGAAACTGATAATAGCACCACCTTGAAAATGCAAGGAACAAACAGAACAAGGAACGAGATCTTTACAGATGGTAACCATCATAGCGGACCAAATGGCTCCGGGAGTGGCTCGAACCGGTGATCGAACACAGGGCTCTGGTCAGACTTGTCATCGACACTGTGCAACCAGTTTGTGTTCGTTGTGTCCTCCCTCAGCAACATCGCCTCGTACCGTGAGCTGCCATATATATCCAGTTCACTCAGTGTCTCTTTAGTTCCAATGCCTTCCCTATCTGGGGAACCAGTTGAGCTCCCGCCATTGTGTGAAAGAGCTCCGTTAGAATCACCAGAGAAGTGTCCATTGATGCTGCCATTGTCAGAACAGTGTCGGTCACCATTTGAGATGCAATGGCCAGAGTTCGACATTCGAGCTGGCCGGCCCTTCGGAGCGGTAGACCGGATGCTATGAGGAAATAGAGACGAACCACGAATGCCACCCAGGTTTTGTCGAATGTCCTATCATAAATAAGAGCAGTTCAGTTTCTGCCAAAGAATATTACAATAACTAAAAAAACATCAAATAAATAGTGCACTAGGTTCTAGACCTACAATATTACAATTCACAAGCCATACTGGATTTCTCCAAACATCCATGTTTTCCATTTTGGGCGTGAGTCTAGAAATTACTCGTGCAGTGAACACAACAATTGGTTGAAAGCTTGCCCACCTCCAAATGAAAATTAACAGTTTGTAATGACACTATCGCGGAGAAGTAAAAACAGGCAAGACCTTATTTATTTTAATGTAAACATGAGGGGTGAACATACCATGTGCTTGATTGCCATGTCAAGTGACTTCCTCGATATAGTCCTACCGAATCCATTATCTGCGCTTGTGATAGACCGGGAGGATCTAGCAGGTTGACCTCCCATGACAGATCTCTCAGTCTGTCTATTCTGGTGTCCATTGGTAAGGGAAGGTGCCTTGGATGGTGCATCAGAAAATTTACTCCGAGTAATAGCAGGCACAGACATCTTTTTCACAGGAGCTGAGGGAACTGGTTCAGTATTCGCGGTTGACCTGGCCCCCAAACCCATTCCTGGTCGTGCTCTACCAGCGGAGAGTGGCCTTTCTGGTAGCTTAGTCCTTAGGTAAGGCAGAGTTTCGCTTGGGAAATCTGGAACATCTAGTGGCCTAACTGGAGCTCGTGGCCGTGGATTTGGGGAACTTGGACGGGATGATGGTGCTGACGAAGGTGCTGAACTTCGACCATTACTGGCTACCAGTCGGCCATTAGATGTTAAGTTATTGCTGCCAGAAATCCGCCCAACAGAAGGTGAGCGACCAATGGATGGAGCGGATGAACGCATGACAGGTTGGCGCGTAGGTGTAGATGACCGAGAGCTAGAGCGGCTCACTGAAGCAACTGTACTTGAGGAAGAGGTAGTACGATTGATTGCAGGAATTGTACCAGAGGATGAACCGAGAGAACTCACTGCAGGAGCTCTGCTTGAAGATGAACTGGACATGATTCGAGGCCGAGAGGTTGGAGTTGATGGCCTCGAGTTTTGTGTAGATGTGGTCTTCGCAGCGGTCGAGTTGCCCATAGCATTGGGAACAGAAGGACGAGTTTTGACTGCAGTAGACGGACGGGTTTTGACTGGAGTAGAGGACCGTGTTGGCACTGGACGTGAAGGTGGAACTGATGGCTTTGATGAAGGAAGAGTGCTAGCCCTTTTGCACGGGGTTGTAGGTCTCGAACTGACAGAGGAAATGCTTGCATTGAGAACTGATGACCTGTTGCTACACATGAGAGTAGATTGGATTGAAGGGCGAGAAACAGAGTTACTTCGTGCTGGTCTAGTGGGAACTGTGGAATGCCCATTCTCTGTTTCAGAAATGGAAAGCTGCAATAAACATGTGATACAGTTCTGTTAATTATGATCATCGCCATATGGCTAACTGAGCAAATAGTAGGTTGCAAGAAGAAGTTGTACAGCTAAGTATGTCCCCATAATTAGATGAGAGACGGTGTGATATGATTGTATCAAGTTTGCCCATTCCTAACTACATGAAGCTTGATTGCTTCCCAAAAATAAATTCCAGTGTGTTATAGATGAAATGTACTACCGCAGATTATAGCGGAAAAAATATAAGGTTGAACACGTGTAATATTGTGAATTATTCCTAATTTACTTAATAATAACCCAATCATACAGCAAGTCAACAAGAGGCCTGGATGTTATGTATTGTACTGGTCTTCCAAGCATAGACCAAGGAGAAGAACAAAGGGTTCTGCCTATTACATGAATTATCATTATTTCTTAAGTGGAGTTCTGCTGACAATATTCTCAGGATAGGATGGTTGACAAGTGAAAACTATACATATGATGGCTGAAATTAAGATGTGTCTAGTAAATAAAAATATGCAATACCAATTAAGCCATAGGACCACCATGCCTTTCTACTATTGTGAGACTGTAGATCAGATGTAACAGCCCGGAGCAACTATTCAAGTTATGATAGAATCTTTCCAGTTATGATTTCTACATTGTTGTCAACAATATTATATTTGCAAGTTATCACACAAAAAAAAACCCTCATTTCATAATTGACACAAGATGAGGATAATTACTAAATAAAAAACTTCAATGAAATCGCTTTGGTCTGTGTTAACCTCCTGCAAACCCCTTTTAAACTATGCCTACTGATAAATAAAAAAACCCTACAAAACAAAATTAATAGCTTAGCAACAATATGTACCACCGAAACAGTCACTATAATTATGAGATGAGATAGTGCATTCAGTGGGCTGGGTTCAAATGACTCCAGTGATTTCTTGCAACTACTCCCTCTGTTTCGCTATATTTGTCCATAGCCTCGGGAGTATCCGTTTCAATATATTTGTCCATTGAGGGAATTTAGAGTGTAGTTATTGCAATTTTTCCTCTCTCATCACCCCTACTTAAATGTTTTAGAAGAGATTAAGTGGTTGTGGTATGTCATTTAATAGGGGTATGTATGATCATTTCTCATTAAGTATTTCTTAGATTTAGTGCTTCCTTGGTCTATGCGCATGGTAGACTGTGGACAAATATAGCGAAATAGAGGAAGTAGTTTATTTAGGACAGTTAAGTATGGTGGGTTGGTCAAAACATCCTTTGACACATGCATACAGTGACATAGACAGGCACGTAACAAACATATAAACCAAGAGATACTGCTTTTGAAACTACATGTTAATCTGATACAACTAAGATACAAGGATACTTTGTTATCCCTTATGCAAGCAAACCAACCAACATAGCCTGAGTGAATTCAAATGCCACTGAAAATAATCCCTAAAGGCTAAAACATATAATTTGCACAAGATATCTTGGTACTGCTTGTACAAAAAGAATCTTGAAATTAGAAACACCAGCATGTAAAAATCAAGCCTATCAATTCCATTCTGGTACCGGCCGGAATGACCGGAACATGCCATACTGGCACCCAAAGCAGCACACAGTAGCCTCAATCCCGTACCGTCCTCAATACCGGTACATTCCGATCATTCCAGTAATTCCGGGACCGGGCATAATTGATGCAACCACTCATTTGAACCAGCTTTGGAAGGTCCAGTCCCAATACTACTTCATCGGTAAGTGAAATTATGTTAGACTAGTATACTAGACTAGAGTAAAATGTATAAAGCTATGAAATCGTGTTGTATTATTTAACTACGTATGACCTTGGTATTTATGAAGTCAATGAATTATGTGTCATTTTTATTGTATGTTTATGTATTTGAAGTGAGATTCCAAGTGAAATTATGTGTGCATATAATTACATATATATTTATGAATAAATATATATTATTATATTAAAATTGAGGACGGTACGCCGGAATGGACCGGTACCGGCGTATTCCATACCAAGAGGCAAATCGGAATAACCTCCGGAATGGAATTGACAACTATGGTAAAAATATCTGAGGAGAATAGTGCCAACCCTTGATGTTCTGGTGGTCGAGGATGATCTAGTGGCAATGCGTTTGGATGGGGCTTTCTCAGCAACCTCCAATGCAGGAACACGGGGTGTTCCTGGGGGAGTCAGAAGCCTGAAGAATGCATTCCAAATGTTATGTAACTATGTAAGAACAAAAGAAGATAAGCTATGACACGAACGCACGTGCGCACACAACAAATATCATAAGTGCTAAACCATAAAACAGATGAAGCACAAAAACAAATGAAAGGCATATACTTCAACCAACAACACAGCACTCAATTTTCGTGGCAAGCCCATGCAAATGGCATCCAAATCAACCTTATCATACACCTAAATGGTGAACTATTTATCTCACCACAGTAGTGTGATACAATTAAGATGTGATACGGGTTTTATATGTCACTGCATAAGTGCAAATGGAACATTGCAGCAGTTATATACAGATGATAAATATTTCAACTGACATGAATTGAAACATTTGGTCAATTATAGTTTCCCAATTGCTACTAGTGTATCTTCCAATTTTCCCCAAATGGCTTTCACAATGTAACATTTTTCTCCAAATGTTACAGAACTTCATTTGAACTGTTGCGATATCATTCTAACATGAGCTAATTTAAGACATCCTAAAGTTGGCAATGCTATCGGTATGCCAAATTTTTTTCAGATGCGCTTGGTTTTTTTTTCCTTTCCAAGAAAAAAGTAGAGCTAGAGTACGTGATGTCCTAAGCTTTGGGCTTTGCTCTTCTAGGAAGGAGCCCACAGACCAACCATCCAGTTACATACTTCTCTTTGCTCTCAACGCAACTAATCCTCGAACTAAACCAAACAACTTCCCTACCAGGCCAACCTTGACCACAAACAATCACATCCGTCACAACCGAAACGACCCAACCATGATGTGGGCAACACCACTGATTCCCCGCATAAACAAGCACGATCGGTATAAAGTCGTGCTAGAACGACCAACAGAACGCCCCAAACCGTTCCAAAGCACCGCATTGCCACCCGCTCCACTAAGCTTAGATTTAAGTGTGCACCGATTACAAAAAAAACATGAAATCACACAGACACACCCAAACTCAGCAAACCAGATCACCACCAAACGGGAGCAATAGTTAGTCAATCACCACTCACCAGTCGTAGTCGTGCTTCCCGATATCCGTGTTCAGCAAGTCCTTCATCTCAATCCCGCCTCAGACACCAAAACGCCCACCAGATCGACACCCGCAACTGCAAACGGAGAAGGGGGGAAATCACTCATAAACTCAAACACATGCTACCGAACTCAATAGCTGCGGTTACTACTTGCACTACCTCCGGCGATGGAGCGCTCAAGGATCCGGCGAGGCGGCCGGGGATCGCTCGGCCGTGTGGGATCCGGATCGGTGGAGGAGGTCTCCGGCCTCGCCCTCCTCTCCCTCCCACGCACGCCGACGCGACGCTTCGAGAAGCTGGGAGCTCTTCCTCACGTGTCCTCTTGGCCTTTGCTTGCGGCGATGAGCTGTGCAGGCTGCGTGCGAGACCGCGAGGAGGGGGAGGAGGCGACTGAGAGTCTGAGACGGGGGAGGGAAGGGGAAGAGAGAGACTCAAAAGATGGATGCGTGTGCTCCCGTGTCGTGCTCCCCCCGCTGTTAAGTTTTTCCCCTCTCTCTCTCTCTGTTTTTTTTGCTTTCGTTTGTTATTTCGAATCGCGGGGCAGTAAGCCAGTAAATACTGGGCCCTATCCGTCACGCGAGTTTCTTACATGTGGGCCCAGTTGATGTGTGGGCCCGATTGTCAGTGGGCATGGACTGTTCGTGAGCTGCATGGGGTGGTGGGGGAAGGATTAAAGTAGGCGGTAAGTCTGGAAAGTCGGCGGCGTCTTTGGTCGGATAGAGGCGACGTGTCGGAGTTTTTTGGGTCATACGATGACGTGTGGGGAAGTGTGTGTCGTTGGGCCTACCTGTCATTCAGTTACAGATGGCTGTATGGAGCCCGCGTATCGTAGACTGACGAGGCTCTGGTCAAAATTGGAATGTTGAGGTAAAGTCTGAGTGGGCGTATGATACTTTTACGTGGGCAACTAGCGACCGATGGGAAACTTTACATCTTACTCTCCGACTTAATATCGTGAACAATTCATACAATAAAAATGTAAACTAACAATAAAAAATATCAGTAGTAATTGAAAAATAAAATAAGATATCATCTTTCCACCGAAAGAAGAATGAAAATTATGAGTGCATGACTTAGCTAAGTGCTAAAATAAGATTAGAAATCCAAAACAAAAAGTTTACGATTCAATTAAAATAAGATAGCATCTTCCCACCGAAAGAAGAATGAAAATCATGAGTACATGGCTTAGCTAAGTGTTAAAACAAGATTAGAAATTGAAAACAAAAAGTTTACGACCTTACGATACTGTAACAATTGAAAATAATAGTGGTAACATTTTAAAATTGTTCGTGCAACAATAAAATTAAATGTTTGCAACAAATTAAAAAGGAGCAACATATTGCAATAGCTGCAACAATTTATTTAAAGGTGTGTAGCATTGCAACAAACAGAAGGCAACATCAATAAACACAACAAAGTCTCTGGTGACCTTACAACATTGTGAAAGTGTAGATGCAACAATCACAAAATACATTCACAACAATTTGGAAATCCACACAAAACTTTAGAAATCATCATTGCAATACTGGGAACATATACTCACAACAACTCAAATAACCTATTGCAACATCCTCGCTCGGCTAAATCAACGACGATCCAAGATCTAGCATTTGAAAGCAAGATGGTGCCTCTCGCTACCCCCAATGCCTTGATGGTGGCCTAATGGGGACGCTGTCCCGATCTTTCGATGATAATGATACAACTTGATTGGTGGAAGCTAACTCTCACGATCCAGGCTACAACCGTGTGACGATCGTTGTACCTGCAATCGCTGAACCAACTTCACGTTCGTTATCAACCTGACCACGAAGATCTTTTCCTACATGCAATTAAGAATCAAGCAAGAAAAATAGATAAAGCAACGAACTTGCTGAATAGGAATTGAAGAACAAAGATGTATTGAATAATTTGGGGTCTTGAAGACAACGTCTGGTTGCACTAGCCGTACAAATAAAATGATGGTATTTCTAGCCTAAGCTAAAATCAATCTAACAAAAACCCACCGAACTAGATGGGTGATGCTTGGCCTTATATTGGCACCTAAGGGTGCGGCCAACACACACACACGACCTAATGTCGATTCTATCTCTAACTCTCATATCACACAAAGATTCTTTCCTAATATAGTTATAGAAAGATTAAAACCGACTCCCTCCAAAAGATATATATATACTATAACTTATCTACGACCAATACTATTCATGTCGAGTATCGAGTGTCTTAGGACTGGTCGAAGGCCTGGTCGTAGGACTGGTCTTGGAGTGGTCTTGAGGAAGCCCAGAGAGGTCCTGCAGTGGTCCTAGAGGGAGGTCCTGAGGAGGTCTAGGCGAGGAGGTCCTTGTGAGACCCCGGGGTATTTAGCTTGTAATGCTTAGTCTTCCAATTGACCCTAGCATCACAAACAAAAGATCCCGTGCCTCAGGAAAATGTGTACCTCCCAAGAGTGCGGTACACACACCCTTTTACAAAATCATGCATCAATTCCATACAAGCACATGACCAAAGCACGAACTAGATTAAACAAAAGACATACATAATAGAGATTTATTTCAACAAGGGGCCAACCGGCCACAAAGGCTAAAGAACTAAAATAACAGCGGAAGCAACATGCCATAAGATGGCGATAAACAAAAGCCAACCGGTTTGCCATTACCCCACAAGGCAAACTGACCGGGCCGCCAGCTAGTCGTCAAAGATGAAGTCGAAGTCCGTCTCACAAAAGTCAATCCCTTGGGGATCAACCTCCTCTGCAACAATTAATTAAGCAAAGCAAATGAGTACAAAAATGTACTCGCAAGACTTATGTGTAGTGTAACAGCCTATACATAGCTACATACAAGCTTAATCAATGGAGAAGGCTCTAGGCTCATTTTCAGCATAAAGCAAGTTTTCATTTGCAATAATGTAATACATTTAAAGCAATTTTTGCAATATGTTTTTAATGTTCAAATAACAGCGAGTAACATTATATAAATGACAACAACAACCTGGAAGTGACTAACCCAATAGCCACCACAACAATAGCATGAATTACCCATTCATACCACCCACAACAAGTTTTAATTAAAAGGTTATAGTCTAGTTCTTGCACGACCTTACCAAGCATGTCCATAACCTAGGACGAGGCTATTCGAATAGTTTGAACCCTGCAGGGGTGTACCAATGTACCCACACGTCAGACCGCCTTTTTGCCAAGCTATTAAGCACACTTCCTTTGGTATGCCGGCATGGTTAAGTCCTACGAGACATTTCCAATGGAAAGAGCTAATTAAGAGCCGTGCGTATGGTGGTTAACCCTTAGTGAAATGCCTCCCCGGCTCCTACCAAGGACCCATACGAAGAGAAAGATACACCAGCCAGCTCAAGCCATTGTGGATGCTCCCCTCCTGTCCCATGTTGCATATAGTTAAATATACAACCCACCATGCGACTCATTAATTAACACCCCCCCAAAGTACTTAGCCAAGAGAGGTCCCATATCCCCCTCGTGTGGTTAGCACGCAAAATCGCTTGGCTTAGTGGCCCAAGTAACTCGGTCCTTGTGGACTTAGGCACCATTCCAGTCACACTCAAAAGATCACACCATCAACCATTGTGCCCAAGTCTTGAAACAATTTTATTTTTAGTTTTTGACTTTACAAATTAACAAAACACAAGTGCTGGACATAATGGAATAATAATAAGATTTGTGTGATCAAGATCATCGACTAAGTCGATGACCGCCCAATTCTATCGGTAGCTAAGCATTTCTAAGCATGACACCGTAAAGACAATAAAAGAGCATAATTCAATCACCGGGCTCTAATTCACCGGCGATATTAATAACTTAATGGTTAGTGGTAGGGGATAACAATTTAAGGGCAACCATGCAATAGGAATAGCTACCTCTAATCAGGAAAATTAACTTTGACACAAAAACATGCATACATACAATTTGTAAACAAAGTATTAGACTTTAAAAGTAATGGGATTGATATGATCAAACTGCTTGCCTTGCTGGAGATGCTCAATATGCTATAGAGGATCACTCTCGTAATCAACGAACTCGTCGGCACCTAACGAAAGAACAAAAAAAAACCGATAAGAACGAAAAACACCGAAAAGGCTCAAAAACCAACTTCGGCGAAAGGCCACGAAATTTTTACAGCAGGTAGAGCATGATTTTTAAGGAATTTACCAACAAGAACCAATTGATTTGGATACTCAATGCTAAAGTTATGTCCAAAACAAGTTTGGCCGGTTGGAAAAATGCTGAAAAATTCACCTCGGGTACTGTTCACCCGAAATTAAATTTTTAGCACAAATTTCCAGAAAGGTGTTGCACCTGAAATTTTTATGGTAAACAGAGCACCACATGAGATGAACAACACAATTGGATTCACCTCATTTGGAGCTAGGATGCATTTTCTATGATTTTTCAAAGACATGAAAAAGAGCACAAGACAAATGCAACCACAAAAAACGGTAGCATGCCTAAACCTATTTTACAATTAAGCACACTAACATAGGAAACCAATAGACTTGGTTTCACTCAAAAAGGAGCTACAGAGAAATACTTATGCAATTTTCAAGTAAAAAGCATTTTTAAAGCAACAAATAAAGCTAAACAGGAAATAATTCTACTAACAAATTTTTCTGGAACAGAACCAAGCCTCTAACCATTTTTAGATTAAAGCTTAGTTAAAACCAGAACTAACAAAATTTGAATCAACCAAAAAGAAGCTAAAACGAATTAGTTAAGCAATTTTGAAGTTTAATACAATTTTTAGTTTACAAATAAAGCTTACCGGGTTTTTAAACAAACTAACTTAAAGCGGAAAAGCCTAGGCTGTTGATTTGGAATCGCACAGCCCAAGCGCATGGGAGCACATCACACGCGAACGCCCACGCTCAAACTCAGTGGTTGGATCGAAAACGAACGGCTCAGATTGATTAAACGTTCGGACGGTCCGAACGTTCAAATCGATCTGGGCCGCTGATCTGAAAGCGGACGGCTCAGAGCGCAAGTTGAGTTTGGACGGTCCAAACGTTCAACGAGATATGAGCCGCAGATCTAGAAATGGGCGGCCAACGCTACGGGGAGGTCTGGGGGTCCGAAGGTCCTGCAGATCTCAACCGTAGATCTTAAAATGGACGACTGTGGTTTGGTGGTCCGAACGTTCACATCGATCTAGATCGTTGGATCTAGATTGGACGGTGAAGGTTCAGTGGTCCGAACGTCCCACATGATCTAAGCCGTAGATCAAGAAATGAACGGCTGAGGTTTGGTGGTCCAAACGTTCCAACGAATCTGGGTCGTTGATCTCGAAATCGACGGTCCACGATGATCATAACGTTGCGCACGCGCTCGGGATGGTTTAAAGATGCGGGCCCACTGTCAATGACTCGTGGCCCCGCACACGTGTTTAAAGCGCCTAGGGGGTGTTTAAACGCACGAGCCCACCCGACAGAGGCTCAGAGGCATATTAATGCCGGACATTAACTACTAAGCATTGATTAAAAGTGATTAAACGATGATTAGCAATTAAAGAGAGGATCTTCGTCTTAACCGGCCACGGCACAGTGCCAACCCGTCCGACAAAAAGCCGAGGGCACTCCAAGGCTCACTGCCGACGACTCCGGCCACAGCGGCGCGAACCAAGGACAACAACGGGTGTGCAATAGCAATGCGCACCCACTGGTACCACTCACGACGGCAACGACGGCCCAGAACGGCGGCGAGCCGGCGACGAGCGGCGGTGCAAGCACGACCAAACAACGAAAAGCAAAAGGAGCTCCGCGGCGGTTCAGAGAAGCGGTGCCACAGCATCTAAGGACTACCAAGAAGGTTACCTTAGCACTGAGAGGCACAGAAAAGGTCGGAGCTGCTCCGGCGACGAAGAGACTTGCCGGCGCCGAGGAAGATGACACGGACAAAGTGGCCTGAGCAACAAGAAAACACAAGAATGGTAAGGATAGCTCCATTAGGGCTTAGAGATGGTCTCTGAGCAAACAATTGAAAAATGGAGGGCTTACCGGTGCTGAGGACGAAGAGGGATGAACACGACCGAGAAGATCCAAACTCTGAAATTAGGCCGCTCCTGTGAAAGCAACCTAAAATCAAGTTAGGGGATTTGCTCAAGGTGATTAGAGGAGCAAGGCAAAGCAAAAGAAAGGTTGAAGAACCACTGGAGCGCTGGCTTCACCGAGGAGCTCCAAGGTCCAACAATGACAGCTAAGGACTCTCTGGTGTTTTGAGCCCAACAACAGCGAAGGAAGCTAGCTAGAGCGGGAAAAGGGTCCAAGGAGGAGCTTGAGGGGTTTAAATAGCCGGAGGAGCAAGGGGTCTAGCAAAGGCAAAGCTTCAAGGTGCACTTGGCTCATGCTCGCCATGGACGCCAGAAAGGTGGTGGAACAGAGGAGGAAGACTTTGGGGGCAAAAGTCAGCAAGTAATTAAGGCAAAGAAGAAAGAGCCGAGGCAGACACATCGGAGGTGACTTTGCATCGCCATGGAGCTCTGGCTCAGACGCTGCCAAGGCGCATCGAGGAAGATGAAGAACAGGTTACGGGGGCCCCACTAGTTAGAGGAACAAGCACAAAGCAGCTCGGGCTAATCGAACCAAATGGGTTGAGCCTAACCCAACCCAGACAAAGCTCAACCACTCACCAGAGGATCAAAAGCGGACGGTCACGATTTAAAGTGGGGTTTGGAGGCTCCGAACGCTCCCACGCAATCTTGATTGTCCAATCAAAGATGAACGGTTGCGATTAATTGGGACAAACGGAAAAGCCGAATGGCCCACAAAATCTGGAGCGTTAGATTCAGATCTAACGGTTGGAAACACGCACCGCTTTGAAATGACCCGGTACGTTTAGTTGATCTGGTTCAACCATGTACACCACTGGCTCAGGTCGCTTTGATCAAAATGACCGAGTGCAAAGGGCTATGCACAAGCAGCGTTGGATCAAGATCCAACGATTGAGAACAACGGGCGGGATCGGGAGGTCCGAACAGCCCAATCAACGCGGGCTGTTAGATTGCAATCTAACGGCTCACAAAGATCGCTACAATAATGTGCCTTTGGCCGAGGAAGTGGTTGGGTCGAACCAGAACTTGAGGTAGGCTCGGGTCCAGCTTGAACCCAATCGGTACTCTGACTAGGGTTTGACTGAGGTTCAAAAACAAGCTGAAAACTTGGAAGAATTATTAGAGGTAGCAAACTAACTCCAAAAATTCTGAAATCTTGACTGGAGGTTTCTCACTCCAAGATAAACCTTGTGTAAATTTTTCAGAGGTTTTTATGCAAAGCATTTTTCTCCAAAAATTTCAGAAGGCTTGATCTAGAGTTTGACCAAGAGTCAAACTGGTTTGATTGGCCTCCAACAATTATCAAATAATTTCTAAAAATTATGAAATTTTTCAGAGGAGTCACACAGCATCCCTAGAACCAAGGAAAAATATTTTCAGGGGTTGAACATAAGATTCTCAACAAGGAGATCGTGACTTTAGTCAATTGGAGATTTAGGTTTTTGATTTCCTACAATTCCTTTACAAGAATTACAGAGAAGTTCAAAAACTTCAAGATGCAAGAAAAGTTTTAATTTCTACTCATTTTCTTACATTTAAAACACACACCCAGATTTGAGATGTTACAGTCCTGGAGGAGGTCCTGGCGAGGAGATCCTGAAGGAGGTCCTGGAGGAAGTCCTTGGCGAGGAGGTCCTAGAGAGGAGGTCCTAGAGGGAGGGCCTAGAGGAGATCCTGGAGGGAGGTCCTCGAGGCCGACTTGGATTCCAGAACGTGTCCAGCTTGAACTCTTGCTTTCCTTGGACAAAAAGTGACGTGGTGCTGATAATTTAAGTGAAGTGTACAAACTTCCCCTTCTTGAAAACAAAGCCGTCATCGGCTTTTGATAAGTGAAAATAGGGTAACAAAGAATCCAAGATGTATGCATGGTGTGTGTGTGTGTGTATACATACATACATACATACATACATACATACATACATACATATATATATATATATATATATATATATATATATATATATATATATATATATCCGTGTGTGTCATATGTTTTAATGGTTCTTCGTTGTTGCACAATTAATGTTATAAAACAACAGCAATCATAAAAGCTCATTGTATTATTACCCCGAGAATAATCATATATGTTAATGATCAAAACAAAATTTCTCACACAACAATTATTGCAACTAGCTTTGCAAATGTAAGTGAAGCGTTTATGCAATTCAAATCGCTGAAGTTGTAAACTTGCAGTGGTAGCACATATGGGCAAATCTACAACTTTTGGAATCAAACAAAGTTCATCCATATAATCAAATTTCAATTGAGTAATAGCAAATTCATCTAGCAAGGGTGAAAGGATTTGTAAGTTCTTCCATACTTCAACATCAATATTCAGATTGTCAATACTAGATGGTGCAATAAGGGATGAACATATAGGCATTAGATGAGCACTAAATTTTATTTTCCTCTCATATTGAACAAGATTCAACACACAAGAATTGTTATCTAAAACAGCAAGCTTCAATTCATCCACGTGATCACAAGTTATGCATATTTGATATACAAGAAATTGATTATCTATACTATAATCTCCAATCAAATTAAACTTATACCCAGGGGTGTAGGCACTAGATAAGGATTTCGAACATGCAATTTCAGAAACTTTCTCCATAGCATGTGACAATTTCATAGGTGAATCCAACATAATGTAACATAAAGAATCAACAGGAGAAATTATAGTCAAAACTTTTTTATGTCTAACAAATTCCACATGATCTTTAGATGTGATTAACTCAACATAGGAAACACTCAAAACAGCAGGCAATTCAATTATTTTATCACATGGCGCACTCAAGTCAATGCAATCTGAATTCTCTACTTGAAACATGTGCATATCAGAATTGTTTTCCACTAATATTTTCTCTAAAATAGCATGAACAGCGGACAATTATAGTTCGTCACAAACATACTCATCTTGAGTGATGATAGCACCATGATCTTTAACTTTTTGGCTCTCCTCAGATGATGCATGTGCATCCATCTCCTCATCTTCCTTCTCAACCAATGGAGTCGGTGTCTCAATCAGCTCATTCTCCTCTTCGGTATGGTTCTCAACTTCTTGCAAGTTGTTATCCACATAAAAAGACACAAACACAGGTTTGTTCTCATGTTTCCTATCATCAAGCATTCTCAATTTCTCCTCAATCTGACTTTCAACCTTACATGCAAATATAAACAAGTGCGGGAGAGAACCATATTCTTTGTGAACAAGAAGGTCCTGAATTGGTTGATTAAGCCCACTTAAGAATCTATTCTCTGTAGTTTCAGCATGTTCCTCTAAGCCACAACGCAACAAACGAGTTTTCAATTTATGATAGTATTCCCTTACAGTTCTACTACCTTGTTTGAAACGTTGTAATTTAGCTAACAAATAATCAACATGATATTTAGGAACAAATTCATCTCTCAAAAGTTTCTTTAAAGCATGCCACGTTTGAGGCACTCTCTTCAGGTTCACGTAAGTACTTCCACCAAAGTATGGCATCCTCAACAAAAACACCAATGGCGACTCTAATCTTTTGCCTATCAGACCATTCATAATATTCAAATTCTTTGTCTAAAGCTATCTCCCAGTCTACATAGGCATCGGGATCAAATTTACCAGCAAAGGATGGCACAGTGAGTTTAGTTTTACCAAAAGTACTGTCACGATCATATACCTCCCGTGGTGGACGATCTTGTCTCAAGCGTGCATTTTCCTCATGGATTTTCTTGCGCTCCCGTTCAATAGCTCGAAGAAGATATGGATCTAGTTGGAAATCATTCCGTGAACCTGCCATAGTTAGTAGAAAACAAGAAAAAAAAATCACAAGTATATGTTCCTATCAACTACTAGGATGTGGAGTTTATCAAGTCGCACACACTCAAGCTCTTACCAAGCTCTTGCAAGTTCTTACCAATGCAAACAGGTGGTGATCAGCACACTGGTGTCGGCGTCAAACTAGTCGTCGAAGATTGAATGGAGCGATTGTAAGTGAAGGTAGCCTGCACGGGTGTAGTAATGCTATGGAGCTAGGTAGGCGCTTAAGTATAGTAGCAAGGAGTATCAATAATCAAATCAGAGAATGCAAGCTGAAAAATTGTTCAATGCCGGTTAGTGCTTGTCCTAGGCTAGACCGTACTAGAGACGCGAGCCTAGAACACAAACGAAAACACAACGCGGTAGAGCTAGAGAACGTCGCACATATAGTTTGGAAGACCTCCGGGGTGGTCTTGGAAGACCTCCTGGGTGGTCGTGGAAGACCTCCGGGGTGGTCCTGATCGTGGAAGACCTCCTGGGTGGTCTTGGAAGACCTCCTTGGTGGTTGTGGAAGACCTCCTGCCGTCTTCAAGGGGTACCTTAGAATCACTTGTAAATGGGCTCTGTCAATTTTGAATGTATTCTGAGAAACTTAATTTTTTTCTCGGTTTGTGGGCCCATTTTGAGACCCTAAGCGACGTTTTTTACCCCAAATTGTTCAGGGAGCTCTCCTTTTCTTTTCTGAACACACGTTGTTTTGGCTGTCTCCGAATTGGATCCTTGGGGCAGAAACCGTGTCTGAGACCAACCAGGGCAAAGCCTTCCTAGATGGTGAGTCCGATTCCTTACTGAAGTCGGTGTCCTCCTCCTTTTCTCCCCTTGCTGTGGCAGATCGAACCTAACCACAATAGTGAGACCAAACGTGAGCAGAACTCGAAACTCTAAAGGAACTAGACACTAAGACCAGCAAGCGACACGACGATGCAACCGAAAGTTCAACAATGCAATGCACTGAAAAGAAAAATTGTGAGGCTAAGACTGGTTTGGACAGGAAGATCTACTACTATTTTTTGTGTGCTATAGGTAAAGAAAAGCGATCTAATCTATGGTAGACTGGAAATTCCTCACCGATTAACCTGGAGCTCTGATACCAAATAATGGGTACGTTGTCCCGATCTTTCGATGAGGATGATACAACTTGATTGGTGAAAGCTAACTCTCACGATCTAGGCTACAACCGTGCGACAACCGTTGCACCCGCAATCGCTGAATCAACTTCACATTCGTTATCAACCTTGCCGGCACCAAAATCGACCTGACCACGAAGGTCTTTTCCTGCATGCAATCAAGAATCAAGTAAAAAAAATAGATAAAGCAACGAACTTGCTGAATAGGAATTGAAGCAAGGTAGTTAGGATCGCGATCCAAGTCTTAAAGTCTTACGACTCTCATTTAACCCACGATACTGTCGATCCAAGTCTTATCACGATCCGATCCTACTCAAGGTAGGTAGGATCGCGATCCTACTCTTACAGATCTTACGGTTCTATTTAACCCACGACAAACTGTCGATCCAAATCTCATCGTCGATCCTACTCGTAGAGACTTAGGGCAATTTTTTTAGAGGCCAGGACTTTGCTGATATTTTGTTTTAGAGCAAAATTTGTTGATATTAATTTCTGAGAATGAAACTATAAATAAACAAGGAGCATGCAAAATATTGTATCAGTGTGGTAATGCTAGTACAAATATCTATATTATGGCATGAGCAATCTTGAGCTTGATAATGATAAGCTATTTTTATTCCTGGAGTATGTCTAGCTACTTTTAAGGAACATGCAAGTGGTAAACCATATAACAATCATACAAACTTATAGTATAGATGTTAAATATGTGTATTTTTACAAATCCGTAGAATCGCCGATTCTACGATTCGATACTACGATTCGATCCTACCGGAGGCAAATCGATCCGACTCGGGATCTCGACTCTGACTACCTTGAATTGAAGAACAAAGATGTATTGAATAATTTGGGGTCTTGAAGACAACGTCTGGTTGCACTAGCCGTACAAGCAAAACGATGGTGTTTCTAGCCTAAGCTGAAATCAATCTAACAAAAACCCACCGAACTATATGGGCGATGCTTGGCCATATATTGGCACCTAAGGGTGCGACCAACACACACACGGCCTAATGTCGATTCTATCTCTAACTCCCGTATCACACAAAGATTCTTTCCTAATACAGTTATGGAAAGATTAAAACCGACTCTCTCCAAAAGATATATACTATAACTTATCTACGACCAATACTATTCATGTCAAGTATCGAGTGTCTTAGGACTGGTCGAAGGCCTGGTCGTAGGACTGGTCCTGGAGTGGTCTTAAGGAAGCCCCAAGGAGGTCCTGGAGTGGTCCTAGAGGGAGGTCCGGAGGAGGTCCTAGAGAGGTCCTGGCGAGGAGGTCCTGGCGAGGAGGTCCTGGAGAGGTCCTAGAGGAGGTCCTTGGCGAGGAGGTCTTGGAGGGAGGTCCTGGAGGAGGTCCTGGCGAGGAAGTCCTAGAGGGAGGGCCTAGAGGAGATCCTGGAGGGAGGTCCTGGAGGCCGACTTGGATTCCAGAACGTGTCCAGCTTGAACTCTTGCTTTCCTTGGACAAAAAGTGACATGGTGCTAATAATTTAAGTGAAGTGTACAAACTCTTGTGATTGGAACAACAAGCATATCGAATATGGTTGTATCCATATGGGTCATGTTCTCATCATCCTCCCCTTCTTGAAAACAAAGTCGTCCTCGGCTTTTGATAAGCTGAAAATAGGGTAAGAAAGAATCCAAGGTGTACGCATGGTGTGTGTGTGTGTGTATGTGTGTGTGTGTGTGTATGTATATGTATGTATGTATGTCATGTGTTTTAACGGTTCTTCATTATTGCACAATTAATGTTATAAAACAACAGTGATCATAAAAGCTCATTGTATTATTACCTCGAGAATAATCATATATGTTAATGATCAAAACAAAATTTCTCACACAACAATTATTGCAACTAGTTTTGCAAATGTAAGTGAAGCGTTTATGCAATTCAAATATCTGAAGTTGTAAACTTGCAGTGGTAGCACATATGGGCAAATCTACAACATTTGGAATCAAACAAAGTTCATCCATATAATCAGATTTCAATTGAGTAATAGCAAATTCATCTAGCAAGGGTGAAAAGATTTGTAAGTTCTTCCATACTTCAACATCAATATTCAGATTGTCAATACTAGATGGTGCAATAAGGGATGAACACATAGGCATTGGATGTGCACTAAATTTTATTTTCCTCTCATATGGAACAAGATTCAGCACACAAGAATTGTTATCCAAAACAGCAAGCTTCAATTCATCCACATGATCACAAGTTATGCATATTTGATATACAAGAAATTGATTATCTACACTATAATCTCCAATCAAATTAAACTTATACCCAGGGGTGTAAACACTAGATAAGGATTTCGAACATGCAATTTCAGAAACTTTCTCCATAACATGTGATAATTTCATAGGTGAATCCAACATAATGTAACATAAAGAATCAGCAGGAGAAATTATAGTCAAAACTTCTTTATGTATAACAAATTCCACATAATCATTAGATGTGATTAACTTATCACAGGAAACACTCAAAATAGCAGGCAATTTAATTATTTTATCACACAGTGCACTCAAGTCAATGTAGTCTGAATTCTCTACTTGAAACATATGCATATCAGAATTATTTTCCACTAATTTTTGCTCTAAAATAACATGAACAGTGGACAATTATAGTTCGTCACAAACATACTCACCTTGAGTGATGATAGCACCATGATCTTTACCTAATGTCGATTCTACCTCTAACTCTCGCATCACACAAAGATTATTTCCTAATACAGTTATGGAAAGATTACAACCGACTCCCTCCAAAAGATATATACTATAACTTATCTACGACCAATACTATTCATGTCGAGTATCGAGTGTCTTAGGACTGGTCGAAGGCCTGGTCGTAGGACTGCTCTTGGAGTGGTCTTGAGGAGGTCCTGGAGTGGTCCTGGGGGGAGGTCCTGGGGAAGTCCTAGCGAGGAGGTCCTGGCGAGGAGGTCCTGAAGGAGGTCCTGGAGAGGAGGTCCTGGAGGAGGTCCCGGAGGAGGTCCTGGCGAGGAGGTCCTGGAGGGAGGGCCTAGAAGAGATCTTGGAGGGAGGTCCTGGAGGCCAACTTGGATTCCAGAACGTGTCCAGCTTGAACTCTTGCTTTCCTTGGACAAAAAGTGACATGGTGCTGATAATTTAAGTGAAGTGTACAAACTCTTGTAATTGGAATAGCAAGCATATCAAATATGGTTGTATCCATAGGGGTCATGTCCTCATCATGGCCCTTCGCACATCATCTATCGCTCCAATGCTCGTTTGACTGCCCGTCCGGCGCACTGTCGCGCAGCCCTCTCCTTAACGATCGGCGCGCTGCATTGACCTCTCTTCATCGGTCAAGAGGGGTAGAGGGAGGACCATGGCTGCAACATCGAGAATCTAGCCATCGGCAAGTAGCTGGAGGAGGAGGAGGGGTGGAGGCGGCTGAAGAGGAGAGGCGGATGAAAAGATGGTAGGGATTGGTAGGAGTTAAAAGTGAGTGAGTACAGGGTTAGGTGGAGTCATGGAGATGGGTGGGTCTGGAGATGAGTCATGGGCTGGGATGGGTGGGTCTGGAGACGGGAAGCGGGAAGCGTCTGATATTTTTGCTCGCCTCGGACGTTAGTGGGAGGCGAGGAGAACGAGGAGAGTAGTAGTAGGATAGCAGTAGTGGAGCGAGTGGAGCAGATGTACGATGCGCTCGGACATTTGGTCCATACCATTACCCTACTTTTATCAGGTGCTAGCTGTTACAGGTGTAATCAGCAACTTTGGCAAGCTTAATTATTGGGCGATAATGAAGTCAAATATGCTAAGCTCATCGTGCTCCTCTAATTTTCTAGGTTATGTCACCCCTTTGTCCACATGCAACCAAATGTAGTTTAATTGTATGTATTATCAAATCGCTAGGTGAGGGGGAAAACAACAAAAATTAAGAGAGATTAAAACGAGAACTCTCTTAAGTTGCAACGATAGATACAATGTTGTGAATTTATCCATCCAAGTTTGAGATCCACTTCTGTCTTAAAAAGTAGAAGTGCGGGAGAATAAGCCTTATTGTATCACATCTTCAAAAAGAGAGAGAGAGTTCAAAATAGTGTAGCACATGAGTTAGCTCTAATAGAGCAGTAAATTCAGATGTTTGGCTTCCGTAGGACTCTTGTTGCATTAAGGCCCTGTTTGGTATAGCTCCGCTCCCAGTTTTTGCAACTCCAACTCTAGCTTCACTCTTGGATCTACTCCCCTGAGAAGTTGGAGTAGTCTGAGGAGGTGTTTGGTTAGAAAGGCAACTCCCACTCCATGAATGAGAATCATCTATGTAAAAAGACAAGAGTATCCTTGGGCTTTTTTTCAGAATGATTACTGTTCACATGGGCTTTACTGTAGCATCCGATCTGCTCCACTGCTTGCTAGCACTGTTTTTTTCAAAATGATTACTGTTCATGTGGTTTTTACTATAGCATCCGATCAGAACCGGGTTTTTTTATTTTTTAATACGATTTTGTATTGGTTGTTGCATAGTTCTGACCAATTCTCTTGGAGCTAAAAGAATGAGCTCACCTTTCTCTCTCAAATACTAATAGCTCTTCAAATACAATGATAGCATCATTATAGATTGATAAAATGTCATTAATTTTGTATAAATATAAACAAGTATCATAGAGAAAAATCCATAAACTCAAACATATGAAGTTTATAACAAAGATTCTAATTCGATGAATATCATAACAAAAGTCCATAACAAAGACTAACATATGTCTTCGATAGAAAATAAATGAGAGGTCACATTATCTTTGCTAACTCAATTTCGTACCATACCATGTCACCAAGAAGTAGCTATACCAGTAGCAAGCTCATCCCGAAATGTATCCATAGACCGATCATTCGATTGTGATGTTGACCCACCCAAAGCATCTTGAGAAATTGCATATTTTCAGATCCGAAGGAATGGTAGGCACATAGTTAGAATCTCGGTTGCACCTACGGAAATGCCAATCCCCGCTACCATGCTCACGTATGAAGTTGTGGAGCGCCATAGTAGCCGCAACAATCATCTTTTGCTTGGTCTACTCTCAATGCATGATATAGCACACTAGTGTCATGCATAACCCCTTGTTGACCAATGGATGCATAAGTGAAACGCATATCAAAGTCCGCAACAGCCATCACATTTTGAGAAGGATTTCCGGACCTTCCAATGTATCTCACTTGTTGTTCTAGTGGAAGAGTTGCACGTATATGAGTCCCATCAAGAGCACCTATGCAATCCTTAAGATGTGGCCAAGCCCTTCGATCATCTCTAATCCTACTATGGATGGTGGAGAAGTTTGGATCCTTTGGTTTCACATAATCTACAGACATTGCAACCACACATTGTAGCACTTCTTGAAACTTCCTACTAATGGTCTCACCCGAGTGCTTGAACCGGTTTTGTATTTTTCCTATTCGATTCACCTCCACCGCAAACCCATAAGAAGATTGCAAGTGCCTCTAGTGTATTCATATTCCTGGTAGGTTTGAGTTCATACCTACTCACCAACAAGTCATGTAGGTCAAAAAAGATTGTTTGGTTCATACGAAGCATCCTCGTGAGCCTCTCCTGAGTAGCCAATGTCTCCTTCAACCAACCCATCCCATCGAGGCGTGAAGTCCACGCTTCGGCCTTGTTAATGTAGGTTGAATAGTATTCGCAACAATGGATGCCCGGCTAGAGAAATGACATCCATGGCATGCTTTGCTCGCATGATCTTCTCTAATTTTGGTCTCTTCATCACTATCACTTTCGCAAGACGACATCTCAGACATTTCATCACAATCGTGAGAAGCAAGCAAGCATAAAGTTACAATATATGGACAACAAACAATATATGGACAAAGAACATAAAAAGACAAAAAAGAAAGCTAATACGACAACATTAGAAGGAAGGTAACATAAGAAGCAAGCTAACATAAAGTTCATAAAATATCCCAACATAGGGTTCTCAGCCTTACATAGATAGAATATGGTTCACGAATGAGCTAACATAAATAGCAAACAAACATAAAGATCATACAATATCGCAACATGTCATAATCAATTCCCATACTCCTTCTTGTACTTCCTCTTAAGCTACTCAAAATGAGCTTGTGGGGTGTCCAAGGTTTTGAACATCTGCCTTTGCTCCCTCTTCAAAAACAACTCAGTGGCAATGAAGTGCTCATCACTACCTAGAGAGGCACCACATTCTTTCACCCAGTTCATCACAACATCTATGGAGCAAGGGTCATCTTTCATTGCAAATGACTCCAATGTTGACTAAGATTTCTCAGCCATGTTTGCTATCTTTATGATTTGGTCTTGCATAACTTGAGCTGAGCTTGACTTAGGCTTTTTGCCCGTCCCAATAGGTGCATTAGCTACTCTCTTGCCTTTCCCATTGGAGGGAGACTCCTCAAGCTCGGTCTCATCCAACTCGTCGATGTCATTCTCAGCTTCAAGGTTGACAGTTTTAGTATTCTCAGCTTGTGTTTGAGGCAATATACCCATTGCCGGAGACCAATGATCAGCACCATCATTGGTGATATCTTCAAACATCTGCCTTAGAAGGCCTTCATTTTGAAGCCCTTATGTAAACTTTATTGCCCTCGAATTTCTGTGGAAAAATCGGACATCGATTAGGACAAATAAAAATATGTGCTTTGCCCAAAGTGAAAAGAATGAAACCGCACTTACTATGTTAACCTTCTTCCACCATGGAAGGGGTTGAGAAATTGTGCCTTTCACCGTCCCCACCAAGATCCGGCCTCCCTTGTGGTGAGTTTTTTTCTCCAAATGGTGTACTCGGACTTCAACTTATCCCATTTATTCTTGAATTGTGTCTTAGTGTACTCGAGCCCTGTTATATCCTTAAACCCCTTAGCTACCTCAAGATATCCTCATGTTGTTCAAGTGGGTGTTTGGCCGGTTCCCAATCCTAACTTATTCAGCAAACAACTCACACACTACCTTAAGGTGTTCATCATTCCACTCAGCAGAACTTGCCATCTGCATGTTGTAACATTCATAATTGCATCAATTTACCATCACACTCAGAGGACAAACAAATGCAAATCCTTCACTGTACATTCATATGATGTTTAGGCTGTATATATCATTAATTCAAAATTGGTAAATCATAACATGTCCAGGTAACACGTATATATCATAACATGTATATATCATTAATTCACTGTACCTCCTGCAGCACTTACAATAATTGAATGTCCAGGTAACATCAAGGGAAAAAAATGGATACTCCATGTTGTAAATCATAACATGCAAGTTGACCATTATCACTACAATTTTCATTACTACATACAGATGACTAGCCATATTCTTTTGCAATAAAAATGCCATCAATATATAAAGAATACAAACGGTATAAGCACAAAATAAAGTAGAATAATGTAGAGAAATCAACACATCTAACTTCTGTACATGATTTTTGCACCTTCGATCAGGGTTCAGGCTTCTCCATTACCAAGCCCAATCCTGGACCCTGTATGGTTCTGGAAACCCTGTATGGTTCTGGAACCCAACTGGTTTCAAAAAACTCATACTCTCATGCCAACATCAAGGACTCAGTGTGATGGTATCAGCAAGTATCATATAACCAAGCATATCTATGCAATTCAGCTAATGTACAAGCATATCTAAGCATCAGCACCAAATATCAACAAGTATCATATAACCCTGCAAGACAATACATTGATCAGCTAATGTATAATCATATCTAATACAGTATCATATCTAAGCATCAGGACCAAATATCAGAAGACATGATTTTTGGAAAGCATCAGGACCAAGCAAACACTAATGTACAAGCAAACAGCTCGGTTCAAATGATTTTTGGCATGAATTTCCTTCACTGAGGATTGATGAAAAACAATGATCAGCTCCAATCAATCCCAGCATCACAAGACAATCACAACATCACAGGATCACAGGACATCACAACATCACAGGACATTCAATCCCAACAGCTCGGTGGCCTACCTTGAAGATGCCGAGGGTGGACCGCCGTTGCGGAGGAAGATGCGGAGGGCTTGGGAAGAAGGATGCCGAGGGCTGGGGGAGGAAGAGCCACCGAGGGAGGAGGAGCCGCCGAGGGAGGAAGAGCCACCGAGGGCCAGGGGAGGAAGAGCCGTCGAGGGCCTGGGGAGGAGCGGCTGAGGGCCGAGGGAGGAAGAACCTCCGTCGGGGAGATCCCGGAGGACCGGGCTGCGGAGGAGGAGCCGTCGGGGACGAGGCAAAGGGGCTAGGGGCGGCGAAGGGGCTCGGGGCGGCGAAGGGGAGAGGGAGGCGAACGGGCTGGGGGCAGCGAACGGGAGAGGGCGGCTGTGGGGTGGCGAACGAGAGAGGGAGGCGAAGGGGCTCTGGGGTGGCGAAGGGCCTGAGGGGCGGCGAAAGGGAGAGGGAGCGAAGGGGTTGGGGTTGCGCGAAGCGAAGGGGTTCGGGCTCGGGGGCTGTGGGTTGGGGGTTGGGGGTATATCAGTGGCAATTTGTAGGTAAATAACTCTAACTTCAATGGGTATTTTTTTTGTTGGTCCGGAGCTCCTCATTTGGAGTAAGGTTCTACCCACTCCCAAAATTTGTACTACAGGCTGCTCTGCTCCCGGTTGCTCCAACTCCGAAAACTTTGTGGAGCAACCCCGTTTGGCACAACTCTAACTACTCCAACTAAGAAGCTAGGAGTTGGAGCTATACCAAACATGCCCTAAGTGAGCACTGCTAACCGCTTGATGACTCTTTATGGGCCATTTGTACTTACCACAAAAGGCACTATTTATGGTTGTTAGCTTTTATGTTTTTTTACTCCACATGATAGCTATATAGCGAACAAAAATTGTCTCACTAATGAATCATTCAACCTCATTTGATATCATGGTGAGCCGACTCCATCATGGTCAAAAGCAATTGCCAATTGAATCCTTTTCCCAGCACATTCGGTCGGTACAAGCTGGAGCATAGCGGAGCACAAGATTTTAAGGCTAGCTCCTCTAGGAAATTGACAGTACGGTAGAGCGGTTAACTACAGCACTGTAAAAAGTAACGCAAGTCGCCAGTGCGTATTTACGCACGCCATGAATGAATCATATATGTTGACTAGTTAAGTGCTCGTGCGTTGCTACGAAACATCTCATGAACGTAATATCATATATCTCAATTCGTCAAGGCGCATGGAGCAGAGCAAAAGAGCAGGGGAGTGAGACCCATCTAGATCCAACCGATGGATGTGGTGACGGGGGAGGGGGCGGAGGCGCGCGTGGAGCAGAGCAGAAGAGCGGGGGGTGTGTGAAGGCGAGGGCGCAAAGGAGGAGGAAGCACAGACGGCGTCGTGGGTGATGCTGGGAGAGGAGGAGTATGGAGTGCACGATGCGAGAAGATAGTTTGCTGATAACGTTGCTCACATACCAGTAGAGAGAGATAGGGATGGGAGGGTGGGGAGTACAGATGACCACCGACTCTAATTTTTAACTACCAGAGATAACTCGATACTATAATTACGCACCACACATGCATACCTGAAGTCAATCAAGGCAATACGTACAGATCTAGTCGCCCATGCCGATGCTGTTGGGTGGGTGACCGCGTGCAAGTCCCTGGCCGAAACGGTAAGGTGGCACCGCCCCAGACGCACAAGTTAGTTGGGCGGTGGCGACGAGTAGCCGCCGTCGAGAGAGACAGGGCAAAAACATAGTATAGTTCGTGTAACGTCCTCAAAATCTGGGACCGTTAAACTCTTCACAACCATCCAGGATGTGTAGTTGCAAAGTAAGCAGTGTCTCAAGCAAGCTTTCGATTACAACAAAAATCAGACTTTTATTACATAAGATTAAGGCTTAACAGCCAGTTTTAACACTAACACGGGCATCTAAGCCCAAAGTTAATATAATACACGACAAAAGAACTTCAAACCACAGGCATGCTCAAGCGCAGTCGAGACCTAATAACAGTAGTCGCTGTCGTCTTGAGGCCCACCAAAATCCTGCTCACAAGGAGCCTCTGTATTTTCCCAAGTTTCCTCTGTAGATGTTTTGCAGATTTTGCAAGAATGAGTACTACTATCGTACTCAACAAGCCATATGAAAAAGCTAAACAATTACATGCAAGGAGTTCAATGGATGGTTAGGGTTTACTATATCAGGTATACGTGGATGTATTTTGAGTTAAAACAGTTTATGTTTAAAACAGTAAAACAATAATAAATGATAACATCAAGGGTTTCTCAACAAACTCAATTACCAACTTAACATCTCAAAAACTCTACTTATGCCTTATGTACTGGAATCACCCATGAACACAGCTTCATTAATTGGAAGCACGGTATAATACTCCAAAATGTTTTAAGGGAGGAAATCGCTTAAAAGGGAATTTTAGAAGGATTTAAAAAGGGGGTTTTCAGAGTGGTCGAGAACCGGCCTCTGCCTTGGTCCACGCAGCCCAAGAGGTGGGAGGGGGGCCGACCACCAATAAAAGGAGGGGGAAACCCTAGCTCACATCAGAGAACGCTACCACTACAAAGAGGCCACGCCGCCACAAGACTCGCTGTAGTAGACACCCTCCTCCTTGCACTCCATTGCTATTCCCCTCCCTCTTGGTGGTGCTCTCTCATTGCTATCGGCCAAGGAGAAAGGTGGAGGAGAGGGAGACGAAGGAGAGAGGAGAACCTCGTGGGGATTGTTCAGCGAGTTCATTCATGTCTCATAGGGTAAATCTCGACTCCTCGCTGTTTGGTTCAATTCGTTTCTATAGTTGTTGTCATTTAGCTAATCGTTGTTACTGCTGTAATCTGTATCGGTAATCTGTACTCTTTTGTTCATCAGTTTTCGTCTATTTCAATGCAAAATTAGAGGTTATGGCCTCCTAGAGAAATGTGGGGAATGTCATTAGGTTTCTGTAGGATCTGATATCACTTCATTTGGAATTTTAGTTTGGGAGATACATTAATTTCTTTACTGCTATCTAGAAACCTGTCAAATTACAACAGTCGTTGAAATTAATAAATAAGAATTTGATAATGGCCGAATCAGGGATGTCTCCCAACATGACTTTTGTAGGTGATCCAATTAGCTTTCCAGATTATTAAATAACATAGTTTTTGGTTCAGCCATTTGGAAGTTATAGCTATTCTTTTACTGCTGTCCATTTTGTCTGTCAGTTTTTGACAGTAGGTTTTCAACTGTATGTTAGATTCAGTTAAAGGCAGAATTAGGAGATCTCGCCAACTAAGTTTTTGTAGATGATTTTGTTATATTTTCAGAGGATCTGAGTATGCTTTTTTATGATTAAAGTTATGTATTTTAGAAGGCTACTGTCCAGTTTTAGTTTTCTGCTAGTTGTTGTCATATTTGAGTAGACTAAATGATTAAACCATGGGTCTTGGGATTACGTTTGAGAGCGTTGCGAATACTGTTTTATTACCTTGTCAAACTTGTTTTGAGAAACTTAATTATTGTAGGAGGAGTGACTTCGGGGTTAGTGGCAGCTTCTTTACCTCCTAACATGTCGCAACGCGAAAGGCAAGTACGTATTGAATTAACTTGTATGTTTGTGTGATTCAAATCGTTTGTATGGGTATTTCATGTTTGAATACTATGGATGATGAGTATTTCCGTTCTTACATGATTATGTTCATTGTTGATATCCATTCGCTTCTATGAGAGAAGACAATTATATTATTCATTTCATTTCATTCATTCATGCATCACCCACGGGAGTGGGTAATGAAAGTCCCATCATTCCAATAGAGGCAAATAAGTCTCATCATTCCAATATGGGCAAATGGATCCCCATATGAAAGATTCTTCATGCGGGCCTTGGATCCCCGTATTTTGATAATGCGGGTCTGAGTGAACACCGACGGGTATTCATTAGCTATACCGGTATAAGCAGAAGAGAAGTGGATGCATTTCCATACCTGCATAAGATACATAGCATTTTCTTATGTATTCGAAATATTGTGAATGACATGTATTTGATTTGATGCTTTCCATGATATTCAATTGTATTTGCTGAGTCGTGGACTCACTCTTGCAAGTTTTGTTTTTAGGTAACCTTTGAGGACGACACGCTTTGGGGAGAGAGTAGTCACCTAGAAAAAAACTCACTCAATCACTTATGTCACAAGCTGGATAATAAATCTGCAACTATCTTTCATATAAGAGTTATTGTCGGTGTTTTAGAACCGAACTTACGTAAAGATTGTTTGATTCGGGGGGTCTCCTAGAATGAAATCACGCAAAGAGATTGACACGGGGATTTTTATACAGGTTCAGGCCTTCTCCGGGGAGAATAATAACCCTACTCCTGTGTGTGTATGGTATTGAGTGTATTCTGAACAACCAGGGGAAAAACTAAGACTATTACAGATGATAGTGCTTGTCTTCCTGATGGCCTTCTTCGATCACCTTTTCCTTCTCTGATTGCTGCCCTTATATAGTACGTGAAGGAGTGGCAGTTTCTCCAGGTGGAGCGGCGCCTCATCACATTCTGTAACGGGCACATGTTGGCAATAATCACCGGCGATAACTCCTTCACGCTACCTAACACACTATATATCGAGATAATGGAGCATTACATGCTATTACTTCGCAGAGTAACAACAGATATTGGCTATTTGAATTCCTTAATCAATTGGACCCACTTGTCTCAGAGGTTTAATTAATCATAAGGTGGTCGAGGTGACCCGGTCAGAGAAACTTAAGACTATGAGGTAGTCGTAGCAATACTTACGATTATGGGGGTGGTCGAGAAGAACTTACGACCATGAGGTAGTCGAGTAATACCTACGATTATGGGGGTGGTCGAGAAGAACTTACGACCACCTAGTAGGCTCCTCCCTTATAACATTAAGGGTATACTGGGTCCATATGACATCATATTTACCCATAATGAAAATTATAGATGAAAGATAAAATGAGGATTATTAGATCCTCGCCATCTAGCCCCCACCTTCAAGTGAAAGCAACTTACTTGGTAAAAGAGTTATGGATGGTCTTACGCCACGAGAGGATCAGAAAAAGATGGTCAAGGCAAAACTCTTCGACATTCGTGGTACTACTTTGACCGTAAATATGCTTGGTCAAGAAAGTTACTTACGACTATCAAATAGTCGAGAACATTCCTACGATCACGAGGTGGTCGAGTATGGTGATCGGAAGAAAACCTTTCGATTGACATTTCTTTTGGTAAAAAGATCCGACCAAGGAAGTAATTTCGCTTGAGGTGTGAAACGAACCTAATTTCCCTGAACGGACAAGTTAGGGAATTGCAAACAACTCCCGTTAATTCTGTTCGTTGGAACGGTTCCCGAAGCGGTGGCAACCTTTGGAATGCCACGCCAAATTTCAAGGTACACGGTTATAAATACTTACCGGGGGTAAGACTTAAGTTCATACTCTTCCCCAAATCGATCCACTGTTCGTCGAGTTCTTGTCTTCTCCGCCACTAACAAAAATCTCCTTTTTCTGAGAGAAATGGCTGGGAGAGTCGCCGAGTGGGCCGAACCGGAGATGGATGAAGTGAAGATTCAAGCTCTGGTTGACGCCGGGAAGATTCCAGAGAAAGTCCTCGTGGAGTGGTTCGCGGCGTATAAGGAGCATTAGCCATCGGGGGAGAATGATCAAATCCCCGTCTTCCAGGCGTATTGTGAGTGTGGCCTTCGATTGCCGGCTCACCCCTATCTCACACTTATACTTGAGTATTTTGGAGTGGAATTGGTAAACCTTGGTCCCAATTCCATCACAATGCTGAGCGTATTTGTATATCTATGTGAGGCGTACCTGGGAATTCCAGCAGACCTTGAGCTCTTTCAATACTTTTATGGAATGGCTCGACAAACTGGGATTGCTGGAGTTGTGGTTTGAAGCTCCATGACGGGAAGTCAAAGGAGTATATTCAGATGTTCACTAGGTCTTCGTGGCCGGGATGGAGGAAGAGGTGGTTTTACTGGAAACTCACGACTAGGTACCAGTCGTAAAAGGCTTACGACCAGGTGCTTTGTCGTAGGAGAACTTACGACTAGATCCATGGTCATAGAAGAACTTACGACTGGATCGATGGTTGTAGAAGAACTTACAACCAATTTGATAATGTTCATGTCCACTTTTAACCTTTACAGGTTAAATAGTGACGAAAAGACTTTGGCCGATCCGCTCGATTATGAGAAAGAGGAGTCGAGAAAGCTATGTGAACAAGTAGAATTCCTCTTAAAGAAGGTTAAAGAAGCTAACTCTGCAACTGAAGAAATGCAAGAAAAGATAAACAGTAAGTGCTGGACTTAGGACTGCTTATATTGTTGATTTTTACCTGATTGTTGCTTCTTTTCAGAAAAAGAAGATGATACGAGACAGCTTCAGGATAAAGTTAAGGAAAAAACTGTGGTTATTCGCGAGCTTTTTCAGATATCCAAAGAGAAGGATCAAGAAATTGAGAGGCCGAGATCTCGCCGATCGTAAGCATTTTTTTTCCCGCAATCCATTACGAAGTTCCTTCCTTTTCTAATTCTCGCTTTTTTAGAAATGGATCTTGAATTAGGAAGACTCAAAATGAACTTAGGATAAGACTTTGATTTATAACGAGATCGTCTGCATTGCTAAAGCAAATGCAGAGGAAGTCAAGTTATGGAAGGGCGACATCGAGACCGCTGCTTTCATAATGCGTAAATCGAGAAGTTAGATTTCGCCCAGCGTAAGAAATTCTTTTACCTCGTGACTATTTTATTCTCTCCTCTAGAATTTTATTTACTCGACTACCTTATTCTTTTCGTAACAAGTGGTCGAAAACAAACAAACCGCGAGGCTTCGACTGCACTCAACAAAGTCATGGAGGCGATGAAGATTAATCTTCAAGACAATATCACGCCTCAACAATGTACTTGGTGAGCTACGATCGAGGGAAAAGCTCCTCAAGATGATACGATAGTCGCCACGTAAGTACTATTGGGGAACAAGTCGACTTTGCAAGAACCGGTGACCACTTTGAAGGCCAATCAACCCGAGTCCATCAAGGAGGCAATGAGAGTGCTATAAGTTATGCATTGGCAAAACTTAAAGCTCATTACCCCAAATTTTAATGTGCAACCAATCGAAGTCGACTTCGACCGCCCCAAGCGAATTACCGTCTTATTGAAGAAATGCAACCACTCGGTAAAAAGTTTTGAGGAAATGCGACTAGGCTCTCCTTCTTGAGTGATTTGTAAAAACCCGTGAAAAACAAGCTTTTGTTGATGTATTATATAATGCATCTTTTTCCTCGCAAATCATCTTGTCGAGTAGTTAGTAACTCAAAAGATAATTAACTAATGAAAGAATGAATGAAAGACTAAGAATTGAAGTCAAATTAATAACTTTATCCTAGCTCTCGACTATTTGCTTATTTTGTTTAAACAAACTAAGTAAATAGTATTAAAAAGGGTTTCAAAACAGAGAGGTTTGGTTAACTTGTAGTTTTCGTTACGACTATCATGCATCGGTCTAAAAAGTGGGAACGAATCGACACTAGGAAGTTCCTTCTAGTGGGCGTGACCACGCAGATAGGAAAGTCTTCGACTAGGTGATGTTACCATCTCCGACTAGATTAATTAATCGAGAACAAGAATTTGAGTTAAACAAACATCCAGAGGACTTCCAAAAAATTCGTCGCCTTTCTTTGGAGGACTCGATAAGTCCGTCATGGTAGCAAGAGTAGGAAATCAATAATGCTAGGAAGTTCCTTCTAGTGGGCGTGACCACGCAGAGAGGAAAGACTTCGACTAGATGGGTCTCTTCCTCCGACTAGTTCGCATTTAATCAATACCCCAAAAGCGCTTGAATAAATCTAAGAAAGTGCACTCGACTTAGAATATTTTTCAAAAGAATCAAGAAATAAACTAAGGTGAAAAGTGGAGGCTTTAAAAATATTTCACTAAATAGAACCCGAGCTCTTTGTGTTGGCAAGAAAAGTGAGTAACGAGTCGACACTAGAAGCTCCTTCTAGTGGGCGTGACCACATGCGTAAAGGAGAGGCTTCGACTAGGTGATGTTACCTACCTTTCGACGGTAAAAGATAACTGGTGTTTCAAATATAGTCGAAAGATTATGAAAGCACTACTCAAAAGTAAGACTATAGAGGTAGAGAGAACATGAGTCTTTATTGTCTGAACGGTTAGTTACATATAAAACTTGCGTAACTGGTCGATGTTCCAAGAATTCGAGAGAACCTGGCCATCTTCCATTGCCAATCGTACCGACCCTGGACGAGTTACTTCAACCACTATGTAAGGACCTTCCCACTTGGGAGAAAGTTTGTTCCGATTAGACTTGGTTTGGCAGAGTCTCAATACTAAGTCACCTACAGCAAGGCTGCGAGGTTGGACCTTACGATCGTAGTATCTGCGTAGGGCTTGTTGGTAGACTGCTAAACGGATTAAAGCCTGATTTCTCCTTTCTTCGAGTAGGTTAATATCATCCGCTCGAAGTTGTTCCTGGTTTGAGTCTTTGAAAGTTTCGACTCGTGTTGATCTTATCTTTAGTTCCGGGGGAAGCATGGCTTCACTCAAGACTAGAAAAATGGTGTTTCTCCTCAGAGTCTGATCGGTTGTCGCATTTAACCGCCCATAATCTGAGGGTAACTCTGCACCCAAGCCCCGAGCGCTTGATGAGCCGGTCAAGACTCGGTCTTAATTCCTCTCATTATTTGGCCATTTGCACGCTCGACATGCCCCATTACTTTGGGGATGGGCCACGAAGCATAACACAACTTGGTGTTTAATTCGTCGCAAAATTCCTGAAATTTTGCGCCAAAATTGCTTACCATTATCTGTAATTATTCGACTTTGCACTCCAAATCGAGTAATTACACATCTCATCATAAACCGTTTTTGTCGCTCGTTGTTATCCCAATCATGTGTTTCGCTTCAATCCATTTTGTGAACGATCAATAGCCACAAAAGGAACTCAAGCCTCCCGGAGCTTTGGGGAACGGTCCTAAGATATCAAGACCCCAAAGTTGCAAAAGGCCAAGATAGAGGTATCGTTTGTAAAGCCCGAAGTGGTTGGTGTATTTGTCTCGCTATGAAATTGGCATTGAGCATATTTTTAACCAACTCTTTAGCATCGTAAAGGGTCATGTACAAGAAAACCTTGTCGAAAAGCCTTACCGACTAGCTGCTCAGAGGAAGCATGATTTCCACAGATGCCATCATGTATGTCGTGAAGGAGTGTTAATCCTTCACTCTGCGGAATGCATCGCATGAGCACCCCTTGAGTACCTCGCTTATAGAGGACTCCTTCAACCAAAGTATACATTTTCGCCGATAAACGACCGCCGAGATCGCCTTCTGCATCAACCCTTCAAGATATTCATAGATAGGCGCCATCCATGTATCCTCGTATTCTAGAGAGGCCGCCTCAATAGGAGGTGTCTCGGTTCATCAACCGATGACGCTTCGAGTTGTTCCAAGAAGACTCCTTTTGGTACTACGCATCGAAGAAGCTATTCGAGCAAGCCGGTTCATGAGGAAATTATCCTTTCGAGGGATGAATTGTGCCTCAAACCTAAAAAATGCTTTTCTAGTTTATGCACTTCCGATAAGTACCGAGACATTGTCGTTAGAGCACCGTACTCTTTTTCCGATTTGATTCACGACTAGTTGAGAGTCTCCTCTCACGAGTAGTCGATTTAATTGAGAGCGCTTCACGCTCAGATGCCGCCTAGCAAACCTTCAGATTCTACCACGCTGTTAGTGGCCCGAAAGTTTAATTGTATGGCATACTTTAAGGTCTCTCGGTAGGAGATACCAGACCACCTCACCCTCGAGCCACTTAAAGTAAGCGACCCGTCAGTACATCGCCCATCGGTCGTGGAATCAGATCGGGATCCTGAATGTGTTCAGATTTGTCCATTCGGCGACAAAGTCTATCAAGATCTAGGATTTAACGGCCGTTCGACACGAAATGGATGTCAAACTCTCCAAGTTCGACCGACCATTTTGCCATGCGTCCCTGTTTCCCTATATTCGAGGATCGCTCCCAAGGGAAACTCAGACGACCAAACTATTTTGTGCGCTGAAAATAATGCCGCAGCTCCTCGAAGACATGAGGAGGGCATATAAAAGCTTTTGGACTGAGGGTAACGCTCCTTAGGCCGTGTAAAACTTTACTTACGTAGTAAACCGGTCGCTGTACGCCACATTCTACGACTAGTATCGCGCCATCGCCTGCGTGGCGTGGCAACTAGGTAAATTAAGAGTGTTTCTTCCGGTCTCGGAGAGACCGTAATAGGAGCACTCAGAAGGTACCTCTTGACATCCTCAAAGGCGGCGCTTGCCTCTTTCGACCACTCGAAACCTTCGTGTTTCCTAAGAAGTTTAAAGAAAGGCGTCCCTTTTCTCCTAGTCGTATGCGATGAAACGACTTAAAGCCGCCATGCACCCCGTGAGTTTCGGACTTCTTTCCTTGTGGCCTGAGGGCGATTTGGAGAATGGCCTTTATCTTTTTCTCGGATTTGCTTCGATTCCTCGTATAGATACTAAGAATCCAAGCAATTTTCTTGAAGAGATTCCAACACACACTTCTCAGGATTGAGTTTTAAGTGATTTTTTCTGAGGTTGTCGAATGTTTATTGTAGGTCGGTAATATGATTAAGTCCTTCATGCTTTTAACGACTAGATCATCAACATAGGCCTCCAGATTTCGCCTAGTTGAGATGAAAAAGTCAATTGCATCAAGCGCTGAAAAGAAGCACCGCATTTTTAGACCAAATGGCATTTTGACATAGCAAAATATACCAAATGGTGTAATAAATGCGATCTTTTCTTCATCGCCTAGACACATATTGATCTAGTGGTATCCGAATATGCATCTAGAAAACTTAACATTTCACAACCCGCAGAGAATCAACCAACCGATCGATGCGAGGTAAAGGAAAATCGCTTTTGGACAAGCTTTATTAAGATCAAGAAAGTTCACGACATACGCCATTTGCCGCTTGACTTTCTAACCATTACAGATTAGCCAACCATTCTCGATGATTGACCTCTTATAAAGCCTACTTTAAGTAGCTTATCTAATTTCGATTTGATAGCATCTCGTTGATCAGGGCAAATCTCGTAATTTTTGTTTTACGGTACTTTGTCGCCGTAAAGCTAGCCTGTGCTCGATCACCTCCTTGGGGACTCCGGGCATGTCGGATGATTGCCACGCGAAGAGATCTGCGTTAGCTCGGAGGAAGGCGATGAGGGCATCTTCCTATTTGGGGTCGGAAGTTTCAATGCGAGCAGCCTTCGAGGGCTCCCTGCGTCCAGAGGAACCTCTTTGACCTTGTCGTTAAACCGGTGCAGCTTTTAGGCTTCGACTTGCTAGTCGGAAGGTCGATTTTCTTCTCGAAATGGTATTTGTCCAACCATCTCGAGGATCGACTGCCGCAGTATGCGCCATCTTCTTGTCACAATGAATTGTGATTACTCCTTTGGGACTCGCATCTTAATACATTGATATCCATAATGAGTAGCCATTAAGAATTTTACAAAGTTGGTCGTCCGAATATGGCGTTATATGCCGATCGAAATCGACCACATCAAAGGAGATTTTTCTCGTCTCGAAATTACTTGGTGAACCAAATGTTAAAGGAAGAGAAACTCGACCAATCGGTTTGGTCAAGATCGGTGACAATTCCATGGAAAGAGTATCGCATCAGCCTTACCTTAGTCCCGGTACTTGCATTTCGTCCCAGGCACTCGTGAATAAAATATTTAACGAGCTGCCACCATCAACCAAAACTCGATTGACTCGATAATTGTTGATGGTGGGTTCGACCACGATCGGATACCGACCTAGTCGAGTCGAAGTAATCAGACAGTCACCCTTCTCAAAGGAGATGGTAACTTCGACCACTTCGGTAATTTGTTGACAAGAGGAGGATCTATGGAGTTTACCTCACGCTCAGCAGCCTTTAAGTCGCCGCTTGATTCAGATGCCGATGATCCTCCATAGATGTGCTCAACGGTGTTATGGATCCCGAACCAAGATCTCCTCCTCGTCATCAAGTCTTATGACCACTGCTTGTCCTACCCGCCGAGAGTAGGAAGTGGTCCTTGTCGCTGTAGTAGTCTTCAAGCTGCTGAAAGACCCTATTATGAAGGTCATGTCCTCCTTTTTATGGAAAGGACACCACCTAGGTTTATCATTTTTCCGATCGGGCGCTTACCTTTGCCTCGGTCGGAGGTGGCTTGAGGTGCGTGGCTCTTTATCATTCATGACCAAGACCTCCTTGAACCTAGCGGCTTGGAGTTTTTGACCCTTCGCCTTGTTCTTAGACTTTTTGCTTTCTTATCTTTCTTCTTACCAATATCGCTGGCTCTCGAGAGGTATTGTTTTCTCGATCGATTGTGTTGTTCCACTCGACCGCCTTAGAGGAGGATCGATATCAATCAGCCATCTCAAAGAGTTCAAAGGATGATGGTAGGCGGATTTAAAGCAATATCTTCGTTATTCTTCATCATGACTCCTTGCTTGAAAAGCCCCGATGATGATGAATCGAAACTTCCTAATTGAATTATGAACCCGACTAAAGTGCTTGATGAATTGGCGCAAGGTCTCGTTGTCGCTCGCCTCATCCGTGCAAGTCGTCCTCCTTCCTGTATGATTGTAAGTGCCCCAAAGTTTGCTAGTAGAAGATCGCAGAGGTGTTGCCAAGAATGAATCGACTCGAGTGGTTGGTTCAATAACCACGATCGAGCAGACCCTTCGAGCACAGTTGGAAGGTAATTTGCCATCACATGTTCTCCTCCTCCTGCCGCTCGGACAGCCTGTAGATTTGAAGAAATTTGATAGGATTTTGGGATCCATCAAATTTCTCCATGTTCACTGGTCAAAAGCGAGGTGGCCAGCGAACAGCTCGAAGATCAGGTGAGAATGCCCGAAATCCAGTAATAACTTCTTGACACCTCCTTTGTAGAAAAGAAGGGTTGATATCATCAGGTGGTCGTACTTGACGATACCCAGTAATAGGTTGACCGACTGTATTAGGTCTCGCCCCACGAGGGAATACTCCTCGTAGTTCATCCGCTGTCGCAGATTCCCATGTCGGTATGGTGAGCGATCACCTCTCGAGGGGTTTGTTGATTATCACCGCTCAAAGACATTTCTTTGAGTAGGAGATCGATGCGACTTCATCGTTGCGCCGATTCCTTTGTGGTGATATGATCGATCGATCGCTAGTGAAGAAGTCGATTATACGATTTCTGAATGATGCCATGAGGTGCTTCCGGCTTTTCCATCAGAGACCGAAGCCTTTGTGCGATCTCTCAACGAAGAGGTCGTACTTTGCCGCAAGGCGAGCTCTCGAGTTGATTCTCGAGCAAATCACCGATGTCTTTGGAGTTCTTGAGCTTCCTCGATCGATATTGAATGCGCCTGTAAACTCTTACGGGCGCAATCTTCCTTCATCGAGTAGCTTCAAGATCTTCCCGCCGACTCTTGGGACCGCCTCAATGAAGTGCGAGTATGTCGAGGATTTCCTTCGCTCATGAAGGTGTTGGTCGTGGTCCGCCATCGGTGGTGTTCTTGCCACGCCATGAGGGGCGAGTGCATGATCTTCGGGAGCGTCTCCATCTCGGTTTCTAGGAGAGTGACCTTGATCCGAGGGAAGGACGAAAACCTCCTGCTGATGATTCTCACTTGCGCCGAGGCCTCCCCACTTGAGGAGTAGTCGAAAGACACCATCTGGCGACTTGGAGTAATACCTCCGTAGGGGAACTCGGGTTATAACCGTCTCCTCGGCGGTGGGATCATGGAGAGATGGTCGAATTTGTAGGAAAAGCATGCTTGATCCCGCTCTCTCTGGCGCCATCGGAGAGAGAGAATCACCAGATGTTGGTGAAGTCCTCGAATTGTGGCTTCGTAACTTGCCTCACCAAGTCGGACCGTTTTAGGGGACTCTGACACTTCGAGGTAAAACTCTCGTCGTGTTGTGAGTCCACTGGATATAGTCCTCGATCGATTGACCCTTGTCCTTTGAGAGGGTAGATTCCTCTCTTGGACGCATCGTTGTGGGGATATGGATCCTCCTCAACTCCATCACGACATTGTCTCCTCGGATCTCGGGAAGATCACCGGAGGCGCAGCATTCATTGATGAGTCATCACTTACCAGAATCTAAACCGCATCCATGTCGACGTCTGTGTAATCTGCCAAGTCGAACCAGTTCTCCTCGTTCCATTCTCCTGCCTGTTGGAAATATGCCCTAGAGGCAATCATAGAGATGATTATATTTCATTATGTTCATGACATTGGATAATGTGTTATCTTGTTCCTAGAATAATATTATTAATATTGATTATCAAGTATGTGACTTGATTATGAAACTCTATATTTCTGCGATAATTATTCTTATACGATCCCTGGTCGGAAACATATGAGGACACATATGAATAGACTAGCATATGTATTGGTTGATGACTATGTTTCACGAGTCATAGATATGGAGATATCAAACCAATAATATGGACACATGTGTAGAGAACATGATGTTGGGTAAAGACCCACCTTGAGACACTATTGAGATTGTTATGAATCTATGTGTCGTTAGTTGGTCTCAAGCAATGATGATGTATAATCCTTAGACCGAGATCAAGATGGTTTCCTACATGTGTAATAGCACTCTTAGGGGGTTGCCAAACGCTACACCGTAATTGGGTAGCTATAAAGGTAGCTTTCGGGTATGCTATGAAACATGGAGAGGAATGTGACCGGTCGATATGGATTTGCCCTCCTAACATAACAGAGAGATGTCTCTGGGCCCTCATTGTGATCGGATAAAGAAAGTGCATGGCCATGCCACTAGTAGTCAAGTGTTCACCACGAAGTTATCCGACACTCGATCGAGAAAGAATTGAGCAGTCCATGGATGACACAACATCTCACGGAGTTCGACCGCACATCGTGAGGCAAAGGGAGTATACACGAGTAGGTCACTTAAGTTCGAATAGATTAATCGGTCGATATTGATACGAGCTGGTCGAGATCGGTCGATATCTGATACGAATCGTCGTAGATCGGTCGAACATAGTCACAGAGTGGTCGAATCTCGTCGTAAGCGATTACTGGTAATCGTCGTGACCAAATACTGAACCGGTCGAGATAAAGATAGGATCTGGTCATAAGTGATGAAGACCTAGTCGAGATCATATTGCGCTAAGGTTCGTCCGATATTTTTGTGTGTATTCGGAATCGATATGCTCGCTAGGAGCCGCTATGACTCGTGATCGTAAACGGTTTCCGAGTCACAACCAAAATATACATGAACCTACAGGGTCACACACTTAACGGGTTGGAACAAACCAGTACGAATACGATTCGTAAACGTGTCCGGATAGGATCCGTCACGAGCACTATATAAGGAGATGCATGAGGCTGTTTGGAGACGCGTGAAACACCACCGAAACCCTAGCCGCCATCTTCCTGAGAGCTCCGCCAGGCGACTTGGTGCTAGCACACGGCGTTCGGTTGTTCCTTCCCGGACGTGTGGATACCGTAGAGGCGCTTACTACGATTGTTGCGCTTGAGGACGATCCGCGATCTTCACAAGGAATACAGAGGTTGCTGGAGGAGACGATCGACTACGACCACTGCATCGACTTGTTGGACGTTGGACGATCGACTATGACCACTACATCGACGTGCTCTTCGTTGGACCAGGCTGCTCCAACCCTTCTTCCACTGCTCTGTGCGTCTGGTGGTAACGATCTATGATCATCTACTTGCTTGGCATCCTGGTTTGCGTGGTAGAAAATTTTGTTTGTAGCTATTGTAGCCTGCCCGCGACCCAACACTGCCATGAGTGCATGAGATTTGGAAAACAGAGAGTATGTTGACAAGAGATTACCGGAAGATCCCCACTATCGGCGCCTAACCGCGGTGTTTTAGAACCGAACTTACGAAAGATTGTTTGATTCGGGGTCTCCTAGAATGAAATCACGCAGAGATTGACACGGGGATTTTTATCTGTGTTCAGCCTTCTCCGGGGAGAATAATAACCCTACTCCTGTGTGTGTATGGTATTGAGTGTATTTTGAACAACCAGGGGAAAAACTAAGACTATTACAGATGATAGTGTTTGTCTTCCTGATGGCCTTCTTCGATCGCCTTTTCCTTCTCTCGATTGCCGCCTTATATAGTACGTGAAGGAGTGGCGTTTCTCCAGTGGAGCGGCGCCCATCACATTCTCAGAATTCAAGCATGTTGGCAATAATCACCGCGATAACTCCTTCACGCTACCTAACAGCTATATATCAAAGATAATGGAGCATTACATGCTATTACTTCGCAGAGTAACAACAGATATTGGCTATTTGAATTCCTTAATCAATTGGACCCACTTGTCTCAGAGGTTTAATTAATCATAAGGTGGTCGAGGTGACCCGGTCGAGAAGAACTTAAGACCATGAGGTAGTCGTAGCAATACTTACGATTATGGGGATGGTCGAGAAGAACTTACGACCATGAGGTAGTCGAAAGCAATACTCACGACTATGGGGGTGGTCGAGAAGAACTTACGACCACCTAGTAGGCTCCTCCCTTATAATATTAAGGGGTATACTCTTGGTCCTTATGACATCATATTTACCCATAATGAAAATTATAAATGAAAGATAAAATGAGGATTATTAGATCCTCGTCAGTTATGAATTGTAATAACTGGTGTCATGATGTTTTCTATCGATCGTCCTTAAGTTTTGTTCGTACTAGTTGATATTTTATATTTATCGGATATATCGTTGATATTATTCTTCTTGACTAGATTACATACTTGTTGAAATTTAGGTTGCTTAATGTAACAATACTCTTGTGAGTTGATATTTAACTGTCAGTAGATATTAAATTGTTGGAATAAATTCTTATTGTTGATTTGTGTTAGAAGATTAGGTAGCATCTTGGCTCTTGCATAGTCAGGGTGTTACACACGACGTATTTGAATACCCTTAATTTATACACTCTGTAGAGTTGCCTAACTTTACCCACAAGATATTTCAAACTCATACTGTCATGCAATATACACGCAACACGTTAGCGTGCGACTGAGTTGAGATAACAAAGCATTTTCGCTGCCCAACCTTTCTAGCCTCTACCTGGTAGGTTATTGGACCATACAGCCTCGGGGGACCACCGGCCAATGGCAGCAATATTAACCTGATGCTGATGGCGCCTACCATTGTGAAGACCAGCAAGTGTCCCCTCAGGCTCACTCTTGTCCCACCCTAGTTCCTGTAGATATTAAATCGGGAGAGCAGTGTACTAAGCTAGGGAGTAATGACCACACATGTGGTTGAGCGTTTACTATGTCAGTTACTTTGGCACAAGGTTCTCGTCTTTACTCATCTCTAGTGGGGGAGTGGACCGACAACCAACTCGTAGCTTTCCACTTTCTTGGCCCCACCTTCGACTCATTTTGATCGCAAGTCTTTCGGGTAGTCCAACTTCCTGGACTCAATCCTCAACTCTCCTCCAAAACCATTGGCAAACAGCCAATGTTGCTTTTTAGGATAAACACAATTGTGTGACAAAGCTACTTATATAGCTAATATTTTATGTGAACTTGTCAAGGTAAATATGGCCTACAAGGGATTTATACTTGTCAAGGTGAATATGGCCTACAAGTGCTGGGTGGGTTTGTCTGTGGGGTAACATGATTTATCTAGTTATTATGGTATTCAAAAGTATTATTTCAATATTAAAGTAATTGGTATAAATACAGTAAATAAAAGTAATATTATAAATACATGAAATGTGGGTTCAAAATGATCAAGAAATGCGACTTGCCTTCTTGCACAAATTCTTCTAGACACTAGTCTTGTTCGGCGTCTTCTGGAGTCTAGTCGTCAAAGTCGTGACTTAACGCGAAAAGAAAAGAAATAAACTAAATAAAACTCGTCTCGACAAGGAATGAGCTGGAAACAACATGCAAATAAATAAAATCGGAAAAGAAACATAAAGGAATGTGGTGTGGGATAGTGGGGATTTATCTGGTGCTTGATTGGACTGAACGGAGTGGAGAAATGGATTTACGGGTTCGAAACGGTCAAAAATGACATATAATGTCAAATTAGGGTTTCGGAGAATAGTGATGCTTTTACTGTTTCATGCATGCAACCTGATGATGAATAGTAATCAACCACTATTTTAGTTAGTGAACAGTAAGCGGGTTCACTGTTTTCACCTGAAAATGAGCAATACTCGTGTGAACAGTAATGAACAGTGTATGGCTGAAATGGAAATGAATAGTAATGGGTCGGTGAATAGTGTTTGGTTAAAACCCAACACTCCCGTTGGGCCTGCGGCCCATTTCAGCCAAGCCTTTGAGACGCTCTGCTGAAGGCCAGAGTGCCTCTTCAGCGCATGCGAGCGGAGAGGAAGGCGAGAGGGCAGGCGGCGCTTCAGCGGCGATGGTGGTCGGCGTCGAACGGGAGGTGGCACGGCGAGGCTCCACTGAGGTAAGTGCATCCCTCTCTAGGGTTTTGTGTGGACTGGGGTTTTGGGTAGGGGTTGCGGTGGTGGTGGTGAAGGGGAAAGGCGGCGTCAGTGAAGCTCCGACAAAGTGAAGGCCGGAGGTGGTGGGGGAGGGTGATGGGGAGGAGAGGAGGTGGTGTTGGGGTGGTAGGAAGGGGTAGTGGAAGAGGGAGGCGGTGGTTTGCCTCTTGGTTTCTTCAGGGAAGGAGCAGAGGCAGCAGCGATTCTTTGCAGCGGCCGGACTTGAAGATGAAGGGGTAGGGGCGGGTGCTTGGTCCTTGGTGCAAGGGAGGAGTAGCATGCGGCAGGGCTTTTATAGCCTAAAGGAGGCGGTGGGAGCAGTGGAGGTGAGCAGGGCGCGTGGCGCGTGGACGGCGAGGTGGCAGCTGGGAGTGTTCTATGCTGGGCGAGAGCAGGGAGGTGGAGGCATGGGCGGTGTCGCGGTGGCCTAGCTCCCTCACCGAGCAAAGGAGAGCCGGGCGTCGTTCTTGGGCGTGGCGGGCGATGGGACGGGAGCAGCGTGGGAGCGGTGCAGCGTTGGCGGCTCGAGGTGTGCGACGCATTGAAGGCGGAGGGGAGGTGGCGCGGCGAGGTGGTCCGGTGACGGCAGCAAGAGGAGGAGGCAATGGCGTAGGGGGCGGTGACGTTGCGGCGTGGAAGAAGAAGGGGAAGGCGTCTCCGGAAATGAAAAACAGAATGAGCAAAAAAGGGAAAGCGGGAAGGGGATGGGGATTGCCAATTTGGGAAAGATTTCGAATTTAAACAAAAACTTCCAAAATTTTTGAAATCCCGAAAATTTGGGTTATTTCAGGTCGGGAGATCGATCGATCCGGCCAATCTCTCTCTAGACCATCGTCTTGCCACGCACGTGTGCGTCGGTGCGCGACGGCGACTTGTCGCCGCGTCATATCGTCGTGTTCTTCAACGCGCTCGGCGTTTACTAGTCCGAAAAAACGAGAGGAACTGGACTGGACGGTAAATTACTTGCATCTGCATGTATGTCACTCCAGTTTGTTCAGTAGTTTGTGCAAGGGCAGGTAACTGGAATAGTTGATACAGCGCCGGCCTATTATTAATGAGCCCGGGCTTTCATTTACTCGTTTCAGTGACCTCTCGTGAAAGTCCCAACCTCCTAGGTACGAATGCATGCAATACATATGCATGTATGGCGAGCGCGACGGCGAGTCCGATGACTGGTCCATTGATCGACCCGTCTGTCCTGCTCTTTGGATGCCAGCATGCATGGCCTGGCCGGAGGTTTGATGGGGAGCACAGCAAAGGGGAGAAAAAAAGCGGTCATGCCGAGTTCTCTGCTTTCGTCAACTCGTCCCCTCCCCGCCCTCGTATCTGTCAGCGGATCTAGAGAATTGCAGGCTTAATTTGATCTACAACCAAAAAATGATAAGACATTTTCCCCCATTGGTGCCCCAATGCTACAGAATTGTGTCCACGACGTGATGAAGAAGAATGTGGCCGAGAAGAGTGTGCTTTCAGTCTTTCAGATTGGTTCGTATACACGTCAGGAATGTAGCAGGGACGCGAGGGCCTCAGCGACGAGGCGGCCGTCGGCGTCTGGAACCAAGAACCGAACGCTACGTCAAGAAAAAGGATGCACCTTGTGTTGGTTTTTCAAGGTCTCTTTGGGAATTTCCCAATTAGAGAAAAGAATAAAAGAATTAGAAATGGGCCCACTTGTCTATGACAGGAGGAGGGGAATAAGGGTTGGAGGCTTATCTCCATCCCGGAGGAAGTGGGTTCGGCTGATTCTTGGGCTGGTGCTTTTCTTTTCCACATGAGGCCCAGGCGGCGGCTGATGGAGAGGCTGGAGCGGCCCGCGCGCCTTGTGCGGCGGCCGTTCGCAGCTACATGCCGGTTTCCCCTGGTCTTCCCCTCCTTAAAAGCATCGGGTCCTGACTTCTTTTCTAGATCTGGAAAATCAGTAAGAGCCGCTGTTTTGGTTTTGATTATTCTCCTCTGATTTGGAGGCTAAAGCTGGAGGGGATTTGAAGTTCTTCACCGTCGGTGGTGAACATCTGATCTCCCTTGGTGTGCATCCAGTAAACATCCTTCTTGTGCCACATTCTTTGTGTGGGTGCTTGAAGAGAACCTGTGTGGTACGCGGCAAAAGTCATTGTGTTCGGCTTTAGGTTGTTCTGGAGAGGGAGGAGGAAAAAATCAATTCGGTTCTGGTGTTCTTGAGTACATTTGGCTAGTGTATCTGAGTGGGTCTTGTGTGGCACTAACCTGTCCCTCAGCTTTGTTCTTTGGTGGATTCCATAGAAGAAGAGTGGCATTGTATCTCCGAATACTTCGTCTTTGCTCGGAGTAGCGAGGCGATAGTTTTTCTGGGTCAGCGTCTTCTTGACGTGCCTTGCCGATTACATCTGGGTGATTTTGACTATGACTGGATTAGTGAGTATCTCTTGTTATCTTGTACTCATTTAATCAGTACTTGTCTTGTTGGTTGTTAATCAAGAGATAATTATGTGGTCCTGGATAATTTGCTATGTGATGAGAATGGTCTAGTTCTGAAATTGTTTTAATAACTTGTTTAGTTTTGAGCTCTAATATAGTAGCTTGTTGTTGACATATTGTCTCTAGTTGTTCTATCATTTGGTGATGCTTTGTCTGATCACTTGATTAGCAATTCTACTGGCTCTTCTATCAATCGAAAGGTTTTTAGTTGAATGGTGTATTCTTCTGTGAGTTCATTGGCATTCTGCTGACTGATAGTATTATTGCAGTATAGAATTCCTTGATTCATTTGAAGTGATCTGTTGACCGATAGTATTATTGTTTTTCACTTGGGAACAATATTGTCAGTATAGCAAAGCTTAGTTTAGAGCTCAAAATCTGTATGCTAGTTATTTAAGCTAATTTGTGAAGAGAATAGACCTTAGTGCTGAGATAGCCATGTTTGTATCTTGTGCAACTCGCCATCTGAGAGCTCTTATTAAATTCAAATATCTATGCTCTATGCTGATTTCTTACATATACATGTGGTATATGTTTAGCATTCAATTCAGGTTAAATGACATGAAAGATTTACATTTGTATATGTTTATTTGGTCATTTAAATGCTGGTGGTTTAACGCTTTATTGTTTCATAATTATGCTGGAATTAATTATGATTATTTGCTAAAACTGCACATTTTACAACACCTTGGGGAGGCTAAGGGTAGGTGGCCGAGGACGAAGGGGGCAACGAGGTCGCCGACGATCGGGAAGATGGAGCCGGTGGCGGGTGCATTCGGAGTCGCAGTTTTCGAGGAGGTCGGGGGCAATAGCGGCAATTTGGTGGAGTGGTGCCACGATAGCGGGAGCTCCAAGAACCGTGGCCCATGGGTGAGGGGCACTGGTGGCGTGGCTGTGGAGCCCTGCTCGGCGACGTGAATGGAAGAGGCCCTGAGGTCGGCGTTGGCGTTAAAAGGGCGCCGCCATGGGCGGCCCCTCTTAGGTTCATGGGTGTTCAGTTGAACACCCATTAATTTTTGTAGAAAAAAATCCACATTATAGTATGTGTATTACAAATATGATGAAATATACTCTTCATTGATCCAATCAGACTATAACTTCCTCTCAGCTCATCAAACCACATCTCTCTCTGGCGTCCCACAACCTGGCCCATGTGATGGCCGACCCATGGTCACACACCCTTCGGCCTTTGCCCTTTAGGCATTGGACCATTCGATCGAGCCACAATAAGGTTATTCCCCCCTCATCTCTCTATCTCTCTCTCTCTAACCCTAGCAATCAATAGACAACAGCCGACTCTCACATCTCTCCCTCTTTCTTGATGGCGCAGCCACGACAATGCCAAACACAAAGAGGGTCGAGGTCTGAGGAGCAAGGCTCACTGTCGGACAGCTGCTACTGTTAGGCGCTTGAGCGGGGAGGCGATCAGGAGCCCTACTAGCCAGCAGCTAGAGGTGATGACCCGTCGGCTCGTGGCAAGAAGGCTTACCCAATTCTCAACAGTGCAGATGTGGGTTCAATCCGAATTACCAGATCCTCAATTCCCAAAACAGCAAAGAACAAACCCAAATGCCCAAATTAGTAATTCTGTTTGTGTTAGTTTGAATTGTGATTGGTAAATCTTTTTTTTGTGAAATGTATATCTCAGAGCTTCAAAAAAAATGAAGAAGAAGTTTGTCGATTTGAAAGGCATGAATGAAAATTGAGTTAGATTGTATTTTTTTTCTTTATTTTTTTGTAATTTTACTAAATTATTTGAGATGTTGTCATTAATACGAATAATTTGTACTTTGATTATTGTGCACATTTATGTTTTACATTGAACAATATTTTTATAACTTCGAACACCCATTCTAGTAATTCTGGGTCCGCCATTGGGCGCCGCTATAGCACGCTATACCGTTGGGGTCCTCAAACCGACAGTATAGGATCCAACCGTAGGATTTTGATGCTCTAATCGTCGCGCAGCTTTCCCTTCCCCGTCATTCTCATCCACACGCATGGGAGCGCGCCCACCGACTTCCCCCGTCCTTCCCCCCTTCATTCTCCTCCCAGGCGTCTTGGCCTTGCCGCCGGCCTCCCCGTCCTCCCCCATCCTCCTCCTCCAAGACGCACCACCGCCCCAGCTTCCCCCCGTCCTCCCCCCATCATCCTCCTCCATGCGCGCGAGAGCACGCGCGCCAACTTGTCTTCGGCTTCCCCTGCCCCCCCCCCCACATCCTCCTCCCTCCAAGGCCAGATTCGCCTCAGCTTCCTCCCGTCATCCTCGTCCTCGCACGTGCATCAGCTCGCCTCTGGCTTCCCCCCTTCAGCCACCGTCTCCCTTTGTCTGCTACTCCAGCATGTCCCAGGCAAGTTTCGATTTTTTTCCCCGTTGTCTGCTGCTTGTTTGTTGCATGTAACATGTTTGACGAAATGTCTGGCTTAGATGCTTAAATGTGTTGTTTCATTCCCCCCCCCCTCCAAAACAAGCTAATATGACCTCAGCCGAGACTATTCCTGCAAATGACGATGGTCTGGAGGCTGCTTTTGCTGAAGCTTTTTTTTGCCACAAGGAATGGGTAGAGGGATGGAAAACCATGAGTTGGCCTGGAAGTTTTCACCGAAGAAATTCTTGCACAAGATGAAGATACAAATTGTATCAGTTCACAACCTACAAAACCATATGTTGGCCTGGAATTTTTTTACCAAAGAAGAAGCAAAGAAATATTACAATGATTATGCGCGTAGTTGTGGCTTTGGTACAAAGGTTTCAAGCTGTACCAAGAGCCATGTTATAGGAGAGTACAACAAATATGAGTTCGCCTGCTTCTCTGAACATGGCGGAAAAAATAATGAAACATGAGCAAGTGCAAGCAGCGGCTCGCGGAAGAGTAACAAGCTGCACAAGTCTGACTGCAAGGCAAGGATGGTGGTTGTTAAGAGGAATAAGAAATGGGTCGTTACCATTGTTGAGCTGGATCACAATCACCCCCCCTAAGCCCCTCAACACACATCACAGATGATGACTAGCTCTCGTAGAGGTGCTCCACACAAACAATATCCCTACAAGTAAGGAGATGTGTGATCTGTACAGAAACATGAGAAACATCCCCTTCACGAAGAAAGACGTGAGTAACCTCCAGTTGGCTATGAGACACAAGAGTGAATACACTGACATGGCAGCAACAATTAAGTACTTTCAGGAGCTGCAAGCAGAAGACCCATCATTCTTTTACAGTATGGAGTTGGATAGCGGTAACATAGTCAGTAATCTCTTTTGGGTTGATGGATATTCGAAGGAAGCATACAAGAGATTTAGTGATTGTGTTGTGTTCGACATAACGTACTGCACAAATAAATATCGGCTCCTGTTTGCTCCCATTATTGGTGTTAGCAACCACAGACAGACTGTGCTGTTTGGGTGTGCTTTTCTCAAGGATGAAACGATAGAAACCTTTGAATGGTTGTTTGATACATTTTTGAAAGTGGTGGATAACAACCCTCCTAAGAGTGTCGTGACAGATCAAGACAAAGCAATGGAGATCGCAATCGTAAACGTACTGTCGAACACCGTCCATAGGCGTTGCATGTGGCACATGTACATAAATGCAAAGCGCAAGCTGGGGGGTCTGCTGTCAAAGTTGGAAGGTTTTGAAGATGACCTTAGATCGTGCATTGATGACTCCTTGTTTGTTGAGGAATTTGAAAGAAGATGGACTGAGTTGGTTGACCGCTATGATCTATCAGACCACAAGTACATGCATCACATATACAGAGTTAGGGAGAAATGGATGTCTTGCTACTTCATGGAAGCTTTCTTTCCATTCATGAGCACCACACAGCGAAGCGAGGGCGTGAATGCACTATTCAAAGATTTTGTGCATCCAGGTGACTCAATAAGAAACTTCATCACATAATTTGAGAAGCTCGCACAGTCTTGTTTGGACAGGGATGACAATCAATAGTATCTTACTGTTCAAACTGATACAACATTGTGGTCGAGGTATCAAATAGAAAAGCAGGCTTCTACCTTCTACACCCGTGCTATATTTGCCAAGTTTTAGGAACAGCTCATGAATACCACAATGTACAATGATGTCAATGGGGGAAGCTCGTGATTCTTATTGTGTCTAGAATGTGTGTGTGGGTGGGGGGGGATTGAACAGAATATACTTGGTTAATACTAGTTTAGAGGATCAAGTATTTAGATGTGTGTGCAATAAGTTTGGAAGAGACGGGCTGCTCTGTGAGCACATCCTTAAGGTAATGACACAAATGAATGTCAATCTAATCTCGCAAAAATATCTGTTTGAGAAATGGGCACTGAAAGGTTCAGAAAGTTCTAGAAAACAACTTGTGTACATGGATGTCAATGAAGTTACAAGTAGAAGACTGAAATAGCCCACATTTGCAAAAAGTCAGTTTGTATGGCTACTACAGCATGTAAAACAGAGTACAGGTATAGGCTTGCCCTTCAGGCCATTGATGATTTAACTGATCAGCTAGCCGTTGTTAACTTATCTCGACAACTGCCTCCTGAACCCAATAGGTACAACACTGGGAAGGAGATATCTGTGGGTGAGAGTAACACGCTAGCGTTTGGAGATCATGTAAAGAAAATTTCTAGAGGTCATCCGAGAAACTATGGAGAAAAGGAAGACAAAGATAATGACGAAGCAGCCAATTCATGACTCCAGCCAAAAACAAAAAGACTCCAAGAAAGGAAACTATTTTGATTGCTATTGCTGATACACCTAGCTTTCTTATGATATTTTTCATGTTGTATTGAAAGTATCTAGGCCCCTAAAAGTGATTTTAGTAATTAATGTTAACAACGTGTTATGGGACTAATATGTGTGCTAAGATGTTTTCAAGGTTTAGTCCTGGAGTTCGAATGATGACATGGAAACGACATTGCAAAGGTGATAAAGATCGACATGGCTCAAGGCAAAAGTATCATATAGCTTAAGGATCCTTTTATAGTTTTTACCGGTCTCGGGGTTTAAAGAAAAGACCGGATTTGTAGTCTAGATGCCATACAATTAAGAGGGATCATGGTTAGTAGCTTGAGGATATACTTTTGTGCCATCTTGATTAATTAGGAGTCATGCATTGCATTTATCTTGGCTTCTCGAAGTTCTTTAGAGGAAATCGGTATGACCGCAGTTGATGTGCGGTACTACCGAGATCTAGTTGGTGGTATATAAATTCCAGAATGCATGTTTTTGGTGTTTTTGATCTTCTCTGGTAATCGGTATGACCACAAATGAACAGCGGTACTACCACAGGTCGGTAGTACCGATATATTGTTGCTGGTACGTATTTTACAGAGAGTGTGTTTTTGGGAGTTTCACTTTTCCCAAAAACAGTATGACCGCATTTCTAAAGCGGTAGGACCAAGTTTTTCATGGCGGTACATTATTTCCAGGGAGGATGTTTTCTTGAGTTTCTTGAACCTCTGGAAATCGGTAGTTTCGATCTGGCCGAGCGGTACTACCGTTGTGCGGTAGTACCGGTTTTTAGTTGGTGGTAATACCTCATCTTTTTCGAAACAGCTAGTTCAGAGCATGAAATGCAACAGTTTCGACCGTTGATCGTGAACCGTGGTAGTACTGGGTTTCTACAGCGGTACTACCGTAAATCTTGAATTTTTCTGGAGTTCGATTCAAACGGCTAGTTTTATTGGTGATGGCTATAAATACACCCCCACCATCACCAAGCCAAGAACCTTTGAGCATATTGAATACACTTGAGCTCTTAGTGCACTCTCTTCTACTTATTTGCTTTGAATTCATATTTTGAGGTAGTTGAGAGCACTTAAGTACATTGCATCATTAGTTGATCTTGTTGGCACTTGAAATTCCTCAAGCAAACACTTGGTTTATTACTCTTAGTACTTGCCGGCACTTAGACGACTTCTGAGGAAGTTTACGCGGTGAGCTCTTCAAAGAAGATTGTGAAGAGCCCTGACAAAGAATTGTGAAGTGGTATTGTGCTCACCATCTCCGGAGAGGAGTAAGAGCAACTCTAGTGATCGAGGTGTTAAAGCTTAATTCATGGAGCCGGTCCAATTCGGTTGGACTTACCTCAACATGGATTAGTGAAGACCGGCAAGTCTTCGATACCACGGAAAAAACTTTATTGTCTCTATTGTGGTTTATTCCTTGTCTTTACTTCCTCCACATTTACATTTCTAGCAATTTACTTGTGTAGAATTGCTTAGCTAGAATTGTATCTAGTATAGACTTCAGCTTTGATATTGTCTTAAATAGCATAGTTTTCATTCCTTGAATTTGTGCTAGAAAACTTTGGTAAGACAATCTAGTTAAAATTTATAATTAGTTGACAAGTTTTAGAAACCTCCTATTCACCCCCTGTAGTCGGCTATCCTTGATCCTGCAAGTGGTATCAGAGCTTGATCTTTCTAATTTTAAACTTAACCATCTAGGAGAGAAAATATGGCTAGTGAGGGATTGTCAATAGGCAAGACACCTTTATTTGATAGATCAAATTATGCTTATTGGAAATTTAAAATGTTGATTTATTTAAAGGCCATGAGCCCAAGCATATGGAGAATTGTTAGTGACGGTTTCGTTATGGCACTTGATCCTATGCATCCCACAGATCTTGAGGAACGAAACTCCCACCTCAACTCTCAAGCTATGAACGCTTTTTTTGGAGCTTTCAACACGGATGAGTTCAATCGAGTGAGCAACCTCAAAACCGCTCATGAGATATGGACCACGCTCTTGGAAATTCATGAGGGCACAACCATGGTTAAAGAAGCCAAATTGCATAGGCTTCGAATTAAATATGAGATATTTACAATGTTGCCTCATGGAAAAATCACCGAGATATATTCTAGACTCAACAACATTGTAAATGAGCTCAAAGGTCTAGGCACTAACCTTCTTGATATGGATATTGTGCGAAAAATGCTTAGGGCTCTCCCGGAGAAATATGAGACCTTGGTGACTCTATTTCTCAATTATTCGGAATTGCCAAGAATGATGCCAATCGGTCTTTTGGGCAACCTCATAACAAATGAATTGTACAAAAGGGACAAGGAGGAGCTTTTGGAGCCATCCTCCTCTAAGAAGAAGATTACTGCTTTCAAGGCGAAAGCAGAATCAAGTGATGAGGAGAAAGAAGAAGATGACTCTGAAGAAGAATTTGTTTTCCTTGTGAGGAGAATGAATAAATTCATGAGAATATGCCCATATCGAAGCTTCAATTTTGACAAGAACAAGAAAAAACATCTCTCCAATGACAACAAGCGTTATAGCAATATCCGTTGCTATGAGTGCGATAAGAAGGTGCGCATTGCCTCTCATTGCCCTAACAAGAAATATGACAATACCAAGTCATCAAAGAAGAAGGAATTCAATAGCAAAAATAAGCTTTTCAAGAAACTTAAAAAATATGGCAGACATAAAGCTCACATTGGAGAATGGGACTCCGATGAGGAGTATTCGGACTCTGACTCCGATGATGAAGGATCCTCAAAGAAGAGAGGAATTATCGGCATCAACATCAAGGAAGCACCGTCACTCTTCTCCACTCCTACTTGCCTCGTGGCAAAAGGAGATAAGGTAAAATCCATTAATGATAGTGAACCTTCATATGATGAATTAATGGATATACTTGAAGAATTAAATGTATACCTTGGAAAAGATAAGTCAAAATTTAAAGTCTTGGAGAAAGAGTATATCTCTCTAAAAGACTCCTATGAGGAGCTAAAGGAAGCTTATGACTCTCTCATTTTAAAGGACATTGAAAAATCTCATTCAAATATTGGAATTACTTGTAATTTAATGAATGAGATGCCTAGAGTAGAAGTTATTTCAAATGCTATTTCAATGTCTAGCACTTCTACTTCATGTGATGATCTATTAGCCATGTCATGTTGTTCTAAAATTGATTTAAATTCTAGTATGGCTAAAACATGTGATCCCTTGCTCATTGTCGAAAATCATGAATTAAAAAAGCAATTAACCAAGCTAAGTAAAAACTTAGAAAGATGCTTCAAGGGAAAATCTACCCTTCACAAGCTATTAAGTGAACAAAAGTGTCCATTCAATAAGGAAGGACTTGGATTTATTCCCAAGAAAGGTAAGAAGCAAGTTTATAAGCCCGCAAGGTTTGTAAAACAAAATGGTAAATTTTGCAATAAATGTCGTAATATAGGACATTTACAAAATGCATGCTCAATTGCTAAAACTACATCATATGGCATTTATGATTCATGCTATATGCATAGAAAATCTAAAGATAGTAAAGTTATAGCAAAGCTTATTGGCACTTCAATTCTAGCAGTAAAAAAGAATGCTATTTAGGTGCCAAAAACCTTGGTTACTAACATTCAAGGACCCAAACAAATTTGGATACCTAAAAAAACTTAACTCTTGTTTTGTAGGTGAACTACAAGACCGGTGGAAAGCATTGGATACTTGATAGCGGTTGTACCCAACACATGACCGACGATAGAAAGATGTTCACCACATTCGAAAATAGAAAAGGAAATGACAAGATCACTTTTAGTGACAATAGCAAAGGAAAGATAATAGGATTGGGTAGAATTGCTATCTCAAATGATCTTTCCATTTATAATGTATCTTTAGTTGAATCTCTTAACTTCAATTTGCTATCCGTTGCTTAAATATGTGATCTTGGTTTAACTTGATCATTTTCTCAAGAAGGTTTTTCCATTTTAAATGAAAAAGATAACTCTTTAGCTTTCAAATGATTTAGATTTGGAAATCTTTATTTTGTTGATTTTTCCTCAAATGATTCATATTTGAAAACTTATTTAATTGCAAAAACCTCTTTGGGTTGGTTTTGGCATAGAAGGCTAGCTCATGTTGGTATGATTCAACTTAAAAAGCTTTTCAAACATGACTTGGTAGTTGGCTTAAAAGATGTGAAGTTTGGGGAAAATAGACTTTGTAGTGCTTGTCAATCCGGGAAGCAAGTCGCTAATTCTCATCCTTCGAAAAGAATCATGTCAACTTCTAGGCCATTAGAACTCCTACATATGGATTTGTTTGTGCCAACAACCTATAAGAGTATGGGGGGTATAGCTATTGTTTAGTCACTGTGGATGATTACTCGAGATACACATGGTTCTTTTTCCTAGATGACCGTAATATCTCATTTTAATAAATGAGTATTTAATGAATTAGAAAAGGATTAATAATCTGAATTTTTGTGGGAAAATAGTTATGGGCCTTCGACCCATACCCAAGAGGTGGGCCGGCCACCAACAAAAGGGGGGGAGGGCGGAAACCCTAGGCAAGTACTGTAGCGTCCGAACACTATAGCGCACCTCTGGTACTGTAGCAGCGCAGCCCCCCTGGTGTCTCCTCCCCAGGCGCCATCTCTTGCGGTTGGAAATCTGCTGGCCAAGTAAGAAGGGAAAGATGAAGGAAAGAAGGAGGGAGGAAAAGAGGGCAATTTGTGGGGATTTGTGTTCTTCATCAAGATCGTCAAGGGTAACAATCTGAAGGCCTTTAGCAAGCCCTAGTTTAATTATTGTTCAATTTGTAGAACGTTTGGCTAATAGGAAGTCGGGTTTCTGTTCTGTCCAGATTTGTAAGGTTTAGAGTAGTGTGTTGCCAGGGAGATTTGGGCTAGTTGAACTCAAAACTAGAACACTGTCTAGTTAGATAAAAGATATGTTATATTGTTATCTTTCTTTAGAGAACTGGATCACAATTTTTGGATGAGTAGATCTCGAGATATGAATTTTACAATGCTGCTGTTCAGAATCTCTATCAAGTTATAGCAATCGTGGTAATTGATAGATTAAAGATAGATAACGACCGAATCAGAGATGTTGACCAACATGATTTGTGTAGATAATTCTTTTATCTTTCCAGAATGTTAAAAAAACACAATTTTTGGATCAGCCAAATGAAAGTTATGGCTATTTTAAGTCTTCTGTTCAGAATGTTTGTCAGATTCCGACAGTTGTTATATCTTGTCAAATTTTGTTTTGAGTAAAGTATGTATTGTAGGTGGAGTGACCTTGGGTTTGGTTTCGCCTTCTCTACATTCAATTTGTCGCAACGCGAAAGGCAAGTACATTTTGGGTCATCTTGGATGTGTGTTTGTACAAATTGGTTAAATTACTATGATATGGATAATCTTATGAAGTATGAGTATTTTCCACTGATTGCTTATAACAATTGGAAGGTATGGAAGTGTTCATTTCGTTTCATTACATTCATTCCAAGTTTTCATGTTTAGCTCACGGGAGTGGGTATTAAGATTCATTTCATTCAATTCAAGCATTCAAGTTTAACCCACGGGAGTGGGTATTGAGATCCCCATATTTTCAATATGGGCAACTAGTTCCCCACATGAAAGATTCTTCATACGAGCCTTGGATCCCCGTATTTTGATAATGCGGGCCTGAGTGAACACCGACGGGTGTTATACTAGCTATACCGGTATATGCAGAAGAGAAGTGGAGACATATACATCTTGCAACACATTCATAGTATATTCATATGTATGGGATAATTTGAGAATAGTTTGTATTCGATTCAATGTTTCTTATGTCATTCGTTCGTACTTGCTGAGTCTTGAACTCACTCTTACCAATTTTGTTTTTTAGGTGATCGTTGAGGACGACACGTCCTGAGAGGGAGTAGATCACATGAAGAAATCCACATTATCACATACTTCACCAATTAAATAATATTTCTGTTGCTGCATTTCATTTGGAAATTATTGAATGTAATAATTGGATTCATGGTACTTCTATTGTTCGTCCTTAAAGTTTATTCATGCTAGTTGATGGTTTAAAATTATCCGGACGTATTCATAATATTATTCCTCTTGATTGAATTGTTATAAACTAAAATTTAGTGCTTAAATCCTTGTTGAAATTTATGTTTGTTAGGATACCAGAATTATTGTGTGATGAAGTTTAGCTGTTACTAGTTGTTGATTTGTTGAGAAAAATTTATAGAGTTGATTGATGTTAGTAGTTTAGGTTATATCTTGGCTTCCGCATAGCCAGGGTGTTACAATGAAAAAGCCGAAACCTCCGGTATTTTCAAAAGTTTTGCAAAAATGGTTCAAAATGAATTTGATTTCAAAATTAAGAAAATCCGTAGTGACAGTGGTTCCGATTTCAAGAACACTAAAGTTGAAGATTTTTGTAATGAACTTAGAATAAAATATGAACTGTCCACTATCTATAATCCTGAGCAAAATGGAGTTGTAGAAAGGAATAATCCAACATTACTTGAAATGGCTAGAACCATGCTTGATGAGTATAATACTTCTGATAGTTTTTGGGCGGAAGCAATCAATACCGCTTGTGATGCCATAAATCGTCTTTATTTGCATTGTCTTTTAAAAAAGACTTTTTATGAATTTCTTGTTGGAAGAAAACCAAACATCTCATATTTTCGTGTCTTTGGTTGCAAATGTTACATTTTGAGAAAATGTATTCGTCTTTCAAAATTTGCTAGTCGATGTGATGTTGGTTTCTTACTTGGATATTCATCAAATAGTAAAACTTATCGTGTCTTCAATAGAAACTCCAGTTTAGCTGAAGAAAAACATGATATTTAATTTGATGAAACTAATGTCTCTCAAGAAGAGCAAGATAATTTGGATGATGTAGGCAACGAAGCTTTGAGACAAGAAATGAAGAATATGCAAATTGGTGACATCAAGCCAAAAGAAGATCTAAAAGACTCACCATCTTCCACTCAAGTCGAACTACCTACCTCTTCCACAACAAGTCAAATTCAAATTGATGAAGTGGATAACAAGGAAGATGAGAAACTACCAAACTTACCTTCAATGATTCACAATGCAACTTTAAAAGATCATCCAATAGATCAAGTATTGGGTGATGTGAGTGAGGGTGTCTAAACTCGATCTCGTGTTGCTTCTTTTTGTGAACATTACTCTCTTGTCCCTTCTCTTGAGCCAAAACATGTAGATGAAGCACTCGATGATCTAGATTGGGTGAATGCAATGCATGAAGAACTCAATAACTTCACTCAAAACGACGTTTGGACATTAGTGGGTAGACCCAAACAACACAACGTAATTGGTACAAAGTAGGTCTTTAGAAACAAGCAAGATGAAAATGGAATGGTTGTGAGAAACAAAGCAAGATTGGTCGCTCAATGATTCTCACAAGTCGAAGGTTTGGATTTCGGTGAAACTTTCGCTCCCGTAGCTAGACTTGAGTCAATTATGATATTACTTGCTTTTGCACGATGCTTTGATATTAAATTATTTCAAATGGATGTTACAAGTGCTTTTCTAAATGAAAAAAATATCTGAAATTGTGTTTGTTAAGCAACCACCTAGTTTGAAAGATCCTAAAAATCCTAATCATGTGTATAAATTTTTCAATGCGCTCTATGGTCTCAAACAAGCTCCTAGAGCATGGTGTGAACACCTTGGAAACTTTCTACTCTCAAAAGGATTTAAAATTAGAAAAGTTGACACATCATTGTTTACAAAAGTTCTAGATGATGAATTCTTTGTTTGTCAAATTTATGTTAATGATATTATTTTCGGGTCTACTAATTAAGACTTTTGTAAAGAATTTGGTGATATGATGTATAGGGAATTTGAAATGTCCATGATTGGAGAACTTAGCTATTTTCTTGGACTTCAAAGCAAGTAACTCAAATATGGGACCTTCATGAGCCAAACAAAATACGTGAAGGATTTAATCAAGAGGTTTGGCATGGAAGATGCAAAGCCCATCAAGACTCTCATGGCAACCAATGGTCATCTCGACCTTAATGAGAGAGGTAAACCGGTAGATTTAAAGCTTTATAGGTCTATGATTGGTAGTTTGCTTTATCTTACCGCATCTAGGCCTGATATTATGTTTAGTGTTTGCATGTGTGCAAGATTTCAAGCATCACAAAAAGAGTGTCATTTGGCGGCCGTGAAAAGAATTCTTATATATTTAAAGCATTCTTTTAGCATTGGTTTATGGTATCTCAAAAGTGCAAAATTTGATTTAATTGGGTATTCGAATTCCGATTATGCGGGTTGCAAAGTGGATAAAAAAAAAGCACCTCGGGCAGTTGTCAATTCTTAGGAAGATATTTAGTGTCTTGGTCATCCAAGAAACAAAATTCCGTAGCCCTGTCCACCGCCGAAACCAAATATGTTTCCGCGGGAAGTTGTTGTGCTCAATTGTTATGGATGAGGCAAACATTGATGGATTATGGAATTAAATTTGATAATATGCCTCTTTTGCGTAATAATGATAGTGTCGTGAAGATTGCAAATAACCCAGTCCAACACTTAAGAGCCAAGCATATAGTTATATGTCACCATTTCTTGAGAGATCATGTGGGTAAAGGAGACATAAAGATTAGTCACATAATGACCGTTGACCAATTAGCCGATATCTTCACCAAACCTTTACATGAGAGCCGCTTTTACAAAGTGAGGAATGAGTTAAAAGTCATAGATCATTCTAATGTTGCTTTAAACTCATGCCTCATGTTATTTGCTCTCATTTGGATTTCTTGAAATATTTATAAAAACTATTTTAAAATATTTCTCAAAATTCTAAAATTTGATAAAACTATGTTTATTGGGGCTCTTATTACCTATCTCGTGCATAATGATCCTAAAAGAATATTTTTAATATTATAATTAAGGATCATTTGCAATTCAATTTCAGCTAGTGCCTTTTCTGGCAAAATGGTAAAACCGCGCTTTACCGTGGGTACTACCGCTGCCAGGTAATACCACAGCTTCATTGTGGTACTACCACTTATGGCTGGCGGTTCCAAAAGTGGTTACAGCTGAAACCTTATCTTTGGCCCCCTCTCTCGTGCGGTGCAACCGCCCCCATTCCAAAAACCACCGAAGCCCTTGTTGCTTCTCTCCTCTCTTCTCTTCTCCACAAATTTCCTCTCAAAATCCTTCGGATTTGTGAATTTTTGTTGAATCTTTCGATTGGGATTGCTTACAGTGATCATATCTCCTCCATCCCTCAAGGTATTTACTTTTGAATCATCTCTTTTCTCAATCTTTTAGTCCTTATCTCATTTCTAGGGTCTGCATAAAATGTGGACGATTTAGTTAATTTCTTTTGGGCAAATTGGTATAAACTAGTGTTTGGTGACTTATTATGTCTATCTCATGGATTAATTCATGCCAAACATCAATTAGAATAAAAAATCGAAAGATTGCCCTAAGAACTTTTGTGGGTGAGGTACTACCGCTCGTAGTCGCCAATACTACCGATTTATGGTAATACCAGATGTCTACTGTGGTACTACCACTCGAGTAGAGAAAATATTGATATTAATTATTCTCTTTTGTACCAGTCCTATCCTATCATGTTCTAATTGCTTTCTCCTATCTTAGAAATCATGCCAAGGACTAAAACCTCTCTTCGCAAGAGTGCCACTCCTCATGGAGATCCCAAAGAAAGATATGGTCCTCCAACCTCAAGTGCTGGACCATCTCGCCAAAGGGTTGCAACTCGAAAAGTAGCTCCTCAAAAGACAGCTTCAGTGAGATCTCGAAGAGAGGAAAGTCATTCTGAGACAAAATCCTTCTTGCTGTCAATGAGAGCAAGAGACAAAGGACAATCCCCAAGGCAAGCTCAAGAATCTTATGCAAGTATAAAAATGCATGCTCTTCTCTTTTGCTTATACCGGTATAACCAATGAATACCCGTCGGTGTTCACTCAGGCCCGCATTATCCAAAATGCGGGGATCCAAGGCCCGTATGAAGAATCTTTCAAACAAGGATCCAATTTGCCCATATTGGAATAATGTGCCTTATTTGCCCATATTGAAATGATGGGACTTCATTACCCACTCCCGTGGGTGAAACATGAACAAATGAATACATTGTAATAAAAAAACATACTCTCAAAGAAGTATGGAATAACAACCATGAAAGGAAAATATTAATGCTGAAATTATTCACATTTCATATAATTTAGCCATTTCATAAGCACCAATCACTTTGAACAAATAAACAGTCAAGACAATTCCAATTGTATTTGCCTTTCGCGTTGCGACGCGTTAGGAGGCAAGGAAGGTGCCACTAATCCCGAAGCTACTCCTCCTACACAATTAAGTTACTCAAAATAAGATCGACATGTAAGATGACACTATTCGCAACGCTCTACAATGCCATCCTAAAATCCAAGGTTTAATTATTTGATCTACTCAAATCAGACGACAACTATCAAGAAACTACACTGGACAGTGACCTTATAAATTACATACTTTCGCTCTGTAAATCATAAAAATGCATTCTCAGATTCTATGAAAAGACAACAAAATTATCTACAATAACCTAGTTGGCGACATCCTCTAATTCTGCCATCATCTGAGTCTAATATTCAGTTGAAAATATAAAGCTAGAATCTGACAGACAGAATGAACAGCAGTACAAGAAAATCTATATCTTTCAAATGGCTAAACCAAAATTCATGATCTTTAACAATCTGAAAAGCTAAGGGAATTTCCTACTAAAGTCGTGTTGGGAGACCTCCCTGAATCATCAATTAACAAAACCTTATTTATTAAACAAAACGAGTGCTATTTTTCGTCCGGATTTCTGGACATCAGTAAAGAAACTAATGTATCTCCCAAACTAAAACTCCGAATTAGGTGATCTCAGAACCCATAGAAACCTGAAGGTAATCCCCACAAATCTCTAGGAGACCCTAACCTCCAATTCTGTCTTGAACTACACGAAAATTGACGAACAAACAGGGTACAGATTACTGATTCCAATCACAGCAGTAGGGACGATTCGCTAAACGACAACTACCATGTATCTAATTGAACTAAACAACGAGGAGATGAATTATTACCCTAGAAGACGTGTGTGAGATCGCTGAAATCCTCACGTGGTGCTCCTCTCCTCTTCCTTCTCCTCTCTTCCTTCCCCTCCTTCTTCCTCCCAACAGCCGGCAGCAGCAGCAGGGAGGATGGCGCCTGGGAGAGGAGGAGCAGCAGGGGGGCGGATGCTACTGTAGCATGGCAACTACTGTAGCACAAGTTGGGTACTGTAGCATATTTACGGTTTTCCCCCCTTTTGGGCCTTGGTGCTATGGGCCAAGAGCCCATGGCCCAAGTTTTGAAGAAATTTCAGAAAAACCCTTTCAACTATTTTTGTTTTCTCTCTAATGCGTTTTGGAGTATTACATTATGCCCCTCTTAAACAAAATTCGACTCCGAATTCTACCTGTCGTCTACTCGAAAAAAAAACAACCACAACTGAAAATTAATAACGGTGACACGTACCCACTATGAAAAGATCTGGATACTGCTCGCGCATGCGAGACTCCAGCTCACAAGTGGCCTCTCTCTCGGACTGATGAGACCACAACACATTGACGTAAAACGACGTCTGTCCTAACACTCAACCTGACATTTCCAAGTACACTCATCATAAGAGACTCGAAGGTAAGATCCTACTCGATGGTCAACAATGTTATCGAAAACTCAAACTCCAGATCTCCCAGGTACTCACTCGGCACCAGAACATACCAAAAGTTGCGTACACACGTATGACCCCAAGACGGTCCTAGCGATACACCATCCTTCTAAAATACAAAACACCCGGAACTCTCATCACACTTCTTAATCGAATTCTTCATCTAACAAGGAGCACATCCTTTAACCAGGAACGCACAATACAACTCGTTTTTTCAACAATTGTTTTACAAAGAGAACCCAACTAAAAATAAAGAGTTCTCATCGAACCACGCAATGCCAACTCTCCACCAAAAGGGTCAAATCCAAAATTAAAAATTCATCACGAAAACCATTCCACTTTCTAATTAGGTAGTTTGCGAATGAACACCATGAAAGCCAAATGAGAAATCACTCGAATGCCTAAATCAAATATTTCTTTTATTCTGTCTAAACTGGAAAGAATCATACATACCAACACAGCGCCAACTCAAATTGTCAAATACATCAGTCATAAACATATAGCTCAAACAAGAATCAAAGGAGCGTTTCATTACCCGAGGCAACATTTTTCTCAATTTCTCTTTTAAGAATAAAACTTCTCTCAAATTATGGAATTCCAATTCATCGCATGACACTAACTCATTTTTCTTAAATTGGCAACCTCAACGCCATGCTCAAACCGAATACATCAACCACACATTTGTAGAGAGGTTCTATTGACTCCACAGACACATACTCTAGCCAACTCATCTACCAACGGAATTACTTTGTCAAATGACTCCCAATGCATCTAAAAATAGATCTTACATGCAATCACATCACCTCAATCCTTTGATAACAAACAACTCAGAATTCACATCACATATTCTCATGTACTACATCAAAAGGGTCCTACCAATGATCATCCCACTAACCGAAATCCAACCATATTCTACTTCCTCTACACAAAATCCTTGGGCGACCAAAGTCTTAGCATAAAAATGCGAAGCCCAAATTTAACCTCCAAAACTCTTACAATGAACTTCTGGTGTAAATTATAGGGAAATCCTTAGATTCGATGACTAAAATTCTCATAATTTAACCATACTCGATCATTAACGTCAATAGATAAATATATTCTTAACCAAATTATCTTTTGAAAGATTCTAACTCCAAGAGAGTTACTCATTGAAACCAAGCTATACCTGACAATAATCCAACAATCTATGCTACCTCATTAATTGCTTTAACAATTAGATTACTTCGCTAATCTTTCCCTCATTACACTACACCGTCATATTTCACTTACACAACCATGCAAACTACCCAGTCGCGATACTCTAATAAACTGATCAAGATTTTCATTCTTTCAACAATTCTAATATTCCACCCAAAATGAACAAAAGATCTTAGACCACAAATCACTATAGGTTCTATTAGTTGCAACAATGCAATTAGTTTAGCCCCAAAGACAAACATTCTGTATAACTAAAATTCTCTCCAAGAATTATACACAAAATCAATTCATCCTCTAATGCTCCTCAAATAACTTACATCCCAAGGTCTCACAACCTCGTAAACTTGACCACTATTAATTAGTTGCCACTATTCAATCTAGAAGGATTTGTAAAACAAATCGATTATTCCTTTCTCAAAAGAAGAGGCAAATCGAATCATTTTCAGTACACAAGAAACATTTTCCATTTGCATTACATATGGCCAAGAGAGATGGTCAAATAGTAATGATCTCGGAAGGTAAAAGACGACACCACAGTTAAAGGCACTAGTCCCACAAGAAGAGAATATCAAACCTCAACCAATAAGAATAAAATATTGCGTTTGAAACTTGAGAAACTCTTATACAGCCAAATAACAAGGTTAAGCACGCCTCAAAAAGCTGCAAGCTACAAAACTTGAGTCCACCCTCAAATACTTCTACTATACTCTTTCTTTTAACAAAGAGAACAATTTCTATGATTACAACTTCACTTTGTCAACTCAAATAAAAGGGCCTTTAAGATTAAATCAAATGAATCACTCAAGAACCAAATAGAACTTTTCAACACGTCGCTTCGCTCAACAAATTTCAGCTACCACAATATTTAGGGACTACCAAAGGCCATGAATGCAAAACTCCAAATGTTTCATTTAACTGATATTACGAAAGGCGATCAAAGTACTTTCTTTCTAAAAGAATCATCACCACACCTACAAGTCACAATCCCTTGCAGACAATCTTACTAACATTATGAATAATACACTCTTAACACGAATCTTTATCGTCAACTCTTCCATTATAAAGCCCTCAAAAGTTCACTAAATTGTTCCATACTACTTTATTATCCCATCTTCAAAATGAGAGTATACCAAAACCATACAACTTCACTACAACAACTACTTATTTTTAGAAGGGATCTACTACACAAATTAAAAGGTTTTACCAAAACCCTTTCATCAAGGACATACTATCATCCCACAGTTTTACAATCGTGTAGGCATAAGCCACCTATTAAATCACATCAGCTCAACTCTTAGTGATGCTCAACACCAGACTTTAACACACAACAATTGCACTTAACCATCTATTTACAACCACATATTCAATTGTTCATCCTCACGTTTAGTTTTTGGCAAAATCACACTAAAACTTCAAGAATCGAAATCTTCCATTAATCAAAAGTCTGAACAACACTACAACCAAATTCATCGCGTCATTTTATAAATAAGAACTATCCAGAACTCCCATAAATTCTAGATCCACCGGTATTCAATCCCTTCAACCATTTTGTACACAATTCCAACAATTAATCATACTCAGGTTTATGTAAAGCTAGCAACCATATATGATCATCAAGTATCTACAGAAAATGATAACCCCACGAATAATATCTATTAAGACCATAACCTAGCATCACCTCAAGTTTCCCTTTTCTCACAATTAGACTAATCCATTAGGACCAAATAATCCAACAAGTTCAGCAAACTAAACAATTTTAATGACCAAACCAGTTCATCAACGTTCCATACTTTGTAATAACTCTTCTGACTCTAATTAGGTATGGACATACTCTTAGTCACTACCCATCAGGTAATTACTCTATGTCAACATCAAATTAATCAACTTCAATTTCCAAGGATCTGGGTTAAGACCAATCATGCACACGCTACAGATCCGACTTGATAACTCATACCACATTAATGAACTTCTATATTTACCACCTCTCGCTTAAACATAGTAAGACATCACAAAAGGATTTTAACTCCTTTCAGAAAAAAAAAGAGGCATTAAACTTCAACACTTGAAATAATCCAAAAGAAATACATAAAACCAAAGCTTTCACATGTTAAAGAATTTACAACAGAAAACTTTCAGTATCCAGAATACCAAGCGAATAAATGATTCATATTTTCAAATAAGAAGGGCAGAACTCCCAGGAAAAGATCAATTTTGCTGATAACCGACGTTCACACAAACCAACAATAGATCAGCAGTCAGGAGAACAAGCAATCGCTTTATGGAACTAAGAAAGAGACCAATGAAAACTCACTAGCTATATTGTAAACACTAACTCAAGAGAATAATTTCATCAACCGTAACTATAACCAGAATTGGCCAAAATTCAAGCTCAAGGAAGATAACAACTTTTCTAAAGAAACTCACTCTTAACACCTATAACTATGGTAATCAGGATAACTACTTCTCTATTTCCATACCTCGAATGGTGGTGTAACCTGGCAAAGCCTAGGGTCACAACCACGACCTCAACATCTCAACATCAACTATTATTACACATAATCAATGTAATAATCAAATCATAAGCATTCATTATCGATTCATAACAACAATGATCAAAGTGACATAACAGAAACGCAAATGCAATGCTTTGCTCATTCCCATACTACTGTGCATCAGTGTGTCAGGTTTTTAAGTTAATTAACCATTAACAAATTTTAGCAAATTAAGTTTCCTAAGTTTTTAACTATTCACCACAGACCTAAAGCCTGCTCTGATACCAACTGTAACACTCTGGCTATGCGAAAGCCAAAATGTTACCTAAACCTCCAACACAAACAAGAATACCATTTATGTCCAACACTTTTACAACTACTAGCATTTAAACTTCAACACACAAGAGAAATACTATCATAATTGATCTAAATTTCAGCAACATAACAAAACTCTAAATGTCCGATCATAATAATCCATTCAAGAGAAATACTATCAAGAATAAATCTAATGAATATAAATCATTAACTATATCAACCAAAACATAACGACGGACCACGACAATCATTAGGACACCATTTATTACAATACAAAACTCTCAATTGAAAGATATTAGTAGGTTTATTAACTAATATATGAAATGAGTGAGTGTATCCATGTGACTACTTCCTCCCAAAGCATGCCGTCTTCAGAGTTTACTTAAAACAAACAAACTAGCAAGAGTGACTCCACGACTCAGCAAATACAATTGAATAATACGGAAAGTAATGGATCAAAAACACATCATCCACAATATACGAATACATGAGTAGAAAGACAAGAATCTTATGCAAGTATGAAAATGCATGCTCTTCTCTTCTGCTTATACCGGTATAGCCAGTGAACACCCGTCGGTGTTCACTCAGGCCCGCATTATCCAAAATACGGGGATCCAAGGCCCCTATGAAGAATCTTTCAAATGGGGATCCAATTTTCCCATATTAGAATGATGGGTCGTATTTGTCCATATTGGAATGATGGGACTTCATTATCCACCTCCCGTGGGTGAAATATGAACGAATGAATACATTGTAATGAAAAATATACTCTCAAAGAAGCATGGAATAACTACCATGAAAGGAAACAATTAATACTGCAATTATTCACATTTCATAGAATTTAGCCTTTTCATAAGCAACAATCACTTTAAACAAATAATCAGTCAAGACAATTCTAATTGTACTTGCCTTTCGTGTTGCGACGCGTTAGGAGGCAAGGAAGGTGCCAATAATCCCGAAGCCACTCCTCCTACACAATTAAGTTACTCAAAATAAGATCGACATGTAACATGACGCTATTCGTAACACTCTACAACGTCGTCCCAAAACCCAAGGTTTAACTATTTGATCTACTCAAATCAGACGACAACTATCAGGAAACTACACTAGACAGTGACCTTATAAATTACATAACTTTTGCTCTGTAAATCATAAAAATACATTCTCAGATTCTCTGGAAAGATAACAAAATTATCTACAATAACTTGGTTGGAGAGATCCTCTAATTCCACCATCATCTGAGTCTAATATTTAGTTGAAAATATAAAGTTAGAATCTGACAGACAGAATGAACAGCAGTACAAGAAAATCTATATCTTTCAAATGGCTGAACCAAAATTCATGATCTTTAACAATCTAGAAAGCTAAAGGAATTTTCTATGAAAATCGTGTTGGAAGACCTCCCTGAATTAGCAATTAACAAAAACCTTATTTGTTAAACAAAACGACTGCTGTTTTTCATCAGGATTTCTAGACAACAGTAAAGAAACTAATGTATCTCCCAAACTACAACTCCGAATTAGGTGATCGCAGAACCAATAGAAACCTGAAGATAATCCCCATAAATCTCTAGGAGACCCTAACATCCAATTCCATCTTGAACTACACGAAAACTGATAAACAAACATGGTACAGATTATTGATTCCAATTACAGCAGTAGCGATGATTCGCTAAACGACAACTACCATAGATCTAATTGAACTAAACAATGAGGAGATAAATTATTACCCTAGAAGACGTGTGTGAGCTCACTGAAATCCACACGTGGTGCTCCTCTCCTCTTCCTTCTCTTCTCTTCCTTCCCCTCCTTCTTCCTCCCAACGGCCGGCAGCAGCAGCAAGGAGGATGGCGCCTGGGAGAGGAGGAGCAGTAGGGGGGCAGATGCTACCGTAGCACGGTGGCTACTGTAGCTCGAGTTGGATACTATAGCATATTTAGGGTTTTCCCCCCTTTTGGGCCTTGGTGCTGTGGGCCAAGAGCCCATGGCCCTCTCTAATGCGTTTCGGAGTATTACATGCGTAATGCTCAAGTAGAGTTTCGCAATGAAACAAGTAATCGGATTGCTGCTTTAACATATCAACTGAACACTCTTGAGCAAACTTTGTTAGCACCAGTTCGTTTTGGACATCGTCATCGCCCTAATACCCCTCCTCAGGACATTCCATCACAAGAGTGATTCCTTTTGGTCCTTGATGCCAAAGGGGGAGAGATTGGAGAGAAGGATTGAAAGATTAAGGGGGAGCTCCGAAGATCAAGACTATCAAGACTATCCTATCTAATATATCTTATTATATCCTGTTGGAACTATGTGTTTAATTATGTAATGACTTTATGTTTAAAGTACTTGGAACTGGTATGCCTGTAATAGTTTAGTTAAACTTCTTAAATGCTTTATGACTATTATACTATGCTACATTATGTTTATTATCCATGTCTATCGAGTTTATGTGTTCAAGTATTTTCACCATGATTATTCTCTTTATGCTTGAAAGTTTTAAAAAGTTCCTCATTTCAATAAATAAAGGAAACTCCGCCAATATTTCCAACAATACACAAATGTGCATGAAAATCACTTCTTGAATCCATATGCACATCTTTAGGGGGAGTTTTCTTTATTCTATTGATTGACTTTGAAAGCATCTAATTCTTCATCTCTTTTGAACTTATCTCAAGAATTACTTGCTAGACAAAAGACAAAAACAAGAATATACAACTTGGTGTATATTCAAAATCTTTCAAACCATTCATATTGTTTAGGTTGTCATCAACTACCAAAAAGAGGGAGATTGAAAGTATCTAGGCCCATAAAAGTGATTTTGGTAATTAATGTCAACAACGTGTTATGGGACTAATATGTATGCTAAGATGTTTTCAAGGTTTAGTCCTGGAGTTTGAATGATGATATGGAAATGGCAATGCAAAGGTGATAAAGATCGACATGGTTTAAGGCAAAGGTATCATATAGCTTAAGGATCATTTTATAGTTTTAACAGGTCTCAAGTTTGAAGAAAAGATCAAATTTGTAGGCTAGATGTCGTACTATAAAGAGGGATCATGGCTAGTAGCTTGAGGATATATTTTTGTGCCATCTTAATCAATTAGGAGTCATGCATTGCATTTATCTTGGCTTCTAGAAGTTCTTCAGAGGAAATCGGTATGACCGTAGTTGATATGCAGAACTACCATAGGTCGGTAGTACCGAGATTGATGAACTCGAAAGTCCTGTTTTGGCCCGATCTTTCGATGAGAAGGTAAGTTCGGTAGTCGTCGCTCAACTCTTACGATCCAGACTATGAACTCGCAAGGCTCGAAACCACGCAATCGCTGAACTGATTGACAAGTCGTTATCAACCGTGCACGAATACCTAGATGACCTGACCACGAAGGTCGATTCCTGCATACACCGAAGAAGCACGCAAGAACAAGATAAAGCAATCTGAAATTGCAAATAGGAATTGAAATATTTGAATTGAGTTGGGATTCTGAATAAGGATCTTGATTGGGTGGTCTAGTCGACACATGCAAAAGATACAAGTTGCAACGAAAGCAAACTAAACATAAATAAAATCCAAGGAAACTAGAGGGGGTGCGGCCTCCTTAAATAGGGGAGGAGGAGCCACACACCTAATAGAACTAAGGGGGTGGTACTATTCACATGAACACATGAACAATACCATCGTGAACAGTGCGGCCCAAGGAGGGGAGCCCATATGGGCCAAGTCAGCCCACTCATTACATAGCCCAATTTGGCCCAAACAGGTGATGCAGCACCTTGCTTTGATGATTACGGTGTGCTTGTAATGAATTTGAAGGTGAGGCTAGATCCATTGGAAAGGTCTCAGAATAAGCTTTCCAGCAAAACCAAGAACACCCGAATCGGACTCCGTTTGCAAAAGTTATGGTATTTTTACTACGAGCCTATTGGGCTGTCCCAGTGCCAGATTGTTTTCGCGATTTCGACGTGCACAGATGGAATTTGGAGGTGAGGCTAGATCCGTTGGAAAGATGACGAGATAAGCTTTTCATCAAGTACTCGTGGACCTCCAGCGGACTCTGTATGTGAAAGTTATGCACATTTAAAGTCGGTGTTGTCTCCGAAGGCCGAATTGGATTCCAAAATAGGTCCAGCTCGAACTCTTGCTAATCAACCATTCTCTGTCTTTTATTCCAAAAAATAACAACACATTTATTAGGCAATATCATATAGTTCATGTAATATAACGACACTCCTAAAAACGAGCTCACTTGACAATTTAAGTGAAGCATACAAGTTCTTGTAATTGGAACAGCGAGCATAGCAAATATGGTTGTATCCATAGGGGTCATGTCCTCATTAGAGATCTAGTTGGCGGAATGTAAATTCCAGAATGCATGTTTTTGGTGTTTTGGATCTTCTCGATAATCAGACGATCAAGAATGAACAATGGTACTACCGCAGTGATCAGAGTACCGATATATGGTATGACCGTATTTCTAAAGAGGTACTACCGCAGTGCGGTAGGACCGAGTTTTTTTAATGACGGTACGTTATTTCCAAAGAGTATGTTTTCTTGAGTTTCTTGAACCTCTGGAAATCGGTAGTTTCGATCTGGCCGAGAGGTACTACTGTTGTGCGGTAGTATCGGTTTTTAGTTGGCGGTAATACCGCATCTTTTTCGTAACGACTAGTTCAGAAACCTGCTATTCATCCCCCTCTAGTCGATTATCCTTGATCTTATACAAAAAAGATGAAACTTCATGAGACTTGGGATGAAACTTCATGAAACACATATGAATTAGTTTCATCCAGTTATTTGGGATTAAAACTTCATGAAACTTAATGAAACTATATGAAGCTTGATGAAACACGATGTTACTATTGAAAACTTATCCTAGACAAAAAGATGAAACCTCATGTGACTTGTGATGAAACTTCATGAAACACATATGAATTAGTTTCGTCCAATTATTTGAGATTAAACTTCATGAAACTTGATGAAACTGTATGAAACTAGGTAAAACTTGCACTACAAAATATGGAGAAACTTGATGAAACATGATGTCACTATTAAAACTTCATGCAACACATCAAAAATTAGCATGAAGCTTAGTGAAAATCCCCCAGCAAACTGCATGACTGGGTGAAACTTGATGAAACTGTATAGGACTGAATGAAACTTGACACTCTGATATCAACTGTAACACTCCAGCCCAACATGAGACTGGAATGCTACTAAACTAACAATATAACAAATTAAAACTAAGATATTTCTCTAAAATTCAGTAGAACCTTCTTTGTATAGGTGACTATACCGAAGGTTCTAACAGTCTAATATAACATCAATCAATATTCCAATCGTCCAATTTAAACTAATCATCATAAATCATCCAAGTATGCTAAACAACTAAAGCATAATCCAAAGGGCATCCATAATCTTCTAATAAACTCCAATACAAAATATTCCAAGCATAAGAAGTAATCATGAATAATTCTTTAAGCAGAATACTCAAATACTAAATCATCAATCCAATTTATTTAAATGTGAATGGTTCGTGCCAAAGTGCAACCACTCTTATGACTACTCCCTCCCATGCATGCCGTTCTTGTAAGGGGTACATAAAACCACAAACAACAACAAGACTGAGTCCACAGACTCAACAAAGTACAAATAATAAGACATTATAACACACAATTATAACATCAGCATTCATACTCAAATCTTTACAACATAACATATCACATGCTTATGCAATGCACAATGCATCCTTTCTCTTTGACTCTCTTTGCATTGTACTCACGATGCAGGGCATGCAACCGTCGCTGCATACCCATGCATGTGCTCTCAAGCACAGGGACCAAAAGCTCATACACCGCAAGTATGGGGACCACAAGCCCACACTCCACAAGTGTGGGGACCACAAGCCCATCATATACTTGACAGGGACCTCAAAGAAATGCTTGGTCACCACGTGACCAAGTCTCAAATATGATAACATCATGCACATGAACAATTATACTATCCATCATTAACATGTATTAGCAACAGCATCATACATGAATAAACTTACCCGTACTTCTAGCATTCACAATCATTAACATACATATCATACTAGCAACCAGGCATAGCTCATATGTACCAAATACTTACAATCACGATCAAACACTCATAATTAATCTATTAATCAAAGTACTTGCCTCAACCGTGCGAAAATAGAGGACGCGAAGAGGGCGCTGCCCCCGGGACCACTCCCCCACCTGAATTAAGTTAACAAGCACTCTAAGATAACAATATTGGACAAAACAAAGCTAGAAGCAATTATGAAATCGCTACATTCTGTAGCGCAACCCCAACTCCCAAAATCTTAAACAGCAACATGTTCCCTTAACAGACAGTCATAACCAAAAATTCATATCTTTTAGTAAAGAGATCCAAATGGGGCGTTCTTGGACTTTCTGGAAATCTTATCAAATTCCCCCACTAAACCTAGTTGGTGAGCCTTCCAGATTCGACAATCTTTTACCCTCACCAAACTGATTAACAGAACAGTCAATTCTCGTCGGGATTTCTGGACAGTGGCACTAAATCTAACATAACTTTCAGTACACAAGGCCAAATTTTATGTTATTTAGCTTTCTGGAAATATTATCAAAATATCTACAACATTTGTTATGGTGAGATCTTCAAATTAATCCATTAACTAATCGCTATAGACAGATTAATATTTATTGTCAGGATTATAACAGATCTATCGAACAGCAGTGCTATAAAATTCATAACTCCTAGTCCGCTCGTCCAAACGACGTGATCTAATACTCTACGAAAAGGTATTGACGTCACCTACAACTCTCTAGGAGGTGTCCATGACAGATTCCGCAGTCGTGATGACTAAAATTCACACAATACAAACATACTTAATCATTAGCACCAACATGTAAACATATTATCGACCAAACTATCTTTAGAGAGATTATAACTCCCAAAGGATTTTTCACTGAAGCCAAGTCATACTTGACAGCAAATCCACAATCCCTGTTGTCTCTTTAATTGCCATAATGATTAGATTACTTCGCTAACCCAACTCTCAGTAAACAACGCCGTCATATTACACCTACACAACCTTACAAATTACCCAATCGTGCTACTCTAATAAATTGATCAAGGTCCCTATATCTTCGTTAATTCTAATGTTTCCATCAAATGAACAGAAATCTTGGACCACAGAGTCACTATAGGTTCTACTAGTTGCAACATTGTAATCAATTAGCTCCAAGGACAACCATTCTATTAAATCAAAGTATTTGAAAACTCCTTTGCTATGACATGAGCTCCTCCAATGGTCACTTTCGTTTTTCAGGTTTTGCAACGATTCCACACATAACATGCTCTTTGAATGTTTGTCCAACAGTTGGCCTCACAGAGCTCTTGCTTTTTACCAACTACCCTAAAGCCTTGGCTTTTTCCATAGTTTTTTTGTACCTGTTTGACCTCTATTTTGTGGCAACTGGTACGCTTCTAGGATCAGGGAACCGCTCCCCGCCGGGTATTGGCTCAATCAATGGATGAATATTCTGGGCATCTTCTAGTCGGGGGGTCCCCTCTGAGTCACCAATCTCTATTGGTGTGGGTAGTTGAATATTGCTACAAGTTGCACATCATGAAGACATAAAAACATTTAAAACGAAAAAAAAATCAGATATAGGCATAACTTTCAAATATTTCATTAAAAGGTTTCATGAAATGAGACTACTGATCATGTTTCATCGGGGGACAGTTAAAAAAAGAAAAGGTAAAAAATAATGAAACCCTTGTATGAATCTCATGAAAAAAAATGTGCTGTCAGTGAACCTTGTGTTGATCTTTATGAGACTTCATGAAACTGTCTTGTATTTTCATCTAACTTGTATTAGATTAGGTGCCTACATGAAACTATCTTCATGAAACTGGGTGAGCCTACATGAAACTTACCTCCTGCAAAGGAATAAAACTTGTCAACAAAAATATGGAGAAACAATGATACATTATGAAACTTAATGAAACTTATCAATAAAATATGGAGAAACAATGATACTCAGTGAAACTTAATGAAACTTGCCCCAAATAACTGGATGAAACTTGTTGAAACTAGATGAAACTAAATAAAACTCGATGAAACTATACGAAACTTGATGAAACACGATGTCAGTATTGAAAACTTGTCTTATACAAAAAAAAATAAAACTTCATGAGACTTGGGATGAGACTTCGTGAAACACATATGAATTAGTTTAGTTCAGTTATTTGGAATTAAAACTTCATGAAACTTCATGGAACTTAATGAAACTATACGAAACTTCATGAAACACATATGAATTAGTTTCATCCAGTTATTTTGGATTGAACTTCATGGAACTTAATGAAACTGCATGAAACTGGGTACATGCTCTACAAAATATGGAGAAACAATGGTACACGATGTCACTAGCGAAACTTGGGAGTAAAAATATTTTAGAATGGATAGCTACTTACTACGAGTGAGCTCAATTCTCAGATGATCCATTTCAGCTTGCAGCTCTGTATCGGTGGGGCTAGCCAGTGCATGATCCTCTTCGTTAGCCTTGGCAAATCCATGATCCTCTTCATTATGCTTGGCAGGTGCACGATCTTCTTCATTAGCCTTGGTAGGTACAAAATCCTCTTCATTAGCCTTGGGAGGTGTAGAATCATTAGCCTTAGCAACAACTTCATCTTGGGCCTGAGCATCGATGCCAGTTGCCTCTTGAGCAGCACAACGCTGATTTTGACCGCCTCATCAAACAAGTTATTACAGCGGATGTCTTTATAAAATTGGTGGTCAGCACCGTTAGCATTTTTGTCAGCTGGATTTTTTGGGTCTTCAGTTTCAACAGTAGAAGGTATGTGTTTTCCCCTTCTAATCTTCCTTATTTCATCATGGAACTCGGCGATGATTTTCGCGTCGAATGACGCAATCCGTGACTCAAAATATTGAATGACATATGGGACAAGTTAAGAGCATCTGGATTGAAGTTTCATATTGAGCTTGACGATCAACTTGGTCATAGCATATGTCTGTTGAAATTAAAAAAAACATGAAAAAGGAAAGTTTAAGATGGAAACACACACACACAAATGACTAACCTCATCACTCGTCTTTCTAGTCCCAGCAGCACCATCGGCGCCTAGGCTATCACCATTACTCTCACTATGCACATCATTTTGAGAAGGCTCGGACAAAGTCTGGTGCATAGATGGAAAAACACACACAAAATAAGAGCAAAAAAATGGATCATAATTTTGCTCATGGACAAAAAAAACAAATTCCAACAAAAAAAGGAACATACATATGTAGTACCGGTCATAAATCCTATCAAATGATTAGTGCCGCACTCTCTAATCATAAATCTCTACAAATTTATGAAAGTAAAATGAACTACTAACCTCTTTACTGGCCGAGGTTTCCTTATACATATCATAGACAACCCCGTGTGTTTCATCCTCATTTGACATAGCATGCAAAGTTTCAGATAAATTCTGCACCTTCAAGCGAACATACTGAGTCTCAGTGTGCTTCCTTGTTGAAGACTTGACATCAAATGAGCTCAAAGACTTGAGATGGGCAGTCGTAATATGTTCCAGGCGCAGGAAGCCTTGCAGGGCCAATATGCTCGGTGCATGTACAAAGTCAATGTATATCAATTGCACATAAAAAAGGGATGCAATAAACAAAAAAAAAAGGAGAAAAAGTTGTGTTACTACAACACACACATATAATACTTTCATGCTTCAAAACACAAAGAGCCAATAGAAAATCTGACTCACATCCAGAATATGGACACACCCATGCACTTGCACATTAGTTGTTTAGGATGCTTTGTAGTCCCTGATGCCTTGCGGCAAATAATCACTGATGAAGTTGCACCAATTCATCTCCTTAATGTTCTTTACATCGATGACTATGCTCAATAAAGATCTGTTGATATAGTGACTTGTGTTGGGCGCTAAATATAGACAAAACATGGCGACCATGAAAAATTTGGAAAATGTCTCCTCGTCTGTTTCGCTGATCATCTTAGGTATAGCCACATCAACAGACTTTTCCCTTCCTCTGTTTGAGAATCTATCTTTCAATGCACCCTCCACATCCATCGGTGTTGGTACTTGCATGGTACCACAAGGAACCCCGAGAAGCTTCTTTGTCAACTGTTTGATGGGTATGGACTTGCCACCGACCTCTAGAGTACCCTTATCACAATTCACATTGTTTATCAACCATACTATCAACCCCTTGGGTAGTTCGCACTCTGCCATTGATAGGAAGCTTCGAAACCCCATTTTGGTGACATAGCTCTTCTGAAGGGAGGAAAGGGATTTCACTATTGGGGGTACTCGGTGCGGAGCGCAACTGTACGCTACCTTTTGTACCTGCATTCATAACAAAACATATCAAAAACTCTATGAGGATAAGGAATAGTTTCAAATAGGCAATTTTTAGAAATTTGTTGATTCCATATTATACCTTCTGGATGCTCTCGGGCTGTTTGCGCTTCTTTCCGCAAGTAGCTGGTGCGGGCTTGGGGACATGTCTCTGCTTCGGTGTTGTATGACTTGTGCGTGATTGTCTGGGAGCACTTGAGTCCTTGGTTTTCAATCGGGGTGAACACCTCTTCTTTTTTGGTGGGATAGATATGAAATCACAATGTATCATACAGTTCAAACGGAAAGTTTATAGGTCCTAAAGCAGCAAGTATCATAAAGCTTCATTCACCTCTCATTCTTGTGTGGAGCAGATACGAAATCAGTGTTAACAGAAGGACAATCCATGCCTACAAACACACTACGAAAAAATTATCAAAGCAATTTTAGACTATTCCACTAGGTATCATATGATTTAATTGAAAATTTCACCTCAAAACTCACCAGGTGTCGCCCTCTACTCCTCTTCCGGCTCTTGCGCGTCGTCTCACCTCAGCTCCTCTTCCTCTTTACTCCTCCAATCGGCCACAAGACGCGGCTACACCACCTGCCTCAACTCGAAGCCGCCCCCACCGCATCCTCCAATCGCGTCTGCTGTCGTCGGCTCCTCCTCCAACAAGAAAGCGCCTCGCCGCCTCCTCCGATGCCTGCCGTCTGTCATTGGCTCCTCTTCGGTAGTGAAAGCGCCATCACCGCCTCCTCCGACTACAACCGTACCACCGCCTCACCTCCTCCTCCCTCCTCTTTGGTAGCCTCGATTGGAGAGAGTGATGTTGAGAAGGGAACGAAACTAGTGGAGAGAGAGAGAACGGAGAACGAATAGATAAGATGGAAATAAGGGAAGATCTGCTGCATTGGTTCGGCTTACATCCGACGACTATGATCTGTCCCGTTTGCTGGCTCAAAACGCTATAGTGTTTGGTAGTATTTCGAAGGGGCCCTTGCCAAATAAGCATTTCCATGACGCATTATTTCCTCAATCTGAACTGCCTAACGTGGATTGAACGGTTCAGATCGCGCATTTTTTTGGCGATCCATTTCTGAGAGGGCATAAACGGATAATAAATCATAAAACAAGACCCTTTGTGAACACGTCCGCCCAAGTCACATGATCTTATCCTCAATCTGAGCCGCAAACTATCTCACGGAGTGTAAACGGTACACCTAATACTATAAGGGTCCTTCGTGAAAAAGTTCCGCACTCTGTTTCCATATTCAATTTCAGCCGCACAATCGCGATCAAACGTCTCACGAGTCACGAAGATCAGGAGCGGGTCGATCAATGGACCAGTCGTCGGACTCGCCGTCGCGCTCGCCGGTCGAGACAGGCGTTGCTACCTTCAGCCGTCCAGCGTCGTGCCCCGCCACCGCGTCCGGTTCACTATTGGCAGCACGACGGCGCTGCCGTCCAGCGCGCCATGCTCCGCCGTCCCTGCGCCTGCCGCGGTGACCACCCATGCGCGCTGGTCGATCTAGCCTCGTCGCCGGGTGCACGCCGCCGTCGCCTGAGCGCGGTCGGGGACTGTGGTGATTGATTTCACGTACATGCGGGACGTAGTTTACACGGGGCCACTTGTCGGCACGACAGGTCCCCCGCCGGCGCCGCTCATCTTAGTTCCACCTCCTGGATGCCTCGCGGCCGTTTATCCTTCGGTTGCGCACGACTTGCATGAAATCTTTTGTTTCAATGACCCTAAACTAGACTAAGAAACTCCTGCACAACACGTTGTTTGGAAATGGTAATTCAGTTCTTGTCTGGTTCATATCAAGAAAAATAAAAAAAAATTCACAGGGCCCAATTGCAGTTCTGGTAGCTTCATATTGGAGAGAGAAGTGTCTGCTATAGGGACAGAGCTGGGCCTTAGACCTCATTGCTCCTTGAGACCCAGCCAAAAAATCTCAGGAGAAATAGCAAAAAATACCATAAAAAACCGATGTTGGGCCAAAATTGCTTGGGCCGGCCTGAGGCTTGCAGCAGTTCTGGTTACGCCCCTGATCTGCTGGAATGATGACCGATATATTCTCCACAGCAGTTGGAGTGATATCAATGTTTCTGCAATTCTTCTGGCCAAGAGTGGCGATGGCTTTTGCAATATCTTGTTCAAATGATCTAGTAACACTTCGATGTAACGGTTTCCCAAAGCGAAAAAAAATGCTATTGCAATGTTCATGTTTGGTCCACACCAAACCCTGTTCATCTGCAATTCCTTCGAGGATATCTGAATAGATGTCAGATGTCAATGTCAGATCAGATGTACAGATCCTGTACCTGTGTAAACTAGCGCTTGGTTTGCAGTTTACTTTAAGTACCTAAAGTCTAAAGCTTGCTTGTTCCCTCTTCATTGAAAGCTACAGTTCCTGACTTGGCAGCATGACCCTTCTTCAAATGTGTTGTGTGTGAACCGGCGTCGCATTTGCATGATTCCATTGACCTAAGCTATAAGCGCTGCACTGCCCCATCAGGTAACGCTTAAAATTGCAGAGAACATCAACATCGAGATCCACCGGTGTCGTGAAAGCTTAAGAAGTCAGTGAACCATAATCTTCCTCTGTTTCCTACCTTTTTCTGAAGTCATCGATCAGGTCATATTATCTATTAAATATCATATACTATCAGGCAGTAAAATCATCATCAGCACCGTTTAGGCGTTTACGATAGGATTTATCTACGTTTTGGACAACAAATCCATACTTTACTATCGTCAGTGGGAAGCTGCCTTCTGTAGTCAACGCGCGTGCTGTTTGACAGATCTAGAGCAAGTAAGCAACCCCGCCTATGGTTAATCCATTGGGTTTTACAATTTTACTAAGATTAGTATGAAAGGCGTGTTGGTTGTACGTACCAACCAGAGAAGCAGCCGTGCCCGGATCTTAGCAGAGAGGCTGTTGAGATAAGTTAACCAAACCTGGACCATCCAGAAGCGGCTGAAGAGTAGACACGCATACATCTTCCACACACAAATCACTACTCAGTACTTACCAAGAGGTCACTCGTTTTTTTTCCTCGGCCGTTGTTTTCAAATCGGTACCATGAAAATCTGTCTACTAGCTCTAAAAAAAACATAACCTGGCTAAAAAAAGAAACATGACCTAATGAGTAGTGATTAAAGCTCTTCCAAGCTACCCTTCTTAACATTTGTCATTCTGCGACTAGAACACGTACAAAGGCTACCAGAACAACATATATAAGGTTCGAGTTCAGAGGTCCCTACAAATGTAGAAATTTCATATAAAACACTATAATTTTTGTATGATTCATATCAAGATTGTCAGAATCTTATTCAAGTCTTAGAATCTTAAGATTCTACGACCCTAGATTTAGTGGACTGATTCGATCCTAAATATAATCTTAATTTGGTAGAACCTTAATACTCTTACGATTCTAAAAAAGATCCTAAATATAATCTTAATTTGGTAGAACCTTAATACTCTTATGATTCTAAAAAAATTGTACCATCATAATCATATTTTACATGCGATCCTACCGATTATACCAATCCTAATAATTAATTATAAATAATTACTTGCATATGTCCTTCCAATTGTACAATTTCAACTTTGATCCATTTATATGTATATTATCATTGGCACACAAAAAACAATATATCTTTTAGCTAGACTGATTTTTATTAAATAAAGTTTTCTAAAGTACAATTCCAAAAGAATAACTTGTATATCACCATTGAAAATACATGATATCTCTGCTACTTAAAAATTGGAATTGGTGATCGTCCGTTCTCTCACCATCTTCCGCATCTGTTGGATCGGCAAATTGGAGGACCAAGAGCGATCGCTTGGCAGAAGAAGAACCCTAGTGCCCGAGCCTCCGCCCTCCCTCCTCTCACGCCTCCCGCTCTTGCGCCGCCCTCCCTCCTCCTCTCTCACGCTCCCCACTCTCGCGCCGCCCGCCCTCCCACTCTCATGCTCCCCACCCGCCTCCCTCTCCTCTCACTCTCACGCTCCCCACCTATGCGCCTGCCATTACTCTCGACGCCCTCCTCTCTCTCTTCGAGGAAATGACTTGGAAATTTGATGATTGCACATGCGAGTGAATAGTATGCTTCGGATACGATTAGTATGCAGTGCATACTAAAATTTCGATACAAGTATGAGTTTCTGTTGTAATACACGGACGCATTACTAGTATTTGAAGAAATATAAATTTAGTGGAATCAGGGAGCGTATTAGATTCTATGATTCAATCCTACACGATCCTATCAAAGCATCTCCGATTTGATTCTAAATCCTAACAAACTTGATTCATACGACACCAGCGCCATTCCAAACGAGCCTCAGTGATCTCGTTTCTGAAACGACGGTGAGATCGAGCATCACCGGTACGTCATAATACTGTGTCACTGTTCCCGGCTTCCCATGGATAGAAACAATAGCCAAGGTTCTTGAATTCTTCAAGCACACGAGAAAATAGCACAGCCTCACGCTGTCAAAAGTGTTATTATCGTGGACTGAGCAACGGCGCCGTACTAAAAAGCAAGTTGCCGACAGTTTTCCTCTTCTCTGGTCACGCTCGAGCTGACGGTGAAAACCCAACTTAATGTTTGATTAGTATATAAGTAGCAATAAATAATACTTTAGAATGGAATATCAATTTTAAAGGGACCACGAGTGACCTTGGCCTGGCAGGCTCGGGGGATATAGCTTAGTTGCTAGAACTCCCCTCTTGTAATTGGGTCATTGTGATTAGGGTAGGGTAGGCTGTCTAATTATCCAGACGGTAATGATAGTATCTTGTACTGACCTGGCTTAAGCTCCACACTTGATTATAAATCCTCTAGATTAATTGTCCAACCACTTGGTAAAGGATGCAACATGCGACTCGCTTTGCACTTGGACGAGATCAAGGACGTCACGCTCGATCGGATGATCAATTAATGGCGTTTAAACTAGGCAATGTATGTATAGCTATGAACAGCTAACAGATCGAAGGTGATTTGATTAATTAAGAAAAGGTCAAAAGTAAGGCCTCGGTCAGATTGGAACTCTGAATCTATCTAACTGCTTTTAATTTCGAGAATAAACTGAAGAGAAAAAAATCGGCTACAACGATATGTTGAAGAAATTCAGAGCTGGAACGTAGAGAGCTGAATGAAGTACATGGGTCCGCACGTCTGTACTAGTCCACGATGCAAAAAAAAAAAAGGTAGCATTGACGTATATCAAGAGTAAATGTGAACTAGACGCTTAACTGTTGAATATTTCCTGATTAGCTAATTTTATTGGATTATTTGTTTCGTGATCTTTGTGGCTCACCTAAACGCAATTAATTGGAGTATCTTGTATGCAAAGCTTTTATGAGCAACTGCAGTAGTTGTACTACTACTGGTAGTTCTGTCTCTAGCTAGGCAGATTGCCTTGCCAGTTTGTCTGTCGAAATGGTTTTCGTATTAGCAACAACCGGCAATGGTTCAGATCAACGGCACGCAACAAATTTGTTACATGGGTAAACAGTATCTGCTACAGTGTCTATACAGTAAAATCTGCAGTATAGGAGCTGCGTACTAGGCACGAATGCTAATGATCGCTTTGGTCCGTTAGTTTAAGTCTCATAATGTTGTACTGTATGCTTGTGTATGATACCATTTGTCTGTACTTTGTAGCGTGCGATGAATGAAATAAAGGAGCAGCATAACATTATGCTAATGCTACATGATAGTGACTGCTGTTCTAATTACTTGTTACAGTTGTCATATATTATACTGTTCCTGGTCTTAAATTACAGCTCTCTTGTGTAGTTTTTTTAATGGATAGGGCCAATAAAAATGGTTGACTTGTAGAAACATGCATGGAGAGATTCACACGCAAGACAAAAAAAAAGACACACTACAATATACTTCTAGTATGAAACAGAAACACTATATCAAAACATCGAAAATGACATGCATGATTTTGTATGTCAAATTCGAGATGGGCTCTATTTCATAATGAACTTCTCTAAGAGCCTTTAAAACAAACTAGCACGCATAGGGATCAAAACTTTTAAGAAAGGAAAATACTTTTGCTGCGCTAATTTCTATATCCATGATCACTTCGGGCAAGAAATCAAATCATCACTTTCTCATACTACATCACACACACACACTGCCACAATCCCTTCGCGTACAAGTTTTGTTGTTGTACTAGTCATTTATGTTAAGAAACCGAGTCTAGGCCCCGCAGACCTGGCCCACGATGGGCTTTTCATTCATCCAGTAGTATATATATAAAGGGGGATCATCAACCATTGTACTACAGTTTTACAGAAGAGCAATAAAAAAAGACAGAAGTCCTCTCATATCTCTGTATTCAATCTACTATTTTGTAATTGTGTTCGTACATTGTTCTAAGCGATTATACGCTTGTATACGAGGTAATCGATCGGACTGGGCTCGCCATCGACGGTTACTCAACACGTTATTAGCACGACTACACTCTCCGGCCTGCACGTATTGAAAAGATAATAGTCGAGAATGACGCTCGTAGATCGAATCGTTTTTCTATATCACTTTCAATTCCGCAATTGTTGTTTTCTAGAATGTTTTATCCTAAGGTGCAAATCTACTCTAATCTACTACGAGCCGACTTGAAGTTGTCGACACAATGCCGATTGGTGGATTGCATGAAAGAGCAGATGTCGATTGCACCATGGATTGTAGATTGCAAATTCCCTGTAATCTCCGCGAGCCGACTTGCAGTCGCCGTCACAATGCCAATCGGATGATTAATTGAAAGAAAAAGGGATTGTTGATTGCACAATTACATTGCATGAATAGTAATTACATGAATAGTATGAAAAATCGGCCGACGGCCCTGTAAGGCCGCGCCGCCGTCGGCTTGCTCTACCTCAAGACGGGTCCTCCACTACTGGAGCGCCGTCGACTGGAGCATGGGCCTTGCTTGCCGCGTCTTGCGCTGCCGTGCACTGAAGCAGCGCCCATGCCTTCGCCTCGGCCTCTGAAGCGTCGCTCTTCGCCACGTTGAAGCTGCTGCCCTGCCTGAGTCGAGACACACGCTTTTGCGCCAGATCGCGCACGGGCGCCACCACGCCAGGCCTCTCTCGCCCTCATTCTCAAGACGGGCTCCCGCCACCCTCCACGTTGCACTTGAAGCGCGGCCATTGTCTCTCGCAAGACCTTTGTGCGTCATTGACCCACTGTCTCTTGCGACTACCTCATGATGGCCTCGCCGTGTTCTTGTTCCGACCATCTTGCCGCGGGGGCTTCGCTTACACGCGACGCCGGTCTTGCCCACAGACAGACGCGACGCCGGCCGCCTTACCACGCTTGAAGCCAGCCGCCACTGGTGAACAAGGGTAGGGTTTCCCTACCCCCTCACCTCCCTTTGAACCGCCTGAATGGACTAAAGGAAAGGCCCAATGGGCCCAAATTGCTTTTCTTCGTAATAAAAGAGAAAAAAATCAAAAGGAAAATAAATTTTGCAAAGGGACCCTTGAGATTCTAAAAATTATGAGGATAATTACGCGGGTGAGGAAATTTTGCAAAAAGGCCCTCGGACTCTCTGAAAATTGCGCAAAAAAATTCTCAGAATTGAAAGTTATCGGTTAAGTCCCTTGAAATTGCAGAATTCACCGAAAATTCATATTCTAGCAGAAAAAGGGCCTCGGGAATTCAAATTTTGAATCGGTTTTAGCATTTGAAGCATGTTTAACTTTGTTATTATTATTTATATGCAATTTATGTATTGTATTTACTGTTTTAATTATCTGTGATTATTTATATTACTTTTAATCACTAAAAATAGCAGTAAATCATGAAAAATGCATAGAAAAATACAAGAATATTATGAGAATTTTTTCAACCATTTTATGCAAGTTACCAATAGTAATCTTATGAACTCTTTGCATGAATATGTAGATGACTAGCATTACGGACCGGGAGTTCGAAGAGCTGGCCCAGTATGGCCAAAATTACTTGACTTGGGCATCAGATGTCGAGATCGTACTTGGAGCCAAGAAGCTCCATGCTGCTATCGGACTTGGCACCTCGAAGGATGTCACTCCAACTGTTGAGGAAAATGATCAGGCACTTCATTTTCTCAGACACCATCTCTGCCTAACGCTTAAGAATGAGTATATGGTGGAGAAGAACGTACTAGCTTTATGGACCGCACCGAAGAAGCGGTTCAAGAAGCTGAAGTATGCCATCATTTCTCGTGCAAAGTAGGAATGGAACCGACTACGTTTTGCTGACTACAAGATTGTGGGGGAGTACAACTCTACTTTGCACAGAATTTGTACCAGTCTTCAACTCTGTGGTAAGGTAATCACGGGTGAGGAGAAGATTGAGAAAACCCTCTGACGAGGATCTAATGATCCTCATTTATTTGTTTATCTGTAATTATTATTATAGATATTAACATCACTATATTAGTTTTAAATATGCCCCTTAATGTTTATAAGGGAGAAGTCAAGCTGTCTGGTCGTAAACCATGGTCGCGAGTTTTCCTACGACCATGGTATAGTCGTAAGCCTTTCTACGACTATCGAGCAGTCGTAAGTTCTTCTACGACTTGGTTGGCTTTGACCAGCCTGGCTTTGACAACCCTATAATTGATAAGGCTTGCTGACTTGTGGGCCAAATCAGTTAGGGAGTATTATGCACCATGTTTAACACATGGGGGACTTAATAATATGTGTTGTTACTCTCTGTGGGTAACCGTATTAATTACTTCCGTCTCTGACAACAACTGCCTAGCTAACATGGGGGTGCCACATCCTTGGCGGCAACTTCCATCAAGCGGTTCGTCAATTGGAACGTTAGGACGCCTCTTCGTCTGGAGGAATTGCCACCTCTTCATATGCTATATAAGGTTGAAGTCAAAAGGTACAAAAGGACAAGCGCAATCGGGAGTACAAGCCCTAGTCTTTCTCTTGATTATAATCAGCATACTCAATATAGACACGCAGGAGTAGGGTTATTATTCTCTCCGAAGAAAGCCCGAACCTGTATAAAATCTCCGTGTCATTCTCTGCGTGATTCTTATCTAGGAGACCCCCCCCCGAATCAAATAATCATACGTAAGATCGGTTCTAGATAACCGACAATTGGCGTCGTCCGTGGGGTCATCTCCGGTGATTCCTTATTAATAAATTCTCCTTTTTTTTTCCTAATGCTTCCATGGTAGGAGAGTGGAACGAGGGGAATTGGTTCGACTTGGCCGACTACACAGACATCGACATGGATGTCGGCTTCGACTACGAGCTGGGTATCATTTCATCCGATGGTAATGCCGCCTCCAGAGATCATTCGCCAAATTCAGGAGACCATGCCACCGATGGAGTCGAGGAGGAATCATTTTCCCCCCACAATAGTACGTCCAACTGAGGGACCAGTTTCCTTAGAGGACAAGGGTCCATCCGACCGCAATCAGGACCGCAACCAGGCAGGCTCACAACATGACGAGGGTACTCCCTCCGAATGTTCAAGTCCGCCTGAGGCAGTCCGACCTGGCGAGGCAAATCCTGAAAGCTATCATTCCGGGACTCCATCAACATATAGTGGTCATAACTCTACGGCTACCCCTGCAGATGATATGGGGGAGCACCTTATTCCTACGAGTTCGACCACACGTTCGCAGGGCTCACCTATGGACACAGATAGTTATAACCCGGAGTTCCCCTTCCTGGAGGGGTTTACTCCAAGTTGATAGACGGTGTCATTTGACCACTCTTCAAGCCAGGAGGTCTCAAGCGTAAGTGGAGATCATACACAGGAGGTCTTCGTCCTCCCCTCAGATCATGACCTCTCTCCTAGAGCAGGCCTAAGAATGCTCCCCGCTGATCACACTCTACGACCCCTCGCGGCGATGATGAGGATGCCTCCGCCAATGAACGGGATCAGCACTCTGATGAGCGTGGGAGAAATCCTTGAAATGATCGCACTCCATAAGGCAAACTCAGGGATCAGATATAGATGATCCTGAGACAACCCGAAGGAGAAGGATGATGGCTCATAGAAATTTACCTAGACGCGTTCAATATCAGTCGGAGGAGGCTCGAGAACTCCAGCACATAAATGATCTCCTCGAACTCAAGAACTCGCACGAGCGCCAGTGTATGACCTCTTCGCTGTAGAGATCGCGCGAAGGCTCCGAAGCATGATGGCGAGACTTGAGCATCCTCCCCGACATCATTCTGGAAGTTGTAGCGGTACCACTCCGTAGACTACCAGTCATTCGAACAACTCGCCTCATGGAGATCGACGCGACAACAGGTTATGTCGTTGTCCTAACCTTAATTCCAGTCGGAGAATAGTTCTTCAAACATCTGATGATCGACAAGCTCCCAGGGGTATTGATCGTTCACCACTACGCCCCAGAAATCTACAACGGCATATGGAATACGAAGAGTATTACCCTCGTAGGACTGAGACCTATCATAGGTCGGGTCCACCCACGACCGGGTATCGGCATCTACGATCACCTGGTGATATCAACCATTCTTTTCTACAGAGAAGGCGATATGATGTCATTACTGGATGTCGGGCGTTCTCGCCTGATCTTCAAGCTGTTCGTTGGCCGCGGCGGTTTCGACCAGTGAACATGGAGAAGTTTATAGGTCACAAAATCCCATCGAATTCCTTCAGATCTATACGACCGCTGTCCGAGCAGCAGGAGGAGGAGAGCATGTCATGTTGAATTACCTTCCAACTGTGCTCGAATGGTCCGCTCGATCATGGTTGCTAAACTAACCACTCAAGTCGATCTATTCGTGGCAACTCCTCTACAACCTTCTGCTGGCCAACTTCTAGGGCACTTACCTGGTCACGTAAAATAGTACACTACGATATTCTCGGTTGCTTTCACAATTCATACAAATATATCGTAATATAAACTAACAATCACATTATATCTAATTACTATAAATTAAAAATATTGGTTTTTTTTTTCAAGAATCAGTAATTCATAGTTGGAACGACTATAACTATATTATAATATAAACTAGCCGAATTGCCCTGCATAATTGCACGGCTAGATAATAAAATACATATGTTTGTGTTCGAAAATATATTGGTATTTCTATACAACTATAATTTGTATTTCTCTTTTTTCGATTAATGTGGAAATTTCTAGTCTTTTAAAGTGAATTGAGAAGCTCCTTTTAACCTTGTTTAATAAAATAATAGATGACGGTAAAGTTTTTTCTCCCAAGAGAGTAAAGATATGTTTTCTCATATCTATTTAGATTTTTTAGAGGATCATAGGTTTTTAAATAAGGGCCTGTTGTATGTACTTTGCCCTAGGCCTACTAAAGTTTAGGACCGGCCCTGTGCTCGGGGATACTCCCCACAGTGTGATATGCAGGAAATATTCCTTTGGAGCTAATAATGCATGTCGGCAAGATTAACAATTCTGATCCAAGTGGACAATGCCAAGTTTCCTCGTGTGCCAAGTTTTTGGCTGCCACATGCATGTCGATGACCTATTTTCTGATCATCTTTTGCTCTCAAGGCATGGAAAAGTGAGCACTAAACAAGTGAAAGCATCGTTTTTATATATGCAGGTGCTACTAGAGGTGCACATACCATCAGGATCATGGCTGTCCGGCAAGCAAGCACATGGAGCAGCACAACTCTGAGGACCCGCCAGTTTCGACTTTCGAGTAATCTACACAAATGAGCACACATACAGCAGTGCTGCTGCCTCGGACTACATGGCTTCATCTATGCATATCCAGTTCGAGCCTTTGGATTTGGGTTGGTTCAAAGAATCCACACACACCAGTTGAGGTGAGTATGCAATGCATTCACCTAAAAAATTAGAAGTAATTAAGACGTCACACATCCATATGTTTTTTCTCTCTTTAGAGAAAATTATATATATCCCCTTTTGCAGAATATATGTATGTTGATATAGTGTATGTAGAGCTGTTTTGTGGAGTTAAATGTAATTAGACAACATGCTATTAAAAATGTCCAACCGGTGTGGCACACATGTTTTGGCTAATGGGTAATGTTTGAGTCCCACTGATTACAAGTTATGTGGATTTATTTGTGAATTTTCTAGGATTTTATGCCGTGATCTTCTGTATGCTTCAGGAAGGAATTATGTATGCGTTGCTTCTCCAACTACCCTATTTAATAGCTGGTGGGATTCGTCTCCACCCGCGCAGCCATGTCGCCCAAAAAAATCGACCGTCCGATCGCGCCTCCGTCCGCTTGCTCCCGCTCGATCTCTAGCCGCTGCGCTTGGTGGCAAGCCGCTTCGCTTGCGTGTCCACACGATCGGTGGGCCCTGGAGGCGCGTGGGTCGGCACGACTTCGATGGAACGGCTCGACTTGCGTCCGGTGGGCCCGTGGCCGCACGCGCCTCTCCACGCCAAAAGCACGTCCGTGCACGGGTGATCTTTGCGCATTCGCGCGTTCGTGCCCGCACCAGCTGGTGCGGGTGATCTTACTATATTAAAGAAATTCCCAAAAGTTTCCTTATGTGCATTGCTTCAACTACATATAATCGTGATCAATAGATGCAGAAAAAGATGGCATAACCTCTTTATATACAAACAGCCGCTGCAAAAGCATGTTAACTGCGCAGCTCGATACTACAATACATATATTTGTATTTGAAGATTGACGAGGATCTAATAATCCTCATTTATTTATTTATCTATAATTCTTATTATAGATATTAATATTCCCATATTGATCTTAAGTATACACCTTAAATACTTATAAGGGAGATGCTAAACTGTCTGGTCGTAAACCACCATATGGTCGTAAGTCTTTCTACGACCATGGTATCGTCGTAAGCTTCTCTACAACTATCATGTAGTCGTAAGATCTTCTACAATTCGCTCGGCTTCGACCAGCCTGGCTTCGACAACCCTATTGATAAGGCTTGCTGACCTGTGGGCCTAATCAGTTAGGGTGTATTATGCGCCGTGTTTAACACATAGGGTATTTAATATACGTTGTTACTCTCTGTGAGTAACCACATGAATCACTTCTGTCTCTGAAAAACAACCGCTTGACAACATGGGGGTGTCACGTCCTTAATGACAACTGCCATCAAGTGGTTCATCATTTGGAACGTCGAAGCGCCTCTTCATTTGGAGAAACTGTCACTCCTTCATACACTATATAAAGGTTGAAGTCAGAAGACAGAGGGACGAATCGATCAGGAGCGTAAGATATTAGGCATTAGTCTTTCTCTTGATTATAATCGTCACACTCAATACAATCACACATGAGTAGGGTTGTTATCCTCTCCAGAGAAGGCCTGAACCTGTATAAAATCCTTATGTCATTCTCTGCGTAGCTTTAGTCAAGGAGACCCCCCGAATCAAACAGTCATATGTAAGATCGGTTCTAGATCACCGATAGTTGGTGCCGACCGTGAGGACTCTCCGGTGATTCCTTGTTAACAAATTCTCTTTTTTTCTAATGGTTCCATGGCAGGGGAGTGGAACGAGGAGAATTGGTTCGACTTAGTCGACTACGCAGACATCGACATGGATGCCGGCTTCGACTACGAACCGACTATCATTTCATCCGATGATAATGCCGCCTCTAGAAATCATTCGTCAGATCCAGGAGACCATACCACCGATAGAGTTGAGGAGAGATCCTTTTCCCCCACAACAGTACGTCCAACCGAGGGACCAATTTCCTCAAAGGGCAAGGGTCGATCTGACCACAATTAGAACTGCAACCAAGCAGGCTCACAACATGACGAGGGTTCTCCCTCCGAATGTTCGAGTCCGCCTGAGGTAGTCCGACCTGGCGTGGCAAATCCTAGAAGCCATCATTTCGGGACTCCATCAGCATCTGGTGGTCGTAACTCTACGGTTACCCTCGCAAAGGATATGAGGGAGCACTCTGTTCCTGCGAGTTCAACCACACATTCGCAGAGCTTACCTGCGGACATAGACGATTATAACCCAGAGTTCCTCTTCTTGGAGGGGTTTACTTCAAGTCGCCAGACAGTGTTATTTGACCACTCTTCAAGCTAGGATGTCTCAAGAGCAAGTGGAGATCATATACATGAGGTCTTCGCCCTCCCCTCAGATCATGATCTCTTTCCTAGAAGCAGACCTAAGAATGTTCCCCACCGATCACACTCTACGACCCCTTGTGGCAATGATGAGGATGCCTCCGGCAATGATTGGGATCAGCACTCTGATGAGCGTGGGAGAAATCCTCGAAATAATAGGCCTCCATTGAGGCAAACTCAATGGTCAGATGTGGATGATCCTGAGACAATCCAAAGGAGAAGAATTGCGGCTTAGAGAAATTTACTTGGGCGGCGTTCAAAATTAGTCGGATGAAGCTCGAGAACTCCAGCACATAAATGATCTGCTTGAGAACCCAACTCAATAACTCGCATGAGCACCATGGTACGACCCCTTCGCCGAAGATATCGCGCGAAGGTTTCGAAGCACGATGGCAAGACTTGAGCATCCCCCCGGCATCATTCTGGAAGTCGTAGCAGTACGACTTCGTCGACCACCAGTTGTTCGAACAACCCGCTTCATGGAGATCGGCATGACAACAAGTTATGTCGCTCCCCTAACCTTAACTCCAGTCAGAGAAGAGTTCTTCGAACGCCTGACGATCGACAAGCTCCTAGGAGAGGTGATCGTTCACCACTTCGACCTAAAAATCTACAACGGCAGATGGGCAGAACTACCTTTAGTTATTTAATCTTAATGGCAGTAAACTTGAATTTAGAAATGAAATTGATGGATGTGGTAATTGCATACCTTTATGGAAACTTGGATTCAGACATTTATATGAAGGTACCTGAAGGTATCCATGTCCCGAACCAAGATAGAGCAAATAGAAATCTGTACAGTGTGCAACTCAGAAAGTCATTGTATAGACTGAAGTAATCAAGCAGAATATGGTATAATCGCTTAAACGACTTTCTATGCAAGAAAGGCTACACAAACAATGAAGATTGTCCCTGTGTATTTATACGACGATTCCATGATGGATTTTGTATAATCTCAGTGCATGTAGATGATCTGAATATCATCGGGACTCTGGAAGATATTAAGAAAGCAATCTCTTACTTGGAGTTGGAGTTCGAAATGAAATATTTGGGTAAAACCAAATATTGCCTAGGCTTGCAGCTTGAGTACGCCCCTGAACGGATTTTAGTGCATCAATCAACCGACACTCAGAAGGTGTTAGAAATGTTCGGTTTTGAAAAAGCATACCCTTCGAAAGTGCCAATGGTCGGAAGATCCTTGCAGCAAGGCAATGATCCATACAGACCTAGAGAAGAGGGGGAGGAAGTTCTGGGACCGAAATTCTCGTACTTGAGTGCAGTAGAAGCACTTATGTATTTAGCAAACTGTACTAGACCGGACATTGCATTTGTCGTGAACCTACTAGCAAGGTATAGTGCAGAACCTACCAAAAGACATTTGCAGGGAATAAAGGACATCTTCCGATACCTCCAAGGAAGCAAAAATCTTGGTCTGTTCTACAGAAAGAACCAAGACCTAACTATGACTGGCAATGCAGATACCGGGTACCTGTCGGACCCACATATAGCCAAGTCGCAAACAAGCTACTTCCTGTATGGTGGAACTGTAATTTCATAGAAATCATCTAAGCAAAGTCTTGTATCAACTTCGACAAACCACTCAGAAATCGTAGCGCTGTACGAGGCCTCACGAGAATATTCTTGGTTTTGACGGATGATTCACCACATCCAGCAGTCGTGTGGATTGAATACCGCATAAACCATCACTATTATCTATAAAGATAATGCAGCTTGTGTTGTACAAGTGCAGATGGGTTATGTGAAGAGCCAACTTACAAAGCATATCTATCCCAAGTTCTTCTATACTCATGAATTGCAAAAGATGGACGAAATTAAAGTATTGCATACTAAGTCATGTGAAAATCTTGTAGATTTATTCACTAAGTCACTTCCAGCATCTAGCTTTGAAAGATGCATCCGTAGAATTAGAATGATGAGACTTAGAAAGTACAGAATTCAGGGAGAGAACCTTCACGAACTCATCATTGGAACTTAATCACGAAGATCGAGTACCCAAAGGATAAATCCTGGAAATTAAATGAAATTGGGTGGATTGTACTCTTTTTCCCCTGACGAGTTTTTTCTAAAGTTTCTCGGCTAAGGTTTTAATGAGGTAATTTGTGCAACACAACAGAACGTGTTTCATGTACTCTTTCTCTAAATTTTTTCTACAGAGTTTTTATAGAGTTTTAATGAGATATGAACATGACAGATGAGTGTCCAAAAGGGAGTGTTAAGAAACCAGACCTAAATCTCGTAGATCTGGTCCATGATAGACTCCTCATCCACCCAGTAGCCTATATAAAGGAAAGACCCTCAATTATTACACTATAATTTTACAAAAGAATAATAAAGAGAAGTCAGAAGCTCCTTCATATCTCTATGTTTAATCTACTATTATATACTTATGTTATTATATTATTCTAGATGATTCTATGCTTATCTGTAAGATAATCGATCGGGGTCACATGACGGTTACTCAACAATTTCATCAGCTACGTCGGTCAAAAGTTATCGATCACGAGAACAACCAAGTCGTCTGTAGATGGCGAGTTCAACACCACAACCAGAAGAAAAATCCAAAGCGTTACCAGAACTACCAACCATCTCATCAGCACGAACAGGAGAAGCAGCCACAGGTGACAGGCCACGTACTCCTCTACTTTTCTTGTGAAAAACCTACAGGCTACAGGTTGGACATGTGGTCCCTACGATTCGGAAGGAAACATACGGTGGGAAGCAGTCGCCTACGGCTGAACCACGCGGCGAATGCCTTATACTCCTCGTCGTCTGGTCGTTCGCTGCCCGTTCGCTTCCCACCTTCAGAAGCGGACCGGACCTGCTGCACAAATAAGACGTTTCTCGAGGACCTCGTTGCGATTCCAGCGCAATATGTTGGATTGATCTCCACTAACTGTATCTTTGATTTAAAGGGGTACGTCCCACTTCACGTCCTGATCAGGGACGTAACCAATTCTAAGTGATTTCGATCTCGTCCACCAGCGCTATATAGAACAGGGGACTTGGCAGGCTTGGGTTACACACAAGTTGTTCTAGGCTATCTAAATCCCACACAGATCCGATCTCTTTCGAGCGCTCAGGTTGGCGAAGACCGGAAACTGAAGGCCGACGTCGTCACCGCCGGCCTCGTCTACACCATCTACGCATGCTGACCACCTCTACATCAACCGATCTACAGCTCTAATGGTATCTTCAAGTTCGGATTAGTGAATCATACTTCCGCTCTAAAGATTATGTTATGTATTCATAATTGAACTAGGATTAATGTCTTCTAATCATGTTCGGCCTTAGATTATGCCCACACAATAGAATTAGAATATGGCGCGCAAATAAACTAGTAGATGTGGATCAATCGAGCACGGAGAGTGCTCCACATAGAGAAAGAGCGCCATTAATAAAATCCGGATTCTCGTAGCAGCCGACCCCATTCTTCTTCCTCTACCGCAGACCGCAGTTCCGCTCCCCTTCGTAAAAGCTCCAACAAGCCTCTCGATCGCCTAGCGGATGTGCTGTTGACTGGCTGTGCCGCGAGCCACTTGTAATAGCGAATACGACAGTTGTACGAGCCGCAAAAGGTAGCGGTGCTGGTAGTAGTAGTATAAGTTTCTTTTGCGGTTGGTCGCTGTGGGGAAGGGGAAGGAAGCGAACGCGTTCGCATTTGCTCGCCTGCTCTCGAGTTCTTGAGCCGATCTCAGGTCAGGTGTTTCATCTTCTGCAGCTCTCCCCGTTTACTATCTGGGAACGGAATTCTCGGCCTTTTTCTTCCCCTTCTTGGATTACTATTTGGAGATCAGTTTCTTCTGTTGGGTTTTCTTCCCCGTTTTCTTTTCTTTGGATAGAATATCGCTTCAGGTTATTCATCGTTTTCTTGGTTTGCTGATATTTTTGCTTCTGTTCCTCCTCCATTTGCATGTCACCTTCTAAATTCTAATCATCATAGTTTTGTTTTTTTTTTAAATCGATAGAGATGCTTGCGTTGTGCTAGTATTTATGCAGAAACTCCATGTTGTTAGCCGTACAAAATTGACCCGGTATTGACATGTAAAGCGTTTACTAACTAATTCACCTTGTGTACAGTACGCGTATCTGGTAATTGAGTTGGCAAGTCCCAATTGCTAACCACGATGGTCGCACTTACTGTCATTGTTAATGTGTTGTTATCACCTGTCGTGGAGTTTAAGTAACATGTAAGCTCGCTTACTTTTCTCTAGTAAAAAAAAGAGAGTTGATTTCGATCACTCTGGGCCATATTTCCTCCCGGGTTGTACGTTTGAACAGAGCAGAGTTACGTCACAGGTTGTTTATGATCTAAGGCAACTGGCATGCTTTCACACCTTAGATATAAGGCAGTCCTGTGTAGAAGGGATAATCGCCTCCATTTTGGACTCATCATTCATTAGAATGCTCCTAAGCATAGGTTTCTTTGCTTGCTTATGATCTCAGATTGTTAGCAATTGTTCTTGATCGATCGTGCAGGGATGACAAGTTGCTGCTAATTCTCGTGTACAGACATGGCCAACTTTGGAGTTTTCCTGTATGCAGTATTCCTGGTTGGTTTGTGCGTTTGCCATGTGGATGTTGTAAGGGGACAAAGCACTCACCCTACTGAAGGTAACCTCTAGTTGTCATGTGATCTGCTTCATATGTTTGCTTTCTTTTGAGTATGGCAGTTGGGAATTGCTCTTCCCAGAAAAAGAATTCAGAGGTGCTTTGCCACCTAGCTACCCCTTGATTCCTAATTGTTCGCTACTAGTTTCTTGATGAAAATGCCATGATTTCAGGAGCACTGAATTGCTGTTCACTTATGCATGTCCTATTTGTGTAGATTTAGTCAGATTTTTTGCTTTTGTATTTTGACGCCTTGAAAGTATCTTGAACTTTGAAGAGCTTATTTTTCTTATCTGGTGAAGGGTCCACTTATGCGATGTATATGCCACCAGTTGTTGTATCACCAGTAATCAGTTATACTAGTCTAAAAAAAGTAATCAGTTATACTCGTGAGCTAATCAGAGCAATTCACAGACTGCACTTAATCATAATATAACCTCTCGATAAAACACATCACCACATTCTATTAGTTAGTAGGTATAACTAGAGAATGGTTTTCATTGAGATCTTTTGTTAGAGAAGTATGGAGTGGTCAATAATAATTTTTCAAGGATTACTCCCAAGTAACTCTTCCATTGAGAGAATATCAAGTATAGCTATGATATTTGAAGTAAGAATAGTCAAATGTGATTTCGTATGCTATCATTTCCCCTCTGCCTATTGAGATGTTACATGTTTAGTTCAAATATTAATATTATCCTGCAGTCCTCAGATACTCAATTAAATATTTACAACTATTGCTGTGAATTGAATGTTGTCCCTCTTACATGCAGCAAGTGCTCTCAGGGCTATCAAAGGCAGTTTAATTGATCCTATGAATAACCTTAGGAATTGGAATAGCGGAGATCCATGCACATCACGTTGGACAGGAATCTCCTGCGCCAAGATGCCCGGTGATACATATCTTCATGTAACAGAATTGTATGTTTAACATGTCATCCTTATTTATCATATCTACACTTCCTTTTTTTCAGTCATTTTTTTTTCAAGGAAGTGTAAAAGCTTTGCACATCATTCTATTAAGATTAAGAATAAGAAAAAGAGACAGCATACACTACAATGTGTTCTTTTCTATGTACTTACTTGTTCAGTGAGCCCTATGCTGAGCGATTAACCTTGTGACACCCCTGCTCACAAATAATAGCAACAGTCGTAAAGTAGTTTCCAAGTTAAATTATAACTGAAATATCAATTTGCTTTGTTAGCTAGAAATCATCCACATCTCCACTGTTTCTCTTGAAGGATATATCCATGGCTTTGGTATAAGATTCCCCCATATTACCTTTGTTTTTAGCATTATCAGTACTATAGATCCTCTTAGCTACTGGTGCAGACTAAGTTTGCAATTCCTGGTCAAAATAAGGGTCATTTTCTAATTCTTTTGTTGCTTGACTCTATTTTGCATCATGATGTCTGTTTCTTGTTTATTTATCTGTCATTGCTGTATAATGTGTAACATAATGTTTGGATAGCATGTTCATTTCCTCTTAATAATGCATACTTTTGCCCCCGCGTAGGCAGTTGTTTAAAATGAATCTTTCTGGAACTTTGGCACCAGAGATCGGTCTTCTATCCCAGCTGAAAACATTGTGAGTACTAATTTGATGGACAGTTGAAATTGTTAACTGAATTGAGCGCTTTCAAGTGTTTCTTAAATATTGTTGGTCGTGGGCTCCACTTCATGTTTCACATGGTTAAGTGTTTTGTTATGGAGAAAGGCGCAAGGGGCTGTAGCGCACGCGAACAGTACCGCATGTACTGTAGCGTATGTGAACAGTACCCGCCGGTACTGTAGCACCCTTATTTCCGTATATGTTTATTTGTTTCCTAGAATAAAGAATAGTTGGTTAGGTATATTATTTTGGGATTTCTTATCTATCTAGTTATTGTTAGGAATATGATCTTATTTATTAGGAAGGTTATTTTTAATAGTTGGAAAGATTAGATTGGATTGATAGGTTTCCTTATAAATTATTTCTTAGGCGTCAAGTCAAATTGTCCCTATAAAAGGGATAGCATGTATCAATTATTAATCAAGCAATGAGAAATCAAAAGTTCAACTAAGCCTTAGAGCCTCGCTACCTTGACAGGGAAGAGCCCTGCCGGCGGTTAGATGAGGGCGACTGCCCTACCCTCGGTCTTCGGACCCGTACCCCAACAGTTACCACAACATTTGGTATCAGAGCCAATCGTTGTCCCTTCCACGATGTCGGGCAGTGAGGGTTTTGACACCATGATAATCAGCAACATGCTGGGTCGCATGATTGAGATGCTTGAAAAGATGCTTGGTGTTTCGGAGGAGAGAAGCCACGCCGGGAGCAAGGAATGTTCCACCAATTCGCTGGCCTTGACGGCAACCCCAACGGCTATGACCTTGGCCAAGATGGAGGAGCAGAAGAAGGTGACGCTTGTCGTCACCAACATAGCTGCGCCACCACTTCCATCACCTCCAGAACTAGCACCGCCAACAATGTCATTCCGGCCGTCGTCACCAACACCTCCTCAACGGGCAACACTGCCCTTGGCTGCACCCCTGGTGCGTTCGCCGAGGAGGGTTGCCGCTGTCCAGCGGTGGTATTTTCCACGCGGCCGGCCGACACCGTGCCCTAGGCGTGCGGAGCGCAACGGCTGAGGGGCCAACGCCACCGTCACGTCCTCCCCGTCATCATCACACTCCGTGGCAGTACGGGTGTCACTACTTCCCCATGTCGGTTGCCTATGTCGCCGGTGTCTTCCTCGATGCCACATCATGCTAAGGCGTTTTTTTCTTGGGCGCCATATGTCGGAGTGTCGCTGATCTGCTCTCAAGAAAACCGACGCTAGTACCGGATACTTTTATCAACATGGGGCTACCAAGGACTTCAACCGTGGCCACCACCGCAGCTCGAGGACGAGTTGCCTCGCCGCGAGCAGTGTAATGTTATAGAGAAAGGCGCGATGGGCTATAGCGTGCGTGTGAACAGTACCCCACCGGTACTGTAGCTCCATTATTTCCATATATGTTGATTTGTTTCCTAGAATAAAGAATAGTTGGTTAGGTATGTTATTTTGGGATTCCTTATCTATCTAGTTATTGTTAGAAATATGATCTTATTTATTAGGAAGATTATTTTTAATAGTTGAAAAGATTAGATTGGATTGATAGGTTTCCTTATAGATTATTTCTTAGGCGTCAAGTCAAACTGTCCCTATAAAAGGGATAACATGTATCAATTATTAATCAAGCAATGAGAAATCAAAAGTTCAACTAAGTCTCAGAGTCTCGCTATCTCGACAAGGAAGAGCCCTGCTGACGGTTAGATGAGGACAAGTGCCCTACCCTCGATCTTCCGATCCGTACCCCACAGTTACCACAACAGTTTTTTGAGCAAGGCCCAAATTTCTGACTCACAAGTCACATAACCAGACAGAAAAGACTAGATCTTGTCCCATTTTAACTGTTTCTCCATTGTTTGTTCTTTATTCTGCATTTATGATCTTCAAGCTGTCCCATTACGTATCCAACACATGTTAGCTAACCACTATATTTTATTGTATCGGAAGGGATTTTATGTGGAACAATTTGACTGGCAACATCCCGGGAGAGATAGGCAATATCGCAACACTCAGGCTTATGTAAGTTCCTCTTATCTAACATAACTTCTGTACTCTCTTTTCAGTGTGCACATGAAACCACAGCGTTTTACTGTTTATCTTGCAAAGCCACATATGTTTAAGCATCTAAGGCCTGCATGGTCCAAAAATGGCACAACATTTTATATCATTTTGTTATCCATTTTGTCCACCAAACAAAATAAAGGACTATTTATCTGATTTAGCATGGGGAAAATCGATCTCCTAGACTTATATGATTCTTCAGCTGATGGCATGGTGATAAGGAGCATATTCACTGTTGTTGGTATTTATGTTTAGGGTCTTTTTTTAATGCTATTTTTACACAGGGAAGGGATCCAACCGTCCAATCTTTACCTAAAAGCTGCAGTAAATGGGCTAAAACAACTAAGCTTCGGACATAGAGGATCCTTACGAAAATGTCTCAATGCTTATTTTCAGTGAAATTGCAAATATATATGTACATAAGGCACCTAGGTGCATAGGCAGTTTTGTGCATATACTCTATAGTTGTGTGCGTAAGTTGCCATGCAGTCAATCTTCTTTTTACCTCATCTTAATTAGTGTAGCACATCTTAGAATTTGTTTTCCTCCTGTGGCAATATTTGTTGTGCAGATTACTGTTCTTACTCTTGTCCATTCGCTTTTGTTAAATCATTAAACACGTGTCAATGTCTTGTATTTTTCTTCAATCTTCATAGAAAATCTGTACCATTTCTTATGCAAAGTAATGTTAACTGTTACTGCCTCAATTTTTGCAGAACTTTGAATGGAAATAATCTCTCTGGTTCTTTACCAGATGAGATTGGCTATCTACAGAACTTAAACAGATTACAAATCGACCAAAACCAAATATCTGGCCCCATACCTAAATCGTTTGCTAACTTAACAAGCATGAGGCATCTGTAAGTATCAAGTATCTTTAGTTTTTCTTACTTCCATCCCTATGTTCCTTCTTATTTTAAGCTTTGCTTAATCTTGACTCTCCTTTTACCTTTAGTCACATGAACAATAATTCATTAAGTGGGCTAATCCCATCTGAGCTGTCCAGATTGCCTCAACTCCTTCATCTGTAAGTGGACCTCTGCTTGTGTTCCGACTTTTTTTTCTTCTGTTTTGCAAGTTGCAGCATGAGTTGTGATTAAATTGGTCTTATTCTATAAACTGTGCAGCCTTGTGGACACCAATAATTTATCTGGACCTCTTCCCCCAAAATTAGCCGAGACGACTAGTTTGAAAATACTGTAAGTACAATTTTATGTACCCTAATGAGACTTCCTTGACATAGAAAGTTACAGCACATCAGACTGTCTTCTGGTTTCTTTTAGAGAATATCGATCGGTTTCTGGTTGCTTGAAGTTGATTGGTGATTAGTTTAGTTTTGCACATTTCTGAAAGATTAATACTGCACATTTCTCGAGTATACTTTCTGATATAACTTTGCTGTCGATTGTCATATTAAATGTCACGTAAATCAAATGTGATTTCACCTTTCTTGTTTTTACTAAACAAAGCACATGTCTTTCTCTTTGAAAATGTCTCTCCTTTTAGATAAGTTTGACACTTTTGCTAGCTAACGACATTCGTTTCTTATATATATATATTTTTCTACTTCTAGTCAGGCTGATAATAATAACTTCAGTGGAAGTTCCATCCCTGCTTCATACAACAACATACGAACACTTTTAAAGCTGTGAGTGTACTCCCTTTTCCTTCATATTTTCCTATTCTTCTTCTTAGTATTTGAGTTAGATGCAGGGGACTGCATAGCATATAAAATCATTTTAAGAAGTAAAGAGGCTATCACAAGTTTGAGAAGATCAAGGTGGTACATAATACAATTGGTTAATGAAAACAGACTTTGTTCAAAATGAATGTGTTGAGACTTCAGATATGAGTAAAAACCCCTCGCAACAAAAAAAAAAAAAAACTCAAGCTTGAGAGTTGAGATAGTTGGCATTCAAGGGACAATTCATGTTACTCCGGAATCCTATTGTTTATAAGATTATATAGCAGCCAGGTCAGGATTCTATCAGTCTGTTCTTTAGAATCTCAACGTTCCTAATTATGTAGGTTCTTTTTTCCCCTCTGGGGGTGTTTGGGTGAGGTTTTTTTGGGGGAATTTTTGGGATTCAATTCCTAAGGATTTGAAGAAAAAAAACCCTATTCAAACAGGCCCTCAGCCTGGAGAAATTTTCATTCATAAAATAATATTTAGTTAATCTAATTTATTAACTTCATTTAATAAGAGCAGCATCCAATCACCATCATGCTTAAACTCAAATCAAGATACGTGTTCAGTTGATAATCATTTTTCATGTTACCAGGAGTCTTAGGAACTGCAGTTTGCAAGGAGCTGTTCCTGATCTAAGTGGCATACCTGAACTTGGCTATTTGTAAGTCCAGATCAAACTAAATGCTGCATTTTCCTTTTCAGTTTTACTATTTTAGACATCGTACTATCAATGATTATCATTTTATTCTTTGTTTGTAGCAGCTGTTTTGGCACAGTTATTTTATCCAGAATATGTTTTTAAAATGCCCTTCAGTACTTTTCTTTCAATGAGAATATCACCCATTCAGTTTATGAAATCCAGGAGATTATTCTGCATCTCTTTACTAATTCTGGCATGCAATTTCAGGGATCTTAGCTGGAACCAACTGACAGGGTCTATACCAACTAACAGGCTTGCTTCAAATATCACTACGATGTATGTTGCTTTTGATAATCTTTCATATTATTTTTAAATCACCAATCTAACTTCTAGTTTCTGGCAGTGATCTGTCGCATAACTTTCTTAATGGAACTATTCCGCCAAATTTCTCGGGGCTGCCTAATCTTCAGTTCTTGTAAGTAACATTTGACTTACAAATACTGCTCCAATCCCAGATAAATATGCTTTTATAAAGTGCTAACCTATCCTACCATTGAAGATGAATGCTTTCCCTGTTGAACTATAGATTAATATGTTTCTTTTTCAAGTAAAAGTATGTTAGTCAGCACTATTTTGTTACTTATTTTGTTGAGGCACATGAAAATGTTGTTTTACAGGTCAATTCAAGGGAATCTCCTAGACGGTGTTGTTCCATCGGCTATTTGGAGTAACATCACTTTTACGGGAAATAGAAGCCTTGTTCTGTATGATAATCTTTGCATATGTATTTTCTGCAGTCTATTTGATATATACATATGTAATGTATTTTTTAAAATAATGCAGGGACTTTCAAAATAACTCCCTTGACACTATTCCGGCTGCATTTGAACCTCCAAAAGCTGTCATCGTTCTGTATGTTTCTTTGCCACAGAAAATTTCTTTTATCAGTCTGCACTTCCTGCACACTCATATACATAGCCCATGTCCAGCTGTATAGTTTGTTGGGAATATGGAAATTTCATTGCTGAACATCTGAACAATTTGGTGATTACTGATTAGTAGCACCAGCTATCAAGTTACAGCTAGTGCAGACTTGTATAACGGATGTTAAAGCTATTAAAGATCCAAGAATGCAAACAAAAATAAAATAAATCACCCTGAACTTTTCAACCAAGTCTTCTCTTTCTGCGACAGAAAATCATTACCATGATTATCATTTTCTGCAGGCTTTATGGAAACCCCGTATGTGCGAAGTCTAATGCAGCTCGAGCAGCTGGTCTTTGTCAACCCAGATCTGTAAATGAAGCACCATCTGGACTTGGACCACAAGTTAGTATAAACTGTGCTTCTTGCCCTACGGATAAAAATTATGAATACAATCCATCGTCCCCTATACCTTGTTCCTGTGCTGTGCCTCTGGGAGTTGGATTTCGGCTGAAGAGTCCAGGGATCTCAGACTTCCGTCCCTATAAAGAACCCTTTGAGATCGACTTAACCTCTCTATTGGACCTGCATATTGATCAGTTATACATTGAACAGTACATATGGGAGGCTGGTCCAAGGCTGAATATGCATTTGAAGTTATTTCCAAGTAAAACTAGTTTATTCAATACATCTGAGGTTGTGCGGCTCAGAGATCGACTTGCTGGATGGGAGATTACTCTATTAGATATTTTTGGACCATACGAGCTTCTCAATTTCACACTTGGTTCATATGCAGACGGTATGTAGAATTTACTTTGCACCAAAGGATGCCATTAATAATTCTAACATATTAAACTATTAGTTGAAATGTGTCACCAGCATATGTGTAATTCTTTTACCAAGACAGACTATGGGATATCATCGTATTCATGTGCTAGTAGAATCAGAAATTTCATGAAATTTTAATTTGATTTTATATGCTCTATGGAGTTTATACGAGTGTTTTATGTTAGTATGTTCAGCAATAGATAATTATTTCATGCAACATAATAAATATTGGTTATTTATTTGCCTTCTTCCAACCTATATGCCATGGATTTTTATGGTGATCTTTTAGAAGGTAATTGTCATATCATGAAATTTTGAAAGTGGGTAGGTGACTACCCTTATTCGGATCCCCAGAATACCTGAGTCCTCACGAGGGGTTCAGGAGGTCAAGAGGTAAGTGGGTGGAGAGCGAGGATCCATACCCTAATATAAGTTCCCTAGGGTTCATGTGGAACCCGAACTCTAAGTCCTAAGGGGTGGGAGGACCCCTCCACAGCAATGAAACAATACTGTGATGATTCCGAAGGCATAGCAACTTAACAAGGAATTGAGAATATTTTTCTTCTTAGTTTACAATTCACCACTGCATGTTTCATACCGATCTACGCAAATACTCTGTCCAATTTGACAATTCACTAGTTTATTGTTTTGTCCTTTATTTGTGCAGAATTTCCAACTGTAGTGTCATCAGGTATAACCAAGAGCGCACTAGCTGGAATTTTGGCAGGAGCAATTACTGCTGCTATTGCAGTATCTGTGGTTTCTACAATTTTTATAATGAGAAGACGTCCAAAACGTCGAACAGCTTCGAGGCGGTCATGTAAGTCATTACATTATTGAATGAATATAGCCTTCCATGTGCTACATGGACCAAACCTTGCTATCTGACAAATTAGAAATGCCTTGCTGCTTTATCTGGCAAGCAGTTATAAATAGGAGCATCTTTCTTTTAGTAGGAAGCTATTTTTTTTACAATTCTTCTGTAATATTGGAAGTTGGACCTAAGCTGTCTGCATTTCTTGCTTCCATGACCTCATCCGACTGGATTAGATTAGGAGTTTCAAGGAAAACATCTAAAGTGTTTGAAATCTATAGCAAGTAAACTTTTAGTCTTCTAGTAGACATTAAATTCAAGCCACGGCATCTAAAGATGTATATCGTTTTGCAGTACTGTCAAGGTTTTCTGTCAAAGTTGATGGTGTGAGATGCTTCACATTTGAAGAAATGGCTGCAGCAACAAATGATTTTAATGATTCAGCTCAAGTTGGTCAAGGAGGTTATGGAAAAGTCTATAAAGGAAGTCTAGCTGATGGAACAGCTGTTGCAATCAAACGGGCACATGAACATTCTCTGCAGGGTTCAAAGGAGTTTTGCACAGAAATAGAGCTGCTGTCAAGATTGCATCACCGTAATTTGGTTTCTCTGGTTGGTTATTGTGATGAAGAAGATGAACAGGTACATTTCTCTGTTAGATATGTATACAGCCTAAGGTGTTCTTTGCATATTGGCAACCATGTACATGTTATATATTGGCCCTTTGGCCTATTGGAATGACAAGTCTTATTGTAACATGGTATCAGAGCAATGTTAGGGTTAGGGTTTGCCGCCGCCGCCCTACCCGTGCCCTCCCCTGCTCCTGCTCTCGCTCGAGCATTTGCTCTGCTTCTCCCGCCTTGGTCTTCTCCGCGCCGCTGTCGGATCCCACCACCGGAGCCTCCCCGCTGCCAGATCCTGCAGCTCCCGCCGTCGGATTTGCCTCCCATGGCCAGATCCTCGCCTACTGTCGCCCGATTCGTGCGTCCCTCTGCATCCAACGCCCTCTGCGCCACTCGGACCGTGGTCCCCGACGTCGTCCATGCCCGGATTCGTTCCTCCCCGGCTCGCGACGCCACCGGAGCTACTCCCCGAACTGGATCTCATCTTCCCCGGGCCACCCCGACTCGGATCCAGCTTCCCCTCCTCTACTTAGCGCCCAGTGCTGCTCGAGGAGATTCCAGACGCCGCTGTCGCCGCCCCGGCCACTTCCAACCGTCCTGGCTCCAGATCCGGCCCAATCCGCTGCAGTTTCCACTGTTGTTTTTCTCATCAACATGCAGCCTTCCACTACTCTTCAGGGCTCTACTCCTGTTGAGCATCTCTATGGTCGAGCTCCAGAGTACAATCACCTCCACGCTTTGGTGGTTCTGCTTTTAAATCCTTCTTCCACCTAGCGAAGCGCACTAAGCCGATCGCTTTCGGTCGATTGAGTGTGTTTTCTTAGCTACTGATATTGAGCATAAGGGTTATCGTTGCTACGACCCTGTTTGCTCATCGGATGAGGATCTCTCGGGATGTCACTTTCGACGAGTCCCGACCTTACTACCCTCGTTCCTCCACAGTCAGGTCAGATTCTCTTGTTGAGTCGATCTCCTTTCTGACTTTTCCTAACTCTCCGGCTTCCACTACTGTTTCGCCTTCTCCTCTTTCTTCGCCTCTCTCTCCTCCGGTTGCACCTGTTCCACCTCTGCCGGAGTCTCCTTCCCGCTCTTTCATTGAGATTCCACCTTTTCCTCCGCACTACTCTCATCGTCCTCGACCTACTCCTCCAGTTGAGCCTCCGTCTTTGCTGGACCCTGTTCCCAGCTCTTCTTCTCTGTCCTTGCTGGGGCCAGCTCCGCCTTCTCCTCCCAGATACGATCTTCGTGATCGTCACACTGTCAGGCCGCCTGAGCGCTACGGCTTTATAGCCGTTGCTCCTTTTGAGCCTACGACCTACCGTGAGACTGCTGCTCACCCTAAGTGGCTCCTCGCAATGTCTGAGGAGATTGCTGTTGAGGAGCGTATTTGCACTTGGGATCTTGTGTCCTTACCTGCGCGTTACTCCCATCACGTGCAAGTGGGTGCACAAGATCAAGACCCGCTCGGATGGTTCCCTTGAGCGCTACAAGGCTCGTCTTGTGGTGCATGGTTTTTAGCAGGAGTATGATCGTGACTACGATGAGACCTTCGCTCCTATTGCTCACATGACCACTGTTCGTACTCTCCTTGTTGTGGCCTTTGTTTGACAGTGGCCCATCTCTCAGTTGGACGTTAAGAATGCATTTTTCAATGGCGAGCTGCGTCAGGAGGTCTACATGTAACCGCCCCTGGGTATTCTGTCGCTGATGTTATGGTTTGTCGCCTTCGTCGCTCTCTCTATGGGCTCAAATAAGCCCCTCATGCTTGGTTTGACCACTTCTCCTCTGTTGTTACTACTGCCGGCTTCTCCGCCAGTGATCATGACCCTGCCCTCTTTGTTCACATCTCTTCTCGGGGTCGGACGCTCCTTCTATATGTGGATGATATGATCATTACTGGAGATGACTCTCAGTACATTGCCTTTGTGAAGGAGCGTCTCAGTGAGCAGTTTTTGATGTCTGATTTGGGTCCTCTTCGTTACTTTCTTGGGATTGAGATCACTTCTACGCCCGATGGCTACTATCTCTCTCAGGAGAAGTACATTCAGGATATCCTTACTCGCGCTTGTCTCACTGATCATCGTATGGTGTATACTCCTATTGAGTTTGGTGTTCACCTTCGACCTACCGATGGTGAGCCTCTTGAGAATCCCACTCGCTATCGCTATCTTGTCGGGAGCCTTGTCTACCTTGGGATCACTCGCCCTGACATTTCTCACCCAGTTCACATCCTGAGTCAGTTCGTCTCTGCTCCCACTCAGCTCCACTATAGTCACCTTCTTTGTGTTTTGCTATATCTTCGCAAGACCATCACTCGTCGCATTTTCTTTCCTCGTTCCGGTTTCTTACAGCTTTAGGCGTACTCTGATGTGACTTGAGCTAGCGATCATTCTGATCGCTGGTCTCTTTCTGCCTATTGTGTTTTTCTTGGTTCCTCGATCGTTTGGAAGACAAAGAAACAGACTGTCGTTTCCCGTTCGAGCGTTGAGGCTGAGTTGAGAGCCATGGCGTCGTTGACAGCTGAGATCACCTGGCTTCGGTGGTTACTTAAGGATTTCGGTGTTTCCACTTATGCACTGACTCCTCTCTTATCAGATAGTACTGGTACGCCTAACATTGCTTGAGATCCCGTGAAACATGAGCTCACCAAGTACATTGGAGTGGATGCTTCGTACATACGATCGCAGGTGTAAGACCAAGTTATTGATCTTCAGTATGTGCTTTCGGAGCTTCAGTTAGCAGATTTCTTCACCAAGGCACAGACTAGAGTTCAGCATAGTTTCCACCTCTCTAAACTCAGTGTAGTTGATTCACCATGAGTTTAAGAGGGGTGTTAGATATGTATATAGTGTGTTCTTTGCATATTGGCAACCCTTACATGTTATATATTGGCCTTTTGGAGTATTGGAATGACAACAGGACCTCCCCTTTTGGAATCATTTATGTATAACAAAGTATATTGTTGAACTTGAAATCATCCCACAACCCCCTACACATTATGTAAGAATTAGACAAATGTCTTGGTAATGTTGTGATGAACGTGCTCAGGGTTAGGGGTTCTGCGGTCACTTCAAATCTGCGAGTTTATCATATATACAAAAGAGTGTCTGCAGTAATTGTTGCTTATAGAGACTTGTGTTTTGCAGATGCTGGTGTACGAGTTCATGCCAAATGGCACCCTACGTGATCATCTTTCTGGTGAGCAAGTGGCAAGTGACAAGTTGAAATATTCCTAGCTTTTTTCCCCCGTATAATCATCATGGATTATACATTTAGGGCATGTTTGGAAAGGGGGGATTTGGATCCAAATCCTTAGGATTTAGTTCAAATTTGAACTAAATTTAAAAAATTCCTAGGGCAATCGCCCTTTTTCCAAACAGGCCCTCAAATTCTTAGGGCAATCGCCCTTTTCCAAACAGGCCTTCAAGATCAACCATGATTCCAGCCCATTTCCCAAAAATTTTATTTAGTGTGCTTTATCAATAATGCATGTTTGTATATGCTGTGCTTTTGTTTTGGCCTTGGCAAATTCAAAGTGCATAATTCTTAAACTTGCGTTGGATGTCAAGCACCTAATCTAGTTTAACACTTTTGACAGCCAAGTCTAAAAGACCTCTCAACTTTGGTCAGAGGTTGCATATTGCACTGGGTGCTGCAAAGGGAATCCTCTATCTACACACCGAGGCAGATCCTCCTATATTTCACCGTGATGTTAAGGCGAGCAATATTCTAGTGGACTACAAGTTTGTAGCAAAGGTAGCTGACTTTGGTCTTTCAAGGCTTGCTCCGGTCCCGGACGTTGAAGGAACATTGCCAGCTCATATCTCCACTGTTGTTAAGGGCACCCCAGTAAGTGCCATTACACCTAGCAAAGTAGCAACACTGCACTCACCATGATCTCTTTTGAGCTGTTTGATGTCAGACAACAGGAAACTTTTGAGTTCATTTATTAACTTGCAGTGTGCGAGTTTAGAGTGACCATATATTACCTTTTTTTCCTTTTGGCAGGGCTATCTCGATCCAGAATACTTCCTAACTCATAAACTGACAGACAAAAGCGATGTGTATAGCCTTGGTATTGTCTTTCTTGAACTATTGACTGGGATGAAGCCAATCCAGCATGGTAAAAACATTGCTAGAGAGGTACAAAGGTTTCCACCCTAATGCTTACTTAATATTTGATTTAATTACCTGTTTAACAGAGTGCATAGTATATTATTGAGTTGTTGAAACCTTTTCTTTTGACCATTCAGTAAGATTATCGGCAACTCAGTGGAAAAGGAAACTAAATAATTTGGTCTTACTGTAGGTAAACACGGCTTACCAATCAGGAGACATTTCTGGAATCATCGACAGCCAAATGTCCTCCTACCCTCCGGAATGTGTCACGAGGTTCCTCTCGCTGGCGATGAAGTGCTGCCGGGACGAGACCGACGCGAGGCCTTCCATGGCCGACATCGTCAGAGAGCTCGAGGCCATCTGGAGCACGCTGCCCGAAGGAGAGGATCTCCTGTCCGTCACCACGGAAACGGGCTCCTCGGGACCACTGACCAAATCCATGTCGACCTCCTCGGCGATCACTGGGGCGCTCTTCGTCTCGTCCCATACCTCCGACAGCGGCCACGCGAACAGTGGCATCCCTTCCGGGATTGTGACCCCTCGGTAGCATCGCCGGCTAGCGTTTTTCGTGTTGTAAATGGCTGTAGACAGACATGTAGGTAATGCTTTGTAGATTTCTGCCCTGGCCTTCCAGGTGATTGATTTCTTGTTCTGTACCTAGTACATGAGAGTGGGTGTTGTTGTGAACTTTTATTATTACTAGAAGTTAACTAACTCGCGCCATTAGTGCGGCTGTTCTTGCTCTATGTTGGCCACGAATGATGGGTTGTTGGGCCATAAAATGGTAGTGTTAGGCCTTATAGGTGAGAAGACATGGGTGGATGGTCCAAGCAACAGGTGTTCTAGGCTTGATACACAACAGATAATAACTAATAGTGTAATTTTAGATGTAGTGTCATGTTGGACTAGTACATGCACTTGTTAGGGCCTTGGTACATAACAGATAATAACAAATAGAGTAATTTTAGATGTAGTGCTATGCTGGAGCAGAACATGCACTCAACATTTCAGGGACACAAAATGTACATTTCACAAAAGAACATAACTAATAGAGTAATTTTAGATTCAGTGTCATGTTAGAGCAACATATGTACTTCTCATTCTAAGGACACAAAATCTACATTTCAGATAGAACTTACAGAAGAGAAGAACTAACCTACTCGTGGGAGGACATGACAATTAATGAAAGATCCCTTTATGCTAACACATGAAACTTGCATTTCCTTTTAAATCTCTATCGTACTAACCATGTACACCCCAAAGTCTGGAAAAGGTGTAGAAGTATAGAGTCAACCAAACGATTGCACGTCTTCACTGAAGTACTAATAAATAGGATAACTACAAACCACTGGTTCTTTTCATGAGAATTGAGTACATAAATGGACAAATTGCACGCGCTTTCATGAGAATTGAGTACATAAATCAACAAATCGCAAGAGCTTTCCATTTAAATTAAGTACGTAAATGACAAAATCACAAGAGCAATCTACCTGCACATGTAGGCATTTTTTTCAAGAGTAATGTACCCACAAACCTTCATAGGAAATAATTCAGTGTCTTGCCATCTTAAAATTAAAAAGAACTCCTCTATGGCACTAATTCTAAAGACCCATTAACAACCATTTTATCAGACTGTGAGCACTATATAAAAATAAAGAACACTTTATTTTCTAAAAAAATAACGAGCTGGTCTTGAGAAGGCTGTGTGCAATGCAAATGGCTAAAACCTACTATGATGTAATCAAGTAGGAGGCACACATAATCAAATGGTAAAGCAGCACAGATACTTAGCATTTTCTGCAACATGCATGCATATCATATAAGAGAATTATACCTTGATGCAGTAAGCAACAAATATGACATGCAATAGAGCAACGGACGCTACAATTTTTTCATATAAAAAAGATGGTGTCTATAAGTATAAAAAATATAAATTGGCAGGAATGAATTTTAAAACCAACAAAGGAGATATGTGCAGTTCTATACAACGTTACTAATGCCGTTAACCACAAACATATGTCATTCCACTTGGAGGTACTAACTGTTATGTTCCTACCTTTTAGTTTGTGAACAAAAGATAAAGTGCAGAATTTGTAACTGGACTACTCCACATCCACGACGCATCCTATTCCATAAAAGAATACATTTAGCACATCTTTTAGTAACCCTCTAAATGTTTGAAATGATAAAAAGCTAGAATATAGACGTGCTAACTGAAATTACACCTAAAAGGATGCCCTGAGAGAGAGAAAAGGTTACATGGTGTGGCTAGTTTGATCAGAAAGAAGAAATATCCAAAGTAGGGCAAGCTCTAAATACTGCTGGAGGTCTCGTCATCTACATGGTTGCTCCACAGTATCGGTACCTCTAAATTACCTACAGGGAGTTTAATCTTAACAATGCTGACATTATTGAATGTATAACTTAGTTACCTCAGTTTCCCAATCAGATTTGTCCTCATAACCACAGCTGATGACATGAATAGCTTCTTTTAGAAGAGACTCTGGAGTTGCAGATTGAGGAACACCACCATATTCCATCAGAGTGGAAGCTACAAAAACACTGGACTGGGCAAATCTCTTCTCTAGGCTCATTTGGGACATAAGAAGTGATCTCTCGTCATCAAATCCAACACTTATAATGAGAATGGCAGTCAAGTCACAAATAAATGCATGCCTAGCTATTCCCAGACAAAGATTTGTTTTTTCATATTAACTACAAAGAAAACAAATAATGGTAGAGCACTGTTTGTTAGTTATCTACTTGAACAAAAAACACAACTTGACGATACCTTCAACCCCTTCCTCTATATCTTCGAGCTTAAATACTGGCATAGAACTGTCTACATGCTTGTGTGACATCTTCTTTTTTGAGCTCTTCTTCTTTGATTTTGTTGTCTTCTTCTTTCCCCCACAAAGCCAAGAGAAGAAGTTCGACTTCTTCTTAATTGGGGGTTCATAGCCATATAGAGTTGTTCTGTTGGACACACAACCAGTTCCCACATAAACTGGTCCTTGGATGCCATTGAGACCTCTCAAGTTAATCTGTAGCAAACAGATGCGTAAGAGTTATCAATCAGTCAATCGGATTTTTGAACAAAGTTCTTCAAATAGCAATATTAACATCAGTGATTAATCAAAATTAATTGATGCTCGTGAAAATTTGAAAGTGATATACACAGCGATCTAAAAGGATATTGCTATAGCTTACATTGAAAAATGCAATGTTCCTGTTGTCGACGTCTAGGACTCTCGTCACAGAACGGACAAACAAGAATATAAAGGAAAAATGGATATTACTATCTATTCGCCAAAGGACTTGAAATAGTGATGTATATTGCAAAGAGTATGCTCTGATGACAGGGAAAATGACTGTGAATACACGTGGATTAGGGCTTGGATCTAAATCTGTACTACAAAGGCACATAGGCTGGGCTTTTATAGTTCTACAAGCATCGGCAGTTTGTTGCAGTGATGCCTCCTCGCTCCAATGGTTGCGTCCCTTCAAGCCAATAGTCGCGTCTCTTCGTGATGACTGTTATAGCCAATATCTTCTCTCCATGTGTAGTTATTATTAACTACACGTGGGTAACCGCTTTCTAGAACCTCCTCTGTGGGAGAGAGATCCTAGAGTGGTCCGAAGGAACCTATAGAGGAGGTCCAACCGGACCTCCGTAAGAGGTTTTGAGAACGGTCAAAGAAGAGACTTTCAGGCCCATTCTCTGACTGCTTAATTGATCTTGGGCCCATAAAGCTAATTTAGGCCTAGTAGAAAACCGGCTTATTTATAAATAAGCAAATAAAGATATATTTGGATAATTGACTAGTCAACAATCCTCGTCAGCTAGCCCCCCAACTTCAAGTGAAAATAACTTACTTGAAGAGGTTTTTAACTAGAATTAGACTTGGTCAAGAAGATAGTTTTACTTGAGTTGTGAATAACTATTTTTCTTAAGAAGTAGGAGCAATTCCCGAAGGGACAATTACATTTAGTCTTCAACGATTTATTAGGAACAAACTCTAATAAATCTTATGTGTTAAACTTTTGTCTGGTTTATTTAATTTTACCGCGAGTTGCTGGTCTTATAAATAACCACCAGAAGGGCAAGAACAAAAAACATTCCTTTAGAGACTTCCATCAGATTTCTATCCTCAAAGTTTCTCATGAGTACGAATTCATATTGCTTTAACATCTTTTCTTCCTATGATTGGAGCATACAACAGACAACATCCATGGACCAAATTGACTTTTCGATCACCTTTATTTTAAGGTAGTCGAACAGTCAGTTTGCTCTATGAATTAAAGTCTTCAAGGAAAAAATCCTGATGATCAAGTGAATACTTCTCAGAGTGCATATAGAAACAATTTCTATGTTGAGCGGTTTTGTATCTTTCCATCCGCAATGGTTTCAGGATGAAGATAACTTTGAAAAAAGAAAGAAAACTTTTAAACTACTTTTTCTTGCACATCTCTAATGCGCAGAACAACCTCCTTGATCGGATGTGAGTTGTTATGTCACCACTCTCCTTAGGCACGTTTTTACCCCAGTCGTTTTCACTTTCCCCATTCACCAAGAGCCTTTCGTCCTTCACGAACCTTCAAAGAGAAGGATCTTCAGTCCACCATTGAACCGAAACAATGGTGGGATGGAAATCATCAATATTATCTGCGGAGGAGCTCAAAGGACTGGAGTAGGATGGGCATCTGCCAGAGAAGGCTCTTATCGAGTGGCGTGCACCGGGGAGGGAGATTGAACCAAACCCTCCGGCCGGTTTTATGGTACCGTATCCTATCTCCGAGCAAGCCTCCGTTTGCCCGAGAGTGATTTCCTAATTGAAGTTCTTAATCATTATGGAATTGAATTAGTTCATCTTGTACCGAATTCAGTTTAGCGTTTTCGCCCACATGCTTGAGGCGTTTTTAGGGATAGCCCCTAGTCTGCGTCTGTTTAGATTTTTTTTCTCGATATGTCTCTAACCCCCAGCCAATATTTTCTATATCAACTTTCTTGGCTGGGGTAGTCTAGGGTGAAGGATCATTAGAAGAGTCCGAAGAGGAGGTTCCTCTTCAGAGGGTTTCAAGGTCAAGGACCTCTATGGCCTTGGTTCCCTCCTCGTCAGAGCAAATGAGATAACATACTTTTACTGTGAATGAGGACTTCAGGTCACTTTTTAGCGAAAGTGGTTTCGAGATCGAGTAAGTTCTTCGATAATAACTTTATAATTTTGGCTTAAAATGACCAATCCTTTCTTTTCTTTATAGCCTTTCTTTGCCGTCGGACCCGAAAAGCGGACAACTGACAGCTCAGGAACAATCTTCGCCACCAATTGTATTGGCAACAGAGGAATCCCCAGCAGAAGAGATTCTGCCAATGGAAATACCTCCTAGGACCACTGAGGAAGTGGTCCAGGACATCCTGATGACGGCTACTAGGACATCCAAGGGGACACCACAGGACATGAAGGTCCAAACTGAAAGGACCTCCCTAGAGGATAAGACAAAAGAGGTGGTCCATGAGATCATTGAAACTCAAGATGAAGATGATCATATCTTGCTAAACTTTTTATCTTGGTAATTTTTCTTTGAATTTACCAGCATAGACCTGACTCATAGAATATCTTAAGAGTCGCAAGATACTAGTACTAATCCAACCAGAGGAGTTTTTCGTCTGGTTCAATTGGATCAACCCGAGGATGAGATTCCTCTCAAAAGTTCTCCTCCCAGAGCTGAAAAGAAAGACATCCAGGACCTCATGACATCTGTCAAAAGATGCTGGAAGGTCAATATTGACATGATATGGGATATTAAAACCTTTGTAGAGGAGAAAGAGAAGTAAGTACAAAACGTTATTATTCAATCGTAAGATTCTAACTAAATAATCAACTTATGCCTTTGTTTACTTCATATGGAGTGCTTACTGGAGAAAGCCGGACAAGACAATGTTGAATCTGCACTTCATGCTCTCAGATTAAAATTGTCTGAGACAGAGAAAAGATCTGAGAGGAGTGTGGTGGTCATGGCAGAGAAAATTGAAGAGATCCGCCTCTTGACTAAGAAAAACAAAAAATTACAAGAGATCCTGGGTAGACAATCTAAAAAAAGACATAACGTCTTGAACAGAACAAGATGCTCATTAAAGAGAAGGAAGGTAAATAACCTCTCTTTGTTTCCTACGGAGTATTTGACCTGTTATTTGCAATGCATGGATTTTATTCTCTTTTTTGTTCTTTCTTAGAACTAGAAAAGGTAAAAGAGGATCTTCAGAAGACCTCTTTTAACAAAGATCTTCAGATTCAAGACTTGAAGGAAGTGAAAAAACGGAGTCGCACCGCCGTACAAGAACTTAAAAAGAAGGTGGATACCTTGATGAAGGCTGGCAAGGAAATTACCACGGTTACGGGAAATAGCTTTTCTCATATCTCAGCTTCTCTACGAGAAATCGAGAGCATTTGAAGGCTCCGGTAACTCCTCTCACAACCAAAATGGCCTTGGACGATCTTAGGAATGATATTTATATTCAAATCAAATTCATTCAAAACACATACCTGCTATGAAGACTACTATATATCAATCTTTGACAGGAGCAATGAGTCAAGCTTTAAACCGAGTCTTGTTGAAGATTGATCTTCTTTATGGGAATACTGTTGATCTTCGTAAGCTTGTCCCTGCGCCTAAATTCAAGACAAAAGAAGCAGGTATTGCGACTCAAGCCAAGATCACACCAGTGGTGGTGGAGATCATCAAAAATATTGAAGCTAGTGCTCCTACCATTCCCTCAAGTGCTCCTAGATCAAACGTTCAAAAATGACATTGTAATGATGCACATTTGTATGGGATAATAAAAAGATTTGGTGTATGATAATGGTAATTGCTTGTCGGAAATTAGCCTGCTTTTGCAATTTAAAATATTTTTGCAAGTTGAATTCCTTATTTATGTTGCTATATGTAGCCTCCCACCTGGAACACTGTGTCTGGCAATAGGAGAAGTGTTTCGGACGAACAAATGCTTTAGGATCAGGATATTTGTTACAAAATCAATGATCCGAACCAGTGTGTATCCAGGAAGATCAAGTCAGACTATTGGGTTCTTATGCAATGAGAATTAGCTTATAGAAGAGGTCCCAAACAGTTGTCATTTCCCAAATATATACTGATGGCCATTTGATAAGTAAAGACACTATGACCCATTAGCGAAATTGATCAACGACAGAAAAGATGGTGATCATGTATGCAAAATGATACGAAAAAATTTATGCCGAAAAAATTAATATGATACTGATTGTAAAATGACAACTAAATTTATATAATATGGAAAAAAGATACTTATACATAGAATTTTCGAAGATGTTCAATGTTCCATGTGTTAGATAAAACACGACCATCCTCCATGGCTAATCTAACTGATCCTGACCTAGTGACAGAGACTACAGTATATGGACCCTTCCATCTAGAAGACAACTTGTTCAAGTTGGATTAGTTCTGGATTCGTCTCAGGACCAGGTCACCTACATGAAGCATTCTTGGACGAACCTTTCTATTATAGTAGCGTCTCAGCCCTTGCAGATAGGTAGCTGATTTTAATAGTGCTCGATCACGTCTTTCTTCTGGCATATTGACATCGTCTTCACACAAATCTCCCTGATTTATTTGATCTAGGAGGTCTATACATGTTGAACCTAGCTAAATCTCGCTAGGTAGCACTGCTTCTGCACCGTAGATTAATGCAAATGGTGTTTCACCAGTTGCTCTACTGGTAGTAGTGTGCAATACCCATAGGACAGAGAAGAGCTCTTCCGTCCAATTCTTTGAGCATGCCTTAAGGCGATTAAAAACTCTCTTTTTTACACCTTGCATAATCTGACCATTGGCTCTTCCTACTGCTCCATTGCTTTGTGGATGTGCCACGGAAGCAAAGCAGATTTTAGTGCCAATTTCATCGTAATAATCCTGAAACACGTCACTAATAAACTGGCTCATGTTGTCTGTGATAAGATGAATGGGTACTCCAAATCTTGTAATAATGCCCCGCACAAGGAATTTCTTTGCTACCACAGTCGTTATACGAACGACGGGCTCAGCTTCTATCCACTTAGTGAATGAATCAATAGCCACGAACAAGAATTTATACCCATTGGGTGCTTGTGGTAGTGGTCCAACTATATCAATGCTCCAAGTTGAAAAAAGCCATGACAATGGAATGGTCTGTAATTGATAAGACGGCCGGTGCACTTTCCTGGCATGGAACTGACATTGCTTATAAATCTTAACAAGGTGCATAACATCTTGTAGAGTGGTGGGCTAGTAATATCCTTGCCGAAAAGCTTTGCCAACCAATGTTCTATAGGATGCATGTGTACCACACAAGCCCCCATGGATTTCTTTTAGTAATTTTATCCCAGAGTCTTGAGATATGCAGCGCATAAGAACACCATGTGCTCCCTTCTTGTACAATGATCCTTCGACCAGCTTGTACATGTGTGCTCTTTGAATTAACCTATTCTTCTGTTGAGGATCATCGGGCAATGTCCCTGATGCGAGATAAGTGGTCAATGGTTTTATCCACTCCGCATCTTGCTCGATGACTCCGACATCTGAGGTGGCCGAACCTGTTTCTATTGAAGGTTTTGTAAGGTATTCGAGAAAAATACCTGTTAGAACAGGCGTTCGTGAGGAACCTAATTTCGATAACTGGTCCACTAAGGAGTTTTCCTTGCGCGGTATATGTTGGACTTCGAAGTCCCTGAAGTGTTTTTCTAGCTTCCTCACTTCACCCAGGTATTGAGCCATTATCTCATCGGAACAGTTGTATTCTTTTGCTACCTGGTTTATGACTAATTGCAAATCTCCCTTCGCTAAAAGCCGATGAACTCCGAGGGATTTGGCTTCTCGTAGGTCGGCTAGAAGACATTCATACTCTGCCACGTTGTTAGTGGTAGGGAACAAAAATTGTATGACATACTGAAGTTGATCACCTTGTGGTGTCATCAACAAAATCCCAGCCCTCGAGCCTTTAAACTCGCGGGAGCCATCAAAATACAGTGTCCAATGATCGTCTGGCCCTGGACTTACTTGAGGTTGATCCTCGGTGTTCATCCATTCAGCCACAAAGTCAGCTAGGACTTGGCTTTTTATGGTTGTTCGAGCAGTAAAATGAAGATCAAACTCCCCAAGTTCTACTGCCCACTTGGCTATGCGACCTGTCACTTCTTAGTTATGAAGTACATTTCCAAGAGGAAAAGATGAAGGTACTGTGATTTTGTGAGATTAAAAATAATATCTCAGTTTTCTGGAAGTCATCAGAAGAGCATAAATTAGCTTTTGGACCTCAAGATATCTTTCCTTCGGTCCGTGTAAGACCTCACTTATATAGTAGATGGGCCGTTAAGACCCTTCCCTTTCTATGATAAGTACTGCACTGGCCATATTTAGCGTTGCTGCTAAGTAAACTAGTAAAGGTTCCCCTTCTAAAGGCGAAACCAATACTAGAGGATTTGAAAGATAAGCCTTTAAGCCTTCAAGGGCTTTGTCAGCTTCTTCGGACCATTGAAACTATTTATTACTCTTGCGGATTATCTTAAAGAAAGGTAAACCACGTTCTCCTAATTGAGAAATGAAACGACTAAGAGCCACCATTCGACCAGTTAAGGCTTGGACCTTCTTCACAGTGGAAGGTGGTCATAATTGTTCAATGGCTCGAATTTTCTCAGGATTAACTTCAATCCCACGAGAACAAACAAGGAAATCAAGCAACTTGCCAGAATTAACCCCAAAAGTACACTTTTCAGGATTAAGCTTTATTCCATGTTTGTTTATATTTTTGAAGGTCTCTGTGAGATCCTTCAAATGGTTGTACTTAGTACTACTTTTCACGACAAGGTCATCTACATAGGCATCTAAATTATGCCCCAGCTGACTGCTGAAGGTTTTCTGCATCAAACGCTGGTACATGGCTCTAGCATTCTTTAACCCGAACGGCATCTTGACATAGCATTAGACGCCGAAGGGTGTGATGAAGGCAATCATTTCTTCATCTTCTTTCGCCATGCTGATCTGATGGTATTCCGAATAAGCATCAAGAAAACTTATCAGTTTGCAACCCGCAGTAGAATCAACTAACTGATCAATGCGAGGCAAAGGGAAGTCATCATTTGGGCAAGCAATATTTAAATTGGTAAAATCTACGCGCATGCGCCACTCACCGTTAGATTTCTTGACCAGGGCCAGATTTGCATGCCATTCGGGGTGATCTACCTCCCGAATGAAGCCAACTTCAAGGAGCTTATCGAGCTCTGCTCTAATGACTTCTTGACGATCTAGAGCAAAGCATCTCAGTGTTTTTTTTACTTTTTTTTTCTCAGGCTGAATGGCTAGCCTATGCTCAATCACCTCCCTTGGGACCCCGGGCATATCAGATGGCTTCCACGCAAAGACATCCGAGTTGGCTCGGAGGAAGGTGAGGAGCTAGTCTTCCTATTTCTCACTTAATCCCGCGTCAATCCGGACTGTCTTGGATTGGTCTTCGGGGCTGAGTGGCACTATCTTTACCTGCTCATTGGTTGAGGAGTAGCCTTGACTTTCACGGCCTTCCCTGTTTTATCCTCTAAAGTAAGATCTTTCAGAGGTAACTGATCGACAAGTTCTAATGACTTACGATCACATGAAAGCATGACAGCTTGGTCACCTTGTACCACAATTACGCCCTTTAGCCTAGGGATCTTGATCTTCTAGTAGACGTGATGCGTAGTTGTCATGAACTTTGTTAGAGATGGTCTTTCCAAAATTGCATTATAGGCAGACTCAAAATCAACCACTTCGAAAGTGATTAATTCAGTTCAAAAATTATTAGTCGTGCCGAAGGTTACTAGTAACACTATTTACCCTATTGGTGTAACAGACATACCTGGTACTATCCCATAGAAGGGACTTGTCATTGGTTTAATCTTAGAACAAGGAATTTGCATCTCATCTAAGGTATTCATAAATAACAGGTCTAAGGAACTACCGCTATCTATTAATATTCTCCGTACTCTGCAATTACGTATGGTATGAGAAACTACTAATGGTAATTTACGAGAAGTAGACATACCTTTAGGGATGTCCTCCTTAGTGAAGGTCAGGGAGGTCTCTGACCACTTGGGGTATTCCGGACGACCAGGTGGGACCTCAACGTCATTGACGTTCCTCCATGCCGCCTTGTACTACCGTTTAGAGGTGTAGGCGGCCGAACCCACGTAAATGACATTGACGTGGTGATTCGTCCTTTGAAACGGTATTTTCGTGTCCTTATCATTGCCTTGGACCACTGGTGGTTCGCCATCTTCTGGTGGGACAGGCATTGGACATTTCCCATCGTAATAATTCTCCATCTGCTTCTGCCAAGTACGGCAGTTGCGAAGGTCATGACCAGGAACTTTATGCAACGGGCACCAACGCTCATTACTCCTAGACGTATTTGCTGATCGTGGGGCAGTTTGGTCATTTGAACGACCTCCTTGCCTCCTTTTGGTCCAAGGACCTTTATTTTTGTCGTAGGGTGGTCGTTGATCAACTGGGTTTTTCTCTGCTGCTCGTGGAGCCTTCGGACCTCTTGGACTTCTTTTCTTTGACATCCTCGAGGCCTAGCTGAGGAGGGGTGGTTCCATTGTCCACCATTCGGTTCCACTCCACTACCTCATTGGCATCAGAGTATCGATTGGCCATGTCGAAGAGTTCTGACACGGACCTGGGCGGGTTGATGTTGAGTCTTATGTGAACTTTCGATATCTCACCGCCTATTTAAAAACTTGAATCACATAGTCATCAGAAACATTTGGAATTGTGTTACTTACTTCTATGAAACGCTTTACAAACTATCGTAATTTTTTGTCGGGGTTTGGCGGAGCCGATGCAAATCATCCTCCTTCCCCGGCTTTGCATAACAACATTTGAAGTTGTTTTGCAATGCATTACAAAGCACTTTCCAGTTATATATGGATCCCTCAGGCTGGTTAAATAACCAGGTCCTAGTGGAACCGTTTAGAACTGTAGGCAAATAATTAGTCATTACCTTATCATCGCCTCCAGCAGCCTGAATGGCGGTAGTGTAGACTTCGAGGAACTCTGACGGGTTTTGTGTTCCGTCAGAAGTCTCCATACTCCCTGGCTTGAAATTCTCTAGCCAGGTAACATCTCTTAATCCAGGAGAAAAAGCCTTGCAACCTTGGCCTTGAACGTGACGGCCAGGAGCGCCATAATTTTGGCTTTGCCTTCGGTGTCCAATCGAGGAGCCTTCTAGGTGTGAGTCCGTTTGGGAAAGCACAATAGGCGATTGGGCAGAAATATTCTCCGCCGCATCCTATAGCTCTTGTGCAATAGCACGCATTACTTGCACTCCTTGCTCCGGAGTTAATCCTTTTAGAGGGCATGCGATGGCGCTTGCTAAGTAACGAATGCGCTCTGCAGGGGAATCCTCCTATATGGGGGTTGCTAAGGCATTTGGATCTCTTACCATCATTGCCCACGGCGGTGGTGTATGCATCGCCTGTGGCGGCGCCCTCGCTGAGGAGCCAGGGGCGTCTCCGTAGTAGTGGTCGTGAATCTACGAGATGTGCACTTGTGTGGCGACACGTATCTCGGCTTGTCGAGTCTCTTCCTCTCGTTGGAGGCATTTCCGTTCTTCCTGCTCTTGGCATTGCCCTGATGCTTTGAGATTATCGCCGAGATTGGGTTGATTATCATCGACAGCGGCGACCTGACGACCGCCGGGACAGGTGGAAGGGGTGAACATGCCATCGTCCTCTAAGGAAGAGAACGAGTTGTATTCTAGGGTGAAGAGAAGATTCTCCCCAGATGTTCTCTCCAGGCCTTCAGTGTGGAGGCCACCAGCGAGATCATCATGATTTGTTGGGCTCCAGAAACCTTCTGAATCTCCTCCTCCAAGGGAGACAGGCCCGGGATAGTACTTGTCCATAGCGGTACTTGTGGACGAAGGCGCGGCCAGCGTAGAGCCAGCAGATGCGGACTTGGTAGGCGACGGTGCCTCAGCAATGGCCCCAGAGGAACCATGGGCATTGTCGGATACGAGAACGAAGTTTTTCTCCATGTCGTCATCGTAGTCGAAAATGTCGAGGATGCTTTCTTCTCTCTACGTAGGCAAGTTGTGATTCATGAGCAAAGCAAAGAACACAATTACCAAAACTTAGTCGACGTTTGGGACTCGTCACAGAACGGACAAACAAGAATATAAAGGAAGAATAGAGATTACTATCTATTTGCCAAATGACTCGAAATGGTGATGTATATTGCAAAGAGTATGCTCTTATTACAGAAAAAATGACTGTGAATACACGTGGATAGGGCTTGGATCTGAATCTGTACTACAAAGACACATAGACTGGGCTTTTATAGTTCTACAAGCGTCGGCAGTTTGTTGTAGTGATGCTTCCTCGCTCCAATGGTTGTGTCCCTTCAAGCCAATAGTCGCGTCTCTTCGTGATGACCGTTATAACCAATATATTCTCTCCACGTGTAGTTATTATTAACCACATATGGGTAACCGCTTTTTAAGACCTCCTCTGCGGGGGAGAGGTCCTAGAGTGGTCCGAAGGAACCTATAGAGGAGGTCCAACCGGACTTACGTAACAGGTTTTGAGAACGGTCAAAGAAGAGACTTTTAGGCCTACCCTCTAACAAGTTTGTAAGGACGATGTATAGGCAGGTTTAAGCAAACAAGTGTAAATTTGAGGACCAGTAGGCAAGCAATGGCGAGGAAGAATAGAATTCAATAACAATCTAGGTTTGTACCTGTTCAGTTTTGAAGCAGACTAAAATCTGCTGAGTCAATATCTCTTAAGAAATATGACTATAGTCATGTGATAGCATCACACAAGTAATAGGTATGCATATTAGGATGCAAAGATGTTACCACATAGATATAGTCATATGAAGACGGGTAGAGTTCCTTGTTAGATTTCAGCGCACATTGGCAGAAATCTATATAGCATGCTGACCATTTTGGTACCTATCAACTTTGCAGTGTCTGAAAGGAATCTACATCTAGTGTTGCAAATATGTACATCATTGATAAAAGAGACAACTTAAGAGATACCTACATCAATTCCACAAAACCTGGTACAGAGCATATCTGGCCTATCTTTTAGACATAGGAAGACGATCTCATCAACAAGCCAAAGCAGCAAGTAGATGCGCTGATAGATAGTAACAATGTTGTGCAGAAGCATAGGCTATAGCAAAGCAGCAAAAATATAGAACCGCACTGGGGTACGGTCTAGTAAATGCATGGAAAAGAATAAGAACAGTCTTGTGCACTTTGTAGCATAATATCCGTGAACACTTACACTGTCTGCAGCTTTTTTCAACAGGTTCGGTGGGACTCTCTTTGTCCGTCGAGGAGGTGCTCTCTTTTATATGACACTCGGCTTCAATGTTCTGGAAAAAAACTGTATGTGAGCAGACACATGGAAACAGCCAAATGGCATGCTCATATGGTAGAATAATATTGGGTACAATATGATCTATCTATCCGAATGTACAAACACCATGTGTGCATATGTTTACGGCATCATCAGTAAGAGGAGACAAGGGAAAGACAATAGGATGGGGAACCTGGTTTGAAATCGACGATGATTCAAAAAGCCTTTTTCGAGCAGAGGATAGCGCGACATGTGCTTCTTTGGTTCTGGCAGCGGTAAAAAGGGAAATGGTATATGAAATGCGTTGATATAGATGTGAGATATTAGAGTATAACAAACAGAGTGGGGTGAGAAGTGTTGTAAAATTAGCGGTTTTAGCAAATATTTAGAATTAATTACAACAACGAATATCATGTTTAAGGCATATTTCTAGCAACATTTAAATGATAAAAATAACATAAAAGCATTTATTATCTTCATGTCATTTAAACAAGGTAAAATGCTCAAAAGATGGAACTTGACAACAAAGAAATCAGCATAATGCTCAGATTTAATTTGATTGTTTATTACTCTCAGATGTCGGGCTGCTCAAGATAAGATCTTGGCTTCCTCGCCACTAATGTCTATACTCTTCACAAATTAGATATGACAATAAAAAACCAGACTTTGAGCTCTAAAGAATGATATACTAATATGTCAAAATTTGATCTAAAAAACAGCAAGTTTTCTTTCAGCCAACTGTGGATTGATTCTGCTTAACAGTGCAAGGAATCACATATTCAATACTTTAGCATTTCAGTCAACATATAAGTAAATGACTAATAGAGGTAAAAGATCACAAATTGTAGCATGTAAGCCTATCGGCTGGCAGAAGACCAACAAGGTCACAGAGCAGAGAATCCAACCAATTCAGTAGGCACAATGAAACCAAACCTTCTGAAAGTAATAGAGCCGGTAGCTAGAGATAAATTAACAACAGTAAGCAACACAATTAGAGCTCAAATCTGAATTAGCTATCAATCCAATTTCAGTATATGACAATTATCCTCATTGAGCATTTAAACTGAGCCCACAGTATCACTAAGCAATATCTCCAAGTACTAGTATCAATCCAATTAATCACAATTTCATATTTTGACTAGTACAACACATGCCGAGTGATGCACAAAATGGAAAACCAGAAAACTCACGAAGCGGATGACACTCGAAGCCACCGAGAAGGGCTAGGCAAGGCACGTGAATCACGCTATCTCATAAAACCAATCGCACCATTGTGCCGCGAATACCAGACGAGGCTGACGAAGATACAATGCCAACTTCACAAACTAGGAACACACTAGTGTGTGAAGACGAGGTACAGGGGATGCCGCACATGAACCACAACCGAGATGCACCGGCAAAATGCACCAACAGAGCACCAAGCACAAAACCGAATGTCTTCTTTCACTTAAGATCAAGCCAAAGCCGATTCTCCATATGCACAAGACCAAGATTCCCAAACAGAACACCCATAAAGGAGAGGGCGCAAGAAGGGAACCAATGGGATGCGCATAGAGGAATGTCCGGAGCTCACCACCAACGGTGGCAGGTCGAACACGGTGGTGTGGGAGCTCCAAAACCTCAAAACCGATGACCAATCGTAGGGAAAGAAGAAACACCAAAAAGGGGGAAAACTCACTGGTCTTCGGTCTAGAAAAGAGGAGAAGGAGGTGGCCTTTTGAAGAGGAGAGCTGGAGCACGCAACGCGGTGGCTACGAATGGCCGGCTCTGAGGTGCCTAGGCCAGCTCACGTCTCCTGCACCGCCGCCTTGCTTGTGGGAGCTCCAAGCCGCATGCGCTACCGACTGAAGATAGGGTTGTATCCAACCTTATCTCTTCCTTTCAAACCGACAGGTGGGCCCCACTCTCTATTTTCCTTTTCCTTTTCTATTTCTTATTTTCTCAAAATGAGAAATTACCAAATAGCCCTCAAAGATCCAACAAGAAGGGCACACTGTATTTGGCGCTCTTCTTCGGTCCCACGTAGGTGCTGCGGAGAAGGAGGTGTCTTTGCTGGCATCTAGGCATGTAGAGAAATAACTATTGTTATAGGTAGAAATATCATAAGAAATAATGGAAAACAAGCTGGTGCAGCAGGTAAGACTAGGCACTTGTATGGGCATAGTGACAGAAGCATGGAGAGAAAGTATACATATGCTGATAAAGGAAGAAAATGACGTGATCTGTAATGCAGAAAGGACAAAAGAGTGAAGGCATTAGAAATGTACGAATACCTCAGCAGGCAAAACTATGGTAGGAGTTTTCTGAAGAACAGACCGCTGTGGAGTTTGAAGAACCTAGTCAGATATTGCAGTGGGCCGATCAGAAACAGCGTACGCTGGGTCTTCGGTTTGGGCAGCAGAAGGTACAAGAGCAAACGAGAGCGGTGCAACATGTACTGGAGTGGAGATCCGTGGAATAGCAGGTTGTCTTGCTAATGTGACTATAATACGGTCAACCAAAGTACCTAGGTTAATAGCAGCAGGACAACACAAAGTGTTAGACACGGAAAAAGCCGAGGTAGACATAGCTGTCATAATAGGAAGAGCAACTAAATAAGAGCCATATGAAGCGAATATGGAATAACTATATGCGAAGCAGATCGAAGAAGAAAGCTCAGACAAACACCTGACATAGAGGCGCGTCAAATCTAGCTACCACCATCGATAGGGACAGCGAGGAACAGATCATGCCCTAAAGAGGGGGCAAACCTAATATCTTAGTTGAAGCATGCACAACACGAAGAAGAAAGAAATAAGTGCAGGCAGGGAGGCATACCCAGCCTCCTATGAGAAGCGATACTATCAGACAAGGCTGCACTCGACCAACCATGAAACAGTGACAACAGAACAACAGGCAAGGGAGAACCGAAAAAATAAGAGCAAGGAAAATATGTTAGGAAAGGGGAAGCAGATAGACATCATTCGAATAAACAGGAAAAAACACTTGGTCAACGATCAAGTCGCTGATCTTACGAAATAAAAAAAGGAAAATGGGTAAGAGTTCTTGGAAGAGAATGTGATTGTTCTTTATTGCAATGAACTGGATCTTTACAGGGGTGCATCGAATAAGGCACTAGACTAGCCCTAGTTACATTGAGTGTATTACTTGAATCTAACTGCCTTCTGAAGGATCAGATGTGTTGCGGTTGTTCTCTCCGGGTTGTCTTCGGATTGCCTTGGGCTTGATCGTTCAGATCCTGATTGTCATTGTCCCCCTCCTGCCGTTTGTATTCTCCTTTAAATAAATGACGAATTGGTGGCAGTTACTCATAGAAGAAACACCCTTTAGAAGTGTCGCATCTAGTATGAGGAACAGTGGCAGTTAAATGAAATGCCAACTGATCAGCAGTTGATGTCAATGGGAGACAAAACCATATAGTGGTTATTGTTAGTGACATAGAGCCGAAAACGCCATGTGATTTGGAGCAATTAAGGCACATGTTCCATTCATCACACAGAAGGAATATACTTGGAGCCGGGTCCAAGTGCCTGTTCAAAGACTCTTGACGATTATCCGTCGAGCAATCTGCATGTAACCCTCCTCGGACAAAGTTACCCATCAGGTGACTCTTAGGATTCTAATGACCATAGGGATCGTTAGCTATGAGGTTTACGACCACATAAGTTATGTGGCTTTTAATTAATATTTAGGAATTTAATTCTCATCACACTTGCCACCTGAAACAGGACGCAGGCAGCGAAGCGTACTAAGCGAAGAAGAAGCAGGCCGATCATGGGCCATGGGAACAATAGAGGCACATAATTACATAGGCAGAAAAGGACCAACTGTAGAAAGAAGGAAACACATCATACAAGTGACAGCTGGAAGGATGAGGCAAGGAACCATGTAGCATAGACTCCAACACTGAAATTGGGAAGAAGAAAACCCGCAGGTATACATAGCAAACAGGAGGCACTATAGGAAAGAAAGCTGATGGACATCAACCATCGGTGCGTCAGAAAGATAGAGACGCGGGGGAGACCCTATGACCGTAACAAAATAAGGTGGACACCACAACGACAACCATGGATGTACGTACATCTATATGCACAACCATAAACAACAAGCATAGGTCTGTTAGTAGAATAGCCAACAATCAGGAACACATAAACAAGTTGCAAACAAAGAACGGCAAGCGCTCGAACACGAACAAGAAACCGACGTATAGGACGGCAAACATAAACAAGGAATCTATATGTATAGCAAGCGCGATCACGGGAAAATCCACAAGGACAGTCCTAGATAGCAAACGCATATGTAGAAACTACGCATACAACACGAACCGCCAAAATGGCCTAGGCACATATAAACATAGGTAAGTAAAAAGACGGCAAACATTAGCTAAATAAATAGGTCGTCCTATCAGAGACAAAAGCGCAACTGAATTGTATAAACGAAAGAGTACAACTAAAGTAAGCTTACAACGGCACAGAGAGAGTCAACAGCACCAAGGAGACAATGATGGCCGGAGGAACTTGAATAGTGACAACATGACCTACAAAAACAATGAGGACCAAACAAGTTAAACACGGGATGCGCTATATAAACCACATAACCTATCCAAAGGGAAAAACACGTGATACAGGATGGGCGGAAACAGGAATAGGATGAAAACCGAAGAAGACCACAGACAAATCCTGCAAAATTAGACGCACCTTAATCAACATCGTCCACAAGAGACGAAGGAACCATCAGAGAAGACACTGATCGACCGAAACAGGCAGCGCGGAGAGAAACAACACGGCCTTAGAGAGCTGCAAAATAATAGCACAAGCACGTAAGCGGAGAGAAAAGGCGTCTGAACAAAAAAAAAGAACAAACAGCATGGCAAACAAGACGAACGGAGTAGACCAACATCGAGGAAGAATAAAAAAACATTTTTTGTAAACACGAACAACACAAAACGAATCATGTATACAACAACAGGAAGAAAACACCCACACATCAGCACGAAGAGGATGGGGGAAAACAGATCCACCCAGATCCACAAAAAAACGCCCCCTAGGCGAAGAGGAAAATCCAGGAAAATGAAGAACAAGCCAACCGAGAGGCACCCCCAACAGTACCCAAACAAAGGGAGAGATAAAATTGACCCGAATGAGATAGAAAGAAAGAGAAGGGAAGAGGCCAGTAGTATCAGGACTGCAGAGCAGACCGCACCAAAGATGGGAGGCAGAAAACCAGAGTACAAAGCAAGGAATAAACACCTCCGACGGTAGACAAACAAATAGGGGGAGGAAAAACCCAACCAAATCAAAGAAAGAGAAAGAGAAGAAGAAGACAGTAACAACAAAAGGGCAGCAAAATAGCTGAACAAAAGGAAGAGAAGCCCAAAGAGAAGGGAAGACATGCAGACCCATAGGGAAATAGCCTCTCTCCACAAGAAAAAAAAGAAGCAACAAAAGAAAGAGCAAACGGCGGGGAGGGGAAGAGACGAACACCAGACGAAACAAACGGTGCTAGAAACGGCCGAACGAAAGGAAGAGAAACCCAAAGAGAAGGGAAGGGAAATAACCTCTCTCCAAAAGAAAAAACCGAAGCAACAAAAGGAAGAGCAAACGGCAGGGAGGGGAAGAGACGAACACCAGACAAAACAAAGGGGGCCAGAAACAGAGCGAGGGAGGAAGTAGCAAGAAAAGGCGTCCAAACCAAAAGGCGAAACAAATAGCACAGCAAACAAAATGAATGGAACAGTCCAACATCGACGAAGAATAAAAAGGAACAATTTTTTTTTGTAAACACGAACAACAGAGAACAAACCATGTACACAACAACGGGAAGAAAACACCCACACATCAGCACGAAAAGGGCGGAGGAAAACAGATCCATGCAGATCCACCAAAAAACACCCCCTAGGTAGAGGGGAAAACCCGGGAAAACAAAGAACGGGCCAACCGAGAGGCAGCCCCAATAGTACCCAAACAAAGGGAGAGATAAAATTGACCCGAATGAGATAGAAAGAAAGAGAGGGGAAGAGCCCAGCAACACAAGGACCGTAGAGCAAACCCCACCGAAGATGGGAGCCAAAAAAAACTGAAGCACGGAGCAAGGAATAAACATCTCCAACAACAGACAAACAAAAGGGGGAGGAAAAACCCATTGAAATCAAAGAAAGAGAAAAGGAAAAGAAGAAGACAACGACAGCAAAAGGGCAGCGAAACAACCGAACGAAAGGAAGAGGAACCCAAAGAGAAGGGAAGGCGTGTAGATCCATGGGGAAATACCCTCTATCCACAAGAAAAAAAAATGAAGCAACAAAAGAAAGAGCAAACGGCGGGGAAGAGACGAACACCAGACAAAATAGGGGGGCGTGGAAACGGAGCGAGGGAGGAAGCAAACGACAAAGGGCGGCGATCCAAACGGCGAAGGCAACCAAGCGGCGAGAACAAGAAACGAAAGAGGCGGCACAGCTAAGGAGAAAGAACCCGACGCTGGGCGATGGAGGACAAAAGGCAGGGCGATCTGCACAGGAACCAAAGCATCGGGCACAAATGGCAAAGCGAAAGCAATGCGTGAGAGCCCAACGCGAGGCAAATCGAATAGCGAGAGGGGGCGCGCAACATCAGATGGAAAAAAATGACGAGAAACATGGGACACAACCCAGGCACAAATCGAACGACGACCAGAGGGCGCCCAACATCGGACGGTAGGAAAACAGAGGGTAATGTGGACATCCTCAACACACGTCCTTTCTGCCTCCCTTTGCGTAAGGATACTGTTGATTGCACAAACGAAGTAAACAATCCACCTTGAGCGAGTGTGACACTTGGTTGTAGCCTTGTAGGCGAATTCGTAGGCACGCAGGTGAGGGCCTCGTCGGTTTGCGCGGGCGAGTGGAACAAGGGACCTATGGCAGCGAGCAAAGGCCGCTGGGAAGAGTAAACGATACCGATCCACACCAAATCCAAATGCTATATTGCCAAACCAACAATCGATACAAGTGTTTGGGGATACAAATTGAGAGAAGTGGCATCAAAGACTGGAAAGAGCAAATCAAGACCTAGAAATGGAAGAAGGAGACTGAAAATTAGACATAAAGAATTCGAGGTGGGAGGACATAGTTGGGGGAGGAGAGAGCCTGACTATGGCCTTTGTTCATTTATATTCGGTCTCCTTTCTCACGTACAGCTAGTGGCTTATAACAGTGTCATCCTTCTCACGTATCTCTCCCTAGTCCCACATGTAAGCATTAGTAATTACAAAACTGGTCCTTATGAAGCTATATTTCTCTAATACTCCCTCCGTTTGTCTTTAGTTGACATCGTATCAGCTAGTTTAGTATAGCACAGCGTCATTTAATAAAAAACGGAGGTAGTACATGACATGGAGGCGAGAGGAGATGGGAGCGCGGGAAAGGTCGGCGCGTCCGCGGCGTGTCTCGTTGTTTGGTGTCGGCGAGCGAGCGAGAGCGCCTCACAGGCCCACTCTATTCATACTGGCCGCCGCGGCAGCAGACGACTGGGCCCTGGGCGCGTTGCCGTTGCGGACGTATAAAAGCCACGCGCCGACGCGCGGGGGCGGGGCCGCGACGAAAACGGCGAAAACGAATTACGAGCGGCATGCGGCCGCGGATGTACAGGCCCCGCCCGGGTTAAGAAGACAGGCGCGCGTGCGGTGGTTGCCTGCCCTGAAGCTACGAGCTGGCGGCGGCACGAGCAGCGGGTGCAAGGGCAGCAAGGCAAACGCAGGGGTCGAATATCACAGGCAGCCGCCGCGTGCGCACACGTTTAGTTGTCTTCCGTAAACAAGGCTCCAATTTGTTCTCGCTTTTCTAATGTCGTTGACGATGATACATACAACCACAAATCTGGTTCTTGCTTCGTTGTACGCACATTTGCTTTCAACTCATTAGTCCTAATTCGATTCGAAACTTGGACTGTGCGACATGCATATTACGGATCAATCAATCTCATGCTGTCATCCAATGACCCCGGCAGCCTGCAATTCTCTCTTCTATCAGACGACAGACAGAAAGGAATGAGATGGAATAGCATTCACACAGTCGCGGGCTCATAGCAAGTGCAGCCAAACGCAGTGTGTGAATGCTACACTGTTGCAGGTTTCATTGCAATGATATAAGCTTGTCAATGTCACCGCTCGAGAACTCCTTTCTTTCTTTTTTCCCTGGAAGTGGGAAGGCATGGCAGGTTAAACAATCTGATTCACCTTTAGCTAGGTAATCAATTCTCACAAGTCACAACCTTGATTCAATACAGTAAAAGCCAGCAGCAAGAACAGCACAACATGGTTTCACACTTCTCTCTGGTAAGACACTTATGACGGTTCAACAAGAAGCTGCTGCATAAAACCGTCTCAGACTAAAATTGCAAACCGTGGAAACTACATACGAATACTTGAGTGTGTATAGACTCTATATATTAGCTTCTTACAACTATTTCAACAAGAAAACAAATTTCACTAAAGCTAGCTAGGCGATAACCAACACGTAGAGACTCTACGACAAACTTTCAGTTCATGTCAGCAAAATGAAAGCATGCTGCCAACCTTCACTTTTTACAGGGGCTCAAGGGTATGTTGTCAAACTCAACCAGCGGAGTGCTCGTAATTCAGACCAATCAGAATTGCCATGTCATCCAAACATGTCAAAGCTTTCGCCAGGTCGGAGATGGGAGAAGCTCTGGGGGCTCTCCACCTTCCCCAAGAATTGATCAAGTCCTGCACAAATCAAACAATATCAACCTCAGTAACTTCTTTGCAATTTTATATCGTCTAATGAAGTAAATGCATTTGTTGGAACGAAGATACTTGGATTGGACATAATGTTCTCGTAGAAGGACATCTGGCCCAAACTGCCTGACGATCTTGAGCTATTGTCATTGGATCCATACACCATACCACGAATTTGCTCATGATCCGTGTCAAAGCGATGCATCTCTGAGATCCTTTCAGAATTGTGATCTCTCACAGCCATGTTCTGGTGGGGTGGTCTATCTGATTTCAGCTTCTTGTCAGTTGGGGACTCCTCATCTGCCTCAGCTTCAGATTCAGCATTATTTGGTAAAGAAGCAGCCTGCTTCCGCTTAGACCGTGCACGTCTATTTTGGAACCAGTTGTAGACATTTGTCTCCGAGATCTGGCCATGCTGTGAGAGCTCCGCTGTTATCTCTTTTATCTTTTGCTTGCTTGGTGTTCCATTGCCTTGGTCAAAGATGTTCTCAAGGATCTGCAGCTGCATCGCAGTTGGTGTCCATCGCTGCCTTGCTGTTGTGATATTGTGACCTCCAGCTACCATTAGCGGATCACAGTACAGATTACCAAGCCTCATTCCTGAAGAAGAAAGTGAACCTCAGTTGACCAGAAAAAGAAGTATCTGTTCTGTCGACAATGTATACAGTAGAATAGATCAAGAAAAAAAAATTGAGAATGGGCAGAGGGCTAATTCAAGTCTATCTAAATGAGGGGGTGTGTCTCATAAGCACAATCCTCTATTGGCATTAGAATAACTGAATTAAAAAAAAACTAGTGTTACAAAAACACTTGTAAGGCCATTGGGTAAATAGGATGAATCGACGTAATTATAAATCAATGACTTCATGAATATTGCCAATTGGAAAAAATATGTATTCTTAAGTTGTGAAGAAGAAATCCAGTTAGATGATGTAAACTGTTGTTCCATTAAAACATGGACAAGTATGGGAATTGTACGTGAGTGATAAGCCATGGTACGCTGGTGATACCAGGATTAGAATTGCATTATAAGAATTCGTGGTTGACCCAGTAGAAAAACAAGTAACATGTTACGAGATTCCTGCATGTCAAGTTTAGATTCTGTAGAACAGCAGAAGATTGATGAATAACCGGTGTGCACATGGGCACATGGCACAAAATGGCAATTGGTCCCACATGATGGATCGAATATAAAGTAGCTACAAAAAGTAATTAAACATATAAACTGCCCATGGTTACTGATCAGACAGGAAAAATTTACAGCATAGTACAAATAACAAATCCACGCAATAGGCATGAAATACGACCTAGAGCATATAAATCGAACATAAGTACATTAATTCAAAGCAATAAATGAAGGATTTCCGATGTTTAGCGTGGACCGAACCTATTGTCAACTTAACAAAGCATCAAATTGATGAGCTGACACTTTCTTGTGTTTTCTATGGTTTTCAGTTTACATCATGAGCAATACAGTAATAACAAATGCAGGGAATAAGCCAATAAGGTCCTGCAACCAGCAGTGCAGTAAATCCTGTAGTAGTTTCATAAGAGAGAAAGCTGGTAAGGGCGGTTTGTAAGACCTCAGAAAAATATATTAATCTTGCACTTCAGGATTATTGTGTGTTAGTTGTAAGCTTGGGTGGGTTCAATGAGCTCCAATCAACGGAGCTTTGCTTGCAAGTTTTAGGTAAGCAATGGAGTACCTTTACTGGCTAACAGCACATTTTCTCAAATGACCCATTACACTGATCAAGAGAATGTCCATTACCATCATCAAGAGAGGCTATAAGTATGCCATGCAAAGAACAAACCTAACAGAACTCTGCATAATTAATGGCAGAAAATGAGGATTCGTGAAACGCAATTTACTACTCATCCCCTGTATTATCATTGCAAGCAATTTCAAACACCAGCAAAATTTCAACCGACGAGGCTAAGCCACATCTAAGCATATACCAACATGAACAAAGTAAAATGGTGCTGTCATCACCAGCGAAAACAACGGACTGAACAATATAGGAGCATTAAACAGAAGCGCAATAGCCATGTATGGGACCTGCCCATGCATGAAGTGGCAAATAAAAACACTAGTCTAAATGATATAGTATAAAATGAAACAAACCTCGATCACTAAGAATGTCATAAAATAGCTAAACACATCCCAGATTCCCAGTCATATTACCTCTAACTCTAAGCATAGGTTTCCTATAGATCTGACAATTACCCATAACACCTGAATTTAACTCTACTCATAAAGAAACAAAGGCGCTTCCTTAAAAAAATATTACGCCATGAAAAGATAACCTTTTTTTCTTTCAGAAGAAAGAGTAAACGGAACTCCTCGCAGTGCATGTACCAAAGCAAAAACACGAAAAGAATGCTACTCTCCAATCTCCCAATTTTTCACATCCAAATACCCGATCGATCTCGTCCTCTAAATTCCGTGGGTCTACCGTCTACGTCCTTTTACTCCCCAAGAACAACCAACGAGAAGAGAAGAGATGAAAAGTGTGAAATTGCTACAAGTGTACCGACCTGCAATGGAGTCCTGGTGCGCGGCGAGGGCGCGGTGCATCTCGACGAGCTGCTCGCAGATGGTGGCGTAGATGGAGATCTGCTTCCGGAGCACCTCCATCTGCTCGTCCGTCATCACCTTGACGTACCCCAGCCCTTCCCCTCCGCCCCTCTCGTCCGCCGACTCGCCGGCCGCGGCGGAGGAGGCCTTGGCCTTGTCCCACTCCATGACTCTGGCCAACCGCTCGCGCTACAGGGGGCACAGAGATGGCGGCATCTTGGAAGGGACCAAAAGAAGGGAGTTGGGGAAGTTGCGTTCTTGGCGCAGTAAAATGGAAGGAAATATCTCTGGCAGATCCCGATTCTGAGATTAGCGGCTGCAGCCTGGATGGAAAGGAGGAAAATATGGCGCCTTCCAATCCCCTTGCTCGGTTGTGTACGTACGGTAGGATCAGAAATGACAAGCTTTAAATCGTGACTGGAGCAAGCCTGCTGCAAGAACTGCGAGGGAAGGAGGCTGGTAGTTCTTGCAGCTCCGGATAGAGCTCTTGCCCCCAGCTTAATTTCCTCGATTGCAAAACCGGTTAGAACGTCTCACATCTATTAATACTAAATAAACTTTATCACTCTATCTGTTTGACCATGGTTTTAACCCAATAAAATATAGTTTTGTCCTATGTGGTGTCCACATCGGATCAGTCTATCGCTAACTCAGCCCATGCGATTGCCAAGTAATCCCTTCTTCCTCCTCCTCATACTCTCTGTCTCTCTCTCTCTCTCCTGGGAGCAAGGTAGGGGCACGGCAGGCCGGCGGGACAGTGGGGCGGCGACGACGAGGCAAGCACGTCGTGTTCCCAGGCACTGCTGTCCCTTTTGTAGTAGCTTGTGAGGATGGGGAGGTCGGTGGTGACCGGAAAGGGGAAAGCAAAGGCGGTAGTCGCGGGCAAAGGATCTCGTCGGTTGCGAACTCCAGCGATATCTGGCCCCAAACTGCGAGCGCACGAGTACGTCGCAACCTTAGGGATCCCTCAAATGGTGGAGTCTTGGTGCATGGTGGGCGTGGCTAGCGACGCCGAGGTCTATGGTGCCACAGCGGTCGCTCGACGACGACGAGCTTTGGCGGTGGTCTGGTACAGGCGAGGGAATAGAAGGGTTCAAGAGGAGGAGGCGGTGGTGATGACGCGGACGGTGCAGTTTGGGGGAGACTTGGAACAGAGAGAACGGGTGTGAGGCGGTGCAGAGAGAACATTGGTCGGCGAGGCTCTCGGTTAAGAAGAAGAAGAAGGGGCGACTTGGTGTGGTTGCAAGGGAGCAAGGAAGAAGATAGTGGTTTCAATTTGGAGAGGGGAACGGTGTGGACGACGAATTTGAGAATTTTTTTTGTTTGGGCAAAGCTCTCTCTTTCAGCAGAGAAAGAGAAAGCAGGGAAGGCGCTTAGGGGCTCTCTCTAAAACTCACTGGTGGTGAGCGACGGCCATCGAGGTAGTGGCGACCCAAAAAAACGAACGAGAGGAGAGAGTGGAGTTTGACAGTGGTGGCGACGATGCTGGAGACTCACTCGAAAGTGGCGATGTCGGTAGACCGCGGCAGCGGCAATGGAGGACCGTGGTGATGGCTCAACGACTGTGGGAAGCTGCAATTGACGGGCACATAAGCTTCTTGGGGAGATGAGAATGCTAAGGTTTCAAGGAATTGAGGGGAAGCTTGCCGATGGAGGAGATCGACCGTAGGGTGAAGAGCAGGAGCTCAAACCAAGATCATGAATACACTTCCGATCGGCTTACTGTGACCATGGCCTCTTCGCGAAACCCGCGGCTGTCAGTCTTGCGTGCAACAGCTGGGGAGTTGTCCCTGTTGGTGGTGATGATGGAGCGGAGGTGCGGGTGAGGATGGGGGAGGGGTTGTTTGTAATATCCCGTTTAAACGTAAAATAAATAAGTGATTAGTACTGAAATTAAATAGAGTTAGAGAAAGAATTGGAGGTTTTAGAGGGCCATTTTTGCTCTTATCGGAGAACCTGGGCCTTTGGCCCACGGTGTCTTGGCCTAATTGAGTCGGCCGGCCTTAAAAGAAAGGGGGAAGGCCACCCAAACCCTAGCTCTTGTTACTGTAGCACCACTTGAAAGCATCTAGACCCCTAAAAATTATTTTGGTAATTAAAGATAATATGTTAATATGGGATTAATGTGTTTATTGAGTATTTACAAGGTTAAGTCCCATTGGTATGTTTGATGACATAAAGATGCATGCTGAAGGTCTACATGAAGATCAAGATGACTCAAGGTCAAGGTACAAGTAGTCTAGGATCCTTTTGTATTTTACCAGTCTTAGGAGATTTGGTTGGAAGACCAGATTATAGGTTAAATGTCGTACTATTAAGAGAGAAAATGACTAGTAGCTTGATAGCATGTTTTTGTGCCTTATGGATCAATTTAGGATTATGTATGCATTTGAATTTAATTTTGGATTTGAATTGAAAAGTTTTCTGAAAATTGACAGCACAAGCGGTAGTACCGGAGGTTTAATGGTGGAATTACCGCTGAGCGGTATGACCGTATATTAGTTGGCGGTACTACTGTGGGCTGATCGGATCGTCCGAACATCACCTGGTTCTAACTGTTTAAAAGGTGGTCCGAACGGCCCAATGAATCTGGGCCGTCCACATGGCTAGTTCATTTCAGTGCGCTGTCTAAATTTTATCTTGTGTTGTTTACTTAGATAGAATTGTATCTTGTTTAGACAGAATTCTTAATTGGTCTAATTTGTTAAACTGTCAAAAAGTTTAAAAACCTCCTGTTCACCCCCCTCAAGTCGATTATCCTTGATCCTACAAGTGGTATCTGAGTTTGGTCTCTCATTGTTTTAGACTTAACCGTCTAAGAGAGAAAATGATGGCTAGTGAGGGAATTGCTATAGGAAAGGCTCCTTTGTTTGATGGCTCTAATTATGCTTATTAGAAAATAAGAATGTCAATTTATTTAAAGGCCATGAGTCCAAGCATTTGGAAAATCGTAAATGGGGGTTACGTCATGACTCTTAATCCACTAGCTCCCACAGATCAAGAGACACGTAATGCTCATTTAGATGCTCAAGCTATGAATATTTTTTTTGGCGTTTTGAACATGGATGAGTTCAATAGAGTGAGCAACTTGTAAAATGCTCATGCTATTTGGACCACTCTCACGGAAATCCATGAGGGAACATCCACGGTTAAAGAAGCCAAATTGCATAGGCTTCGGATTAAATATGAGACATTCGTAATGTTGCCTCATGAAAACATTAATGAGATGTATTCAAGACTCAACAACATTGTAAATGAGCTCAAAGGCCTTGATACTAACCTTCTTGATGTTGACATTGTGCGCAAGATACTTAGAGCCCTCCCGGACAAGTATGAGATGTTGGTGACATTATTTCTCAACTCCCCCGAGTTGCCAAGAATGACGCCAACGGGGCTCTTGGGCAATCTCATCACCAATGAGTTGTTCAAGAAGGATAATGAGGAGCTCTTAGAGTCGTCTTCCTCCAAGAAGAAGATTACCGCTTTCAAGGCCAAAGCGGAACCAAGTGATGATGAGGATGAAGAAGAAGACTCCGAAGAGGAGTTTGCTCTTCTTGTGCGAAAGATGAAGAAATTCATGAGAAGACGCCCACATAGAAGCTTCAACTTCGACAAGAGCAAAAAGGGGCAATTCTCAAGTGACAACAAGCGTTATAACAACATCCGGTGCTATAATAAAGAAGAGAAGGGGCACATTGCCTCTCATTGTCCTTTGAAGAAGGATGACAAGGGCAAGTCATCCAAAAAGAAGGAATACAATGGTAAGAAGAAGCTTTTCAAGAAGCTTCACAAGGATGGCAAGCATGAAGCTCACATTGGAGAGTGGGATTCCGATGAGGAGACAACCAACACCGACTTCGATGAGGATGAGTCCCCCAAGAAGAAGGGACTTGTCGACATCGCCATTAAGGAGACTCCATCGCTATTCTCTACTCCCACTTGCCTCATGGCAAGAGGAGATAAGGTAAAATCCATTAATGATAATGAACCAACATATGATGAATTAATGGATATGCCTAAAGAATTGAATGAATATCTTGGAAAATAAGTGTCAAAGTAGAAGGTCTTAAAGAGAGAGCATATCTCTCTAAAAGAATCTTATGGGGAGCTAAAGGAAGCTTATGACTTGCTTATCCAAGAAAATTCAAGCTAGTCTTGCTCTAGCATAGGAATTATATGTGATATTATTGATAAAATGCCTAGTGTAGAAATTGCTAATACTAGTGCATCTATTTCATGTAATGATCCTATTGCTATGTCATGTTGCTCAAGTATTAATGCTAATCATGATAATGTTGAGTCACATGATGCTAAGCTTATTGTTGAGAACAATGAGCTAAAGGAATAAGTGACCAAGCTAAACAAAATATTGGAATGGTGCTTCAAGGGTAAGGCTACTCTTGACAAGCTTTTGAGTGAGCAAAGGTGCTCATTCAACAAGGAAGGACTTGGGCATGTGCCCAAGAAAGGTAAGAATCCGGCAAACAAACCCACAAGGTTTGTTAAGCAAAATGGCAAGTATTGTCATAAATGCTGGGAAATAGGACATGTGCAACAAAATTGTCCTATTGGTAAGACTCCATCCCTTGGTTTATATGATTCATGTCACATGCTTAGAAAAGCAAAGGATGGTAAAGTCATTGCTAGATTTGTTGGCACTTCGATTTTAGGCCCTAAAAAGAATGCTATTTTGGTGCCTAAATCCTTGGTCACTAACCTCTAAGGAGCCAAATAAATTTGGATACCTAAAAGAACTTGATTCTTATTTTGTAGGCGAATTATAGAACCGGTGGAAAATATTAGGTGCTTGATAGTGGATGCACTCAACATATGACGGTGATAGAAAGATGTTCACCACATTCAAGAATGGCAAAGGAATTGAGAAGATCACATTTGGCGATAATAGCAAAGAAAAGGTACTAGGATTGGGTAAAATTGCTATCTCAAATGACCTTTCCATTTCTAATGTTTCTTTAGTAGAATCATTAAATTTCAATTTGCTATCGGTTGCTCAAATTTGTGATCTTGGCTTAATTTGCACATTCTCTAATGAAGGTGTTACAATTTCAAATGCAAAATATAGCTCTTTGGTTTTCAAATGTATTAGATTTGGAAATCTCTATTTGGTTGATTTTAGTTCAAATGAATCATGTTTAAAAACTTGTTTGATTGCAAAAACCTCATTGGGTTAGCTTTGGTATAGAAGGCTAGCTCATGTTGCAATGATTCAACTCAAAAAGCTTTTCAAACATGATTTAGTTGTTGGCTTGAAAGATGTGAAGTTTGAGAAAAATAGACTTTGTAGTGCTTGTCAAGCCGGTAAACAAGTTGCTAATTCTCATCCTTCCAAGAGTATAATGTCAACTTCTAGACCATTGGAACTCTTACATATGGATTTGTTTGGGCCAACAACCTATAAGAGTATTGGGGGTAATAGTTATTGTTTAGTCATTATGGATGATTACACTAGATACACATGGGTATTATTCCTGGATGACAAAGTGAAACCTCCAGCATTTTCAAAAAGTTTGCAAAAAGGGCTCAAAATGAATTTGATTTCAAAATTAAGAATATCCGTAGTGATAATGGTTCCGAGTACAAGAATACTAAAGTTGAAGACTTTTGTGATGAACTTGGAATAAAGCACGAGGTTTTCACAACTTACACTCCAGAACAAAATAGAGTTGTAGAAAGGAAAAATCATACATTAATTGAAATGGCCAGGACAATGCTTTGATATTAAGTTATTTCAAATGGATGTCAAAAGTGTTTTCTTAAATAGAAAAATATCCGAACTTGTCTTTGTTGAACAACCGCTCGGTTTTGAAGATCCAAATAATCCAAATCATGTCTATAAACTCTCCAAGGCACTCTATGGTCTTAAACAAGCTCCTAGAGCGTGGTATGAACGCCTTAGAGATTTTCTAGTCTCAAAAGTATTCAAAATCGGGAAAATTGATTCAACTTTATTTACTAAAGTTATAGATGATGATTTCTTTGTTTGTCAAATTTATGTTGATGATATCATATTCGGGTCTACTAACCAAGATTTTTGCGAATAATTTGGTGATATGATGTCTAGAGAATTTGAAATGTCCATGATTGGAGAATTGAGCTATTTCCTTGGACTTCAAATCAAGCAACTCAAAGATGGAACCTTCGTGAGCCAAACCAAGTATGAAAAAGATTTGATCAAGAAATTTGGTATGGAGGATGCAAAACCCATCAAGACTCCCATGGCAACCAACGGTCATCTCGACCTACATGAAGGAGGTAAACCGGTAGATTTAAAGCTTTATAGATCTATGATTGGTAGCTTGCTTTATCTTACCTCATCTAGGCCCGATATCATGTTCAGTGTTTGCATGTGTGCACGTTTTCAAGCAACACCAAAAGAGTGCCATTTAATGACTGTTAAAAGAATACTAAGATATTTAAAGCATTCCTCTAGCATTGGCCTATGGTATCCCAAAGGTGCTAAATTTGATTTAATTGGATATTCGGATTCCGATTATGCGGGTTGTAAAGTGGATAGAAAAAGCACCTCAGGGCAGTTGTCAATTCTTAGGAAGATCTTTAGTATCATGGTCATCCAAGAAACAAAACTCCGTAGCTTTATCCACCGCCGAAGCCGAATATGTTTCCGCGGGAAGTTATTGTGCTCAATTGCTATTGATGAGGCAAACATTGATGGGTTATGGAATTAAATTTGATAAAATGACTCTTTTGTGTGACGATGATAGTGCGGTAAAAATAGACAATAATCCCGTCCAACACTCAAGAACCAAACATATAGATATCCGCCACCGTTTCTTGAGAGATCATGTGAGCAAGAGAGATATTGAGATTAGCCACATACGAACCGAAGACCAATTAGCGGATATTTTTACCAAGCCATTAGATGAAGGTCGGTTTTGCAAATTGAGGAATGAATTAAATGTCATAGGCTATTTTAATGTTGGTGAACACTTGCCTCATGCATATTGTCTTTTTAATGTTATTTGAAGCTTTTTATGAAATTATTTTCAAAACATTTATTAAAGATTATTATGCTAATAAAAATTATGTTCTTAGATAGGCAATAGTCTATTCAATGCATAATGATCCTAAATAATATTTATTAGTGTGTAAAATTAAGGATCATTTGCATAATTCTCAAAGATCTAGAGAAAAATCCTAAAGTTCTAGGAAAATCGGAACTACCGGCGGGTTAAGCACGGTCTGACCGCAGAGCGGTACAACCGGCATTGTAACCACGATATGACCGCAGTGCGGTACTACCGGCGATAAAAGAGCGGTAATACTGCGTCGGTTTGGAAAATGGGCAATAACTCCTTGCGGTTACTATTTCAACTTGTGCCTTTACTACGCCCAATGGTTCTACCACAAAACTCCACCGCTTCACTTTTCTCGGCCTCTCTCTCTCTTCTCACCGAAGAACCCCAAATCCTCTAGAAAATCTGCATAGTTCTTCGGATTTCATCTCATTCCTATTGATTTCCTTGCATCTTTGGGTTTCACTCTTTCAATCCTCGAGGTAAAATCTCTTTTAATCCTTGTTTTACCTGAATTTGAAACCCTAGGTCACTTTTAGGGTTAATTTAGAATGTGAATGATTCTGTGCGTTTCCTTTGGGCAAAAGTTGTTGAATTGATGTTTTATAATATTTATACATCTGTCATGTGGATTCAATCCAAAAGTAACATCAAGAATTTCATTAATCTTCATGCCCTACGATTCAGTCCAAAAAATCGGAACTACCATTCCTTGAGCACGGTATCACCGCGATGCGGTCGTATCGGCATGGAAACGGCGGCAGTACCGATTTTTGAAAGAAACAGAAAAAACATTCCTTTCAAAATTGATTCTATTTGCTTGATCTTTTGAACCTCTTGTAACTTATCCTCTCCTTGAAAAGATGCCAAGGACCAGAGGCATCCCTCGCAAGACCATCGGCGCTGGTAGAGGTCAATTCTCTTCATCCCAAGTTCCAGAAGTCCATCGAAAGACCATTCAAGATAGAGGGAAGGGTCCAGTAGCAGATGATCTAGAAATTGAGGACAACTTTTCTCAAGATGAATCTTAGCATGAAACAGAATCAGATATCCATGCTGCCTCAGATGAAGAAATGGGAGATCCTGAAGAAGTTCCAACTGATTTAAGGCTGATTACAGCGGATGAGTTTGCAATTAAGCGTCACTTAAATCAGTACCATTTCACTTCAAACTCCGTCAATCCAAGATTTCATACAAAGTTTCAAGAGCAAGTGTATGATCACCTGTACAGTCATCATAGAAAATTTGCAGGCCACAAGTGGATCAATTGGGAGCACATCAATTCTTTGGAGAAATATAATGGTGTGTATAGGCTGTTTCAAAGGGTTGGTCTTCATGATCTTGTAGAACTGCGAAATGATTATGATGAGGATATTATAAGACAGTTCTATGCTACAGTTCATGTCGATCCAGATTTTACAAAGATGAAGTGGATGACAGCCACAACCCTCTTGGAGTGCACCAAAGCAGATTTTGAGATAGTCTTGAGAACACAACAGTCTGGCCAATGGGAGAAACTCTTTGATAGGCCTGCATTGCTAGCTCCAGCATGGACAGACTTTTATGATCCCAATGTTATGTATACTCCAGGAAAGATCCATGGTCTCAAGCCCATTCCAAGTTTGATTAATAGGATTATTAATCACACCTTCTATCCCAAGAGTGGGAACTTTGATGCAGTAAGAGAACATGCTTGGAATATTATTGACAATATTATGAATGGAACGAAATTTGATGTGATAGATGTCACCATTCAGGGCATAGCTAACTCAAAGAATGATAGAGCCAAGAGGATTTACCATGCTCCCTACATTATGGCTTTGATACTTAGCAAGTTTGAGTATCATGGAGGTTTGGGTTCTCCTCACAAGCCATATAAGCCTAGGGAAGGTCCCCCAATTCGCAGAGAACAGCAAGAAGAAGATGCTCCAGAGGAGGCAGCTGAAGTTGGTGCTCAAGATCAAGTGACACTTGCACAGATTCTTCAAAATCAACAATTGATTCTCAACACTTTGCAAGAAATGAAGACAACCAGATTGGTTTTCAAAATGAGACTCACAACAAGCTTGCTGACATGGAGTTAGTTCAACATAATTTTCAGGATGAGACCCTTAATAGGATGGCTGCCATGGCAGAGACTATTGACTCTATGGAGAAGTTGATGACTACTCCTCAGCGCTACACTCATCGTCCTCCTATATCTAGGCCGGCATCTACTTCATCAGCTCCTGCTTCAGTCCCTCAGGCTCCAGTTCCTCCTGCTCCTGCTCTAGTCTCTTCAGCTCCAGCTCCAGTTTTAGCTCCTCAGGATGCACCTCTTCTCCCTCAGAATCCAGCAGCTTGATTTGTTTTGGTACTTTGATGCCAAAGGGGGAGAAGGAGAAGAAAAGAAGAAAGATTTAAAGGGAGCTATACTGCTACTATTATATATAGTATATGTGATGTATTTTGTGCCTTTTGAAAATGTGCTTGTAATGGTTTATCACTCTGTTATGGTTTATTGTTATATTGTTGAACTTGATGTTTTATGATATGCTTATGCAATGCAATCTTTATTTTGTTCATTGCAATTTTATTTCTCAAGTTCTTTCATGCAAAAGAAACTCCGCCAAAATTTCTAAAATCTCTACATGTGTTTGCAAAAATGTTCTATCATTTATATGCACATGTTTAGGGGGAGCTTTTCTTTATTTTGGCTCTAACAAGAAAATAATTCTGTAAACTCATTTGAGCTCATTGCAAGAATTATTTTGTTGTTAAAATCATCAAAAGAATATACACTTGTTTCAAAACAAATGGTATATTCAAAATAATCTTTTTCACATATTAGTTGTGTTGTCATCAATTACCAAAAAAGGGGGAGATTGAAAGCATCTAGGCCCCTAAAAATTATTTTGGTAATTAATGATAATATGTGAATATGGGATTAACGTGTTTATTGAGTATTTACAAGGTTAAGTCACATTGGTATGTTTGATGACATAAAGATGCATGCTGAAGGACTACATGAAGATCAAGATGACTCAAGGTCAAGGTACAAGTAGTCTAAAATTCTTTTGTATTTTACCGGCTTTAGGAGATTTGGTTGGAAGACCGGATTATAGGTTAAATGCCGTACTGTTAAGAGGGATCATGACTAGTAGCTTGATAGCATGTTCTTGTGCCTTAAGGATCAATTTAGGATCATACATGCATTTGAATTTGATTTTTGATTTGAATTGAAAAGTTTTCTGAAAATTGACAGCACAAGCGGTAGTACCGGAGGTTTAATGGCGGAACTACAGCTGAGCGGTATGACCGCATATTAGTTTGTGGTACTACCGTGGGCTTATCGGACCATCCGAACATCACCTAGATCTAACGGTTTAAAAGGTGGTCCGAACGGCCTAATGAATCTGGGCTGTCCACGTGGCTAGTTCATTTCAGTGCGCTGTATAAATTTTTTGTGTTGCGGTAGTACCGCAAGTTAAAGCGGAAGTACCGCTCCGCGGTAATTCCTTTTGTTTAAAGGAGGTACATAAAAACCAGTGAGACACGTTTTTGGACTTGGCTGTTTTCCAGTGGCACGGCAATACCGGCGTTTTAAGCGAAACTACCGTTGAGTGGTAGTACCGCATTTTACTTGGCGGTAATACCGTGGGCTGTTCAGACCATCCTTGATCGTATGGTTAAAAAGGTTGTCTGAACGGCCCAATTGATCTGAGCCGTCCACGTGTTTAGTTTGAATTTGCTAAGTTCTCTGGTCGCTACTGCGTAGTGGTAGTACCGCAAATATTGAGCAGAACTACTGTTCCTCGGTTGTTCCGATTGTTTTGTGGCGGTATAAAAACTACAGAGAAGCTCTATTTTGGCTAGATTTGCAAAACCCTGAGAACGGTAGTACCGGCATTGTTTGAACGGTACTACCGCACTATGGTTATTCCGATTTTAATGGAGCGGTATATGTTTTCCAGAGAAGTGTGTTTTTCAGCTGAGATTGAATTTACTTGGAACGGTAGTACCGCACTTATGAATGATGACGACTCGATGTGAATGTAGTATCAAGATGATAGTTTTGGTACTACCGCGCCACGATTTCAACGGCTATGTCAGAGTGTTTTAATGCCTCTGTTATAACCGTTACAAAGCTCTGACAAGGGTGCGGTAGTACCGGCCCTTAGCCGGCGGTAGTACTGCAATTCGCTGAAATTTAGGGATTTTTGTCCCAACGGCTAGTATTTGTTGGTGGGGGTATAAATACCCCCTCACCTGGTCAAGGACGTTGTGCCAGTGTTCATTTAACATCCTTAGAGCCTTGAGCATTCACTCAACACTCAAAATTTCTCTTGTGCATTCATTGTGAGGTGGTTGAGTTCTTTCAAGTGCATTTACTCATTCTAGATTGATCCTATTGCACTTGAGCGCCGTCAAGCGAAGGTCATCGATTTGTTACTCTTGGAGTTTTTCCAAACTCCTAGACGGCCTTGGCGGTGGAGCATGGTGATCTCTTCAAGAAGATTGTGAAGAGGCCCGGTGCAAGTTTGTGAGTAGCTTGGAGTTCGCCATCTCCGGAGCGAAGGAAGAACTACCATAGTGATCGAGGGAGGCTTAATTTGTAGAGCTGGCTTGATTCGTTCAAGCTTCCTCAACGTGGACTAGTGAAGACCGGTAAGTCTTCGATACCACGGGAAAAAGTCCTTTGTCGTTGTGGTTATTTCTTGTCTTTACTTATTCCGCATTTACAATTCTAGCTTTTATCTTGTGCTGTTTACTTAGATAGAATTGTATCTTGTTTAGACAGAATTCTTAATTGGCCTAATTTGTTAAATTGTCAAAAAGTTTAAAAACCTCCTATTCACCCCCCCTCTAGTCGGTTATCCTTGATCCTACACCACTGTGGCTACTGTAGCACTACAACTGTAGCACCTCCCCTCCCAAGTGCTACTGCCTCCTTGCTCGACCAGTAGAAGAAAGAAGGTGGAAGAGAAAGAAAGGAGGAAGAGAAGGAAGGGGAGAGGAGGTTCTCACGGAGATTTCAGTGGGTTTCAGCGTGCCTTCAAGGGTGATCTTCAATCCTTCGTTGATTTGTTTAATTTTTTCTATGCGATTGATGTCGATTAGCGGATTGGTGTTCCTTCTGTAATAGATTGAATAATCTATTGTCACGTTGATTAGCAGTTTAGGATTGTCGCTTTTGGAGAGCAATCCATGAGCGATGTGGACTCCGGGAGCGAGGAGGACAAGGAGGAGGAGCTCCCTCAAGACAAGAAAGGGAAGGCCAAGGACTTCACCGGCATATGCTTCATGGCTGACATCGTCGACATCAATGACAATGATGAGGTACTCCCTTCCTATGATGTTCTTTCTGCTAGATGCGACGACATGTTTGAGCAACTCATGAGTCAGGATAAGGCCTTAGAGTTTACCATGGCTAGGAACAAGGACTTAGAGTCACAAGTAGATAATTTGACATTAGAACTTACAAATGCTAAGACTCTTGAATATGATGAATGTTCCTCTTGCCGTGCTTTACATTCTGAATTTGCTAAACTGCAATCTGCTCATGATATTGCTTTGCATCAACTTGAAAATGCTAAGATTGAGCTAGTTGATGTTAAATCTACTCCCTGTGAAAAATGCTTAGAGTCTAGCAAGTTGGATGCTTCTGGTAATGTTAAATCTAGCTTTTGCTCTTTCTGCATAGAGCGTGAACATGAAGTTAAGGACATTTTAGAAGCAGTTAGAGCCAAATATGCCAAGCTTAAAGACACAATTGAGTCTACACCTTGTGCCTCATGTGCAGCCTATAAGCTTGAAGTTGCTAATCTTAAGGAGAAACATGCTAGAGCCATTAAGGCCAAGACTTGTGAATCATGTGTTAACTTTGGAAAAGAAAATGCTTACCTTAAGGACACATTAGAGAAATTCTCTAAAGGTAAGAAACAGCTAAATATGATTCTGGACATATCTAAAACTCCTTATAAGAAGTAAGGTTTAGGATACAGCTCTACCCAGGACACATCCAAGTCTAATGTCATTCAGGTCTTGGAAAATGGTTTAGTTGAATTCAAAACCCAACCTGCAAAAACCGTTTTTAAATCTGCAGGGTTTGTTCAACCTTCTTTTGAGGCAAAATGTGCTTCTCCCAGTGGTACCAAATACCATTGCACCTATTGCAAGAAGAGTGGACATTTGGAGAAAAATATTGCTAGAATTTCATCTCATTAACCTAGAGCTTTTATGAGACATGGTCACTTAGAAAATAAGAAACCTGGACTAGGATTTGTTTCGCATGCTCATCATGTTCCTAGACAGGATGCTTCTCATGTTAAAGTAACCATTGCTCATAATAGAACTCCTAATAAAATCAAGGATAGCACTTCTGCTTTGCATACTACTCGCAGACGTGTGTCTCAAAGTCTTTGGGTTCCTGTGTCGCTTTTAACTAACTTGATGATTGAGACACATCGTTCTTTTGTACCTTGATTTTTTAGGATCACCGCGGAAGGAGAAAGAACATGTGATTCGTCGACTCCGGCTATTCACGTCACATGACTGGAGACTCAAGATGGTTCACTTCCTTCACGCGGTCGAAGGGTGATGACTTCATCACCTTCGGAGATGATACACAAGGGCGGATCGAAGGAACTGGATCGATCAGGGTGAACGATAATTTTATTCTCAAGGACGTCGCTTTTGTGGACAAGCTAAGGTACAACTTGCTTTCTGTTTCGCGGCTTCTTGATGATGGCTACGAAAGTCGTTTTAAGAAAAATGCATGTCGTGTGCTTAATTCTGCTGGTAAGCTTGTTTTTGGGATTTCTAGAGTTGGTAGAATCTTTGGAGCTGATTTTTCTGAATCTCTTGCTGGTTCTCTCAAATGTTTAATTACATCTTCTTCTGATATCTAGCTTTGGCACCGACGTTTGGGGCACATTGGTATTGATCATCTGACGCGAGTTAGCGGCCTTGATCTCATGAGAGGTTTGCCTAAACTCAAAGCTATCAAGGATGTTGTATGTGCGCCCTGTAGGCATGGCAAGCAAATTGCCGCCTCACACCCTTCATTGACTATGGTCATGACTGACGGACCAGGACAATTGATTCATATGGATATTGTTGGTCCTGCTAGGGTTTGGTCAGTCGGTGGCAAATGGTACATTCTTGTCATAGTCGATGATTTTTCGAGATATTCTTTGGTGTTCTTTCTTGCTTCGAAGGATGAGGCTTTTGATCATTATCATGATCTTGTTCTTCATTTGGCTTCTGAACTTCCTGGTGCCTTGAGAGCGATCCGTAGTGACAATGGCACGGAGTGCAAGAATGTTTCTTTTGCCTCTTTTTGTGCTGAGCGTGGTATTGAGCATCAGTTCTCTTCTCCACACGTCTCTCAACAAAATGGCGTTGTGGAAAGGAAGAATAGGACCCTAGTCGAGATGGCTAGGACGATACTAGATGAATATAGCACACCGAGGAGGTTTTGGGCCGAAGCTATTGCTACAGCTTGCCATATTTCAAACCGTGTCTTTTTTAGACCGTCTTTGGGCAAGACTTCTTATGAGCTTCGATTTGGCAGAAAACCCTCTATTTCGTATTTTTGAGTCTTTGGTTTGAAGTGCTTCATTTTGAAAACAGGAAACCTAGATAAATTTGAATCAAGAACTTGTGATGGTTTATTTCTGGGTTATCCTGCTCATTCGAGGGGTTTTCGGGTTTTTAATGTTGAAACTAACCTTGTCCAGGAGACATGCAATGTCACTTTTGATGAGACTAGCCCTCGAGCTAGATCTGATGTTTTAGGTGACTTACAGGTGACAGAGAGCACTTTTGTTGAAGAAGATGAGGATGAACTTGATCTCGCTCCTCCACTTTTGTTGTCGATATTCTGTGTAAGTGCCCAAGTTCCGAACACCTTTCGACTACTTCACCTCCAATTGAGGCTCCTGCTGTGATTTCTTCATCAGCAGTACCTGCGGAGGTCGAGGAGACGCTATCTCCCCCAGGCGCTCCTTTGCACATTCAGAAGCAACACCCTCCGGATCAGATGATTGGTAATCTCTATGAGCGAGTCACTCGCTCCAAGTATCATAATCCGAGTCTTTTCTCTCACTCTGCATTTGTAGCTTCTTTTGAACCCAAAGATATATTACATGCTTTATCTGATGCTAGTTGGGTCAACGCCATGCATGAGGAGTTAGAGAATTATGAAAGAAATAAAGTTTGGAACCTTGTAGAACCTCCTAGTGGTCATAATGTTATAGGAACCCGTTGGGTGTTCAAAAATAAACAAAATGAGGATGGTTCTGTGGTTAGAAACAAGGCTAGGTTGGTAGCTCAGGGTTTTAGCCAGGTTGAGAGGTTAGATTTTGATGAGACCTTCGCTCCTGTTGCTAGACTAGAAGCCATTCAAGATTTCGCTTGCATTTTTGCATCTAAAGGTTTTAGGTTGCATCAAATGGATGTTAAGAGTGCCTATTTGAATGGTTTTATAAAGGAGGAAGTGCATGTTAGGTAACCCCCTAGCTTTGAGAATCCCAAGCACCCTGATCGTGTTTTTAAGCTATCGAAAGCCTTGTATGGTCTTAAACAAGCCCCTAGAGCCTGGTATGATAGACTTAAGACCTTTTTGCTTAAGAATGATTTTGAAATAGGAAAATTTGATAAAACTCTTTTCATTCTTAGGCATGGCAATGACTTCCTGCTTGTTCAGATTTACGTTATGCTATTATCTTTGTTGGTTCCTCTCATGCTCTTGTTTCTAGTTTTTCTGAGACCATGTCCAGGGAATTTGAGATGAGTATGATGGGCGAGCTCAACTACTTTCTGGGGCTTCAAATCAAGCAGTGCAAGGAATGGATCTTTATCCATCAAACGAAGTACACTAAGGATCTACTCAAGTGCTTCGAAATGGGTGACTGCAAGCCGATCGCCACTCCCATGGCGACTTCGACTGCTTTGAATCCAAATGAGGAAGGAGAAGCCGTGGATCAATACGGGTATCGCAGCATGATCGACTCCCTCATATACCTGACGGCCTCAAGACCGGACAACCACTTCGCGGTCTGCCTCTGCGTGAGGTTTCAGGCGTCACCGAGGACTTCACATTGCCAAGCTGTTAAGCGCATCTTCAGGTATTTACACTCTACCCTCCAGTATGGCATTTGGTATTCCTGTTCTTCTTCGCTGTCCATTCGAGGGTTTTCGATTTCGATTTTTGGGTCAGTCGGCTAGATAGTAAGAGTACCTCGGCACTTGTCATTTTTAGGCACTTCTCTTGTCTCTTGGTCGTCTACGAAGCAGTCTTCTATTACACAATCCACTGTTGAAGCTGAATATGTAGCTGCTGCTAGTTGCTGTAGTCAGATTTTGTGGATGGTGTCCACTCTTAAGGACTTTGGGTTAATTTTTGCTAGTGTTCATCTTTTCTGTGATAACACTTCTGCTATTAATATTGCTAAAAACCCAGTGCAACATTCTAGGACCAAGCACATAGACATTCGCTATCACTTCCTTAGAGACCACGTTGAGAAGGGTGATATTGTGCTACATTTTGTGGAGTCCGAGGCTCAATTAGCCGATATCCTCACCAAGCCTTTAGACCCAACAAGGTTTGCCACCTTCAGGAGTAAGTTAGGGGTAATTTATCCCTATGGGTTGGTTTGAGGGGGAGTTGGATCCTTTCTGATCTTACCTTGTTCATCTGATCTTTTCTTGATCTTCTTTTGAACTTTTTGATCATTTTTGATCTTTTTAGGCTTTTGAGCTTTTATTGCATCTCATTGTATCATATAGCATTCATATGAAAAATCACAAAAAGATGCATTGTAATTTAAGCTTTTCTGCTTATCTTCTAAAATTGATGAAGCTTTGCTTATTACCCTTTGGAACTTTAGTATTTCAATTCTTGCTCAATGCCATGTCTAGTTCTTTGACTTGCTAGAATTATCATACTTTCACATGTGTAGCTAAGTATTTGCTGTATAAGCTAGAACTTTAAGACAACTCGAACTAAAAACTGCAATTTGTGGATGTTTTAGTTAGTTGCGCAATAGTGCTCTTTTTGTGACATTGGTCCTGTCAAAATTGTTGTGTTAGCTCTTGAATCTAAAATTGATCATTACTTGAGCTTCTTGTGCTTCTGAGAATCTAAAACTGCTTATGTGCAAAATGAAAAATAAAAAAAAATCAATTTCAAGATTGTCTTATGCTTAATTTGTGCCAAACTATTCTTACGAGACTACATGTCATAGACATGAACTTTGAGATAGTTTGATGATCCAGACGATCTCATGGGGACTGCATGTCAAAACTGACATGAATCTCAAGATTTGTCGCCCTGGTAGAAGTTTAGGAAGAGTTTGTGGATGGCTCCTAGTCTGGGATCTTCTTCACTAAGATATACCTTTAGTCAACTAATGGTCGAAGCTTAGGAAGAGTTTGTGGATGGCTCCTAGTCCAGGATCTTCTTCTCTAAGTTAGACCATTAGTCAACTCCAATATTCATTGCAAATGAAAAACTGTTGAAAAATGAGCGTTTGAGAAAATTGAGCAAAATGATTCATTTCAGGACCTATTTGTCTCTTAATGTGATCTTTGTTAGCTTTTTGATCTCACATTGACATTTTGACATGTCCATTATCATTTTAGGATCCCTGTCGATGAACTTGCTAAATTTGAAGCTTTGCTTAAATTGATAAAATTCATTGTTTTACTTTGAGCTTTCATGCTTAGCTTTGATATATATGTCTTAACATGATCTTGCTAGCGCTTTCAGGCTTGATATGTTCTTGTGCAAAATTAGAAATGCTAGCTTGTTCTTTTGGGTAATCTCAAAAGCTTCTTGTAATCAAAATTGAAAAATACAAAAAAAAATAATAATAAAGTCACTCCATTGCATTTCATACATGCTCCTTCTTATGCTTTTTTCTTATTCTACATTTGTCAACTCTGAACGAGAGGAAGGCGTGATTCCTTGATGACTCCATTGTCAAAGGGGGAGAAGAAGTAAAAAAAATGTTAAAAGGGGAGCCTTTTGGAGAAAAGGGAGGAAAATGAAATTTGTTTTGAAAATTGGTGATCATAGTGAGGGGGAGTATCTTATTTGCATTCTTTTAATCTTATTGTTTTTTCTGAACTTGAATTGCAATTCTTGGATCCTCACAATGATCAAAGGTCAATTTGAACAATTGTTCTTTCATATGGACCTTAAGTGAGATTTTGACTCCTTTCTGGAATTTGAACCTTTCTTGCTTTCCTTTGCTCGATCTCACTTGACTAGACTATTCTGAAGTTAGCTTGGTCATTTCCACTGCTTTCTCTTGCATATGGATCAAGTTGTGCCTTTGCGCGAAAACGAAAGTTTTTTTACTTTTCAAACATCAAAACTTACATTTTTGGGAAATTGCCAATGTGTTCATCAAGGGAGAAATTGTGGATATCATGGAGATATGCTCATGATCTTAGGATGATGGTACAATTGGCAATGGCGTTCAAGGTTTATCGAATCATGCGTTTTCGGCGAAGTTCAAACTGCTGTCAGGCAAGTGGCGGTCTGACTGGCCCAGGTAGCGGTCTGACCGGCCAAGGGGGCGGTCAGACCGGCTTTGGGAAATCAGTCAGACCGGGCATAATGAGATGTTGAATTTTGGAGCTGGGCCAAAAATAGAAGGTGTAGGCAAGAGAGTAGATTCTACTACACTTGGTCTCATATTTTTTGTTGCTTCCAAGCAAAAGTTCTATTGGCTTGAAAATTCCAGTAGGTTTCGGTTTTTCAGGAAGGAAATTTTGGCTAAGTCCCAGCTGGGCGGTCAAATCGGCCAAAGTGGTGGTTTGACCGGTTTTGGTTTGTTCATCGGCCAACTCGGTGGCGATGATTGCTTGGTTAGGTCATATTCATGGGTTTCATGGCTTATGTGTTGCATGATGCATGTTTTGACTAACGTGGGTCAAGTTGTGAAGAACTTGTTCCCGGAATCGATTTCTTTGTCTATTTTTGTGCAGGTTGCTTGGAGGTCAATGACGGTCAATGGCGAGAATGATCGGGACTAAGCTTGGAGAGCTGAGGTCCAGAACGATCGGGGATACTGGGTGAGGTCAATGGAATTAAGCATGGCGCAAGAGGACAAAGGTGACCGAAACAGGCGATTCGGTGCTGTGAGTTGGATCAAGCGGCGGGGTCGGTGCAAGTGCCATGGTGGTTTCGGTGGGGCCGGATGGGAGAGACTTGTCGACATGAAGAGAGCATTGGATCAACCTACACGTGGCGAAGCATGGGAGGTGCTTCACGAAGATGGGACTCGGTCTTCGAAAAAGATTGAGAAGGGGTATTTTGGTAATTTTACCAAATACCGCCTTGGTGACCTTTTGCCAACCCTCGGCGCAAGACGGTGCGTGGAGAAGTGGATTAGGTCAAGAGGAGATGAAGACGGCGCTTTAAAATACGTGCGTGTGTGACCCGTTTGTGTTGGGCCTTAACGGGAGCCCATTAGGGTTAATGCTTCTAGAAGGTTTAAGCCTCCACTATAAATAGAGGAGGGAGGTGGCTGCACCTCCTTCAACCCTTTCATTACATTGTAAACCCTAGTTTTGCTTTTGTGCTTAGGGAAGGATAGTTGGAGGTTAGGGTTCTAGAGAGTTAAATCTGATTTCATGCTCATGTATCGAGTCTTTGTCCTCTATTGATAGAGTGGCTGTAAACCAATACCATATCAAATCAATCCAAAGAAAGTTCTCTCAAAGATGAGTTCATTTGCTTTCTTTCTCTCTATTTGGTGATTTTGAGTTTTTCTTTGATCCGCGAGTTTTTGCTTGGTTTCTTGCCTTGATCTAACTTGCTGTGACATGTGGGAACCCATCTAGGATCATCTTGATCATCAATCACCCACGAGCAAGTCTTTAGATCATATTTCGATTTTGACTCGGTTTTTTAGCACTCTTCGTTCAAATTAAAAAAGATAGGAACTTTGGCATGGATCTATGCGATCCTTGATTAGAATAGGTTTCCAATATCTTAGAGAAGGTGTGTCTCAAATTTGGTAAGGTTTGGCCTTACGAATCAAAAGTTAGATTGATTTAAGTTTTGGTTTTCGAGCTGATTTTACTGTTCATTGGCCTGGAGGTCTGACCGCCATGTATTGAGAGGTCAAACCGATTTTCAAAGGTCAGACCGATTTCTAGTTGGAGGTCAGACCGCCCAACTCATTTAGGTTTTGAGTTTTTATGTTTTTGGTCTATTTTCTTAGGGGTTTTGATTGGATTCAATACATATCTTCCACTGTGCTTGTATATTGATCTTCATAGCTTTTATAGCTATTGAAGTAAAAATCGTATTGAATTCGATCAAGGTGAAAAAGAGATCATGCTCCTATTCACCCCCCCCCTCTATTCGCCTTTTCGGTCCAACATAATTAATACACTAAAATTGGATAATGGCCAAATCAAAGAAGTCGACCAATATGACTTTTGCAGGAAATTCTCTTAGTTTTCCATAATGTTAAAGAACATAATTTTTGGATCGGCCGAATGAAAATTATAGCTATTTTAATGCTGCTGTCCAAAACGTTGGTCAGTTTCTGACAGTGTTTTTCATCTGTTTGTTAAAATTAGTTAAAGTCAGAATTAGGAGATATCACCAACTTAAATTTTGTAGAAAATTTCGTAGTCTTTCCAGAGAGACTGAAAATGCCTTTTTATGATAAGTATAATGGGAGATATGTATTCTAGAAGGTCGCTATCCAGTTTTGAGCTACTGCTAGTTCGTCGTTTCGCTTGAGTAGATTGAATATATGAAATATGGGTTTTTGGGAGCGCGGTTTAGAGCGTTGCAAATAGCGTTGTTCTATCTTGTCAAAACTTATTTTGAGTAAAGTATTTATTGTAGGCAAAGTGATCTTGGGTTTGGTTTCGCCTTCTTTACCTGTCAACTTGTCACAACGCAAAAGGCAAGTACATTTTGAGTCATCTTGAATGTTGTTTGTTCAAATTAGTTATTTGACTATGATTTGGTTAAATCATATGAAGTATGAGTATTACTGTTCTTTACATGCTCCTGTTTATTGTTGATATCGAATTTGCATGTATGGGAGACTTCGTTCATTCCATTACCTTCATTTCAAGCATTTATGCTTAACCCACGAGAGTGGGTATTGAGATCCCCATATTTTTAATATGGGCAACTAGATCTACATATGAAAGATTCTTCATACGGTCCTTGGATCCCCGCATTTTGAGAATGCGGGCATAAGTGAACACCGACGGGTATTACACTGGCTATACCTGTATATGCAGAAGAGAAATTGAGATCATATGCATGTTTTGCATCAAGAGCATAGAATTTTCTTATGTATTCAATATATTGTGACTGATCTGTCGTTGATTTGATGTTTCCTTTGATATTCAATTGTATTTGCTAAGTCTCGGACTCACTTTTGCCTTTTATTGTTTAGGTAACCATCGAGGATGGCATTCTTTGGGGAAAGTAGCTCACGGATGCAAACCACATTGTTGCACACTCCACTACCAAATAATATTTCTATTATCTTCTTCTATCTAGAAACAATTAATGTAATAATTAGTCTTTTGGTACTTCAAATGGTTTCTTTCAGAGTTTCAAATATTAGAAGATGTTTCCATCTAGTTGGATTTTATCCATGATGTTTATAATCTTGCTTGAGTTGTAATAATTGTGGTTTTGATTCTAGTTTCTCATTGAAATTTTTATGTTAGCATTGTTATTATAAATGTTTAGCCTGTATCTAGTTGTCATTCATAGTTGATTTGATTAAAAAGTTGTAGTTTCGGTTTTGATTAAAACCTTCGGTCTGTTAGTCTAAGTTACATCTTGGCTTCCGCATAGCCAGGGTGTTACATTGTTCTCGGTGGCGTCGTCGTCCATGAGGCCGTAGTCGTTAGAGTCGAAGTTGATGACCTACACGTCGTTCTCCGTCGCCATTGCTGCTTGCCTGCGTGCCTTGCTCACTTCTCAAACTAAGAGGAAGGAGAGGGAGGGATGGAGGAGGAAGAGGAGTGGGTGAGGTGAGGTCTAGGACAAAGATGAGTTGCACGGGTCACGACGTGCACGAGATTGGGCACGGTGTGGGTACACCTCCTCCCATGGCGCTACCTTGCTCTCCCTCTCTCTTGTTCGTTGGATATTGGGAAGAAGAAGAAGCAGGGGGCAGCGCCTAACAAGTGTGGCCCGTGGCCAAGTGGTGGAAGATTGCCGGGTTTGATTTGAGTTGGATGCCACGTAGGATGAAACTACTCGTGATACCTACAATGGGGCAATATTTGCATGGTTTTAACATTTGGAGGACATGTTCTACCCAGTTTTGCAAATGAGGGACGACAATTAAACTAGGGCAAGAGTTGTGGGACCAAAAGTATACATAATCCTTTTGGTTTTTGCAACAGAGAAATGAAAGAAAGAAAAGCTGACAAGTGATAACTCGTGCCAAAATCGCAGCTTTGGATTGGAAGGTTTGGCTCTCGCTCACCCCGGTTATTATCGCATATCATTGATTTTGGCGAGGCTCTTGGCTCTTGTACTAGTTGCAACTGGAGAGTGATCCTCTTCGGTAAGCACAAAATATAGAGGGGCTACAGTATCTTGTATTAGTATAGAGGTGGCTAAACGGGTGGCACAGACCTATTTAGGCACGACCCATTCTGGCCCGTGAACTAAACGGGCCATGCCATGTCAGCCCACGTGCCGGCGAGGCAGCCCATGCACGGCCTGACAGCCTTTCAGACCGTTCCGTGTCGGCCTGAGCCCGTTTGGCCCGATGGGCTAATTCTGACCCACTTAGCCCGTTAGGCTCGAAATTGTTTTTAAAAATCAGAAAAATGTGTAGCATTCAGAGATACATATGAAAATTATAAAAAAAAAATGAGACAAACATATTGAAAATGTAATAAATAATTTCATTAATGTTCAAATGGCTACCTCGTGAAAACATTTGCCATTTAGCCCATAAGACTTGAAAAATTGAAAAACGTTTTAAAAATCCTTAAAAAATCTATATGTTTTTAAAACCAAAATAAATTTATATATACTTATAAAATGAACTATATAAAATTTAAAAACCACAAAATAAAACCATATAAGTATTAAAAATAAAAATAAAATCATATAAATATTAAGAAAGGAAAATAAAATTATATATATATATATATATATATATAATGAACAGGCCTAACGGGTTGGGTCGTGCCGGGCGGGTTGTGCTCGGCCGGGCCAGGGTGGCGGCTCGAGTTGTCGTGCCATGCCAACTTGGCCCATGAACATCTTGAGGTATGTTGTGCTTGGTAGCCTAGCCAAAGACAACCCATCCGCCACCTCTACATTAGGACAAAGTGCATGTCATTTGATTAAAATCCAACACTTCAAGTTGAATGCCACAGTAGCACCGATATAGTACGAGCTACAATGCTAAATATACAATGCTAGACCGTCTATGTCCTTCGATTTTTTATCCAAAGCTTCGCTTTCTACTGCATGTCACTGTAGCATGTGGAATTATCTTCTCTACTATAGAGGGCTCGTTTTCCGTTGCGACTACCCTATTGTTTGTGTGCGTGTCTGTCCGTGCTGCAACAGGCGTGGCACTCTATTATTCTACCCCCTATCCCAAGTGGAGTGGAGAGGTTGGGAGAGAGGAGAGGAAAAAGAGCGTGCAGGTGTTGTTGGCCATCTACAACGTGAGAGGTGCTAGATTTGTCATTTATTGTACGTCACATAGGTGCTAGAACTACTTTTCCCCTCTAGTGTTTAGCACATCCTCTTTCCTTCCCAGTGGGCCCATCATGTACTTAAGTAAAAGTAAAAAAAAACTCTCCCTCTCTCCATTCCCCGTCCCCTCCCGCTTCAGATCCATCGTCACCAGCTCCATATCCGTCACTTCAGACCCGCCGCCACCCGCTCCAGATTCGTCACTGCCGCCGACTCCCTACATTCCTGCTCCCTCCACCGATTCGTGTCCTGCGTCACCTCTGTCCGGATCTAGAGGGCCAGAACGACATCAAGAATAATGCGTAGTGGCGGCATGCCGTCGGCACCGTCTTGGCCGGATCTGGAGGTCGTCTATTGATAAGTGGGCCCGTAAAATGTTTTATTCGCTTGGCATCGGTGTATCTACATACATCGAAGCTAGGAATCTTCCCAAAAGCACTGCCCTCTCTAATGGCTAGCTTCCATGCCAACACCCTCTCTCCTCTTCTAGCATCGGTTGAGGTTAGGGGTGAAAACGGACCGGATAGTTTCTGACCAATCCGGAAGGAAACGAATTCGGATTGTTTCGGATAGGATTTTTCTCGGATATTTTTTGGATCGGAAACGAATTCGGATTTTTTTTGTCGTAAACGGAAACGAATACGGTAGGCAAGCTATCCGGCAGATACGAATACAGATTATCCAGATAAGACTTAGTCCGGATATCCAGAATTTCATAATAGCCCAGCCCACTACCGGACTGCCTAGGTGGAGAAGGGTGGGGGATTAGCGGCAGCTCGAAACCATGGTGGCGGCGGCGTTCTGGTCGGCGACGAGGAGGGACGCCTTCGAGGACGTCGGCTCCACCACACATGGCCGGGTGGTGGCCGCTGGCGTCGCCGGAGGGAGCGGCGGGATCTGGTGGTCCAGGAGTTTGAGTAGGTTCCCGCCGCCGCCGCCGTCTCTGGAGGACGCGGTGATGCCCTCCTCAAGGTTCGTGAACAAGGTGAGGGGCAACGGCGGCAGGGGAGGAGGGAGGTTGCCGGAGGTCAGCCTCGACGACCTCACGGATGAGCTCTTCCGGGCAGTATGAGTCCAAGGACAATGACGAGGACGTGGTGGCGCGAGGAGGAGGCGCGGCGGGTGAGGTTCCAATGCCGCCGGAGAGGGCGGCGGCGGCGGAGCTCCATCGCAGTATCGCGAGGGGAGAGTCTTCGCAGAACGCGGCGCGGTGGTGTCGCCGCACGGTCGAATGGTGAGGCGGAGCCCCCGCTGTGGCGAATGGTGGTGCTGCTGCGAGGCGGCAGCGGTATGCATCGGTGGACCGGCATGCCTCGATGGATCGGCATCGGTGGTGCGATTCAGATGTAAGTCCGAGTAGCATTTCGTTTTTTTTTTGTCGATATATTGTTAATTTATAATGGTGTTTAGTTATGTCTTATTGATATGTTAGGAAATGAACATACAGACATTTCATATTTGGGAAAGGAGGCAAAATTTATTTTCCACTATATTGCAAATTTGCAATGACATAAGTTAAAAAATAGCAATGTGCTATGTTTAAAAATCCCTTTACATCATTGCTACCTACTGTATAACTCAAATTTACATACCTTTTACCGATTCTTCTTTCCTAAAATTCTGCTCATACAAACAATACGATGAGTATGGGCATTTTTCAGGGCTGAAGTTGGAGGCTTGTAAAGACATGGCGAGATGCTGCTGGTCTGCTGCTTGTTAAGACATAATATCTTGGATTCTTGGCATTATTGAACTATGTATGTTATGAACTAGGTGTGATGAGCTAAGTGTGAACTAAGTTTTATGTATGTTGACTTGTGAGTTATGACTTATGAGCTAAATGTAGTACACTAAGTGTTATGTTTGTGATGAACTAATTAATGCACTTTGCTAGTGCCAATGTTATGTGTGCAGTGTGGTTGCTGAAAATATGAACAATTCATGAATATTTGTATCAAACAAACTAGTTATATGTTTTTGTTAATTTATGGCATGCAATTTAAGGGGGGTTTATGTTCTGAAAAATATTCGTGATCGTATTCGTTTCGATTCGCATTCGCTCTGTATTTATATTCGATATTATTCGCATCTGTATTCATATCTACATTCAAAAAATAAATATGATAGAGTCGTTATCTGTCTGTACGATTTTTTCACCCTAGTTGAGGTGCATGCTGTGGAGGGGAGAATGGAATGTCACATCTCTTTGCAGGGGCAGTAAATACTCCTGCTTCCTGGTTTAGTCAGATTTCTTCAGTTCCATCTCTCTTGTTTTTTTCTACTTGACAGAGAGATACCACCATACTGTACTACCATAGAGAATTTTTTAGTTTGTGTGCAAAGTAGAAATACTGGGCCCTCCGGTAGAAAGCTCCATCAGTAAACACTCACCCAAACGAAAGCACGCCGTACTGCTGCTGATTGCAAATTCGCACTGCAATGCACAGCTGAAATTTCTTTACCCATGTTCTGTCCATTTTTCAGTTTTTTTTGTGTCGAAACAAAACACAGGGAGGGGGGACTGGGTGCAAATCTGAACGACAATGGAGTCGAGAGCACCCCTGTGACCGGCCGGGCTATGGGTGTCACTCCTATCGATCGGGCGATATGGCTTAAAGTTTAGCTTCTTTGAGATAGAAAAAAAAATAAGGAAATGATTTGGGTCAGAATTCCCTTATATATTTATGCCAAGTCAAGTATTGGTCGTTGCTATCCTGAGTTAACTGACCAAGCCCACCAAATCTATATATCTCACTCTGACTCTTCTCTCTTCCCACCAGACATCGAGTCTCACTCCAAATCCTAATCAATTCCTCAATCCTTATCATGGCTAACCCTGGCGTGCGGGCGTGAGCTTGGGCATGCTGGGTGGCTCGCACAGGCATGAGGCGACGACAATTGGGTAGTGCTGCGTGGCACAAGCATGTGTGCAACGCGGCAACCGACATGATAGGTAGGCAACACCGTCAATCAGGCAGGTAGACAGTGTGCGTCCGAGTAGACAAGCAGCAGTGTCCTATTAGAACCTCCTAAATTTTAGTTTGAGTCCACCATTGAAGCTGAGTGCTTTGTGGATTGGTTTGAGACAAGCAGGTGATCGAGGAGTAGAACGCAAGTGTGTGAAGGAAGTGTGAGAGTACGTGAAGGGAGGGGAAGAATGATGGTGGCGTGGGCATGTGAGGGGTCGCTGCTTGCCTCGCCAATCTTTGATTGATTACGCCAACTTGTACCATGCACGCTACAGTAATGGGGATTGGAATACAGTGGGATATGGTATTATTGGCTTCAATTCAACTCAACTCCCGTACGTGCGTGCACCATCCATCTCTACTCCATCAGCGCAGAGGAAGCTGTCTAGTACCCAGCATCCACCTATCATGCGTGGAGTAGCATTTGACTAGCTCCTTGGAATGTGCCCAACAAGAGATTCTAAAGTGCGTGTTCGATAGGTAATCGATGGCTACGAAACCAAACCCCACTAGCAAGTGCTCACACGAGACAGAGAGAGAGAGAGGGGGGAAAGCGAAAGGCGTGTGAAGAAAGAAACAAAGAAAAAAGACATGTAATTTGACCCCGGTGGGCATGACCGCATGAGTCGAAAGACTTTTGAGAGGCCGATGTTACGCTACTTTTGGACTAACTTGCAGTAGCATGCACTGCACTTCAACTGATCTCCACCACCAGAAATTCTGCCGCGCGCCCGCGCCTCTCTCTCCCCGCGTCTGGAGGCAAATTATGGAGTATCACTTGCAACCTAATGCTTTCTGCTAAGTAATGCTTCAACATTAATTCTTAATTGCAAGAGGCATTTTCTTAAATGCAGAGATTCGACCGTGTCTTTCAAGGTGTCGAACTCGTAATGCTTGATGTGCGTATAGCCTTCAAGTTTCAGGTTCTAATACGTATACTCTCGTGTGATGTCGCCAAACTAACAACTTTTTTAAGGTTTGGACAACTAGGCCTAAGTTGGAGCCGGTCTTGGCATATATGCACATGGTCTAAAGGCATGACACCAAATTTTGGCATCATCCGTGCCTATATTACAATTTCTAATCACTTCACTCCAGCAGTCCCCTCTCTCTCTTCGTACCTGATTTTTGAATTTTGGACACTATTAGCTCATAGCTCTATGAGATCACCAAATTCCTAAAATAGCCTCCCTAACCGCAGAATTCCAATTTTAGCCTCCTCTCTCCTCCTGCTACAGCTAGGAACAGTAGCAAGCACCGGCTGCCATCCCCCATGGCAGCAGCTCCCCCTCTGCACGCAAATCCAAGAGGAGAGAGAAAATTCATTTAAGATTTTTTAAGAATAGTTTCTAAATATAGAAAATGAGCTCAGAAAATTTTAAATTTTTTAGTGGAGCCTTCCAGCACAGTGTACTTCCTTGTGTAATTTTTTTAGAATTTTATCAGTTATAATTTTTTCTCTAAAATTCATTTAAATATATTATTTGTAGGAATTTTCTAATATAGAAAATGAGGTCTAAACATTATATTTTTTCTAGGCTCCTTATATAGTGTACTTGATTGTGTAATTTTTTCATAATTTTATATGTTCCAAAATTATCTCGACAAATTAAGGGTTTTGGTCTCGAAAATTAGGACGAAAGGTTTTGAAAATTAGGGTTTCATGATTTCATGTGACTTGGAATGTTGGAAGTTTAGTACCAAATGACTACTCTAGGTAAGAGACACTCCCTCCTCCGCACATCTGTCACCCCGTCGCTGCTATCGCCCCTTACCCTCAGTGCTCACTTTTATGGCGTGCCGAATCTCGAGACCTGACTCTCGATTGATTCGCTCGCGCGCCTCCACCAGCAAGGGTATTGTGTGACACTTCATGGCGCCACACCGGTGTTAAACCGAACATATTAGAAACCCTTCCTGCAAACATGTCTGGTCCATTTAAATGCATATAAATACATACTTCAAGTGCATATAAATACATACTTACTGCATATACAAAAGATTGTGGCGGTTCAAATCAGTTCAAACATTAAACTTTAAAACTACCATCCTTAATCAATAATAGAGCATAAAAAATTTGTTGCCAACTTGCCATGGCCCCACCACCTAATTCTTCATGTGGCATTTTTGGAAATTTTTGCCGTGTTGGCATCTTTTAGGATAATTTTATATATGTTCTGAAATTATCTCACAAATGAAGGATTTAGGTCTCAAAATTTTGGTTTTTAGGTTTCAGAAATTAGGGTTTCATGAATTCCCACACAAAGTACTCATAACAGAATTAGGGTTTCCAATGGAGTTGTAGTGTACGTGTTCATACATAAAATTGATGACATTTGAAGCGTTACAAACATTACATGATACACGCGCGGGCGCGGGTTTATTGCAATTGAGACATTCTTTGTTAATTTATCAGTTTATTGTGGATGATATTCTTTAATACTGTATTATACCACAGAGTAGATAAGTTTGTGCATAAACCAACTAAGGGAATTGTTTGGCATGCAGATGATATAACAATGTGCATGCTATAGTATGTTGTTATACGATCTGCATGTTACGTATTTCTCTCTGTTGGTTCATATACAAGCTTATCTAACATGTGTTACAATACGGTATTAAAGAATATCATCTACTTTAACACTGTATTGTACCACACGATAGATAAGGCTGAGCATGAACCAACTGAAGGAAATATGTCCTCAGGCTCGCTGCCTTGCTGACGCAAATCTCCTTCAACCCAATTGCAATTTAGTCGCAGGTTGTATATAGATGCTTTGACTGCCATTCACCTCACTCTTCACTTCCTCTTCTCCTTTCTTTCAGTCTTAAATGGGATGTCTTCGGCCTCATCTAACTTTCGAGTGAGCAGACAATTAGAATCACTATGGCAGCACCTGGTTTGCCCTTGTTGCAGGGATCCGGTGAATATTTTCACCTCACATACGCCAACGAATCCATCCCGAGTGTTCATGAAGTGTTCAAATCTTACGATAACTTGTGCCTAATCATCTCGAAATGAATTCCATTCGAAATTGCATGTTGTTTTTTTTTCACTTGAAGTTGCAATTCTTTTCCAGACCGAAAACACAGCACTCTACAAAGCAGGACATGACTTCTAGCCGAATCCCAGAAAGAACCATTCGCACCGATATCGAATCCTCCATGTTTTAGGGCATATTCATAATCACAACGAGCGTTCTCAACCCCTTCAATTGCATTATGTACAAGCTTCATAAAGTACTTTGCTTTAACTCCACCATAGTGAAGTAATATAATCAAGAACCATAGCGACTAAGATACTATTCCTTCTTAAATGCATTGTACTACGAGGGGATGAATGTCTCCCACAAGTGTTGTATGCCATCAAACGTTTCGATATGAAATTTGGTTAAGAAGGAAGCTAATGACCACAATTTGGTTAACATGAGAGCAAACAACGAAAACTTTCCACATTTCAAGTCACATGAAATCATGAAACCATAATTTCCGAAACATTTCGTCCTAATTTTCGAGACCTACACCCCTATTTGTCGAGACAATTTTGGAACATATAAAATTATAGAAAAATTACACAATCAAGTACACTACATAAGGAGCCTAGAAAAAAATTATAATGTTTGGACCTCATTTTCTATATTAGAAAATTCCTACAAATAGTATACTTAAATGAATTTTAGAGAAAAAAAAATATAAGTAATAAAATTCTGAAAAAATTACGCAAGCAATTACACTGCGCTGGGAGGCTTCACAAAAAATTTCATAATTTTTTGAGCTCATTTTCTATATTTAGAAATTATTCCAAAAAATATTCTTAAATGTATTTTCTCTCCCCTCTTGGATTTGCGTGGGGAGGCGTGAGTGGCTTCTTCTTTGTTTACAAGCAGCAGGAGGCTACTTTAGGAATTTGAGTGGTTTCATGGGGCCAATAGTATCCAAAATTCCATAATTTTGTCCTTTGTGCAGTTTTCTCCAACACAAAGATGGTATAGCTATGTAGAATCGACAACCTTTCTTCTAAGTTTGGACAGAGAGGAAAAGTACTCCTCGATCCTCTGACGCTCCCGAATGTGCCAGACCAGGCGGCCCCAAGAATCGAAAGCAAGGTGGCGGCCGCCGAGGGGCCGGCGTCGGCGATCCTCCTCTCCTCCTCTCTGGCGTCGCCATCTGCTACTCCTTGCTTCTTCCCCACAGACGGCCAGAGGCCAGCGCCATCAGCCCCCCTTTCCACTCCTGAGTCCAGAGGAGGAGGCCACAGCTGGCCACAACGGAAGTCGCGGAGGCGATCTTTGAGGTCCCCGTGGCCGGATCATGCGAGATTCCGATTTTGGGTATCCGGCCCGTGCTAGGGGTTCGATTCATGTGGGTTCTGATGGGTTTTGGATTTGTCGCGAGTTAGTCTGGTTGGCAACGGCAAGGCGTCGGTGGCGGCGATGTGGTGGCGAAGGCGAGGCGCTGCTGTTCGAGTGAAAACGGTTGCCGCCGCGCCACGCAGTGGAGGTCGCGGAGGAGGTGGTCGCTGGCGCAGGCCTAGACATGGAGCTGAGGTGCGTGTATCCTCCATTGTGTCGTCTTTGCGCGTCTGTGCATGTTTGCTTGTGTGCTCGAATGTATATGTGTGTGTCCACTCGTTCGTGTGCGAAAATGATTGGTAAGGAGAGAATTGCAGCTTGGTTGTTTGCTTAAATGCCTCTGAGAAGCGCCATAGTGCTTGGCTGCTTGCTCATGGATGTAAGCCTTACTCTCGCTGCTGCCCATGTGTACTAGTGCTCGGCAGCCACTCGCGGCCTACAGGTGCTAATTCCATATGCGCGTGCTTCCAGATTTTCACTGTAACTTGTGTTCGCCGTCGTGTTTCTTACTATTGGTTTGTTTTGCAGGGAGTTGAGTTGATTGAGCAGAAGACATCTCCTGCGCGCTCTTTGCCGTCGGAGAAGCAAGTTACACCACCAATCTCCCGGTGAAATGTTCACTGTGGTGGCGGTGTTGTTTCTACCCCGATCCGGAGCTCGGGTAGATGAATGTATCCTTTATGTTTGAATTATGATGCAGTTTATGTGCCTATTAAAAACGCCATCTTTCATGATGCTGATGCTATTAATACAGAGATGGATCATCGCTTCAATGAGGTATCTTTGGAGTTGCTTGTTTGCTTTTCTTGTCTTGATCCAAGAGACTAATTCATCTATTTTTGATAGGTTGTTACTAGTAATTCAATAATTTGGTATTTTGGTGGTAAATTGTTCTATAAACTTCATTGATGAGGTATATTTTCTACATTTGTCATGTCTTTGTATATTCACATAATGCGAATTGTAGTTTTGAAATCCATTTAGTGTCATATGCTCTATTGAAAGTGATTACAACGTGTATTATATATGCCCTGATTTGTTATCGGATAATAGTATTAGTTCATTCCGCCTAACCTAAATTCTAATTCTGGGTCCGCCACTGACCAGGACTGAGGATGTTCCTGTCCCTGGCAATGAACGAAGTGCTGCCGGGACGAGACCGACCGACTGACGCGAGGCCTTGCAGTTCCGGTGCACGCTGCAGTGACCAAATCGATCGATGCCATCCTCCTCGGCGTTTGGCGGCCTGGCGAGCGCGGCGTACGTGTTTTGCCTTCGGTGGTTGCCTGGTTGGTGTCGGCCAGTCAGCGTCACGTTGACACGTTCTCTCTGGCCCTGAGCGGGGCACCGCGGCAGCGTTCGGCCTGATCGGTGAGTGGGCCTCGGGGCGCGTTGTCGGCGCATGTAATGTAAGCCACGCGCGGGGCCGCGATGAACGGCAAAAGACGAAGTCGAGCGGCGTGCACGTGAAGCAGCTACGGCCTACTGCGGGGGAACGGGGCCGCGGGATACGATTCATGTGCGGTGGGCTGCTGCAGGGACGGTCCGCAGCACGACGGGTGGTGGCAAGGGGAACGCAGCGCCTCAGATTAACACGGCCCGGCCCGTCTTCTGTCTACAACCAAGGCTTCTCAATTCTCAGATGTCTACAACGTACAGCCACGAGCCCACAAATATGGCTATTGGCTCTTTCGTGTACATCTCCTTTGAACTCGTCAGCAAAGAAAGAAAACGCTAAACGAATAGTAAAAACGCAATAAATAAGAAGATAACAATTAGCTGCTGCAGGAATTTTTCTTGCTCAACTTTTCTAGTGATCAAAGACTGGCAGCAGCAGCCATAGCAAATTAATAGACCAACAGGCAACAGAAAATGCGCTCTCGAAATATAAGATCTATCTTGGCAAATGCGCTGACATTAATTTAACAACTTGCAAATATGCTGCACAGACATAACGTCATAGTCAAGACAACTTGAAACTCTGTATCACCATATTGATCAGCACTAACAGTTGATGACAAGGAAGGAAATAAATAAACATTCCGATTTGACAACCATGGGGGGGGGGGGGGCACAGCTACTTGTCATCTCAGCCACAAGTTAAGAAGGGAGATCAAAATTCACCAGCTAGCAATGGCACGATTCCAACACCATTACAGAAGCTTGCTCATCAAAAGCTATGCCATGAAAGTAGGATTCTATGTCACGAAAGCAGGATTGATTAGACTTTCTGAAAGGATTAAGCGGGATGAATGAGCCCCAATAATCATTGTTTCCCTAGTTTTGCGCCACCATTGCTGAAGGGAGAGGCACTATCATTCTGATGGGGACTATCCTCCCGGTATGTTGAGTTCAACATGGCAAGTTCTCTCAGTTGCTGCCTCTTGAAATAGTCTTGTGACTCGTCCTACATAATAAACCATGAAAGAATTAGGATTTAGAAAGAGATATAAATAAGAAAGTCTACTGTGAATGTTTCTCTTCCATTTCTTTGATTGTGGTAGCAAACCAAATTATTGAAGTGAACATGTAAACCAAGTGCTCCAGAACAATATGTTATTGACATTTCACACAGCATCAGGGATAAGCAACACATTATGCAAGTAAATGTGGGAGAAAAGAAGCAAAGGTACCTTTAGTCTATGATTGACATGGCTAATCCATAAATGGCTCATATCCAACACTTATACGACAGCGCAAAAATATTTCATACAGAACTCTTACCAAAATAACTCATTTCCTTACCTTCTTCAAATGTAATGGTTTGCTCATGGAGTCGTGGGTTACAGATTAAAGAATGGAAATAGAGAGAAGGTTAGGCAAACATATACGTACCACTGGTTTCAGCAGCTCCTCTAATATTTCTTGGGCTTGTGCTAGTCTTGTGTCAATGACATCAGCAGGTAATTCAGCCTCAATCAAGATATGAGTTGGATCATCCAAGTGTTCATAGCCAGGCCTTCCCTTGAGTTGTTCCTCCTACAAGGAAACAAAAGGAATGGCATGTTAGCATTATATGATTGCCGAAGATGGAATAAAAGATTAGCACCTGGTGCCTATTAGATTAGCTTACAATGGCGATTGATGATTAAGTATAAAATGCTACCAAAACTACATCCATCTAATTCCAGAATGGCAATGCAAACAAGCAATAATTTATTCACCTTGACGGGATCTTTTATGGAACCCTTCCCTCTGATGAAAACACGGCAACCTGTATTGGCTTCAACTCTCTTCAGTGAGTTTCCCCTTGGCCCAAGCAGACGACCAATAAAATTGAACTGAATGAAGTATGCCAAAGAAATAGTAAATAACAGCTTGATATCAGTAACCATTACAAGCGCGAAGGATCATACATGGGGGAAAGCATCCGTTGGAACTTCCAACCGCATGATCTTCTTGACAATATAAGAGGAGTGGTTCTGCGCTGCACCTTGCCAACCCATGGTTCCCCGAGAAAACCCATTTCTCTGCCAACCCATGGTACAAAGATTCAATGGTGAGTTAATGTGCTTTGGAGAAAAAAAAATGGACTACATAAGCAAGCATGATGAAAATGAAAAGATACAAAACACGCGTAGCTGAAAGTTCTACCGTCCTTTCAACATGCAACTAAAAAAATAATATTAAAAATTGCATATCTCCAACATTTTTTTTAAGATTTCAGTATGAAACTAGCTTCATAATTACTTCTGGCAGGGGGGAAATATCATGCAGTATGAAAAGTAGGTCATCATGATATCTAGTGACTTCTTGAGTGGTGTAAGGGTTTGTTGGTACTGCTTGGAATAGTACCTGCTGGTACTGTAGCACCGTTATTTTCCATACATGGTTAATGGATTTCCTAGGATAAAGAATAGTTGGTTAGGTAGGTTATTTCGGGATTCCTTATCTATCAAGTTATTATTAGGAATATGATATTATCTATTAGGAATGTTATTTTTAATAGCGGAAAAGATTAGATTGGATTGATATGTTTCCTTATAGATTATTTTTTAGGTGTCAAGTCGGGTTATCCCTATAAAAAGGATAGCATGTATCCATTATCAATCAAGCAATGAATAAACAAAGTTCTTAATCTCTCTCCCTCCTCTTCAACTAAGCCTCAGAGACTTGGCGGTGGCATGGCCAACCATTCAAGGGCGAATGCTCTACCCTCAGTCCTCGAACCCGCACCTAACCAACGTCCACGACTAAAAAGCTTGCTTTCTATTCATCATCATGCTATTTCCTAAACGGATTTAACGCAATGGCCAATCTCCAATGCATTAAGTAAAACAAGCAAACCAATCTGTCAAGTCATAACTACATATTATAGTTGATATCTAAATATTTCGTATTCATGTATTGATCCAAACAACCAAAAACTGACTTTCAAGCATTTCCTACAAATGGACTCGCAATAGTCGAACTATAAAGTGTAAACCAAGAGCATCACAGTCTTCTTTAACAAGCAAACCCCTTTCTATGTCCACCATGCTTGCTTATTCAGGTATATTTATTTTGGAATTTGTGTATGCATCCTAGTGATAACATGTTCTACAAGTAAATGTGAAGGTAGTTTGTTTCTTCCAATTGACACATTTCTCTTCAATAGTCATTCTGGTCAATTAAGAGCTACCACAAATCCACAATTGTTTCGGCCAGAACTGCTGCCGGCATTGGAAACGTTTCAGTTCCTTGATGCATTCCCGAGCTATATAGTATGTTATCCAAAGAGCGCTTTTATGGCTAAATGCATTGAAAACATCAAGACAGGTTCATATGAACATGGAGTATGTCAATGAAACAACCACCAAGGTAGGTTCATATGAACAAGGAACAAAGAACCGAACGGCCGCTTCGATGGTTTACGGAAGCGATAATCGGTGATTCTTGGTTTTCCGAGAAAAACCCGGTTGAATTTCGTTTGAATCAGTGGCAGAGTTAGGATTTCGTATATGGGGGTGCAAACTTTTTTTTCTGCGATTACAAGGAAGACATATATACACACACTCCACCATACACACGTGTGAGTGCGCCTCATATCACATGTCTAGAAAGACGGGGGACGAGAATAAATCCGCGATCTTACAAAATATTTACTGAAAGCGCACTCGTGTGTGCATAAAGGTGCGAACTTAAATGGCTTATTTCAATATAAAAGTTTAAATGACATAGTAAAGGTTCAAGTGGAACAAATTACATGTTTCTAGTACAACCGACATCATAAAATATTGTTTGTGTTGGTGGGCTACTGACTATTGATTGCTGAGAATAACTTAATGTAATTTATTGTACAGTCTGTGTATTATACTAGGTATATATACTGTATAAAAAATCTGCATTCAAAAATTTTAGAAGTGCTGTGCAAAAAATTTGGGGGTGCAGTTGCACCCCCATGCTCTCACGTAGCTCCGCCCCTGGTTTGAATTTGCTTAAAAACCAGCCAAAATTCGAAATTTAGAATTTGAACTTGCAAAACCCGGGAAAACCGGCCGGGATTTTAGATCCCGGCCCCCGGGTGGTAACCGGCGGTTACCGGCCGGTTATTTTTTTCCCCTGATATGAACATGGAGTATGTCAATGAAACCACCACCAAGGTGACAAAATCATAATTCCTTACTACCGTCTTTCCTTTTTCGCACAAGTTGTAGTCAACTTAAGTCTCAGACAGCTTATATAGTCTGTACTAGTGCCGTTTTTGCACATAGGCTTGATAGCACACAATGCAGAGCTAGCAAATAAAATAAATAACTGAACATCTCACAATTATTTTAGTAACCAGCACAAATACCTCAGGATGAATCCCACTCCATGGACCAACACCGTTTCCACAAAAATTAGGCACCTGGGGCAATGGATGCATCTGATTTGGACTTGCCATTGGCAGCCTCTCATGTCCCCTAAGTCCAAGTTGCGAAAGCATGCTTGACATTCTCATTATCTCTGCACAGAATGTTTCCAAGAGCACGGATCAGAGACCAGCATTAACATTAGCACAGGAAAACTACCAGTCATAAAAAAAAGCCATCATTTTTACCAAGCTACATGTTTTCGTAATACGACAATCGCTTCATCTTATACTGAAACACAGGAACTATGCCAAAGTTCACAGTACAAGTCACCCCCACATTAGCCCAACGTACCATAATCAACAAACAAATGAGAAGATTACTCTTTTATCATAAAGACGAAGATAATAACGAAACAGAACCAATGGACTATCGAATCTAAGCAAGATGTGTACTAAAAAGCTGAGTTAAATCTCTCACCTTGATTCAACAGCCTGCCGCAGATTGGGAGAACCTGCACAAAGGGCCCGAGCTTCTGTTGCTCCTGCAACAACTCTGCCAGGTACTGACTGCGCCGACCCAATCCAATCCAATCCAACCCGGACAGACAAACAGAGCAAGATTCAGACGACGATCCAAGAACATCAAGAATACAAGAACAAGATTACAGCACGATTCCAACAACCAAATATTAAAAAGATAGTAAATTTCAAGAATCCAATCTTGGTAGCATCTTACCTGGCAGCGTCCGGCGATGCAGGGGGCCTCACCAGCGGGGACATCGCCCTGGCAGGGGAGAAGCATTTGTCCGTACTCGTCAACGCCTCCATTGCGGCCAGTTGGATTGGGGTTGGATTAGCTGCGACCAATGGAGAGAACAAGACGAAGAGAAGATGTGATTGCGTTTTCCTTTTTCTTTAGTTTTATCGTGTTTATCTCCTACTTTTTGGCGGCGCAGTAACAATCAATCTTGCACGATTTCGGCGAAATCCTGCATACGAGGTGTCAAATATGGCTGCATCCTATGGGGTTCTTCCACTGGCTCCTTTCCTTTTTACCCCCGGTAGGGTTTATAGCTGCGGTAAGGTAGGTTGTTGGGAGCCGAAGGTGATATCCCATCTGGGCCACCGGTAAATATGTAAAGTCACACTGTAGATACGCTAGAAACTAGTAAATATGTAAAGTCTTATTTGTATATCTTTTGTGGTAATTACTAAAAAATTATTTTTTGATTTTAAATTATTCAGCATTATTATGGAACATTGCTCGTTTTATCAAGAAAAAAAATGAACATTGAATGTTGGTTTTATCGAAAATTTTCTGGATCCCGCCTCTTTTGCCTCACTGCCTCCCTTCCACTATCATTTTATTGACATAGAATCACCACAAATCTCTCTATTGTTGCAAGTGGTGCACTGCTTCTGCCGGTTGGAAATTTCTCCAACATGAGCACCTTGAACATGTCATCATTGCCCTCTGGCTCCTCTATGGTCAATGTTTTGATACATCTTGCTATACTATCACTACCTCCTGCATTGCTTCATTCTCATCTTTCGTTTTACTCTACATTATCGATAGCCAACAACCCTTCCCCATGGTTAGCTTATAGTGCCAACAGCGCTTCATCTTCAACCGCTATGCACCACCCGCGGCAACCCATCTACCTTACTTGTAAGGTCACTGGTGAACCCTAATGAGTTGGTGTGCACCACTCTCTTTACAGTTATGTTGTCATCATTGCACCATCTGTGATTACTAATTTTTATAGACAAAGTGAAAGCCTTCATGTCTTTATTGAAACAAATAGAACCTCACACACATACATATGAGGATTGAACACGCATGTTAAATCGAAGAGATGATATTCTGTTGACTACATATGTATATCATGTTCTATGTATATTAGCAAATGTACTTCAAGCATATAATAGATAACGTCTAATAATATATCAAAACGATAATGTGTTTATTTGTCTTTGTTCATCTTTTTTATTGTTAGTTGAACCTGAATTTGAAATCTTCCCGCTGGGTGAATAAACACCTCTTTTGAAAAGTGTCTTTTCCCTCTTCCTAAACAAATTAAAGATTGTTTTTGGTTGTCTGTTTAGACTTTTAGTAAGAAAGTTCACGGTTGCACGAAAGAGAAAAATGCATAGGGTGTGCTACATCTTCTAAAATTTGTACATAGGATCAGCTCGATCGGTCATATCCGGAAAATAATGAGGCGGCTAGCTGTTAAAATGAGAAAATTCCAAACAGCTAGCATGTTTGGCTACCCAAGGCTTTTTCCACCCAATTTGACCGCTTAGACCAATTCATCGTGTCTTGGTGGAATTGAATTTCAGATTGGCACCACAAGGAACAATTTATCTCCCTTTTTACTGCATGAACTAATTGTAGGAGCTGATAGATGAATAACATTACTAGCATCTTCCTAATTAAACTACGGGACTCTCTGCCCGGTCGGTAAGCAAGCTTATTGTCCGTAGGTTACAGAGTCACAAGGCCAACAAGAGCAAAAAGGGATCAAAGTTGCAAACGCCACCCCCTATGTTGCATGAAGGTTGTGGATCGGAATGGGGAACGTACGTTGGAAACAGGGAATGCGCACATGGAATTCTCATGAATCTCACACCGAAGGCTGGCAGATGACATGCTGCGTGCGAGGAAATAGGGGAAAGGAAACCGACGCCACGTTTCTTTCGGGACCAACGCAGTGCTCGCCTGTCTGTGTGTGGTTTTTGTCATCTACATACACATGCTCTCTCTCTCTCTCGCCTTCTCTCCCCCCGTCTCTATGTTGGTAGTTTTAATTTGTGTGTAGCGATGGAGATAGGACTCGACTGATCAGTGGCAGTGAGGGCATAGGATGCCCTGATCGATCGATCGATCTTGCTAGAGCAAGTACACAGTAGTGCACGTTAGGCAGACGCTGGGCACGGGCACGGCATGCATGGCATACGTTAATTGCAAAGGATGACGGGCTTGCTGCAGCTCAGCTCACATGAAAGATAAGCTTAGACTTCTCTTCGGGAACAGAAGTTACTGCATGGTCTGTACGGAGGAGCTGGCTAGGAGCCCTTGCTCCGGGGTGAGGTATTTTCTTTGGCCATCTGAATCGGATTAACAGATCAAAACGAGGCCAGGCACCCGACGAGTCAAGCACGTTTAGCGCCAGAAGAATTTCTTAGGAGGGCCAGCGTGCAGCCCAGGATCGAACTGCCAAGTGAAGTGCCCGCGCTCCGCGTCGTGCCGCTCCACGAGCGCACCGGCCCGGCACGTCGACAACGCCCAGCAAGCGATGCGTGACCAGAGAGAAAAACGCGGGAGGACACCGGCGTTGGCCAGGCTTAGGCGCGCCCGCGGAGGCGGGGTACGTTGTACGTAGGTGCTACTAGAAAATTACAAGATCCCACGACACGTCGCTACATGCAGTGCAGAGCTATGCACGCACCTTGGCCCTTGCTGTTGTTGTCAGCTTGCCACACAGCCCCCCACGAAAATTAAAGGGGTCCCCGGCCTAAGCCTATGACAGAGGCCATCTGATTCTGATCTGACCCATGCCCCCATTGTTTAACCTTTTGATGGATGCTGTTCGCTCCTCAAGTGAAAAAGCAGCGATACTCTGTGTCGTCCAAGCACAAATCCAGGAGCTCCGGTAGACCCCACCACCGGCACCCGGAGAACCTTTCGGTGGAGACACACGTGGCCGCCGCCCAAGCGGTGGCCCAAGTTGTGTAACCATGGGCCGAACGTCCTCGTCGCAACGTGAAAGCGCGGCCCATATTATGAACCGAAAAGGCTCCACTCGCCGGTGGCAAGGTTGCGAGTTGCGACGCCCCCAAAGTCCCAAACCGACCGCGGCGGAGCTGGCTGGTGGCGCAACCACTGGTCAAACTTCAAAACTTCACTGGAATTCCCACGTAAAGAGCCACGAGTACACGGCCGCGCCGGTGCCGCCGCAGCCGAAAAAAATGGCGGCACTGCGCGTTGCGCTCCGTGCAATCCTCTCCCATCCGCGCCCTCCCACCCCGCGCCTCCTCCTGCCGCTCCACGCCCACCTCCTCGCCTCCGGCCGCCTCGCCGCCTCCCCCGCCGCGCTCACATCCCTCGTCTCCCTCTACGCCCGCGCACCCGCCCTCCACCACCTCCTCCCGCTCCTCCTCTCCCCGTCGTCCCCGCTACCCTGCTTCAATACCGCGCTCTCCCTGCCCCACCCGCTCGCGCTCCCCGTCTTCCGCCGCCTCCGCCTCGTCCACTCCCCCGACGCATTCTCCTTCCCTCCCCTCGTCTCCTCCGCCCCCTCCCCGCCCCACCTCCTCGCCATGCACGCGCTCTCCCTCCGTTGCGGCCTCGCCCACGACCTCTTCTGCGCCAGCGCCGTGCTCCGCGCGTGCCTTAGGTTCGGCCTCGCCGACCACGCGCACCGCCTGTTCGACGAATTGCCCCATCGGGACGTCGTGGTGTGGAACGCGATGGTCAACGGGTTCGCCAAGCTCGGGTGCTTCGACCGCGCTGTGGAGTGCTTCCGGCGGATGAGGGAGGAGGGTGTAGTGGAGATCAGTAGCTTCACTGTCACCGGAATCCTATCAGTCTGTACAGCGACAGCGGATTTGGCGCGTGGGGCTGCTGTTCATGGGATCGTGGTGAAGTCTGGATTTGACCAGGAGGTTTCAGTGTGTAACGCGTTGGTGGATCTTTACGGGAAGTGCCATAGGGTGGAGGACGCAGCAATGGTGTTTGAGGGGATGGTAGAGACGGACAAGGACCTGTTCAGCTGGAACTCGATGCTGTCCGCGTTGCAGTACTCGGCTGACCATGTGGGGACAATGAGGCTGTTTGCAAAGATGAGACATGCCGCAGTGTGGCCGGATGCGGTGACTGTTGCGGCTGTTCTCCCTGCATGTGCGCAGACTGCAGCACTGCAGGTTGGGAGGGAGGTGCATGGGTACATTGTAACGAGCGGACTGGCTTGTGATGGTGCGCTGGACGTGTTTGCTTGTAATGCACTGGCAGACATGTATGCCAAGAGCGGGGCGCTGGATGAGGCTTGTCGTGTGTTTGATTGGACACGCCAACGGGATGTGGCATCATGGAATATTATGATTGATGGGCATGCAGCGCATGGGCGTGGGCAGGAGGCACTGGAGTTGTTTCGCCAGATGACAAAGCTGGAAGGGCTGGTGCCGGATAAGGTAACGCTGCTGGGGGCATTGTCGGCTTGCAGCCACTCTGGGCTTGTTGAGGAAGGGAAGGATTTTCTGAAGAGGATGAAAGAGGAGTTTGGATTGGAGCCACAGCTGGAGCACTATGCATGTGTGACCGACATGCTTGGGCGAGCAGGGAGGCTGGATGAGGCGAGACAGGTTGTAGAAGAGGCGGGGGATTTGGGGGCTGGTGCATGGAGGACATACCTTGCAGCATGCCGGATGCATGGTGATAAAGGGAGAGCACAAGAGGCAGCCAGGATGCTGATGATGACAGAGGGGTCTGGGAGCGGTGGATGGGTGCTGCTAGCAAACACATATGGTTGGGAGGGCAACTTTGAGGAGCTGGAGGAGGTCAGAGGGGAGATGAGACGGCGAGGAGTGCAAAAGGCTGCACCGGGCTGCAGCTGGGTCGAGGTGGGGGGAGAGAATGGTGGGAATGGAACGGTGATGCATGCTTTTGTCAGTGGGGATAGGGGTCACCCTGAGGCTGACATGATCTATGAAATATTGCACGCATTGATAAGTTGGATGAGAGACTGTAGCCATTTGAGTAACATGGCTCCATTATATTTATATCCAATAGAATGCTCATAACTATTCATATGTTGTTACAACAATTGTTACAAGCTCACATTGACATACAGTTTCTCAGGAATTAGAACAATGCATCATTGGATACAGTTAGGGTTGTACCATCAAGACCAGCACTGAAACTTGGACCTGACAAGAGGTTTTCACCAAATATCATAGTTCCAGCAGTCATTGCTCCAGCTCCAAGCCCCATTCCAAAGTTAGGTGCGCTGTTCTGACCTGCTAACCTTCTTGATGGCATATTTATGTAACTCCGTGGCACTTGCACCCTACCTGGATACTATGGCAGTGGAACGAAACTGGGATTTGAAGTTGGAGGTGGCAGAGCCATTGGGGGTTGGAAACTGTAGCTACTTCCTGATGGTGATGGATCTGGGCGAGTGACAGGGGTCACCGGCATGGAGTTGCTGTAGTGATCAACATCTTGGCTATAGCCCCTGAAATGGCTGGAAGGCAGTGGTGAATAATTATAAACTGGACCATCTTCTATAGCTAATGTGATTCCGACCTGATCAGGGTACTTCAATCCTTCATGTGATCCTGCAAAGCGACAAAAGAAGCGACAAGTTGAATTCTGTTGTATGCGGAATCAATGAGGTGAATAGTTTTGAAGCTCCTCATATCACTTGCTCTATTGATTAAATATACACTTATGATAATAAGAATCAGATCATAAACCCTATAACATGCTACCGCTACTCTGTCATTCATACAAACCTATGATTGTTAGTAGTTCTCTCTTTTGACAATATTGAATTTCCTATATTAAGTCTTTGACAAACATTCTAGTGTTTGTGTGCAAAAGTTCTGCAGAATGATCTATTTTACCTACAAGGGTTATTCTGATCAGCACACCGCATGCCAAATCGGATTATTTTACTCTTGATAAACTAAAATTTCTGTTTACCTGAAATCTGACTATAATTGTCTTCTTCCTTGCCGATTCGGATGGAGATATCAACAAATCCATGAGCCTTGTCAGACTTCTTCCTCCTAAGCTGGAAACTTGCGGTCTCCTCAATAAATCCAGAATGCTCCTCACCATGTGCAAATTTGTCAAGGTACTCCTTCATCTGGATAACTGCAGCTACTTGGAGATGATCCCTTAGGACGATGGGCTCTCTCCTATAGACTTCAACTGTAAGTTCCATGCGCTGCCGGACCACGTCATGCTACTGAGAGCTTGAACTTGGTGCCCCAATTTGCATCATTGTTTCCAAACACATCAACCTTGGTACAATACTTCTTGTTGGGATCAACCCATGCGACGGAAAACCACTGTGGCTTCACCAGAGATGTTTTGCGGTCTAGGCCACATACAGAGATTATGCAGAATTCAACTGATATTTTTGTCATTGGTCTGAAGAGAAAGGTGAGAAGGTAGCAGGATGGTAGGATGGTGATCCAGACCAGGGAAAATGATGTGATTCCACATTTCATAGGCGTCCTTTACCTTGCTGCAAAGTTGTTCCGAGATGATAATAATGGGGACTGGTTTCATGTTTACTCTGTTACTTCCCTCTGGTTATGGAATCAATTCTAAAGTTGTGGCACTAGGAGAGGGAAAAGCATAGTTGAAAGTAGACCTGTTCACGGGCGACCTGGCCCGAACCCGACCTTGTCCGGGTCAGGCTTGGGACCGGATTCTTGGCCCGAAAGCTCGAATTACGAAAAAGCAATTAAAAAATAGAAATCTATTTTTTAATTCTGGAAATGAATTAAATATTTCGTTTTTATTCCAAAAAGGATTAAAATAATATATTAAATAGAAAAATCAATTTCCGGGCTGGGCTCGGGCCTGCCGATTTGGGATCGGGTGTTTCAAGCTCGGCCTGAAGCCTGGCCCGGCCCGGCGTTTGAACAGGTCTAGTTGAAAGACGGTTGCAATAGAAGCATTTTTCTATTCTCCTGTTCCATGGAAAATGCTTCTTGATTGTGGAAATGTGTTGTTTCTGCTATTAAGATACTAGGTAATGGGGCCAAGGTGAAATTTGGGGAGGATTTATGGTTTGGTCCTAGTCTTGCTATTCAGTACTGGGATCTTTACATGATGAAAAACAGCTACTGCTGCTAATCTCTCGGATGTTGTAAATATGACAGTTTTAGCAAACATTCGGAATTAATTCCAGCACAATCAAATGTCCAAATTAACATATACACATATAATTTCTCCAAGCAATTTAAAAAGATTAATATGCTTAATACATACATCATGAGAACAAATAAAATCAGCATAAAGCTAAGATTTAAAAGATTGTTTATTGTTCTCAGAAGCATACTTATCAATTCTATTCCGGTACCGGCCGAAATGGACGGAACATGCCATACCAGCACCCAAACCGGCACTCTGTAGCCTTAATCCTGTACCGGCCTTAATACCGGTCAATAAAGATCATTCCGGTCCATTTCGGCCATTCCGCTCATTCCGGTACTGGGCAAAATTGAAGTGACCACTTCTTTGAATTAGTTCGGAAAACCCAGTCCAATACTACTCCCTCGATAAGTGAAATTATGCTAGACTAGTATGCTAGACTATGGTAAAATGTATGAAGTTACGAACTGGTGTTGTATTATTTAACTATGTACGACCTTTGTATTTATAAAGTCATTGAACTATGTGCCATTTTTATTCTATGATTATGTATTTGAAGTGAGATTCCAAGTGAAATTATGTATGCATATAATTACATATATATTTATAAATAAATAAATATTATTATATTAACATCGGGAACGGTATGGCGGAATGGACCGGTACCGACGTATTCCTTACCCAAAGGCAAACCGAAATAGCGTCCGAAATGGAATCGACAACTATGCTTAGAAGGCTAGTTGCACAAGATATAATCTTGACCATCACAACACATATGCTAATATCTCTTCACCAATTAAATATGACAATTATAAAACAGACCTTGAGCTCAAACTAAAGCTTTCCTAATATATCAATTTCATCTCAAAGCAGTAGATTGAACTTTCAATTAACATAGTATCATTTAACCATCAAAGAGAATGAAATACAAAACAGCACACAGACTGTCCTGTAATCAGAATAACAGATCAGATGCCCACATGATAACTCACAAATATTTCAGCACTAATTCTTTCGAACAAATTGAATATAATAGTGCTAATATTTCACAGAGGATCAACAAGTCCACATATCAGAAATGATCAACTTTGTTTCAACAGGAACTAAGCAATAGAAAGTATAATAGCTGCTATATAAAACTGACAGTAGAAAGCAAATTAATTTGGCTCAAGACTGTTTCTAATTATCAATTCAACTTCAGATCTTGACAATCATCATTGAACTAATTAAACCGAACCACAGAATCACTAGCAATATCTCCCAGTACTAACAACAAATCAATTTCAGATTTGAACCAGTACAACACACATATATATGCAAAGTGATGCGCAACAAAAGGAATACAGAAATACTCACAAAGCCGATGGTAATCAAAACCACCGAGATGATAACCAGGCAAGGCACGTCAGTAGACGCTGTCTCATAAAACCAAACGCCTCGCTGTGCCGCGCAAAATAGATGAGATTCACGGAGATACAATGTCGATCTTTGCAAATCGGGACACACCGAAGAACGAAGTTGAGGTACAGATGTATACCAAACAAGATCACAAGAATGCACTGACCGAGTGCACTTCACCACAGAGCACCAAGAAACCAAATCCTCCTTCCAAATCAGGATCAACTAGAAATAGCCGAAGCCAAATCCAAGTGCAAGTCCACTACTTACACCCAAATGAGATGGGGCCGCAAGAAGGAACCAATCGGATGCACAAGGAGGGAGCTCCGACCTCACCACCGACGGCAATGATTCAACCCAGCAGAGCAGTAGCTCCAGAAAATACCAAATCAAAGCCGAAACGGGAAGAGGAAGAATAAAGATTTAGGGAAAACTCACTGAAATCTTTCGGGTTCTCAGAAAAGAGGAAGAGTCACCGGCTTTGTAGAGGAGGAGGCAGGATCAAACGGCACGGGTTCTACGAACGACCAAGCGTGAGATGCCCGGGCCGCACGCTCTTCCTGCGCCGCCATCTCCACCATCCCCTCCGCCAAAAACGCCCACGCACGAGAGAAAGGGAACCGAATCCCATCTAAGTGCTCTGGTCTGTTGGAGACAAAAGTCTCCAACCCTACATTCACTTGTTTCTTCCCTGAAAAGCCACATTTGCCTTTTGGAGAAACAAGCCATGGCTACTAGCATGCCTACAATTAAAGGACCAAAGATAAGGTTGTCCCGGAGCATTAGTATGAGAAGAAGAGTAAATTTGGTGGCCGTGTGTGTCACCCTGTGTCATTACCCCAGGGGTAATCACACTTAGACATACGGATTACTATTCATTTGCTCAGTAGAACACTACTCCAACGAATAGTAAGCCTTTACCAGAGTTAGCGCAGCAGAACAATAAGATAGAAACTGCTCTTTATTACAACAGTAGCCACACAAGACTAAGGTTCTGAATACAATTATTTAATTACAACGGGGTAATACATTCCCCTGTGCTTGCCTGCTGGGTCCCTCCTGCTGTCTACTCGTCCTATGAGTCGAATAGGGTGTCCACCTCGCCCTGTTCCGCGTAACCAACGCCCTAGTCACTAGCGGCCTTCTCGGTACCTGCGAATCCCTCATCCCACTCGGGATAACTCCCGGCCGGATGTAACACCTTGGTTTTCTGAGCCTTTTTGAAAATTTTCAAAATAAAAAGAACCATTTTGTTTTGATGAGAATTCAAAGCTTAACTTGAGATTTCCAGAATTTGGGTGTTTAAAATGACTAAACCGAACTTCAGCTAACCCTAAAGTTTGGTTCTTTGGAGCTGTTAAAGCTCTTGTGTTGATTTCCCTTGCCTCTGCTTGTTCCACTCTTTCCTTGACTCAGCCCTTTCTTTCCAGACCTCCCTCTTGTTTGACCTCGCCGGACCTCCCCTCGCGTTTTGTTCGGATTCCTTTATTTCAGACCACATCTTTGTTGGCTTGAATCTCTTTGGTTTAGACCTCCTTAGATCTAGACCTCATCTCTAGTTTCTCTTCGGTTTTGACCTCTCCTTCGGGTCACAATTACCCCTGAGATGTCCTAAGCTCGGGTTTGTGTTTCAAATATCCTCGATCTCTGAAATCTAAGCTTTGGGGTTGAATTCCCCCTTCTGGACCTCTCTCTTGTTTGGGCATTCCTTCATGCCCAGGCCTCCATCTTGTTTGGTCATCTCTTGGAGCCCAGATCTCCCTGTGTCTGGAACGCTCTTGTGTGTCTAGACCTCTTTCGTGTCTAGACTACCCTTGTATTTGGAACCTTCCTTTAGTTTATCTGGACCTCCCTGTGTCCACTTGAACTTCCCTCTTGTTCATGTAGACCTCCTGTGTTCACCTAAACTTCCTGTGTGTTCCTTTGGACCTCCCTGAGTTCATTGGAACCCCTTTTGTATTCATTTGAATCTCCCTGTATCCCTTTGTCCCTTCCTGTGTTCTTTTGGACCACCCCGGGTCCCTAAGGACCTCCTTGGTCCTTCATCTTGGCAGTTAGGACCTCCTCGGGTTCATCCTGACCGCCAAGACCTCCTTTTGGATTCATCTTGACCGTTGAGACCTCCCCTGTGTTGGTCTTGACCGTCGAGATCTCCTTTGGATTTAGCTTGACCGTTGAGACCTCCCCTATGTTGGTCTTGACCGTCGAGATCTCCTTGATCTTCTCTTGACCATCGGGATCACCTTTGAGTTTATCCTGATCGTCAAGACCTCCTTTGGACCACTTTCTGTGGATCTCCTCCGTTGGATCCCTCTCCTTTAGAAACCCCTCCGTCCAGACCTCCCTTCGTCTGGATCTGATGGTCCAGACCTCCCTTTGTTTGGATCTAAGGGTCCAGGCTTCCTTTGTTTGTTAATCTGACCATTAGGACCTCCCTTTGGAGATCCTAGCCGTTAGGACCTCCTTTGCTTGTTGATCTGACCGTTAGGACCTCCCTTTGGAGATCCTAGCCGTCAGGACCTCCTTTGCTTGTTGATCTGACCGTTAAGACCTCCCCTTCGGAGATCTTAGCCGTCAGGACCTCCCTTGATTAGATCTTGGCCGTTAAGACCTCCCCTTTGTGGATATGACCGTCATGACCTCCCCTTTGTGGATCTGACCATCAGGACCTCCCCGTCCCTTAGATCTCTTAGCCCTCTGGACCCCCTTGTCCACGAGACCTCCCCCCCCCCCTCAATCTTTTTGCAAGGACTTCCCTTGTGGGTTGAGGTCACCTTGTAATCAGGACCTCCGGTCTTGTGCTCGGACCTCCCCCGTGGGTCAGGACCTCCCCTGACCTCTGTGCGATCTCCTCTAGGTCTCCGCAGGACCTCCCCTCGAGCTTTGACTGGCCCCATTTGTCAGTCACGACTTCTTTCTTTATCCTTTGACCATGTCCTTTGCACTTGGAAGTCTTCAAAGTATTTAATGCCTGTTGTGTCGCATTAAATGCTACTACCTTTTGGCAGCATCAGGCTATCTTTTGTCTCATCTTTTACCTGCTCCTATCATTCCTTCACCAACTTTTGAACACGTGTACCCTTGGAAATCTTGGCGGCTCTGGCTATATAAGCTTGAGCAGCCCTTCCTCTTTACCCTTTTGCTCATTTCCACTCTCTGGCTCCTCCAGCAAGCTTTTGGACCTCCTCCAAAGCTCTCTGGACCTCCTCCCTTAAGCTTCGAACCTCCTCCAGCAAGCTCCTTAGACCTCCTCCAAACCGACCAAACCTCTCTGTTGGTTTATTTTAGTGTTCTATTGGAGTTTCTTTGGATCTTATTTGAGCTTGGTATTGAGTTGCTTTGGTTTCCTCGTGTAGATTATGAAGACACCGAGGAGCTTGAGTGTCCCGAAGAGGAAGACTCTCATGGCTGTGAGCAAGGCAAGTCATGCCCTTGATCATGTTGAACCTAGTAATTTAAGTTTATTATGTTGGTTTCAACTAAATATTGCATGCATATTTCAATTCAAATAATTTAGTCTCTGTTTTTAAACTCTTTAGTTATTCCTATTATCCCTTGTACAGCCAGGCTTGTCATTGTTTTGTCTCCTTTGACACCATAGATGAAAACCTAGTTGATACCATAGTATGGACTAGGGATGTTGCAAACTATATGCTTAGCCATGCTCAGAACAAGTCTTGTTTTGGGAGATCTTACTGCCAAAGTCCAATATGACGAATTTTTTAAGCCATGACATTGGGTTGTCATGGAGTTTTGCCAAAAGGTTTATGAAAAGCAAACAAATGGAAAATTGTTTTGGACTGGGGCGAAGTGGTTGCTTGGTTGGTGCATGTCCATGCACGAGCTCAACTTGGGTAGAGTTGAGGCTCAGGGGTTCTGTGGTTGTCGCCCTAGTCATTTGAGGACCGTCCTTTGAGCGTCCCTTTGCTATGCCTATAATGGGTTGCAACCACATGTCTCCAGAATGGGGCGTGGGACCTGGCTGAATAATTTGCAAAGTGTCACCGCGGTTATTCCACTTTGATGTGTGGGAAGTCTTTCATGGCCTATGGTCTTTTATAACCTATGTTTCCCATTGGCGCAAGAGGGGGCTTTTCCGGCGGGTTTCTATCCAAAGGAAGTGAATCCTTAGCGAGGAGGGGCTGCGGTGGAATGATGCATTGTAAAAGCCTTGTTATGAACTCTAGACCTCTTACCTTCGGCAGTGAGAGGTGGCATTGACGAATACCGGACAAACTAGAGGAATCATGTCATGTGGGTAAAGTGTACAACCTCCGCAGAGTAAAAACTATTCGAATAGCTGTGTCCACAGTCATGGATGTGCTGGCAAAGACCACTCAAAGTTAGATATTGGTTTTGTTTTCAAAAGGTTTTGGATAAACTGTTGTTGGGATTTCTATCCCATGGTTTTGGGTGGGGAGCCTTGTGATAGGAGGGTATCCTCCACCATTTGATGATGAATGTTATCCAACTATAAAAACTTATTTGCGAAAATGAATTTTAGTTATTGTATAACTGCCTTGGAACTTAGTAGATGTAATTGAAAGAAACTTGGCTTTACGCAAATCAACCATATTATGCCTTCCTTTGATTATCCATGTATGCATGTCATCTTGGTTATCCCACGGGTGTGACTTGCGAGCACGGTAGTTGTGCTCACTCTTGCTCAATATAACTTTTGGCAGGAGAAGACCTTGACAGTGAAGAAGACCAAACCGACTAGGATGCGCCCTCCAGCCGATTGCATGTAGTGTATCGGATGACCTTTATGTTTATCTTCCGTTGTGTTTTGGTTTGTTGGCTTGTAAGCCTCCCCTTTGTAATCAACTTTGTTGTTATTAATGAAGCTCGTTGAAGTGTATGGTACCTTTGTTTTTATCTTTGTGAAGAGCTAGCTGTTGATCCTTGGGACTAGCTCGGTTCACACGGGAGCATGGGGTGATCACGACCACCACGACCACCCTCGGGTGCAGTGGTGGGAGGTCTTTGGGTGATCCAGCCTCCACGACCTCCTCGGGCTGGTGGTGGGAGGACTTGGGCCACCTCAGGTCTCACGACCTCCTCAGGATTGGTTCTTTGACCTCTCCTGAGTTGGCTCGTGGCTGTGGTGATCTCCCTGTGCCTCACACTCCCTCTCAGTCAGGTCTCCAGACCTCCAAGAGATCCTGCTGGACCTCCTAGGCGGTAGTGGAGATGCCCTTGGGCGGTCCTACCGGATCTCCTGGGAAGTCCTGATGGACTTCCGAGGAGGACCTCTCGGGTGGCCTCTGGTCGGGGCATCACAAAAGTGGTATCAGAGCTTCTCGATTGCAGGTCGTAACCTAGTAGAATAGTCGTTAGCAAAGATTTCAAAACTTATTATACAACAAGAGAAATAACTTGTTCTTTCCTTATCCAGGTCATCTTTCTATTCTTATCCCCTTCTCTGTATCTCCCCTTACCCTATTTCCCTCTTATCTTTTGCTTGCCTCAATATTTTATAAAGCTAAATGGATCCTCTTTCCTCTGGAACATTCTATAGGCCCGAGCCCTTTTGTTCTTGCGCCAGAAGCCCTGAGAGGTTGGTACAGTTGATGCAGCCCCCAGCACACCTCGCTCTTTGAAGCTGCCCTTATGATTTAACCAGTACATATGGATGCCAAGCTAGGTAGCTTTGAAGGATGATTATTGGGGCTGATTTTATGCATTGGAGATTTTAAGGCTGATTTTGTGGATTGAAGATTGTTAGGTTGATTTTGAGAGGTTAAGATATGGAGGAATGCTGATGGTTATAAGAAATATTGTGAATGCTGGAGAATGTAGGTGGTTATGCTATGATTATGAATAGATTAAAAAGGATCAAAGTAGTGGATTGTACAGATTGTGCTTGTAGAAGTGACTTGTGAAGGAAAGTTTTGAGGAATTATGAAGGAGATAGGAATTTGAAATATTGATTCGACTATTGGGGTAAATTGAATACTCTAGAATCTAAAAACGACTGTGAGGCTGATAGGGAGCCTTGAATTAAAAATATGGGTTATATTGGATTTAGCTGGAAAAATATCCAACCCAACACCCCCTGGACACAGGTATACGACCAAACAACGAAGCTAGCCCCCCCCTCCTCCGCACAAATTCTGCATCCCCCCTTGTTCCTCAATGCCACATCGCAGGGGAGCACAGCCAAGTGATAAGGCCGAGCCTGACAGCACATCCATTCCCACTCCCACTTCTTCTCAGCCAAAAGACCAAGACCACAATAGAAAGGGGGCAAGAGGATGAAGGGAGCCAAGGAGAAGCTGGAGAGCAAGGGCGACGCCGGCGGCGGCCTTTGAACTGTAAGCGGCCACTGAAGGCCACACCGAGACTAGCAACAGGAGGACATCCATCCCCACTCTCGGCATCACCCTCTCGACCACCACTGCCGACCATCTTCCCCCAAAACTGACAAAACCAGCAGAGGTAACCCATCCATTTCCTCACTACCATTTTGCCCATCAGTACCACATTAGGAGCCAATCAAGAGCACACAACACTAACCACTAGCTATCACCGAGAGCCCATCCATAGCAGTATCCCTCAGTCCATCACATCACAGACCAATAGGGGGAAGGGAGTAGAGAAAGGGGTTAAAGGAAGTAATACTACCTCAATATAGTAGTGGACCGAGGCGGCGGGAGAATAATTTGGCCGGGCAGAGCGCACACCAGTCGAGGATCGAGTCGGCGTATGTGCCGTGGGAAGAGAGAGAGAGAGAGAGGAGCCTTGAGAGGCGTAATGGCGCCATGGAGGCCGAGCTGAAGGTGAGGGGGGTGAACCGGGGAGGTAGAGCCAAGGCGGCTCATGACGGGAGGCGCCTTTGGACCAGTGAGCCGGGCGAGGTTGAGCAGAGGAGGCACGCACGGGCGGCCAAGAACAAAAAGCGGCCAGAAAGCGGTGCTAGGAGTTGAGGTGGTGGCAGCGGAGGGAACCAAAGCGGGAGCGTCTTGCGTGAGCCGTGGCGAACGAAGGAGAGGCAGCGTGAGCAGGCCGGGAAACCAAGCGGCGCCGGAGAAAGGGGAGGAAGAGAGATTTTGGGGGGAGAAGCAAGTGAGAAGGGAGAGGGTGTTGTGGGGCTGTCGGCCGGGTTAGGTGGTTAGGAAGGAAGGTAATGAGGGGATTAGAGGGATTAGGTAAGGAGATTAGGAGAGAAGGTTTAGGTAGAAGGGAATTAGGGGATTAACGATAGGAATTAGTAATTAAGAAGGTGAACAAATAATTTCTAGCAAGAATTAGAGGTAGTAAGATACCGGTAGAAGTGAACGCTAGTATTAATTTGTGTCGGTAGGGTTGAACCAAATAAATTTGTTTAACACCGCATGCGATTAAGTAACAGTAGACCGAACCCTTAGGAAGGAAATGCGAGAAAAAGCTGTAAAACAAATCTGAAGCTAACTATTGAAATTAATCACCGGTTTGGACCGCTAAATTGAGTAGATAGTTTGAAGCATTAGAAATACTTTAATCCGGTTAAAATAATTAAAATAAACAAACCAAGTCTATTTAGAAAATTAAATAGATGCTTACGAAATTAAATAAAACCACCTAGATGTATTTGCGCGAATAAAATTTGATAGACCTAATAAAATACGAGTACGAGTAGTATTTATTTTCATTCGATAAATAGCGAGTTTCGGCAACTTCGATCTTAGAGCCAGTAGATCGTAGAACAACCACAGTGAGAGAGTGCTAACATATCGGGGTTCCGCAAAATGTTATTAAATTAAAATATGCTAACTAAAAGAACTAACTGACACATATACTTATACTAGCACTTAAAGCAACTAAGTATTTATCTACGTATTTTGTGCATCTTCCGTATAATTGCATAGGCCGATCCATCGTAAGCAGGATTCGTTGATCCGGAGTACGTCGACGCCGCTTTTTACTACAACGACGAAGGCAAGCTACTCTTTTGAACATGAACATAGCTATATTAAATGTAAACCGTATATTGATCTATCATATATGTATTGCATCAAAACTATTTCTCAAAATTAAATCGGAATAAGATGAAATTGGGAAGATAAGAAAAGAGATGAATGAGAGGAAGAACCGAGAATTACTAGGTTGGTAAAGGGGCTCGGGCAGGGGAAACGCGACAACGACGATGAGGTAAGAGGTAGGACCCCTTTACATATGGTTAATATATAAGGACCAATAAAACTCTTACTCGGATATGAGGCCGTAAATTCAGTGCCAACCATTTTCCCGTTTCGGTGGGCAGAAAATGCTACCTTGTTACGTAATTATGTTCTCCACAATGGGTCATGTTGGAGTGTTGGGCACGGAAGAGAGCCGCTCCAAGGTGGAGTGTTGGGCACGGACGAGAGCCGCCCCAACCAACAATACTGGAACTCGGTGGATGACGAGGTCAGCAACGTGACTAGATCAGCACCGACAGAAAGTAATGGATGGAGACTTAATCACGTAACTTGGAAAGCGTTTTGTATTCTGAACTCGAACACGCATCTAAGGAAATGTTGGGAACCTGGTTCATTTAGAGCTCAGAGTAACTATGGGTAAAGTGGTACAAGCATGCGCAATGCTATATCAAATCATGAATTCATACCAGTCTCCTGGATTGGAGTCTACGGGGACCACCAGGGGTCTATTCTCTATTCGAGTGACAAGTAGTCTCTTCATAATTAAAATTGCAACCTAAATTTTGATTACTATTTTCAGAACAAGAGAAGAGGTAGGAATTTGATAAGGACAAGAGGTAGAGTAATTAGGTGCATTTTTGCTATTAATGCTTGTTGAGGACACTCTTGCTCACTCTTGCTATATCTCCCCTTGATTAGATCCTAGTCTGGCCTGGAGTTATCCCAAGTGGGATGAGGGATTCGCAGGTACTGAGGAGGCCGCTGGTGATCAGGGCGTTGGTTACGCGGAGCAGGGTGAGGTGGACACCCTATTCGACTCATGTCAATTGCGTTTTGATTCTCGTTTTGGCGCTCGTTGTTGAGAACTCAAAGAACGAATGTAACATAATTAATTTTATTGGGAGATTAAATATTTTTTCTGCTTCTCGTCGCTCGTCGCTCGGCCTTTTTTGATTGCTTTCCCCTGAAGAGCAAGTAATTTGTCGGAAGCTTTTGTTGTTATTACCGTAGTCGTAGCTAATTACTCTTAGGCAGCTAGTCATAATTAGTTAGTTTAGTAGTAATTAATTAGTCGTAATTAGTTAGTTTACTGGTAATTAATTAGTTTAGTTTAGTGGTAATTAATTGGTCATAATTAGTTAGTTTACTAGTACTTAATTAGTTTAGTAGTAATTAATTAGTCATAATTAGTTTAGTAGTCGTCATTACAACATATGAAATTAATGGAAATGAAGTACTAGTAATTTTTTAGTGGTAATTAATCAGTCGTAATTATTTAGTTTAGTGGTAATAAATTAGTCCTAACTAGTTTAGTATTTATCAGTCCGGCATATTAAATTAGTGGAAATGAACTACTCGTAATTTATTTAGTGGTAAAAAAATTATCAGTACTTTATTTCCACTAATTTCATATGTCGTAATGATGAGTACTAAACTAATAAAATTAATTATATTATGTTCTCTGAGTTCTCAGTGACGAGCGCCAGAACGAGAATCGAAACACAATTGAGATGAGCGAAGAGCGACTACGAGAATTCGGTATTTATATCCGAGCGAGGGAGGAGCCATGACGTTGGCGCCGGAAATTTTGGACAAGGCGACAGATGTGCGGAGGAGGGAGGACGGGTGCTGGGATTAGGGAAGGGGCATGGGTTTCGGAGCATCTCCCAACGATAGATGGCGATTTTTCTCTAGTTTTTGGTTTCTCTAGAGAACCAGAACAGATCGCTTTCCACGTGGCAGGAGGGGGAGGAAGGGTCGTGCGGGGGGGGCATGTATGAGGAGGCATGATGAAATTGTGAGAAAAAAATCTAAACGAATAAAATTATGGCAAATTTACAGGAGCAAATACACTATGTTGGGAGGCTCCACATAACATCTCATAATTTTTTTAACGCATTTGCTATATTTTAAATTTTGTACGAACAGCGTCGAAATCCTAATCGGCTTAAACCCTAATTTTGATCGAAACCCTAATTTACACGTGGTGTGGGGAGGGGTTGCCGCACGGCCACCGTGCGGCAACGGGTGACGTGGCGAGCGGGGAGGGGACCGTTCGGGAACGGTTACCGCACGATGGCCATGCGGCAATGGGCAACGTGGCGGGCGTGGAGGGTTGCGCCGCGGTGGCCGTCTTGGCACAGGCCATTTTTGCGAGAAAAAAATTCCAAAGACGACCACTCCTGTAAATACGAGGCGAAAGGTGCCAATACGGCCAAAAATTCGTGCTCGAGCCCCTCTAGTGGACCCATAGACAGGGCATGTGAACGATGAGCCAATGGATCTCTAAGTCGGCGTGACATCGCTGCTCATTTGCGTTATTGTTGGGTGTTGCAACTCCAAGAAAAAGTAGAATAACAGGGCATGTGAATGATGAGCCAATGGATCTCTAGCTGACCCACGGTGCCACTCACTGACATGTTATCCACTCAACCACATCCCCATTGGCCAAAGCCACCGATTCCTCCTCCCAGAATTTCCTCCTCCTACTCTCTCTCTCCCCTCAAATCCATCGGCCTATTGAGCTCCGACTGAGCAGCCACTACCGGTGAGCTCCAAATTTGCTCCACACTTCACTCTGCTACTTTTTACTCGCTTTAGTTCCCCTCCCCAGCTTCTTTTTTTTTTCTTGTACAAAGCATATCTAGAATTTTTTTTAAAAAAAATAATCAATTTTTTATTCAGAATTACGTAAATATTACTCCATTTTTTTTACAGTAATAATCCCTTGTTGCTCCATGGTTGGGCGACTTGGGCTAGTTGCCCAACGGTTGCACGCCAAGTGTACACGTCGCTCAACCGTTGGGCGACTAGCCTAAGTCGCCCAACCGTTTGGTGATTTTAAAGAAGAATAATATTATTATTATATTAATCCGATGGAAATAATTACGGGGAATAAATGGCAATTTTTGTAGGTAATACATTTAGCAAATCTTTTTTGTAGCTTATTATTTGTTTTGGTAATAAAATGGCAGACAAGGTTGGTTGGTTCATTTGTGATTTTTATAGATTCTGAAAGGTACGAAATCTGTAAGACTCGCAGTAACATTTTTTTATCGTCGTATGTTGTTGTAGTGCGGTAAATTTCTGAAGGATTTTGTGAAGACGTTTGAGGTAACAATGATTTGTAAGTAGGAAGGTAAGTGATATTGCGATGCACAAGAGAATTCATATACAATGTTGAACTTTGGATAAAAGGGAGAACGATAACAACATGATAGTTGATATGACAAGGGAGTTACATGGCATACAGGCTAACGAACCAAGGACGGTACACTTGAACCTAGTTGGGTCACGTCGCTTTGCAGAGAGTGGTCACGTCCTGCTTTGTAGAGAGAAGTCACGTCCCGCTTTACAGATAGTGGTCTCTTCGTGCTTTGCAGAGAGTGGTCTCTTCTGGGGCACCAGTGGCTATATATGGATGCTTTGGCTACCATTCACCTCACTCTTCACTTCCTCTTCACCTTAAACGGGATGTCTTTGGCCTCATCTAACTTTCAAGTGAGCAGACAGTTAGAATCATTGTGGTAGCACCTAGTTTTCCCTCGTTACATGAAGCCGAACCTCCATACCATGGTACTCCCACGGTGATTCGTGCTCGTCGTGCACAGCAAGACCCTCAACGTCCACCCTATTCCATTCCTGCGGGATGGGACTTTCGTCCTCCTTAGAAGAGCCATCGATATCTTCTTCTAAAGCTTCCTCCTCCACCTAGGTCGTCAAGTCATCGATCTCCATCTGACGCACTATGCTGTCGACATGCTCCCCTGCATCTGCCTGTGCAGTGGACTGGGCGTGCGGTATGCGATATTTCTCTTCTACCTCTGCAACATCGGCCACTGTGTCCTCTTCTGCCTCCGCAACATCGGACACTGTGGACTCTTCATGTAGCACGTGTTGCGCACCCGAGCTGCTCCCACCAACCGGACGAGAGCCGTCGATAGGGCCTCCTTGGACTCCCTTCGGACCTGGTTGCACGAGTAGCACGCACTCATATCCACGGTGCCAGTAACCTTCCACAAAGCCCTTCTATGCAACTGTGTGCATCAGTCTGCTCAACTCCTACCGGATGTGCGTGGCAGACCGACTCCAAAGCCCATGTAGGACAACACCACACACATCGGGGTCCAAATAGAAGCTGCATGTCAGCCAATGTAGGACATCTACGATTCGAGCATTCTCCGCATCTGGGTGTACCATACTGACTTGTCGAAAACCACTCAGGTCAACACCGTATGGACCTTTGCAAATCGTACCAACACCGTAATGCACTTTTAATCTTGTGGGCTCCGACATGATTGATTTCTCACTAAAAATATTTTGAACATTTCAACTACCCATTTGTCACAATACTTTCATGAAGTACGTGCTAAACCAATAAGAACAATAATGGATGGGACTATTACCTTCATGCGAAGACCTTCACTCCTTATCAGCGAGCTTCCCTCCCCTCCCCTCCCCTCCCTCTCCCGAGCTCCTCTCCTCTCCTCCTCTCCCTCTCCTGAGCTCCTCTCTTCTCCTCCTCCTCTCCCTCTCCCGGGATCCTCTGCTTCTCCCCCCGTCGTTCTCCCTTCTCCTCTCCTTTTCCCCCTCTCCCGACCTTCTCCCCCTCTTCACTTCCCCTTTCCTTCTCTCCCTATCCTTTTCTCCTCTCTTGAACTTCTCTCGTTCTCTCCTAAGAGAAATGGCGAAAGAGACCGTAAGTGTGCCTTTCTATACAACCGTCTAGTCGCTCAACCGTTGGACGACTTGGCAGCAAGACGCCCCAATGGTTCAACGACACATCGACTGTACTTGTTGTCAAATCGCCCAATGGTTGGGCGACTTGGGACTAGTCGCTTAACCATTGAGCGACTGACACAAGTCGCTCAACCACCAGGCGACTACTATGCGTGTAGCTCGACTTGGATCAGTCGCCCAATGGTTGAGCGACTAGTCCCAAGTCGCCCAATGGTAGGACGACATAGAATTATTTCTGTAAAATAAAAAAGGCAGGTATATTACTATATTTCGGAATAAAAATTGATTATTTAAAAAAAATCACAGATCTACCTCTTCCCGACTCTCTCTCTCTCACACACACACACACAGATATCCACACCACACCAACCTTATCCAATCAAGCACCACATCTCCCCCGGTCTCTTTCTCTCACTCCCTCTCTCTACCTCACCGCGTACCACGATAGTCGCAGCCCGCATGGAGGCCCCCGACCGAGGTCACATGACATCGTTGTCTCCTATGCTCATGCGAGGCCAACATCATCTGTGGCCCTATTTTGAGGTCACTCAACTGCTCTAGCGAGCTTTGCTGGAGCATCTTCGACGAGCTCCGGCCAAACCACCCCCGGCTACCCTTCTGCACCCTGCCGAGCCGCCACCCCCATCACGCACGTCTTCGTTGCTAAGCTCCCTCCAACGAACTCGTGCCGTCGAGCCAGGCCCATATCCATGTCTCGAGACATTGCAATAGAGTGGTTTCCTTGTTGCAGTAAGTTTTTCAAATGTTGCGGTATTTCTTACAAATTGTTGGAGCTGTTGCAAAAGGGTTTTAAATTGTTGCAACAATAGTTAATTTTTGTTGATGTACTTTTGGTGATTTGTTGCATCATTTTTTGTTTGCATTTTGTATTTTGTTGCAACTTAGTTATTCATTGTTGCACTAGATAGGAATTTGTTACAGGTTTACTAAATAATTGTTGCGTCTCATCGTTTTTTGTTGCGTCCGATCGAATGGTTGAGATTGAACCTTTCAGGTTAGATCTGATGATAGAGATGAGCGTACGATGAAAAAACACCTATCATACGTGCAGACACTAGTCGCTCGAGGTAAAGGGTGACAAGAAACTAGTATCGTAGACAGTAGTAGTAGTCAAGCTCATGATTTGATTCCTTGAAATAGTATCCATAATTTGGTTGGTACTTAATGCCTTAATGGCTAATGCGGTACGAGTGTGGCAGCTGAGAAGAAAAATATGGAAATCAATGAGCCCCCAGAAAGAATGATCCGGATCTCTCTATTACTGAGGTGAAATCAACGAGTCCCTAGTGTAGGATCAAGGATAACCGACTAGAGGGGGGTGAATAGGAGGTTTTTAAACTTTTTAATAATTTAAAAATTTAAGCCAATTAATAACTTAGTCTAAACAAGTTACACTTCTAGCTAAGCAATTCAATCACAATAAGGAGCTAGAAATGTAAATGCGGAAATAGTAAAGACTAGAAATAACCACAATGAGACAAAGATGTTTTCCCGTGGTATCGAAGACTTGCCGGTCTTCACTAGTCCACGTTGAGGAAGCTTGACAACTCAAGCCACCTCCATGAATTAAGTCTTCCCTCGATCACTATGGTTATTCTTCCTCCGCTCCGGAGATGGCGAACACCAAACCACTCACAAGCTTGCACCGGGCCTCTTCACAATATTCTTGAAGAGATCACCGTGCTTCACCGCCAAGGCGGTCTAGGAGTTTGGCAAAACTCCAAGAGTAACAAATCAAGACCTTCGCTTGACGGCACTCAAGTGCAATAGGATCAACTAAGATGAATAGATGCGCTTGAATGAACTCAACTACCTCACAATGAATGCACAAGGGAATTTTGGTGTTGAGTGAATGCACAAAGCTCTCAAGGCTCTAAAGATGTTAAATGAACACTAGCACTAAGTCCTTGAGCAGTTGGGGAGGGGGTATTTATAACCCCCCACCAACATTTATGACCGTTGGGGACCAAATCCCCAACTTCTAGCGAATTCCGGTACGACCGGCAATTAGGGTGCGGTTGAACCGCACCTGTGTCAGAAACCCGTAACGGCTAGAACGGCGGCATTTAATACACTGACATAGCCGTTGGAATTTTCCGTCTTGATCGACCTTGACCAAAATACTGGTACAACCGCATCACCCAGTCATACCGCTTTGACGAGCGGTACAACCGATCATAAGGTTTCCAAAACGCTGAACTTGCATACTCTCTGGAAAATACGTACCGCCTCAGAAAAATCGGTACAGCCGCAACGCGGTTCAACCGTTTCATAAGCGCGGTACAACCGATTACTAAGGAGAGCTCTGAGCCAAAAATGCATCGGTTCTGGTTTTATTCAACTGCCAACTAAAACTCGGAACGACCGCAATGCGGTAGTACCGCTCAAAAAGCCAGTCGTACCGCATTAGCGCTCAGTTGGCAAAACCAGTCAAAATCCGGTAGTATCGCCAAGTATAGTGCGGTCATACCGCTTCAAGCGGTACAACTGCCTGTTTAACTTTGGTACGACCGATTTCTGACAAAAGCACTTAGAGCTTTCAAATTCGAATTCAAATGCATGCATGGTCCTAAATTGATCCATATGGCACAAGATGTGCTATCAAGCTACTTAGTCATGATCCCCCTTAATAGTACGGTATTTAACCTATAATTCGGTCTTTCAACCAATTCTCTTAAGACCAGTAAAATATAAAAGGGTCCTAGACTACTTGTACCTTGACTTTAAGCCACGTAGATCTTCATGTCATCCTTTAGCATGCATCTTTACGTCATCAAGTTCACCAATGGGACTTAACTTTGTAAATACTCAATAAACATGTTAATCTCATATTCACATAGTATCATTAATTACCAAAACATTTTTTAGGGGCCTAGATGCTTTCACCTAGAAAGAATGATCTGGATCCTCTCTATTACTGAGTTGAACAGCGCTACGCAGCGAACCAGAACAAATACTGTAGCAACGATGGGATCTGTACTTTGCAGTTTTACCACAGCTAAACGATGTAGCGATTGATTTGGACCTTTGATTTTTTTTTTTTATCGGACGGCGAAGATCGCTTCTAATACCACTCTACTATAAATCATCTGCATTGACTACTTCAATGTAGGGGATCCCTTTCCGAGAAAGAAGGGGAAGATGCTGTGTAATTCGGTTTAGTAATTTTAGTTGTGGGCCAACAATTACTAATTTGCCCTTAATAGAATTATACTTCCTTGTACTCGTAGAGAAGTATAACCGAAATCTAAGTAATCCAATCCGTTAGACTGGAAACAATGGATGATCCATAATTATTGGTGGGTACCCTAAAAGAGCTCGAGAGAGGCTTGAAGTTTGGGGGAAAAAAATTATATTGTCAATTCTTTTATGTTGGTGTTTTGGATTGAACCATCTAAAAAACAAGTAAGTTTCTTTTCAATTTCACCGTGTGAGATAATTAGTTGGAAATGTTGACGTGACATAATCTGTCCCATATGAAAGAAGGGATAGCTAAGATGGTTTGGGCAAATTCACCCGGTAAAGTTGAGCAGCAACTCTAGGGGATTTGCGCCCGTGTGCTTGGACATCTGTCTCTGCTGATCAGCGCCGTGCGTGACCTTGGGCGACTCATATCCTTGTAGCCTTGCGTGATCAGTTGACCATCCGCTGTATTTCCCGGTACAGCTGTGAGAGAGACGATGATGTGTTGCTTGGTCGGCAATATCAGTTTCGTCCGACACTAGCGTGTGTGCTTATTATGACGTGTCTCGGATCTTCTTGGTATATTCCATTCCGCGGAGCATAGGTTGTCATGTTCTCTCTCTCACATTGTTTTTGGAATTTTTTGAGGCCGAAATTAATATCTGGTGAACATCCACCAGGAAACAAAGGTTGAACACATGAACAGCGCGGGGTGAGTGCCGCAGCGGATGTTTATCTGGTGAATGTTCACCGTAGATACGCAATTGCTGATCAGAGATTCAAAAGATCAAGGGAATTGAAATTGTTGGTTCAGAACTTCAGATCTGTCGGGTCCCGGATTTATAAGCACACGGGGAGATCAGATGGCACTTCAACACCAACGAATTATTGGAGATCTGCAGAACTTCTGATATCGTTCTGCTGTTAGTTTGGCGACATGGAAGCCTTGAAACCGCAGGCGTGAGCTTGCAAAACCTGCATGATGGGCTGCGCGCGTGATGATCAGATCCCCATACAGCCAGTGGGCACACATCCTGCATGATGGGCTGCGCGCGTTAATGAGATGATGCGATGGGGGGCGGACACACATCAGCGTATGCAGGATCCGGATTATCTACAGTAAACAGAGGGCACTGTGCATAGTCATACGAGTCTGATTCAGTTACATTGCACGGTACTGTAGCATTTTACTATAGCACAATACCTGCTTTTACTGCACAGAAGAACTTGTAATGTATCACAGACAGTGGAGTGTAGCACTTGATCTGAAGCATTATATTTCGATCGGACCGAATGCGCATATGCATGCGACATGCATGAGATTGTTTCGATACAATTATATATACCATCTGAACTCAAGTACTCTGCTGCACTGGGGCATCACAAAAGATACAACACACAAAATGCACTTTGAACCGAGTTGATCATTGAATGAATATCATGGAGTACTACATTATTTGTAAAACAAAAGGAAATAGGGGCGTTGATAGGAAGCGCATCGAACCCGATCTAAAAGGTTCACAGTGACCTGATGATATGGGCAGGGCACTAGCTGCTGCGCCCTCGTTTTCTCATCGCTCACTGCTTGCAGCGGCGAGACGAGACCAAAATTATCATAGCAGTGTCGTTTGAGCAAGCGGGCACCAGGAACCATATCTGTATCGATACAACTCGTGCTGTCACCGTGATTTAATGGCTATTGTACATGTCATAGCACTATCTTCTTCAATATATTTTTTTTGACGATATCTAGTTTTTGCAGATATTCCTGTGCAGTACAGTATCTGCAAATCAAATCAGAGTAATTTGAGTATCAAGAAATTGCGGCTAATCTGCCCCGCTGCAAATGTGAGCACAAAAAAAAACTGCAATACAAGGGAGCGACGTACTTAGAAGAGCAAGCTCAAATAGAAAATAATCCATCCTGCCATGGAGAACACAGCAAAAATGTGCACCCAGAACAAGATCGCAGCTGATTCTTTTCCACACCCTCTCAGGTTCGCAACAGCACCTGCAAACAAAACGATCGTATTATCAGATTCCATAATGTGGTTTGCTAACATGCAGCACATGGTGCCCCGCACCCACTGGCTTACAGATCTCAACTAACAAAGAAAATTATTAGAGGAATCTTTAAACATGAGCACATTATGAGAAGTGATAAGCAGCGGCCCTTATTCGTTTCTCATACCTGACAGCACTGATGTGGGCATAGAATGCTGCAGTAGCAAGACGAACTTGAACATTTTGTCACCTTTGGGAATGAAACCGAGTTTATCAACTAACAAGGTGATGCCAACCCCTGCAAGAGGAACCAAGACCAACCGTGCGAAAATAATAGCAACGGTAGTTCGCATGCCAAGCCTCTTACTTCCTTCACCAGGCCCTGATGCAATAAACATGGGTTAGGATGATATCTGGAGAAATGCATCCCAGCACCATAAAATGGCAATGCTGGGTGATACCACACAATTCTCAAGCAGTTTCAAAGGAACTAGATGCTTACCATCAACAAGATTGCCTCCCACAGCAAGCAAAATGCATGGGATCATAGCTTCCCTGAAAATGCGTGACATAATTAGACACTATAAATCATCATGCCTAGTCTTACTTTTGTAATTTTATTGGCAAGGGGCCTGTATTTTGCAAAATGAAACTGGGAGGAAGGCATGTAGATACCCAAGAATGAGACAGCTGTCTGTGAAAAAGAAAAGAGGTGCATCATCCGTGAGGATCAAATTCTTCAAGAATGGCACAACACCAATGGCAATCGCAAAAACCTGTTTACATAGTGTAAAAAACTTGTCAATGCACAGAATGCAGAAATATTTTGTATGTATTGCAAGTAGAATACTATAGCATCAATACATACGGAGGCAACAATTGGTGGCTGAAGAAGCTGCTTGTCTTTTAGGAATTTAAAGACACATCTAACACGGCTCATTATCTGCATCAATACAACATGATTATTTATTTCCCATTGGAAAGTGCATCAAACTGATATAAAAAGAAGTACTAAGTACGCTGAATTCCTTCTAACATTTCTTACGGTCTTACCTTTGATCCTAGAGAAGTAGCACCTTTCTGATCACCCTCAGCAGATAACAAAGGCTCGTCCTCAGGTACAGTACTGGTGCGAGTGCTTGTCGGATATTTGCCTAGTTCAGAAACCACATTCTCTCCAGATGCCTTAACTGGAAGTTTCTCCTCTTCACCATCAAATGTCTCTCCTGGTGGTGGAGCAAGCATCTTGAACACATATGTGTAAACAATAATCGCACCAACCTGCATCATGTAAAGGATTCATTGAGCAAATGATCACAAGAAATATTCATATTCCTAATCTAATGCCAAACTATTATCTTTGTATTGCACACTAGTTATTCTGACTTCTAAGTAAAACATGAACGTGTGCAACTTTGGAAACGAAAAGATACATACCCATTGACCAAATGAGATATATGCATTTCCATCTTGGTTGCATTTATCAGAGTCACCAAAAGGATTGGATGGATCCCGACATAATGCCGCGATGAGAACCAGAGGTATATTTCCAATATTCCCTGTGTTGAAAATAAGGGGATCAGATCAATATCAGATAGAAGAATGATAAACGAAAAGGACACTGTTTTCAAGAAAGAAAAAGCAAGTACCTATTCCAATGTGGATAACAGTGAATTTGAAGTACGGATAAGGAGGTCGAATAATAGACGCCACCACAAAGCCAATCAAAGAACCAGACACAGCACCTACAACAATATTTACTGGAATATACCACCTACAAACACGGAAGTACTACTCCTATGAGAAAATGTTACAAACAGGAAAAGCAGAACACAAGCACAGCAAAGTTATTGACAAAGCAAAAAGGCATTATGTCATCATAGAAAAACAGTTAAAAATAGGATTGAATGGTCTTGAAGACCAAGCTCAAGCAATTCTAACAAGATGGATATTGCCAGTAACAAACAATATGCTAACTAAAATTACTCCATGTGAACGAATGCATTGGAATAGTTTCTCTAGTGATTGCAATATTTCAGTAAATTAAAAAATGAAGTATTAAATTAGTCCTTGAAATCTGGGTTCGATTCCATTTTTAACCCTTAAGATTCAACTTGAATCAATTAATCCTCCATTCATTTCCTTCATTTTCCGTAGGTATCCTTTTTGTATTTTTGCGGGAACTTGGAGGTGCCTTAAAATGGACCCAGCCAGAGATCAACAGCAGTAAATCATTTGATGATAGTTTAAGTAATCTAATAATAGTAAGAACCATGGGTCTGGCTTAAAGAGGTGCATGCATAGGGGAAAAAGCTGGGAAACAGCATCTCGATAATAGCACACAAAGAAATTTGAGAAACATACAGCACAATCAACAAAACATAACACAACATAAAGTTACTAAATAATTGGACAACTGAAGTAACATATCGATTCAAAAGCTATCCTTACCATTGCAGCATCTTCTCGATTGTGATTGCTTTACCCAGTTGAGAAAATATAAGGCAAGGAAGTAGAAGCGAGAACACAAGCTGCACCAAACGATCAAAATGTAAGCGTAATCCGATACAGCAAGAATGCACGTGAACACGATCAAGTACCCTGCATCTTCCTACTCTGGACAGCATTCAACTACCATTCTTCATGCTCACAGCGTGAATCGTAAATCTCGTTAGCTAAGCTTTTATTACAAGAGAATAAACAAAGCTCACCCCGTTGAGAAGCTTGCGACCGTTGGGCTGGAGGATGTTGACGTACTTGGAGGCCATGAGGAACCCCATGAAGCAGACCGTGAACACCTTGGCGATGGGCAGCACGGCATACTTGAGCATGTCCAGCACCGACGTCCCCGTGGTGCCTCCCTGCGCCGCCGTGGCCAGCGCCTCCAGCAGCGACCTCTCCAACATGGCTTGGCCCAGACTTCACTTAAGACTTCAGCCTCCCCTTTCTTGCCTTGCAGCACTCAAAACCAGGACCCACACAGTTCTGCCATTAAGAATGATTTAGAAGGCAAAATATAGAAGCAACAGCAGGAAAAAATCAAGGACTGCTTTTGACGTTGGTTGTTCAAACATAGCCCAACTGGAGCAGAAAATTAGCCAAACAAGCCACGAGGCTTGGGTAATAACTAACTTGTAATCTGCGAAAAATTACACGGCAATTGATGCGTGAGGAGAAGAGAATGAAATCGAATTTGGAAAACCTAACTAGATTCCAAACAGCTCGATCGCTGAAAACGACGACACTAATTTTGGAGCGCGTCGGTGTTCGCTAGTACCGAATTCGCACGGCTAGGACCTAGAGGAATCCGATTCCCCAAAGCTACGTAAGCATCCGGCGACTCCGCTTGATCCGTCACGCCACGTCCAACTCTCAACTGTTTCACTACCAAATCCGCACAAGAAACACTCCGCGGAAGCTTCAGACGCAAGCGAGCTCCAGATCCCAGTATTTAAAAACAAAGCCCACCCACAAATCACCATTACATCAAGGGGAAAAAAATCCGCAAATCACCCAATGCGAGCGGGAGCAGGACCTCCATTCCCCAAGCGCCACGCCTCCCCCAACCCCAACAAAACTGCAAACGAGGCGGAGACTAGAGCGAGAACTCACCACGGAATCGACGGGACGGGGGGATTCGCGCGAGGAGGGGGCCGAGAAAAATCCTCCGAACAGAATCCCTCTCTTCAGTGCTCGAGCCGGAGTTCAAATGGCAGGGGATGGAATCTGGCGGCTCCGAAGAGGAAACGACGAGAAGAGTCGAGGCGAGGCGAGGCGAGGCGGCGTGTGGCTTGTTTCGGATGGGCCAGTCGCGTACGCACGCGCTTTTTATAACTTCTTTTGGAGCCCGTGACGGAGGGGTCGGTGCAAATTGCGAGAATGCCACTCCGTACGTCGTGATCTACTCCAGTTCGTGTTGTGGTGGATCATCAAGGCCAGGGCCAATTTCCTTTTTATGTTCGCGTAAGACCAAAAATAGCATAATTTCAACCACATGGGAGTTTGGACCTTAGATTGCTCAACAAAGGTCAGCGACGGTGGCACTCGAGGGACATCATCGGATGTAGGTGGTGGTTACCGACAGGCCGTAAGTAAGAAGGAAAAGATAGTTGACAGATGGACTTGGGACCTGGGAGGAGGAGGCGATGATGGTGAGAAATTGATAGACTAAGAGGGAGAAGTATCTTATGGCATGTTCAGTAGTATATATAACTGTTGTTTGTAGTATCTCTTTATGTTATCTATAGATATTATTGAAGACAAAGTCTACAATATGTTGTCTTTTTACATGTCTTTATAGATAGCTCATACATGTCTGTATGTGTCTTGTTTACCGTATTCTGATCATTCCGCATGAGAGATGATCCAATTCTCTATACTCTTCCTCTCTCCTCCAAATCATCTCATATCCTACGTATCAAAGCTTACAGACAGCTGATACCGTTGTACGTACGTGCTCTCATGAGCCATGCATGAGCCTTATTTGCCTTTCAATCAATGATTGATAGTAAGTCGGTATGGTATGAGAAACAACAAATGTTGTAAGCTCTAAGCAAAGAAGAAAGATTGGTTTCCGGAAAGAGAGAAATTGGTAGCGCATATATCCTGCTACTTAGAGCATGTACAATGAATGTGTTTTGAGATGTGATTAGCAAATAAAAACTTATTTTTCTTGTCGTGTAGGACAGATAAGATGCTTATTTCATAGCATCGATGCTTAACTAAGCACCAGTGCTTAACGAGTGCTTATGTATAAAACTATATCTAATTAATAGATACACAACATCTAAGCATCCATAAAAAAGATGCTTGCATTGGAGGGAATGAATTTTACAAGCGTGCTTAATGACATGGCAATATTCTCTTTCTTTAAACATTCATATATAAGCATCTTGCACTGTACATGCCCTTAGGCACCTCACCCCTGTAACATCCCAAAGTCCTGTTACCAACTTTAAAATTGATAAAATTATTATTTTATTGATTTTCTAAGTTTCAAAAGAGTTTTCATGCTTTTCTTGAATTTCCTAGATTTTAAAAGTGAAAAAAGAAAATTTATTGAGCTTCTTGGGGTTTTATTGGATTTAAATTTAAAAATAAAATTTTAATTAATTTCTTGAATTTTACGGTATTTAAAAGGTTTTTCCTATTTTCCAAAACTAAAAATAATTTATGTGCAAAAATAAAAGCCAACTTTAACTTGGAAATAATTTTATTAAGTTCAAAATAAGTTAGAAAATTTCCTAGAATTTTTGGACTCTATTTGCTATTTTCTAAAAGCCTTTTTGATTTGTTGTATTTTCTGTAAATAAAAAATGTTTATAAAATCCTTTTAAGCTTTTGAAATTTGAATCCTCTCATGGCCCATTTCCTCATTCTGGCCCATCCTCTTTTCCTTTCTTACCCATTTCATGGTTCCCTTTCGTGTGACTCGCTTCGACCACTTTCGCCTACCGGCCTCTCACTCTCTCGCTGATAAAGTGGGCCCCTCCTGTCAGCTTCTCCCTCCTCCTATTTTTATTCCCGTCGTCGGCCGAGCCAGCACCGCCCATGCCGCCTCGCTTGCCATCGCCTCGCCCCTCGCCTCGCCCCGTCAGTGCCTGCCTCGCCTCCTCCTCCGCATGCCCCCCGCCCCTGTCCGCCCATCCCTACCGGTGCCCATGCACATTGAAGCCGCCACGCGCGATCTCGTCGGCGCTCCGCATGTGATCTCCTACCTCCGTCCATCTCCACTCCTATAAATTGGAGCCTCGTGCTCCCCTCTCCCTCCTCTTTCTTTTCCCTTCTTCCTCCCCTCCTCTGTCGCTCTATTTTCTCCGCAATCCGAGCACTTTCTCCGCCGGCCGCCACACTCTCGCCGCCGATTCTGCCGTCGAGAAGGATGCTCCGACGACAATGTTAGCACCTCCGACACCGCCTCGCCGTGTTCTTCACGGTGCCTCTCCTCTCACCACCGGAGCGTCACTAGAGAGCCCGCGCCGCCACCAACCGCATCTCACCGCACCGCCGCGGTGCTTTTTCGCTCGCCGTCGGCCACCTCCTTGCGTTTCGTCACCAAAACCTCGCGCGCTAGGTTCGCCTCACTCCTCTCCTCCTTTTTGTACCCCAGCCAAGCCTCGTCGTGGCGCGTAGCGCTGGCGAGCCTTGCGCCCGAGCACGGAGCGCAGCTGTCCTCCGACCGACGTGTCATGGCCATGTCAGCGCCACGCTAGCACCATCTCGGCCTTTTGCTCGCGTGTCAAGCCACGCGGCTGCCAGCGTGCACGCCTATGTGTCAAGCCTACGTGTTAGCACTATTCCGTGGGCACGGTCGGCTGCGGACTGGGCATTCCGTGGACCCGATCCATCGATGTAGAACCCCATGCGTCCGAGACATAATCCTTTCCTTTGAAAAATAATTAAATTTGAAAATCCATAATTCCCCTGCTGACATCATCGTGATGCAATAATTGATTTTCCTTTAGAAAATTAATTCCGAAAATTATGAAAATCCCTAATTTCATCATTTCATGTGATTTCAATCTTCCGAGAGCCCATTCTCCTTTGTTCGAGCTCCGATTCAAGTGATTTAAATTTATAAATTCATATAAATTCAATATCTTTCTCTTAGAACCAAAATTATTTAATTTGGAGTTTATTTTAATTTTATTTGAATGTTATTTGAATTTGGCTCGTTTTTTCATATAGATTTCGACGACTTCAGAGGACCGAATTTAGATGTCGTTTGAGAACAACAACTAAATAAGCAAGGCAAGTGACATCCTTTGAACATGTTTGATCTCCATATTTTAAATTATTTAAATTCTGTTTTAAATTATTATTGCATGCGTATTTATATTCAAGTAATTTAAATTCCTGTTTTAAAGCTTTATAGTTACCCTATTCCCAATTCCACTTGTATAGCTCGTTTATTGTCAAGATAGGTAGTAAGGACAATCTTTCTGAGTGTAATATATTTTGGAATTAGAACTTGAAAGGATTGGGATATAGTGATACATGATTATTGGATTATAGAAATGCTTTATTGTTGGATTATTTGAGTGTATCTTGTTGGATTATGGAAATGAACATTGGTTGGATTATAGAAGGATATCTTTAATGAACTATAGAAATATACCCTTTGTTGGATTATTAGAATATATTATTGTTGGATTATAGCAATACATGATTAATGAATTATAGGAATGCTCTATTGTCGGATATTGGATTATTGTTGGAGCTTGGATTATAGGATTACCTCATTATTGGAGATTGGATTATAGAATTATACTATTGTCAAATATTGATTGTTGGATGTTGGATTATTGAATTAGATTATTGTTGGATATTAGATGAATGGATTGTTGGATATTGGACTAATGAATGTTGGATTATAAAAGTAGATGATTGCTAGATTGATGGATCGTATTATAGAAATAGATTATGGATGGATCTTGATTTGATGAATATTGGATTATAGAAATAGATTATTATTGGAGATCAGTTATTAGATTACATCATTGTTGAATCATAGGATTATATCATGATTGGATTATTAGAAATATATTATTATTGGATTATAGAAATATATTGGTTGGATATTGAATTATATTATTGTTGGATTATAGGAGTATATCTTGGTTGGAGTATAGAAATAAATCTTACTTGGATTATAGCAATACACTTTGGCAGATCTAAATAGATTGTAGTAATTGTTAGAGAATTGGTATTGGGAATTGATCCAGTAAAGGTGGTGATTGAAATACAAAAAGGATGGAGTTCCATAACGATTCAAGATGATGATTTTGGTGGATGGATTGAATCAAGAAGTATGTGTAAACTTTGTGGTATTAGCAGGATAATTTGGTTATAGTGGATGTATGGGTTATGATGGAATAATTGGATTTAGAAGGAATCTTAGTGGAAATGAATGTAATAGTAGTGATTGTTGGAAGTTTAGTTTTGACAAGATGATCAGGTTTAGGTGATGAATAAATAATGAAATTGGATTATTATAGTAAGTTATGGATGGAATTCAGGTGCATGGATTGGATTATAGAGAACGATTAAAATTGGTAGAGTTAATTGAAATAGCAGTGCTTGGTTGATCTACAGATGTTGGTGGACTAATGTAAACAATAATGTGGTGAATCAACGGGCACAGTAGATTCATTTGGAGATTATGATTCTAATCTTGGAGGTTGACGTACTGATATAGGAATTGACAATTCTTGTACATCAAACCCTCACACCTTGTCGCCCTAGATGAAACTCTGGTGAATACAATAGTATTGACAAGATGTATTTGTTTAAAAATTTGATGCTTAGACAAGTTTAGACCAAAATTGTTTAAATTGGGGAACTTTAGCCAAATGTTCAATTATGATTTAAATGAGACTATAGTATTGTTTTGCCATAGAAATGTTGCAAATGATTTTGAAAAGCAAAACAAAAATGAAAAATTGGTTTGGATTTGAGCGAAATGGATGTTTGGATGGTGCATGTTAATGTACGGGATTGATTTATTTCTATGATCGAGACCAAGGTTTTATGGAAAGTCGTCCAAGTCAATTAAGGACCGGTTTTCAAGCCGCATCTTGTTAAGCCCCAACATACTACCACAAGTCGAGAAATGGGCATGAATTGGCTAACTAATTTGCAATATTCCACCGTGGTTATGCCATCCAGTTGTATGGGTGTCTGAGTGACATACTTTTTATATATTCCCACATGGCACAAGAGGGGCTTAAATCCAGCGGGTTTCTATCCAAAGAAAGCGAAACCTTAGCAAGGTGGGACTATGGTGGGATGGTGCATGGTAAAGGATTTGTGATAATCTCTTAGTCGCACACCTTCGAAAGTGTGTGAGCGGACAATATAAGATGATTATCTCTTGTAGGTAAAGTTGTACAACATCTGCAGAGTGTAAAACTATTCGAAATAGTCGTATCCACGGTCATGGACATGCTTAGAAAAGCCAAAGCAAAGTTAGATTTTGGATTTGTTTTCAAAAGATTTTATCAAATGATTTTGGATAGTTTATCTAATTGGGAAATTGAGCGGTTTGCCATGTGATAGGAATGTATCCTTCACCACTTTTGGGTGAATGTTATCTTACTATAAAACTTGAGAATTTTGAAAATGAATTTTAGTTATGGAATAACTGCTTCGGAACTTGGTACATAAACTTAAAAAGAAAATATTGTTTTATGCAAATTCAACCTTATAAGCATTCCATTAATGCATACATGCATGCATTATAATTCTGTTATTGGGTATAACTTGCGGAACACAGTTGTTTGTGCTCACTCTTGCTTAATAAAATGTTGTTAAGAGGAGAAGTACTTTGCAACTACTGAAGATCTCGACGACTAGGCCGCTACCCCAGTCGATTGCCTGTGGCAGATTAGTTGGGCTCTACTACATCTTCTTCGTCTTTCGTTGTGTTGTTTATTATTGGCTTGTAAGCCTTTCCGGTAATCAACTCTGATATTTATTAATAAAGCTTTGCGATTATAGGTGTTACCATATTTGTTTACTGTGTGAGCTAGCCACTGATCATGGGATTAGTTCGGTAATACACATGGGATTTAGGAGTGTTAATCCTGAGTCCTTACAACCCCTAACAGACTAGCATAGTAATACAATCTCAAAATCATCATCTAAGAATGTTAAGATTTGAACAGTGATCTTTAACCGACTACCTTGCTGAATTTATTTTTAAAATAATCTATTTTTTATTCAAAATAACAAAAATATTCCAGCGATAATTTTTTCTGAAATATACTCTGTCGCTCGATCGTTGGTATTTGGACGATCATTGGCGATTGGTTCGATCATAGCGGTTGGCATGCGGGCCCTCATGCCCGGCTAGATAAGTGAAAGTGCATATTAGGACCAACCATTGGCGACAAGTGTTCGATCGCTCAGCGGTTGAGCTCTTCGAACGATCGCTCGGCGATTGGTCGATCATTGGCGACTAATCGATCGTAGCGGTTGGCGACAGAGTATATTTACGTAAAAAATTATCGTAGGAATATTTTTGTTATTTTGAATAAAAATAGATTATTTTAAAAATAAATTCTACCTTGCTACCAACACCACGGCTACTATTGATTAGGTGCTACATGGTAGTTTCCACTTGGTATAATCCACTTGCACCAAATCTGGCATTTTTAAAAAAAAATAATACATTTTTAGTAGAATTAGAAAAATAAATGTTCAGTTAATAAAATTACAAAAATAGACTTTTATTGTCGTTTGTAATGGCGACAGGCCCCAGTCACCAGTTGGATTGGCGACAAGATCCTTGCCGCCAACCAAATAGTGTTTAATGTCTCCGTAGCCATTTGAAATAGCGATAGAGATAATATCGCAATTTCAAATGACAGCATGAGTTTGAATTTTTTTTCGGCCGAAACAATTGAAATAAATTTATATTTATATTTTGAGAGAATACATCTTCAAATTTTATAGGGTTTTACTAAGTTTTTGGTAATATCTTGTAGTTCCCATATGTTAATCTTGTAGTGCCCATATGCTAGTTGCACCCTAGTTGTTACCGAGTGTACTATTTGCACAACCGATTATTTCTGAAAAAGAGAACGAAACATTAAGTAGAGAACAACTAGGGAGTTAAATTTAAAAGATGATATTTCAGCTGCAACAATAATATTTCATAATCTAGGTGTGAATTACATGACGTGGATACATGTGCGTCTTTTGGAATAGGAAAAATTGGCGGGTCGGAAAGAAGTTAATCTTGACGGCCCATCGACGTCTTCCTCTTGTCTGCTGCAGACCTACGACTGCGGCTAGTCCCGAAGGCAGCCCTACACTTGGCTTGCATGAACTCCTCGGGAGTAACCAACCGATTGGGAGGACCATTGGGAGGTCAGCCTGCCCCCAATAGGACCATGAGTGCCTCCCATTTGTCTACCACACGCTCGGCCCAGTTGTCATCAGCATGCTGTTTGGGGCTCTTCCACCACTACCCTAGTTTCTTGGGCTCCATCGGTGCATTTCCCTTGTCTTCCCCGCTCTCGGGTTCGTAAGGTTTTCAACAGTGGAAGGTCTCGGGTGGGAGTGCATAGTTGAGCATGTACTTCTACTTGATGAATGTTCTATCGTACTTGTCCAGACAGTCGATCCAGCGGAAGAAAAAGTAACGCTCCTCTGGCTGCCATTATGCACGGATAAAGTTAATGATGTGTGAAATGAAACGTACAATTGGAAAAATCGATGTGTGTTAGATTCTCTTACACAAATGTCCCCGCACATGTAGTACGCCCGGGTGGCGATCGTCGGGTGTGTGGACTGAATGATATACGTAGAGTTACCATGGTAGCACTGCGGGTGTGGAAACTCTGGTGGCATAGACGCATCCTTCATTGAACGACCCAGGTAGATTCTCGCCTTCTTAACAAGTCACTTCCACTTCCGCAGCATCTCCCCATAGCCTGATATCTCCAAGCCTGACACACTGAAGTCATCTAGCTCTCTTCTCCCTTATTTCTCTCTGTTGTGCGAAACTAGTTGGAGTGGAGTGTTTGTTGTGGCGATGAAGTGTACCCTGTTTTTATAAGCGTCTAGGTTGTAGCGTTGAGGGGGTAAATAATGGCGAATGACAGGGTGTGGTCACTTTGGTCTAAAAAGGTGGTGTGCTAGGGTGTGGTCACTTCGGCCTGAAAAGGTAGGATGGCTGATGAGTGATGTCTAATCACTGAGAAAAGATGGTCTAGGTTGTCGTTTCGGTCTGAAACGGTGGCATAGCCGGGTGTGGACAATTTGGTCTGAAAAGGTTGTATGGTAGTGTGTGGTCATTTCGGTCTGAAAATGTGGAATGTCTGGTGAGTGATGTCTACTCACTGAGAAAAACTGGTCCGGGTTGTCGTTTTGGTCTGAAAAGTTGGTATGGCGGGGTGTGATCAATTCGGTCTGAAATGTTGGCATGAGAGAGTGTGGTCAATTCGGTCTGAAAAGGTGGCGTGGAAGGGTGTTGCCATTTCAGTCTGAAAAGGTAGCGTGGTAGGATGTTGTCATTTCGGTTTGAAAAGGTGGCGTGGCTGGTGAGTGATGTCTACTCATTGAGAAAAGTCAGTTGGGGTTGTTGTTTCGGTCTAAAAAGGTGGCGTGGCAGTGTATAATCAATTCGGTATGAAAATGTGCTAAAGGCTAGAACGAAAGTATGGTGTAATGTTCAGCTATTTTAATGTGAAATGAACCTGGCTTAATAGCTTAATTTTATTATGGTATTGTAATATGAATTGAATATGACTTCATAACTTAGTTTCGTTTTAGTATTGTAATGATATACAACATATGGTACTTAGTCTTATGATATTATGGACCTATTCTGAATGTTGTAATGCAATTGTCCCTTGTCATGTTACGTTCATACAAATTTAATAACCAAAAGTTAAAGACCACTTGTAATTCATAAATAAGCATACAACATCCTGGATACATAATCCCCTTCTGCAGCCAACAAAAAATACTTCATACATATTGCATATACTACCAGAAGGATACACACACATAACCTTCTCGAGCCACTTCAGGTGATCAAGAATCTTGTCCATACACTCGTCTGCAGGTGGCATGTTCACCATTGGACCAAATGGAGCTACAAGTGGACGTTCAACCGCTCTTTCCAACACGGCACCAATAGAGCCCACCCACTGAAAGTACTGGCATTTGTTGGCCTAAAATCCACACCGAATAGTCAGAAAGAAGTGACGTAGAAAACCAAAAATCCAAATACCAACATTTGCAGAAAGCATACTCACATAGAAATATGAACACTTGTAGAATACACACCACATGTTCTCTTTGGTGTTGGAGTATAGGACATTTGCTTGGACCCCACAGTTTGGGCAGTTGACGCACATTGCATTCGCAAGCGCCACAGCTCGTCGGCTCATCGAACTCAACGACTGAGACATGGCACTGAGGAGAGTAGTGGGACAAATGTAAGTAGATGAGAAGAGAATGGCATAGAGTTCAGTTGGTTGGATGGGCTTTTATAGAGCTGGTCTTGGATTCTATTGGCGCCAATGTATCTCCACTATAGTCGGTGTGAATAACTACTGACATCGATCTATCATTTTGGTGCTTAAGGCTACACCGAAGGGGGTCTACATGTTTTTTTGGGTCTACATGATGTGCGGGGTGTCGCGATGCTGACTCCCACACAATGTCTGTCCTACGCACAACAACAGTAAATGAGATCGTAAATTAGACACAAGTATAATGTTAGTCGTACAAAACCATTAAAAATATTATTTTTAAAAGAAACATTAACAATATATCTTGAACTAAACTATACTACAACACCATGCATCTAGAATTATCTAATCCATTCAATTATTGTACCATAAAAAACATCTATACGACTAACTACATATCTAAAACTACACTACACACAACTAAACAGGTGTACTACAATAAGCTATACTACATGACCATGCATATAAAACTATCTAATTAGTTTAATTGCTGCACCATAAAAAATATCTACACGACAAACCACATATTTAAAACTAAACTACACACACCGATAAAGATGTACTACAACAAACTACACTACATAACTATACATCTAAAACTGTCTAATCCATCCGATTACTGATCTACTAGTTATATTTGCTAACCTACCATGGTTTTGAAATTAAATATAAAGTTGCAAAAAAATTACCTATCACGTGGTGCGACCGGATCTGCTCCTCCCTCTGTCCCCTCCTTCGCTACGGACGGACAACGTTTCACTAGCATCTCTTCTCCTCTCCCCACTCTTTCTTTTTTTCGGAATAAAAGTGAATTTCGGCCATTTTTTTTTGCCTTTTATAACTCAGATTATGTCACCGTTTGAAATGGCGACAAGAAGTTATGGGGCATCTGTCGCCATTTAGGCGTCTATTTCGAAACCAATCGTCATTTGGAATGACGACAGATGCATTACTCCTGTTTGTTGGGCGACAGAGCTCCTGTCGGGCTGTCGCAACTTGGACTGATGTCACCATTTCAAACGGAATAGGAGCTCATTTTTGTAATTTTATTAAACAGACATTTATTTTTGTAATTCTATTAAACATGTATTATTAAAAAAAATCCAAATCTGACGACGGCCAATACATCGAGCATATTTCCCACGTTCGTTTTAATAGGCCATGTCCCAAACAAAGTTTTTTTTTTCTTCATGGGAATAATCTAGTCAAAGTTCGTACTTTCATTTCAATTAAAACATGAAACTAAATTACAGCCCTGTTTGCACTGTAAACGATCCTACAACCCTACTAACCCAAAACCTGTAGTACTACTGATTAAGATGTCTTGACTTGAATATACTTGAGCCGAGCGCATTTGCGACGAACTAGTACTACATCGTTTGGCACTGTTAAAGCCATTTGAGAACTTTGCTCTTAAAAAAAAAGTCATCTGAGAAAGTCTTGGATAACTGAGATCATGGCGGGTAAAAATTGTTTGTGCTAGATTCCTAAGAATTTCCTTCAAGCTCAGTTTTAGTGTCACATATCCTGACTGGCCGGTCTTATAGCTCGTCCTATTCCTGTATCTACACTAGTCGACGACATACATGGATCCGATGTAGGCCTTTTCTTTTCTTTTCTTTTTTTTGAGGCGGCGGCCATGCAAATTAGGTAAAAAAAATGAAAATCAGTCAAGATAATTCCAGACAATGGAAGACACTTTCAGATAGAAATCCCCTTTCGATTCATCTTAATAAGGTCAGGCACATAACTAAAAGCATGAAATTTCGCAGGATGCTTCCCGGCCGTGGTACCGCTATCCCTTGATGGCCCCTGAACGCCTTTTCACAAAAAGAAGAGAGGTTGTGTGAACCTGTGCACACAAGTAGTATTACCAGTAGCTTTCATTAAGCAAAAACTCAAGTTTTCTTCCTGCTGCTTTCACTGTGATCGACTAATCGTGTGTTACGTGTGAGATAATAGTAGGCGTTTCTGTCCCCATCCAAATGTGCCGCAGCCATCACAATTACTATTATTCCAAGGATGGAGCCATCAGTATTGAAAACCTTGTGAATAATTCAGATTCCCCTTAACGTCTGATGGAGATAGTGCAGGCCCGTCACCTTCGCCACACCACCTCGCCACGGCATTAATTGGCCGCGCTAGCATCACCCCAGCCTCGGGCCTTCGCCGCGCCCCACCCCCGCGTCGTCCCGTCACCTGCTCGACATCACGTGAGCACCGTTGCTTCCCTCGCCACCTTGCTTGCTCGCGCCAGTGAGACCCTGCCTCTCCCACGATGCCATCTTGCCGCCAGCTCTCCCCTGCGTGACACCGATTTTGCCCTGTCATCCACGCCGCCGCCACGCGCCATGCCTGCCCCAGGTCCGCGCACTATCGCCACCGCCTCCAACGGCTATAAAAGCCCATCCCCGCAGCTCCCTCATCTTCATCAACCACAGCGCCACCTAGCCAACACCTCCCTTCTTCCCCAATCCCGGCTATCTCCCTCAATCGCCGCCACACCCGAAAAAGCCCCGATTAGCCCCTTCTTCGATTTGCTCTCTCCGTCCACGCCCTCGTCCAATTGACCCCGCTGTGAGCTTCACCTCACCACCGCGAACTCATCCCCTAGCTCCAAACCCATCCCCGTCGACCCTAGCTCACCGTCACCGTGCGCCATGGCCGCATCGCCCATGATTCACACCGCCACATAGCTCCCCTAGCCCCGCCACCACCACTGTCGTGACCCCCTTGGTCTACTGGTGCTCAAGCACCGAACTCTTTGGCCAGAACATGATTAGAGCCCCACCACCGTTGTCCACCTCTCCCCGAACCACCCTCAGCCCAAGAAAGACCAAAAAAATGGGTTGCTCAGGGCACGGTGATGCTCACCGTACTTCCCAACACCGTCGTCCTCGCCGCCATCGCCATCTTCAGCTCGGGACCGTAGTAGCATGTCCTGGCTCCTCAGCCACACGCGGCTCAAGCCACATTAGGCTGGGCCGAAGGCCTAGGCCAATTAGCCCAGCTCGACAAGCCAAAATGTGCCAAGCCCAGTGCTATTAAGCACTATGTGACCTACCACTATTCATGGCTCAACCCGAGAAGCCCAAAACATTCAACCCGTTACTATTCATGCCAAAGCCATTATTGTTCATACAATCCGATCCGCAATGAATAGTACCAATCTGGTACTGTTCAGCAAACCCGATACTATTCATCCACACTCGTTTAGACAAATAGGCTATATATATATATATATATATATATATATATATATATATATATATATATATTCCTTTTGACCGTTTCGAGCCTGTGAATCCCATTTTCAACTCTATTTAGCCAAATCAAGCACTCAATAAATCCTAATCGCCCACACCACCTTTCTTTTCAATTCTTTCTGAATTTATTTATTTTATTTTGTTCCCAGCTCGCTTCTTGTTGAGCCTGGACTTATTTATTTGATTTTCTCCCATGTTAGAACCCAAATTTGTTGATCAAGCTACAGAAGAAGTTGATCAAGACACAGGAGAGGTAAATCCCGTCAAGGGCTGCGTATACGGAGGCAAGTTGCATCCTTTAATTATTTTGAGACCATATTTCATGTTTTTATATTATTACTTTTATTATCATATTTATGACAATTACTTCTTTATTGAAATAATACTTTTGAATGTTATAATAATTAGATATATCCTACAACTGCCTATACAAGTCAACATGTTTATTTGTAGTCCATATTCACCTTGACAAGTTTAAGTTACATAAAATATTAATAAATGTTCGGCGTTCACACAATGTGGTTACGAATACTGAAAAAGTGTATTGGCTTACCGCCAATAGTTTTGGTGGAGAATTAAGGGTTGAGACCAGGAGGATGGACAACCCAATAGACTTGACAATAGTGAGTTGAAGGTGAGACCAAGCAGGTGAACAACCACGAGTTGGTGTTGGTCCATTTCCTCACTGGAGACATGGAAGAATTAGAACATTGTGCCAAATAACAGACATATAACTCGCTCAACCACGGATTTGGTATATCCAACATGGCTTAGTACACTACTCTTTCAATTGAATATTCACAGAATGGCACCTACTCTTGTTGTATAGAGTAGCCGCGGACTAGGGGTGGGACAGGAGTGGGCCCGAAGAGACACTCGCTGGTCTACACAAACGGTAGGTACAATTAGCATCGGACCGCGCATTTCACTGTTGGCCGGTGGTCTCCCGATGGCTGTATTGTCCAATAACCTACCGGGTAGAGGCTAGAAAAGTTGAGCAGCGAAAATGCTTTATTATCTCAATTCAGTCACATACTATCAGGTTGCGTGTATATTTCATGACAATACGAGTTTGATGTATCTTGTGGATAAAGTTGGGCAACTCTGCATAGTATAATTAATGGTATTTGGATACATCGTGTTTTCGGTTAATGAAGCTGTGTTCATGGATGATTCCAATATATGAGGCATAAGTAGATATTTTAAGATGTTAAGATAGTAATTACAACTGCTGAGTAAACCACTGATGTTATATTAGTATGAATTTATTGTTTTAAAGGCAAATTGCTTTAACTCAAATGATGCATCCACATATACCTGATATGGTAAATCTTCAACAATCAATTGAATTCATGGCATTAGTTAAATAGCTTTTCCATACGGTTTGCTGAGTACATTGTGTACTCAATCTTGTTAAATTTTCATCGGAAGGTGTATCATGAGATTGAAGGGTACCTTGAAGATCATGTTATTTGTTAGGGTTGCGACCACACTCAAACTTTTCCATTGAGGCTATTTGGTTCTTCTGAATGTAAGTTAAATATTTGGCCTTGAGATGTTCATTTTGTTGCTGTAAAATAGCCGTTAGATCATAATTCAATCAAATGAATGTTTTTCTAAATGTTTGTGAGCATGTTTGGTGTCATTTCGGTTTGCACCTTGTTCGAAAAATGTGGTCGTTTGAGCGAGTGTACGTAGTACAGATGGTTAAGCTGATCAGGCGGAGCGATGCTACGAGACGAGACAGGCGACGAGCCCAGCCAAAAAAAAAAGGCCGCAGAAAAGGGCCAAGATTTTCCTGAATGGATGACTGGACGACCGAGGCAAGCTAGCGTCCAAAGACGTCGCCGTCTCCGCACGAAAGCCCCCGGGAAGGAAGATTCACCGCGGTTGCTTCGACGGGGCGGCCACGACACGTGCCCCTTGGCACGCTGATTTTCCCTTGTGACGCCATCTACATCTACTAATGAAATGTTCGGGCAATTTCCAATTGCTGAACCAACCGCTGACTTCGTAGTATGCATTCACCTGAATTGTCAATATCATACATGCATCGTCCCTCTTCCAGTCAGGCGAGGAGAATTAAGTTCGATACAGCCTTCGCGAAGACGGGACAGGTAGTTGGCGAATCAGCACGTCTCGCCCTAAAAAAAAGTTGAGAACTTCGTATGACATGGGAAAGATCGGAGTCACAGGTGGTGGTCATCTGCAGGTTTGGTTTCTTTCTACGGAGTTCTGAATTTACGCGCAGCTAACACCGTGCTAATGCATTGCACGTGCCCGCTTAATTTCTGATACCTACTGTGCCTGTTTGACTTGTAATTATGTTAGTATGTATGGCATAGGACAAAGGAGATTAGGAGAGGAAGGAAAAGGACGTGGCATTACTCTTTCTCAAGAAAAATCCAGTGGTTAGGTGTAGTCTGCATTCAGAGAGTGTAGATAATTCAGTACTGGCTAGTAGTAACTTCTGATTTGGCACTCGACTACTTGAGCCGTTCAAGGGACACCTCATTTGGGTAGCCTTTCGGAAGAAATTTCATTTTGTGTTTTCGTGGTCTCCTGCGACGTGGAAACTGGTAATGTATATATCTGACATGATGACAATGCAACTGATTACCATCGTCGCGAAGTGTTGCTGTAACATCCCCAAAATTTAGGATCGTTAAACTCTTCATAACCGGTCAGAATGTGTAATTGCGAAGTAAGTAGCGTCTCAAGCAAGCTTCCAATTATAACAAAAACTAGACTTTTAATACATAAGATTAAGACTTAACAGCTAGTTTTAACTTGACATGGGCATCCAAGCCCAAAGTTAATATAATACAAGACAAAAGAATTTCAAACTACAGGAACGCTTGAGCGCGATCGAGACCTAATAACAGTAGTCGTTGTTATCCGTGGGTCCACCAAAATCCTGCTCAATATGATCCTCTGCATTGTCCCAGGTTTACTCTGTAGATGTTTTGCAGATATTGCAAGAATGAGTACAACAACCGTACTCAACAAGCCACATGAAAAAGCTAATTAACTACATGTAAGGAGTCAATAGATTGGTTAGGGTTTACCATATTTGGTATATGTGGATGCATTTTGAGTTTAAAGCAATTTAACTTTAAAACAGTAAAACAATAATAAATAATAATATCAGGGGTTTCTCAACAATTTGCATAAACCAACTTAGCATCTCAAAAACTCTACTTATGCCTCTGTATTGGAATCACCTATGAACATAGCTTCATTAAGTAGAAGCACGACATATTCGAATACCTTTAATTATACGCTCTGCAGAGTTGCTCAACTTTACTCACAAGATATCTCATACTCATACTATCAGATCAATATACACGCAACACGATAGCGTGCGACTGAGTTGAGATAACAAAGTCTTCTCACTACTCAACCTTTTTAGTCTCTACCCGGTAGGTCTTAATCCATACAGCCCTCGGGAGACCACCGGCCAACAGTGGAATGTGTACTCCGAGGCTGATGGGTCCATACCGTTGTGTAGACCAACGAGTGTCCCTACAGGCCCACTCCTGTCCCACCCCAATTCCTTCTGCTCTATCACACAAGAGCAGTTGACATCATGTGGATATTCAATTGGAAGAGCAATGTACTAAGCCAGGGAGTAATGACCACACATGTGGTTGAGCGGTTTTCTGTGTTTATTATTTTGGTACAAGGTTCTTGTCCTTACTTGTCTTACAGTGAGACGATGGACCAATACCAACACGTGGCTGTCCACCCTCCAGACCTCACCTTCGACTCACTTTTAACACAAAGTCTATTGGGTTGTCCAACTTCCTGGATACAACCCTCAACTCTCCACCAAAACCATTAGTGAACTGTCAATACTGCTTTTGATGATTTTATAAACGCATGTGACAAAACTAATTATATAGCTATTATTTTATGTGAACTTGTCAAGGTGAATATGGCTCATAAAGGATTTTAAACTTATTCAGGTGAATATGGCCTACAATTGTTAGGTGGGTTTGTATGTGGGGTAATGAGATTTATCTATTTATCATGGTATTCAAAAGTATTATTTGAATATTTAAAGTAATTGGCACAAATATAATAATGAAAGTAATAAGCCTATGAATTAGGGGGATTGGCATATTTGCCACACCACTTTATGCCCAATTGCTAGAATGCCACTCAATGTCTCAATGACATGTGGGTCCGGGACCCAGATGTCATTGAGACATCATATGGTATTTTGGCAATTGCACATAAACTTAATGGCAAAACATCAATAATCCCTATGAATTATAGGCTCAAAATGATCAAGGAATGCGACTTGCCTCATTGCATAAATTCTTCTAGATACTGGTCTTGTCCAGCGTCTTCTGGAGTCTGATTGTCGAAGTCGTGACCTAACGCGAAACAAAATAAAATAATCCAAATAAAATCCGGCTCGACAAGGAATGAGCTGGGAACAACATGAAAGTAAAAACAATTCGGAAAAGAAACTTAAAGGAAGGCGGTGCAGGAGGGTAGGTATTTATTTGGAACTTCATTTGGCTGAGTGGAGTTGAGATATGGATTCACGGGCTCGAAACGGTCGAAACGGATATAAAGTGTCCAATTAGGGTTTCGGGTGAAAAAGTGTCGGATGATGAATAGTACAAATTTTTACTATTTATGTCCAAAAAGGCCTCATAAACAGTAATTAAATCGCTTTTTTCGGTGAAGGAATAGTACCAAACTTACTGTGCATTTCATGGTTTGCGAATAGTGTTCGAGTGAACAGTAATTAGGGTTTACTGTTGACGGACATGAACAGTAATCACCTCTGGTTTTTCAGGTGTTGAACAGTGTTGTATTTACTGTGTTGTGACCAGTAAAGGGTTGAAATGAATGAACAGTAATGGGCTAAGCCCAATTACTGTAGTGGCCCATGGCCAAAAGGCTTGGCCTTTAAGGCCCAAAGCCGAAATGGCTTGAGCCATGACCAAAGGCCAGCCTTCGCTGAAATTTGAGAGAGAGAGCAATGGTGCTCCGTGACCGATGATCACCGACGGGATCGGGTGGTGCGGGAAGCACCAAGGAGGTGAGGGCATCCCATTTTGGGGTCGGGTTTGGATCAGTGAGGCTCGGAGAAGGGGTGGTGACGTGGGTGGCGGCCGGTCGAAGCAGGGGACGACGGTGGAGGCGCTAGGGCAGTGCTCCGGTCAGGGCGAGTGGTGCAGAAGCATCAGTGGGTGGAGGGGATCACGAGGGTGGTGGTGGGGTGGCTTGAGGTGCACCGAGGCACCTTGGCGACAGGAGCCGACCATGGCACGGCGGTGGAGCACGGCGTCGGCGAGCTCCGGTGGAAATTGGGATGCGGGAGGTTGGGGAAAAAGAACGTGGTGGCGAAGAGGTGCTATAGCCGGAGGTAGGAGGGGAGGGGATGGACGGGCACGACGAATTTTACCTCAGGCCGCCGGAGAAGAAGGACGAGGTGGCGACGATTCTTCAAAATCCCCCGGCGTTGGAGGGGATGGAGGGCAGGGAGGTGTTGGAGGTGGGGATGGAGGTGAAGCCATGCTCAGGAAGGGCTTTTATAGGCCGGGGGAAGGCGGTGGGAGCAGGGAGGTGGTGCAGCAATGGCGGCGACGTGGGTGGCCAGGTGTGGTTGGGCGGCACTAGACAGGGCAAGGTGGCAGGGGGAGGTGGCGTGGCGAAGGCGGTGGAACGTGCTAGTGGAGGCGGTGCGTAGCGCGGGAGTTGGCGGCTGACAGCAGCGCTGGGGTGGATGGTGGCGTAGGGGCGGTGACATGCGGGAGGATGAAGGGGGGTGGCGCACGGAGAAGAAGGCACCATCGGAAGCAGAAAACGGAAAGGTCGGAGAGGGAAAGCGGAAAGAGGTTGAGAATTGCCGAATTAGGAAAGTTTTCAAAATCAAACCAAAAACACCAAAAAGTTTTGAATTTTTGGATTTTTGGGTTGTTTCAGTTGCCTAGTCTCAATTATTTGGTTAGAGGTTAAGCTTCACACTAGTTACACGTTAAGTGGGTAAGAATAACTACGCTGATCAATTGGCCATGCGACCCTCTATGATCGTTAAACAACGTGTGAAGTACAAAAGGAGTAGAACTTAGCTTTATGTAACTGCATACTTGGTTGTTTGTAGTAAAATGCCGTCATTATGTCTCATTGACATGTCGGGAACACAAACTTTAAGGTGTCAAGGAGCTATGATCCCGTGAAAATGGTTCTTACGGTTGATACTTTATATGTTCATCCTACGTGTGGATATCATGGAGGTATGCTCATGATCTTAGAATGATGATATAATTGGCAATGGTGTTGAGGGTTTGTCAAAACACGTATTTTCGGCAAAATTCAGATTGCTCTCAGGTCTCAGGCGATCAGACCGGCTTTGTTGGCGGTCTGACCGCCAAAAAATGTGACTTTCGAGTTTTTGGCCGGGCCAAAAATAGAGGGTTTCAGCAAGAGCGAGAATTCTTCTACACTTGGTCTCATGATTTTTGGAGCTTCAAGCCAAAAGTTCTATTTGTTTTAAATTTCCAGAGAGGTTTCGGATTTGCGGGGAGGAAATCTGGCTAAGTCAATGCACTGGCGGTTAGGACGATTTTGCCCTGTTCGCTGGGCAGCAAAGCAACAATGATTGTAGGTTAGATCAATTTTATGGATTTCAATGCATATATGTTGCATGATGCACGTTTTAACTAATATGGGTCAAGTTGTGAAGAACTTGTGTCTGGGATCGATTTCTTGGTTTATTGTCGTGCAAGAGGCTTAGAGGTCAACGACGAGGATGATCAAGACTAGGCTTGGAGAGATGAGATCTAAAACGACCGAAGATGTCGGGTGAAGTTAGTGGACTCAAGCATGGTGTAATATGGACAAGGATGATCGAATGGGAAGTTCAGTGCGGCAGGTTGCATCAAGTGGCGCGGGGGTCGGTACAAGTGTCATGGTGGTTTCAATGGGAGCAGGATGAGATAGACTTGCCAACATGAAGAGAGTCGTTGATAAACCTACACGTGGTGAAGTATAGGATTGCTTCGTGAAAATTGTACTCGGTCTTTGAAGAAATATCAAGAATGGGTATTTTGGTATGTTCACCGAAAATACCGCTTTGGTGACCTTTGGCTAAACTACAGCGTAAGACAGCGTAAGGAGAAGCGGTTTAGGTCAAGTGAAGATAACGAAGAAACGGATTCGGGAAGCCCGGTTCATCATCCACTTTGAGAAGTGTACGTGAGTGTAGACTCATTTGTGTGTGGGCTTAACGAGTGTCCGTTAGGATCTTCTCTCTAAACCTAGCCAACACTATAAAAGGGAATATCCAGATGTGGAATTCCCAAGTCCTTCCAAGAGTAAAACCCTAATTTGTGATTTGAGGATTTTGGAGTAGTTGAGGCCAGGGTTTGTAAGAGATGGATTGATTGTGTGATCAAGTGTTGAACTTTTGTCCTCCATGATGGAGTGGATGTAAACCAACAACTATCTCAAATCAATCCAAGCAAGGTTTCTTAAAGATGAGTCTCTTCTTGTTTTTACTCTTTTTGGTGACTTTTGGGTTTTTGGTGATTCTTTGGTTTTCCTTTGGTTTCTTACTGTGATCTTGTTTGCTGTGACATGTGGTAATGCATCTAGGATCATCTCGATCATCATCTACTCACGAGCAAGTTTTATGATCAAAGTTTAATTTTCCTAGGTTCTTATGCCCTCCTTCCCTCATCTAAGAAATTTATGGAACTTTGGTCTAGATCTTCTCGATCATTGATTTGAATAGGTTCCTGACCTTCTTGATGAGCTTTGGTTGAAATTTGAGAAGATTTGGATCACCGGATCAAAAGTTGTTTCGATCTATGCGTTTGAAATCGTGTTGAATTTACTATTCATCGTGCTAGAGGTCAAACCGCCCCCTGTAAGAGGTCTGATCGGTTGGTCATCGGTCATACCACCCATCTCAGGAGGTCTGGCCGCCTGTGTGTCATCTCTTTGAGATTTTGTTGTTTTTGTCCTTGTGTGTTCTCGGGGTTCGTCGGATTTAATACAAGACTTCTGTTGTGCTATTGGAGTGAGATTGTAGTTGAATCCACCTAAAGTGAAAAATTAGTGCTCCTATTTATCTCCCTCTATTTACCATTTTGGTCCAACACTATGAATAAGAGAGTAGTAAGTATTGACAATTTGCTATGGAAGTGTTACAAATACAACCGAGGCAGTTAAAGCTTCTGTTTGCTTTGTCAAAGTAACTTGAATTTGTGGTCATCCGTTTGTTGGTTATGTCATATATTTCCCGTCTGCTAGGCTCTCCAACTTTTGAAGCAAGCCCAACGACTACATGGGCATGTAAATATTTTTTTCTCTATTGGGCCATTTAGGTCCAAATGGCTACAGCCTACAGGAGAGCATCCACTTGCCAAGGGATCCGTTCTTAAAGCTAGGAAGCATTTTAGTGGAAACACTAATTAAGTGTTAAATGGTCCCTATGTGCAGCGATGCAATCTACAAGGTCCCAACTCCCAAGTTTGGTTCCCAAAAGCTTAGCACAAACAACACAATGGCTAGAAGAATGATTTTCAGGATGCCATCAATCACTTCTCTATATTTAAGTAAAATTTGAGAACTTTTCAGGATGCCACCATCTATTAAAGTGATAGAAAAAAAGGCATCACATTTGCTCCCAAGAGCTAGAAATTCCCATGTTAATCGGTTGAAAAAGAGAAAGATACACACTGCTGATTGCGGTGGGTCTAGATTATAAAAGTCTATATTAAAAGAAAGAGTCCATATGCAATCTAGAAATAGCTAAAAAATAGCAATTTAATTTCCGCATTTAATTCCTTAGTAAAATCCCTAAATAAATATAATTAGAATATAAATGAAACAAAAAGTAGCAATTGGATTTTTATACGAATTGATAGATATGAATTCCAAAGTAAAATCCTTAAATAACGGTAAAAATTCAAAATAAAAACTAAAGAAAAAATATCAATTGGACATGTGTACTAATTCCAACAAAAACTGAATTTAAGTAATAAAAATAAAATAAAATAAGCAATTTGATTTCCATACTAATTCTTAAATAAAATCCCTAAATAAATATAACTGTGAATGAAAATTAAACAAAAAATAGCAATTGGATTTGTATGCAAATCCCAACAAAAACAATTAAAATTCGGAATAAAAAATAAAATAATTTTAGCAATTTGATTTCAATACTGAATTCAAAAGTAAAATCCTACATAATTGTACTTTAGAATAAAAGATAAAGATAAATTAGCAATTAGATTTGTATCTGAATTCCAACAAAAATAATTGAAATTGTTAATAAATTTTGAAAACAAATATGACATTTGATTTCTATACTAATTACAAAGTAAAATCCTAAATAACTAAAATTATGAATAAATTAAATAAAAATTAGCAATTTAATTTGTATGTGAAATCCAATAAAAAAATAACTAAAGTTTTGGGTACAAATAAAAGTTATTTCGAGGATAGCACGAATGGTGTCGAAGGAGGCCACGAAATAGTACAATAGCGTCTATCTGTCCTGCAAGAAGACATTGACCCACGGGAAGCGAAGAGCTGAGGTAGCGGCGGCAGAGATTAGGACAATGTCGTGTTGCTCACCTTAGATGTTCGAAGATGACAATGTCGTGCTGCTCGCCAGAGCCATTGCTGCTTATATTATTAAAGCGATAGAAAAAGAAGCCACCACATTTGCTCTCGAGGGCTAGAAAATTCTCACGTTAATCAGAGGAAAAAGAGAAAGATCTACACCATTGATCACTATGGATCCAGATTATAACTGTCTAGATTAATAGAAAGTCCATGCCTAACTAAAATTTACCGCAAGATAATTTGCCGCATATATGATCAACATATTACTTGAGATTAAATAGAGGTACATGTGGACGCATATTTTTTTTTTTGGGAAAAGTAACTAATGGAGGAAAATTAGGGGCGTGCAGCTACATAATCCATGAATGATAAAGAATGGTTACATTTCTAAGAACCCAAACAACTTATTATACTCAATGGTTTTCTTTCATCAAAACTCATATTTCAATTATGTTCCTTAAGTTGTATTTCCCTTCAAGCTTCTATTGTTAGTTTCAATATTTAGTCTTAAAATTCAAAATGGCCTACAAGATACATAAATATGTCCTCGAGCATCTAAGTTATATCATTTGATACTACAAACTTTGAAACATATCTAACTGCACAAATGCACGGGACACCATTTCTCTAACTCAAATAAGCCATTGTGGAACTATCAAGCATACATTGCAGCTTATTGTCAGACACCACGAGATTCAGCGTCCAACATAAAAAGAGACCCCCGCTCAACAAGAGTAAGGGAGGCCCTTCTACCCCCACCACCACCCAAGATCGCCGGCAGAAGCTTCACTGCAACTAGATCTAGGCATCAATGGTGAGGAGTTCATCCTCAGGCGACCTCATGTTCATCTCCATAGTCTGTGTCGCCCAAAAATGCACAAGGACCCTGACGAGGATCTAATAATCCTCAATTATTTATTTATCTGTAATTCTTATTATAGATAATAATATCATCATACTACTCTTAAGCATACCCCTTAATGTTCATAAGGGAGAAACTAAACTGGGTGGTCGTGAGCTTTTCTATGACCACCCCATGGTTGTAAGTCTTTCTATGACCATATTATAGTCGTAAGAATTTCTACGATCACCTTGTGGTCGTAGGACTTTCTACGACCAGCTCAGCTACGACTACCTTGTAGTTGACAAAGCCTGCAGACATGTGAGTTTAATCAATCAGGGAATCTTATGCGTTGTGTTTAGGAAACAGGGCAGTTAATATGCGCTGTTATTCTCTGGAATAACTACATTACACCTCTGTCTCTGACGATAACTGCCATGCAATGTGGTGGTATTATAACCTTAGCAATAACTTCCATCAACGTGCGGGTGACACCAAACGACGAGGCGCCTCTTGGCCTGGAGAAACTGCCGCCACTACACGCACTATAAAAGGGCTTAAGTCAGTAGACAGAAGGGGTGGATCAAGGGGAGAAGACATTACGCATAATTCTGCTTCGTCTTGATTGTAATCCAGATAGTCAATACAAGCAACACAGGAGTATGGTTGTTATTCTCCTTGGAGAAAGTCCGAACCTGTCTAAAATCCCTGTGTTATTCTCTGTGTGGTTCTAATTCTAGGAGACCCCTGAATTTTTTTTCGTAAGATCGATACTAGATCACCGACAGACCCGATCGTAATTCTCTCTCACTCACTCTATGTATCAAACTGCATTTTTTTATCTTCTCAAGGTCCTTTATGTAAAACGTCGGGTGGTTGTACCAACTACCAGCTCGTTATTAATATCAATCCAGAGTTAACAGGACCTTCTGGGCCTTGAAAGAAAACACAGAAAGAGAAGGCAGCGTTTCTTATTTTGCGCTTGATCTTGAGATCACATGCGTGCAAGGTGTAGTAGCTAGAACATTACGTACGAGAAGCGAATCGCGGCACGGATCTTCTCTGTCCGGTCCATGCATGTAAGATTCCAAGTCTCCAACATCCCAGCAGGCAGCAGCACGGTCTAGTTTTACAGTCGTGCATGACAGATAAACGGAGCTCCCATCGACGCATGGTTGGCGATCGACAGCAGGCGCATGTGGTCGGCAAGCAGCAAGTTTTCATGGCCAGCCTCCGCAGCAGCAGTGCAGCGCGCATTTGCGACGCGCGCGTTGGCACACATGGCTGCTCGGTACTACACGCGCACACGCTCCAGCTGGTCCTAGGCGTACATCCAATCAGACCTCTTGTCCTAGTTTCCATCTTGCTTTCCATGCAACAACAACACATGCAGGGAGATACATATGTGACCAGCTTGGTTGGCTTGCAGATCGATCGATCGACCGGCAGTCGAGTCGAGAAGAAAAGTAAAAGCCGCACGGAACAGATGAGATCTTAGTCGGCGAACAACGTGTCGACCCTGCAGGTTCCCATGACCATGATGAACACGGGATAAACAGTGCTCAATCAGGCCGCCGGCCGGTGGGTAGTTCGACCGGTATGGTGTCCAAGCCGGTTAAGCAAAGGCTAAAGTACCAGTTTCATCAGATATATGTACATCAGAGTTTGGAGTAGCTATTCGTGGAGTATCCGGGATTTGATTCAAACCGACCGGTTTAACGGGCCCACAGATTAGGTTGGGCCTAGGCTGACGACTGACCCGGATTGCGCCCACGGGCCCATGCTCGTACACACGTGTCGTGCCCGGCAGTGTGGGCCCGCACTGCAGCGAGGACGGCCCATCCCAACACCTAGGATCTCGCCGACCTCCGCACGTGGCTCTCCCAAGTCCCCAATCGATGGATGCGTGGCGTGGGCGTGGCTTCGCTGTGTCTATGCCTCTATGCTGCTCCCTCGTTGGCGCAGCGTGCATTGGATCGATTTATCGATCACTGCTGATCTACTCCTACATTGCAAATACAGGCAATAATTTGTACGTTCCAGTCCTAGCCCGCCGTCCGCTTATGCGACCCCGGTTTAAATCCTACATAAATTTTCATACGAGTGGGGGGCATGCATGCATGTGGCCGACCGTGTTCAGGATCATACGGCCGGCCGGCCGGCCGCCTCCTCAACCTTATGACTGGTTCCTGATAAGTAAAATACCGCACCATACAGAGAACATCGATTGACAAGCTAGCTGCAGCCTCAAAGATAACAACAGTACTGTGTGAAAATGTTCAAGGTGAACTCCCTTCGCCTATATATAGAGGTACACACCCACAGACACTCACGCAAGGAGGAGAGGTGAATATTTGAGCTAGCTAGAGTACATATATTATGTACACACACACACACCCCATGGAGAGCCACCTCCTGCTCGCTCTCGTCATCGTGGGGTCTTGCACCCTGACCCTCGTAGCCTACCTCTGCGTCGCTGCATGGCTGAGGGTGCAGCGCGTCGCCGAGATCTTCCGGCGGCAAGGCATCGACGGCCCGCCGCCGTCGTTCCTGTCGGGGAACCTCTCCGAGATGCGGGAGAGGGTAGCGGCGGCGGCCGGTGATCGCCGGGCGCCCCAGCGGGAGGAGGGCGGCTTCGGCGACTACTGCAAGGACATCTTCCCCTACTTCGACAAGTGGAGGAAAGCTTACGGTACATAACGCGCGCATTCTACTACTTGTTGGACCTGTACATCTAATTTGCTGTTAGTTTTTTTCTGTTTCATCAGTGCTCGACGATATATATATATATATATATATATATATATATATATATATATATATATATATATATATATATATATATATATATATATATATATATATATATGAAGAACAAATAATATAAGTAGTTTTTATGAGAGGTGGGAACAACTTGCTAATGTAGTCGTATTAAGACTTACAAGTTACAACCCATAGGTAACAGGATCAAACCGGTTAATAAGTGTAAAATCCACACAAATAACGCACCCGATCTATGGTTAGTGTGAATCAAACTCTTGTCATCGGTCGGAGAGACAGAGTATGGTCGACCTAAGAGGGGGCAGCCGGGGCGGGGCACCCCTACCATCATTGATTGACCATTAGAGACATAATGCGGCTTAGAGATAGAAGAAGACTAGGTTCACCCTCTTCATTTTATTTTGGATCCATCACTGAGTCAGAGTACCACACAGGTAGACTATGATACGATTGTCAAATTATATAAGTACTAATAAGTATACAAAGTGATCATCAATCGTCTCTCATGTTTTCCAAAACAGTTCCAATGCTTGTTCTTTGAAAGTTTATTAATAAGATCAAACAATTAATAGTGGTTACACGGCTAAAGAGCTCGGCTTGTCAAGATTGAAGTCAACATCTAGGAGTGAAACAGGAACAAATTTTAAGACAGGTGACGAAAACTCCGGTCCTGCACCGTGAAGTAGTTGAATAGTTAACTTATCATACGTATACAGTCCAATTTAAAATCAAATACTAGTAGTAACTTACAAAGTTCGTACCATGGTACGTATGTACACTGTGCTGAAGTCCACCGAGACTTTTAGTCCTACAGTCGTACTGTACATAGGAGCGGAACCAGCCACGGCCAAAACATCGGGCTAGATTAGTTGTTATTAGGCCGAACACAGTAGATTTTCATGATTACCGCTGTTTTTATGAGTTTTTAATCCTAGGCTTCTAGTCATTGTCCCAGTGCAATAGCTCGAGGTCCACCTTTGTCCCTAGCTGTACATACGTCTGCCTGTTTAATTTTTGAGTTGATGTTTTGACCTACAATTATCATAGACTTAGGCCTATTTTTCTTAACTACTTTTTTAGTACTTCACCTTTGAATCACAATCTCTCTTCTTCCAGAAGAAGGGGTAGACTGATCAGACAATTTAATAATGACAAGTTCCTCTTTTACCGTAGATAAAAAGTGTGCTAGCTAGCCTTACACGCATCAAACAAGGAATTCCTCATCAATCAATCCTCGTAGGTACACGTACGTACCGGTCGGTTCACCATGCGTGCGATCGGTGCGATGCATCGAAGAGATTGGACAAGAATTCCAATTAATCCGATAAGGTCCCGGGCTCCCAGCCCGGCCACCTGCAAATCAAACTATGCGCACGTACGTACCATCTTATTAATAGGCTTGCACGTGCATGCAGCTGCTCTGCTGCTAAGAAGTCACTGACTCTACGGGCTATACCCCTGACCTAATTATGGCTAGTTCCATTTATTTATGTATACCCTCGGAAATACGGAAACCCTGTGTACCTACGTAGACGGCGACAGAATCGAAAGGCGACTCGCTGTCTCGTTGTACGCACGGTGCATGTATTTCTGTGTCCTCTGTAACGTTTTCAGCCGATCGGGTACGTATAAAAAACATCACCTTGGGTCTGCGTCTCGCTGATGAATATTCCCAGCTCCACCTGCATCTGCACGGCACGGAGAGGCTGCGCCACCGAGGCCGAGTGGTGGCTCAATTCTGGATTTTTTTATTATTAGTTTGGCCGCTAACGTCACATGAATTATAAAAATAGCTCTCGTGCCGTTATATTTGTAAATGTAGCCCCCTCCTGAACGCGGGAGCACGGAATGATGACACGTGCCTCCTTATGCAGTCGGGAGCACGAAAAGTGAGGAGCGAGCGTGGGAGGGTGGCCTAGCACGGGACCAAGGCCACTGGAGTGGGAGACGGGTCGCCCGGCCACTTCCCGCAGTGGCGGAGTGCGGGAAGGGGGCTTGCCGCTGTCCCCGAGCGCAGAAAGAGCCCGGGCCCACCACCTTTTGATGTCGCCGCAGGAACCCGCTGTCGCCGCTAGTTTCCACGCCGGGAGAATCGCCGCGCTGGTACAGAGCTTCCGCAATTCCCGAGTGTGAAAACGGACACATGTCCTGCTTAGGACATTCCGCGTTCGGAAGGAGGTTAAATTTACAAATACAACGGCACATACGTGATTTTTGTAATTCACGTACGTTAGAGGAACAAAATAAAAAAAAATCTCAATTATGCAGCAATGCCTGGTCATGCTTCCTTCCTTCTGTAATTCCGTCTACGTCCCTTGTGGATCATGTTCACTGAGATGTGTATGCATCCTAACAAATCCATCAGACCATCACTTTCCCATTCCCATCGAGCAGCCCGGATCTCCTACGCCATGTATGACAGCGACGACATGTATAACCGACCGGGAAACACTTTGGTTACGAGGCAGCACCACACACCTGAATATGGAATTCGAGTGAAACTCTTCGGGGGATGTTTATATTTCCTTTTCCATGGGTTTCCCCGTCTAGTTAGTTACCGTGATGATAAACGTGTCGGTCTATTGATCACAAATCACGAATCTTGGTGGTGCATCCGGACTTGGAGTGTTCTAAGTGCTTGTCTCCCGTGACGGATTCAGCACAAAATCGATCAGGTGTCATCATATATCTTACCATATATATGTGGAGGGAAGATATAAACTACAGGGTGTACATCTATGCGTATGTGGATTTTGATAAGTTAAAACAATATTGAACCCGGTATCATATGTACCACCGCCCCTGCGTCTCAAGGTGTGAGATTAATCAAAGGTAGAAAACTTCTTTCTTCAATTGTAGGAATTAGGAAACTAGAAACACACATGGATGGTGAACAGAAGAGTGCTTTCTCTTTTTTTTAAGAATAGTTTGACTAACTACTCGAGTAATTCGTCGACGACGGTAAGATAGCGATTTTTTTATTAATTAATATTTTTTTGAATTTTATTTTAAAGTTAACCTCCGGCGCACTTTATTTCTAATTCTGACATCTTTGGTCACACCACCACCCGTGGCGTGATAGTGTTATTTTATCACGCTATGGGTAGTGGCTGACCAAAGGGGTTAGAATTGGAAATAAAGGGCGCTGAGGATTAACTTTAAAATAAAATTCAAAAAAAATTAATTAATAAATAAAATTCCTAGCTAGGCTAGGAAACCCATGTATTTCTCCATAGTTTTCTTTACCAGTATCCAACACATGTAGATTCTTCGAGTGCACACTCACATGTCTGACCAGAATCTTGTAAGGTAGGTCTCACTTTTTTATATAAAAAGTCGCTGCCATTTATTTTTCATGCTTCTAGCCAAGGAACCACTTGAAAGTGCACCTGCAAACTGCAATATGTAGCACTAATTAAACAGCAAAATGCATCTGCACCTGGACATACGAGCACGCGGAATATCCGAGTTTCAGAGAGTGCGCGTGCACTGAGTTCAACATACCACTCAAATGTTTTCATGGCCCTGTCCCCTGTGTGGATGGATGATCGGTCGACAGGCAACGCCGGAAGCCCGGGCCTATAAGGCTGCTCTCAGTGCTCTATCCTAATTGATATCTTAAACATGTTATATAGGTAAAATGATGATGTGATACTATAGTTAATGAAGAAAGATGGTACTCTAGTATCTAATCTGGATACCAGTTTGGTCTCGAAATTCAACGCATAAAATTTATTGTAATCGATCTCGTGCATTGGAAAGATCATGCATGCATTGCTTTAGTACATGTCACAAATAGGCCACAATGCTTAAATACTAGTAAAGATCATGCATATAATTAAATGAAACAGCCTAAGATACTACACCATAAGAAACCATACATTGAAAAGATAGTATCCTAACACTCCTCATACACTAAAGAAACTGTACTAAGATACTGTCTATTAGCTATTGGGTGCAGCCTAACCTAAGGGAACGAGCGCCATTCACATCAGGCCCGCAAGAATGACGTTCTGAAATGCAGAGATGTTCTCTTTTTGAGGCAAAACGGCCCAAACGCCGACGCTTGGGTTGCACAGCACGGGCGACCGTGCGTTCTGATGTTTTTTATTCACGCGCGGCGCCGGCGCATGCAGGTGGGACGTACCTGTACTGGCTGCGGCACCGGCCAGCGCTGTACGTGACGGAGCCCGGGCTGATCCGGGAGATGGCGCGGTGCGTGTCGCTGGATCTCGGCAAGCCCGCGTACCAGCAGAAGGGCCAGGAGCCGCTCTTCGGCCGCGGCGTCCTCAAGTCCAGCGGGCCCAGCTGGGCCCACCAGCGCAGGGTCATCGCGCCCCAGTTCTACATGGACAAGGTCAAGGTACGGCACGGCACGCCACGCACCTACGGTAAACTGTGCCACAAGAGCGTGATGTCGAACGTGGCAGTGAGCCTGACTGCAGAAGCTGGGGATTGCAGGGCATGGTGGACTTGATGGTGGACGCGGCCGGGCCCCTGCTGAGCTCGTGGGAGAATGCGGTCGACGAGCACGGTGGCGTCGCGGCGATCGACGTCGACGACGGCGTCCGGAGCTTCTCCTTCGATGTCATCTCCAAGGCGTGCTTCGGGAGCGACTACTCCAGGGGCAAAGAGATATTCCTCAAGCTCAGGGCGCTCTCGGGGCTCATGTCGGAGCCTAGCAACGTCTTCTCCATCCCGTCCTTGAGGTAGGATGCGAAACTTCGGTCCACGCACGTCCGTGTGGAAGAACAATTAGATGCATTTCTTACGTTTCGTTGGGCTTTAAACCAGAGAATGTGCGTGCGTACGTGAATAGGTATTTGCCGACGGAGCAGAACCGAAAGATATGGAAGCTGACGCACGACATCCGGTCGCTGGTCCTGCAGGTGGTCAGGGAGCGCAGGGCGTCGAGGGGGTCGGCCGGCGAAGATGCCAAGCCGGAGATGGACTTCCTGGGCTCCATCATCGGGAGCGGCAACGACGGCGATGACAATGACAAGCGCTGCTCGTACTCGGACGACTTCATCGTGGATAACTGCAAGAACATCTACTTCGCCGGGCACGAGACTAGCGCGGTCACCGCCACCTGGTGCCTGATGCTTCTCGCCGCGCACCCGGAGTGGCAGGACCGGGCGCGCGCCGAGGTCCTCGAGGTCTGCGCCGGCGCCGCGCCGGACTTCGAGATGATCGGCAAGATGAAAACAGTACGTGCTGAATTTTGCAGTGTGCATATGCATCGTGTCAACTGTTCGATGATCACTTGATACTGATACTTGGTCGTGATGTTTGATCAGTTGAGCATGGTGGTCCAGGAGACGCTGCGGCTGTTCCCGCCGTCGTCGTTCGTGGTGCGGGAGGCGTTCCGCGACATGCGGCTGGGGCGGCTGTACGCGCCCAAGGGGACGCACCTCTTCGTGCCCATCTCCACCATGCACCACGATGAGGCCGTCTGGGGCCCGGGCGCCGGCCGGTTCGACCCGGGGCGGTTCCGGCACGGCGTGTCGGCGGCGTGCAGGCACCCGCAGGCGTTCATGCCGTTCGGCCTCGGCGCGCGCACCTGCCTCGGCCAGAACCTCGCGCTCGTCGAGGTGAAGGCGCTCGTCGCCGTGATCCTCACGCGGTTCGAGTTCGCGCTCTCGCCGGAGTACCGGCATTCGCCGGCGTTCCGGCTGATCATTGAGCCCAAGTTCGGGGTGCGCCTTCTCATGCGCCGTGCTGGTCAGACAAGCAAATCAGAGGCTTAGTAGTTCTTGGACGATTGGACTGGGATAGCATCTTCTATATTAGCTCCATCCAGTGGCGGAACTATAAATTTTTTAATGAATGTGTACACTTGATACTTATAAATTCTATAATTTGTACAATGATTTTATAACATCATAAAACCAACACGTAGGTTCTAAATTGTCAAAAGCACAATACAAATAGTTCAAATAAGATCTTACATTAATAGAAAATTACAAAATATGTAACCATGCAAAGATAATTATAATACTACTTTACGTGTTTTCATGCTTTAAAACGTTTCATTGCATCATCTCCACGGAATGTCAATTCTTGATGCAAAATAAACCTCAAGCATCTAAGTGAATAAGTGAACCTTGTCTTGTAAAGTCGCTTGTCTTCTTTAGTTTGCTTCACAATAACATGAGCAACTGAAGTTTTTGGTTTCACAAAGAAGTTAAATTTCTCTTCAACTTGATTATGGACACTTATTATACCACCCACATTTTTGTCAAGTGCATCATATCCATTCCAATTTCTCCAACCACCTTTTAAAAAGCTATCACCTTGATAGTTTTCTCCTTGAACAGATAACAAACAAAACAAAATACAACATCCTTTTAGACACTATATTCAATCCATTGGTACTTATCAAACCAACTAAGACTGAAATGACGTCTTTTACATGATATTTCTCTGATAGGAAAATCATGTGTATAAGGTTGGCATGACCATTTCATAATATATCCTCTCTGAACTTCATCTTGATCATTGACATCATAACTCGTGATGAGTGTCCTTTTCCCTAGATCATGTGGAAGAAGCTCAACATTATAAATGTTTTCCTTTTGACGATCATGTGGAAGAAGCTCAACATCATAAATGTTTTCCTCACTGTCAGGAAGTGTATTTGAAGCTCCTGCGCTTCTCGGCTGGGGTTGGAGTTGGTCATTGACAGCAATCACAACATCAATATTCTCTGTCTGAGAAGAAGGCAATTGATTCCCACTTGCTTGAGTTCCTCCTCTACCTTCTTCAGTCTTCTCCACCCCCTGGACCCCTTCAACCGGTGATGAAGAAGATGAAATATTCTTTGCCTTCACTTCTCAATCTCCAAAAAAAAAAAGAATATCTTTATTCCTCTTCATGTCTCTACAATCTACATTAACATATCGTAACAAAATTTTCAAATTTCCATTCACAATTAAGCTCACATTCACATAACAATATAACATATGTATGGACTATGGCTGTATGGCATACCATTCAGGCATTCACAAATCACAATTAAAATAATTGAGAATCTGATACGGCATATCATATGGTCTATTAAGACAACCACCACTAGACACCAGTCGGTACACCACTACTCCGTCGTCTCCCAGACTCCAACCAACAATCCAACATACGGATTACAGAAAGTTACTTCTAGAATCTAGATAGATTAGATATGAGACTTGTTCCTACATGAACAACAGAACAAGCATTCAAGAAACAAGCAACCCAACTACCCAAGTAATGAAGCAAAAGTGGCGAGAAAAGAAGTACATACCGAATTACTGATTCCTTCAATCCTTCTTGCTATTGTTCTGCACTTCTGCTTCTCCTCTAGGCTACCTCCAACTCCAAGTCAAGCAACCCAACGCTCCATCCGTTGGTCGCCCGCTCTCGCGCCGGCGCGTCGCCCTCTCGCATCGCACCGCTGACCGTCTAGCGCCTGCCCCCGCACTGCGCCACGTGGGCCACCAGTGAGCCTGTCTGGCGTTTGCTCCGTAGCCTCCGCTTGACCGTGCGATGTGCCAGGCCAAGCCGTCGCGATCGCCTGCTTCCCTGGCCGTCGTAGGCTCGCAGCCGACACAACGTTGGGGAATTCGGGTCTAGGGAGGAGAGATTAGGGTTGGGTAGGAGAGGACTGGAGTGGTGACTGGTCACTTGTGAGGTATTCGACATTTCAGCTGTGGGTTGGACTTAGACCGGTTGTGAGTTAGCTACTGGGCTGAGCTTTTATTTCATCAGTGGCGGGTCGGCTGGGCTGAGGCACTGAACTCTGAAGAACTAATCCCCAGTTGTTTTTCAATTTTTTTTGGGGTGCCAGTGCATACTGAAAGTATCTAGGTCCTCAGATTAATTTTTGATAATTAATGTCAATATTATGTTAAGGGACTAACATGTGTGCTAAGATGTGTTAAAGGTTAGGTCCCAATGATTTATTGATGACAAGGCTATCGGCAATGCGACTGTGATGAAAGATCAACATGGATCAAGACAAATGTATTGAATAGCCTAAGGACATTTTTATAGTTTTTACCAGTCTCGGTGTTTGGAGAAAAGACTGGGTTTATAGGATAAACGCCGTACTATAAAGAGAGATCATGGCTAGTAACTTGGAATACTTTTTTTTTTGCCATAATGATCAATTAGGGTTCATGCATTGATTTGATTTGAGCTTTTGGAAAATAGTTTTGTAAATCAATATGACTGCAAGTGATATGCGGTACTACCACAGGTTGGTAGTACCGATATTTATATGCCGATACGTATTTTTCAGAGAGCATGTTTTAAGTGCTTTTGATCCTCTCCGAAAATCGGAACGACTACGTTCTAACTGCGGTACTACCGCAGGTCGGTAGTACCGATATTTATACGGCGATACGTATATTACAGAGAGTGTGGTTTTGGGAGTTTTGATCTCCCTTGAGAATCAGTATGACCGTATGATCTAAGCGGTACTACTGGGGTACGGTAGTACCGAAATTTTAATGGCGGTACGTGTTTTCCAGAGAAGGTGATTTTCTGAGATTTCTTGAGCTCTGAAAATCGGTAGTTCCGTTCTAGCCGAGCGACATTACCGCGTTGCAGTAGTACCGATTTGTAGTTGGCGGTATTACCACAACTTTATTTTGTAACGGCTAGTTCAGAGCGTTAAATGCAACTGTTCCGACCGTTATACCTAAAATCGGTTGTACCGGTTTCAACGGCGGTACTACTGCAAATCCTGATTTTTTTCAGGACGGTGGTTGTAACGGCTAGATTTGTTAGTGAGGGGTATAAATACCCCCCACCTGCCTTCTAATAGTAACTCTTGAGATCATTGAGTATTACTCACTTGCATTGAACTCTCTTGAGTTCATTTACACTTCTCAACTACTCTTTTGTATTGATTGCTTATTCTTGAGGTAGTTGAGAGTATTGAAGTGCATTAATTCATTAGTTGATCATTTATGCACTTCTAGTTCCTCAAGCAAAACTCATTATCTATTACTCTTTGTGTTTGCCGGCACCTAGATGACTTGGAGGAAGAATTTGCGCGGTGAGCTCTTCAAGGGGATTGTGAAAAGTTCCGGCAAGATTGTGATTGGTGTTGTGCTCATCGACTCCGGAGCGGAGGAAAAGCAACTCTAGTGATTGAGGGTTGGGGTTTAATTCGTGGAGCCGGCTTGATTCGTTCAAGTTTCCTCAACGTGGACCAGTGAAGACCGGCAAGTTTTCGATACCACGAAAAAAACTTCATTGTTTCCATTGTGGTTTATTCTTGTCTTTACTACTTCCGTATTTACATTTCTAGCAATTTGCTTGTGTAGAATTGCCTAGTTAGAATTGTATTTAGTCTTGATATAAGTTATTATTTTGTTTTAAAAAGCTTAGTAGTTCCTTAATTACATCTGTGCTAGGAAACTTTGTTAAGATAATCTTGCTTAAAATTATTAATTAGTCAAATAGTTTTAAAACCCTCCTATTCACCCCCTCTAGCCGATTATCCTTAATCCTGCACATACCCGGCACCCCTATTGGTTCTGCCTCTGGCTCCATCGTATGTAAAGAATTTCTTCAGAAAGTATGGGTAGATAAAAATCCAGACAGCTTCCATATAAGAGTATACAGAAATGATTACACAGATGTTAAGTATGGGTGATGTTAAGCATAGGTGACTCATCTCTTAACCCACTAAGACTTGGAGATGTGTTTAATCCTAATTTGGAGGAGAACTAGGGGGTATTATATAAAGTCATAAGGGATGATTATGAAGAACACAGGTCACAAACCAACTCATCTAAAGCAAGAGATGCACTAGAGGATTAGAGACTCGATTATTCTTTAGCACTAAATTCTTATATAAGACAAGAATCCGAGGGGCTTAAAAGGTTCGAGAGGGTTATGAGAGAACGACAATCCTTTGTACTCTTTTGAAGTTGTGCTTAAGGAATTTATGGTCGGCTTTGCCAAATCTTTCTATCTCGTTGTGATTATTTGATCGCTACTATTTGGTTATCTCTATAGGATTCATCTACTTTATTATTGATATCATGTACGCTCGTATCTTATCTCGTAACTCTGATCTGATCTAGGAGCTATTGCGAATAAAAAGGGGTATCAAAGTATAACAACGGACAAATGTGTCACTCACTCTCTCTACGTGTAATTAATCAGTGACTTTGCAGTTCATGAAAGCTTCTTCCAGACTTAGCTTATCAATGACCAAAAATAACAATTCGCGCGATGGCTGGCAAATGTCGTGGCAGCGTGAACGCGGGCGACCATGCCGGCGACGGCTCTATTGCTCGCCAATTGCTCCGTCGGTGGCAGCGCCTCCAACCATAAACCGTCCTCCGCCGTCGCCATAGTCGAGTTTGGCTCTCGGGTGCGCCATTGTATTATTAACTGATACCGTTCCTGTTTGGTACACGCATCACCACCGTGCAGTTTACGGAGCCGTTGGATGGTTATAGTACGGTCTAGATTGAGAATTGAGGAGGGAAGGAGCAGGACACAGGTATGTTTCAAGGAAAACCCTTGTACTGCCTTATATTATTGTTTTGATCCGCTTCAATTTGGATTACAGGAACCGTTGGATGGACACAATACGGGTTAGATTAAGAATGAGAAGAGGTGGTACTAGAGCTGGCCAAATGGGCCGGCACAAAGCACGACACTGTAGGCCCAATTCAAACACGGCAGACCTTCAAGATTGTTCATGGGCGGCTTACCAAAGACGATACCCCGGCGTGCAGGCTCGCCGCCACTCGACACGTGTGGGCAAACCGACAGCACTTAAAGGCGAGTGCCGTGCGTGCACGAGCACGCAAGACGCCAAGACGACCTGGCCGGGTCAGGGGCAGGAGGCGGAGCCGTGGAGGCATAGGGGCCGGTGGCGCGCAGTCTTCTTGCACGAGGCCGGGCGGAGCGAAGCGGCGCAAGCGGTACGCCGAGGCCGGCAGAGGAGGAGGAGGGCGCGTTGCGCACTTTGTCACACTGAGCAGAGAGGAGGAGGAGGAAGGCGGGCGAGCAAGCGGCACGATGCAGTCTTTGCCGGCAGCGAGAGGAGGAGGCGATGGCGGTGTCGTCGACGCGGAGGAGGAGGAGGCGTCATCGTCGCCGAGGCTGCTGTGAGGCTTGGCCTTGAGAGAGAGAAAGCGAGGAGTGGCGGGGTCGACGAGGTGGCGCCGGGGTCGTCGACGCGACGGCGGGCATGGGAGGCTCCGAGGCGGCGGTCGACGAGGTCGGCCTGTAGCGCCAGCAGCTGTGCGGGGACATGGGAGGCTCCGAGGCGGGGCTCCTCGGCGGGGTTCTGAGGAGGAAGGCCTCCACTCAGAGGCGAGGAGGCGGGCTCCTCGGTGGCAGTCACGGGAGCCGGGAGGAGGGCGGGTCGTGGGAGCCGGGAGCCAGGAGCCGGGAGCCGAGAAGGCGCGGACTCTGGGCTCGGCGAGGTGGTGGATGGCGAGGCCATGAGGCGAGGCTGGTTGGGGAGATGAAGAAGGAGTAGGGCGACCGGCCAGTGTCGTCTTGGGGTCGTGCCCAGGCAAGACGACCCTCAAATTCGGCCAGATTGTGGGGTTTTTTTTACCGTTTTTTGATCGTTTTTTACTGTTGTTGGCTTAAAAAATAGCAAAAAAAAAGAGGAAAAAATCCAATTTTTTTTTCTATAAATAGGCACCATACCCCCCCTCATTCAGCACCCCTTCATTCTCTATTCTCTCTTTGAAATTGTGTTGTTTAAATTCAAATCCGTGTTGAGCTAATTTGGCAAAATTCAAAAAATTTGTGCCAAAATATGGAAATTTCAATTTTCGTCAACAAGTCAGCGAAAGAGGTACAATACTATTTTTGTAATACTTTTATTGTTAGTTATTAGTATGCTAAGATTAAAGTAGTAATAGTGTTATTTTTGATTTTGCAGTTTTCGTTATGGACAGTCCTTACGACAGCTTTGCTCTTAGTGAGTTCGGACTTTCATCGGACGAAATTGCGTTTATGGAGGCGGCTGCTGCTGCGGCTGCCTCAAACCAACCGGAGGTTTCACCAGAGGAGCAAGGTGGAGTTCCGTCATCAGCCTCCATGTCATCATCAGGCTCAACGGCAACCGGAGCAAAGAGGTCGAGGCTGTCTACATCGGGAGTGTGGGAGAATTTCGACAAGACAACCAGGCAAGACGCAGCGGGAAATGAGGTACCATATGCTATTTGTAAAATTTGTCGCCATGAATTGTGCGCAAAGTCTCTGGTGGAGCAGGGCACTTGATTAGACATGCTACAAGGTGTCGAACCAAGCAAGGATTGGTGATGAGGCAGACGCAGCTGCAATACAACCCCCGACGGTACGGTATCTAGCTGGGACTATGATCCTTAGGTAGCCCGCCAATCTCTCTGTCGTTTAATTGCTTCTGAGGATTTACCGTTAGGCTTTGGCGAGTCTGCTTCTTTCCAAAATTACATTAGAATTGCGCATAATCCTAGATTTACTTCGTTTCTAGGCAGAGACAACAACCGAGGATCTAGTGAAATACTATAATGAACGTCGTAATAAAATAAAGGAACTATTTAGTACGTGCACATTTTCGGTGGCCCTGACCTCGGACATATGGAGTGGTCGGGTTAGGGAGGATTACTTTAGTGTAGTTGCACATTATATTAATGACTACTGGGTAATGGAGAAAAGGATTATAGGTTTGAAATTAATTGATGTAGCACACACGGGGGAGAACATTGCGAATTGTATTATCAAAGTTGTGGAGGACTTTGGTCTTACAGACAAAATATTCGCAATTACTTTAGACAACGCCGCTTCAAACTTTAGGGCCATGGATATTCTTACTCCAGTGTTGAGTACATATGCCGATTCCTTCCTGCTACATCAACGATGCGCTTGTCATATTATCAACCTTATAGTCAAATGTGGTTTGAAGAGGTTGAGTCCGTATATTAAAGCTTTTCGCGATGTGATTTCTTTCTTGAATAATTCTAACGTAAGAATAGCACAATATAAGAACTTCTGCAAGGTGATGGGTGTACGTCCAAGAAAGTTCGGTTTGGACATGGAGGTAAGGTGGAACTCTACTTATCTCATACTTAAGAATCTTTTACCATACAAGAGCACTTTTTCTGTATTTATTCAAACGCACTATCCTAACAATGACGGTACTATGCTATTAACTGAGCAACATTGGTTCGTTGCTGAGAAGGTACTGTCGTTTTTAGAAATTTTTTATGAGGCAAATGTTACTTTGTCTGCTGTCTACTATCCAACATCTCCTATCATTGTGCATACTATTTTACGGATTGCTACTCAATTGAAAATGTTTGAAAATGACATAGTTTTACGCGATACTGTTGTTTCCATGAAATCTAAATACCTTAAATATTGGAGACAAATCCCCTACGTATATGCATTTGCATTTCTTTTAGATCCTAGGGCTAAAATTGATGCATTTGGCATACTTGATCTTCTTAGTGATGCTACTGGCTAGACTATCTTGACTATTTTGCGAAGTTCGTTCTCGGTTATCTGAGGTTTACCAAAGGTATGAAAATAAGTTCCGGGAGTCCGTTAAGCGACCTCCAGTAGCCCCCACCTCAAGTGGGAAGACAAATATGTAGGATGCGATCTTCGGTGCCTCTTCCTCCAGGTTCAGGTCCAGGGGTTCTTCTTCTTCTACACCAACGCCTGCTCAGCCAAGACCCACAAGGAACGGAGAACTATCCACTTATCTGGACAACGATACGGTGGATTTCACCTCAGAAGGCTTCGACATCTTGCAATCGTGGCAAGCCCATAAGTTAACATATCTCGTGCTATCCATACTTGCACGTGATGTGTTAACTGTTCCTGTCTCCACGGTTTCCTCCGAGTTTGCTTTCAGTCTTTCTGGAAGGATATTGGAGGAGAGAAGAACAAGTCTCACAAGTGAGATGGTAGAGATCTTTCTAACTGTGAAGGATTGGGAACAAGCTGATTCACGAACACAACACTATGTGAAAAATCCAGAATTGTCGGAGGTGTTCGAAAATCTGTACTTAGATAATGACACCGACACATAGAACAAAGATGTATCATGTATGTAGAATTGTAGAGCTATACGCTGTACTCTTTTTTCTTTGCCAAGGTTTTCTCATTTTGAGTTTTTACTTGGCAAAGGTTTTAACGAGGCAGCCAGTTGGACATCAATAAAGCTCTTTATTATATTTTCAATATGATTGTCTCATTTTTTTTAATTTTCATGTATACTTCTGAATTTTACACAATTTTCTAATTTTTTTGAATTTTTTTTTGGATTTTTTTGTTCTGATGAGCCAAACGGTCACATCTGGCCCGACGGGCCAAACGGGCTCGTGCCGGCCAGGCACGGAACGAATGCCCGTCGGGCCGTGTCTAGGCCACCACCCTAGCCCGTGGGTGATCCAAGACAATCTGAACAAAGATATCTGGTCGAATGGACCGTGCTTAAATGGGTAGTGCCTATGGGACCGTCTTGCGTCTTCGGCGCCCATTTGGCCCGTCTGGGTGGCGCTGGTATTTTTTAGGCAAACCCTTACATTAATTTGTATTTACCCTGTGGTACACTGATACGGTGGTACCCGACTCCAGCTCGAGTCTCAAAACCTAACTCCCCTCCACGGAGCTAGCTCCGACGAGATGCCCATCGACGCTTCGGCGTGATGCAACCTCGTCGGCGCCAAGGCGAGGGTGGGGGTGCGAAATGGAGGCGAGGCGGGTCTCGGCGAATCCTCGGCCGTCCTGCGTGCGAAGGGTGATTGCGAGGAAGCGGCCGAGGCCAGAGGCGACGGTGAACAACGCTCGGAAGCTGCAGCGGCGGCAGATTTCCGCGTTACCTGGCCGCACCTTCGCCGTGAGCACCACACGGGAGCGATTCCGCAACATCCAGCTCCAGGTCCGCCACGCGTTCCTGTCTCCGGTGTTTTGTTGTGAAATTGTGGGTATCATTGGTGGCGTAGAGGCTACCAGATGGCTCTTGCTTGGCATTGGTTGGTGGATTGGGGTTTAGCGATGACAGAATTATTTAAATATATTATATTTGGGGTTTAGCGATGAGAGAATTATTTAAAAATATTATATTTGTATGCAAATTGTGGGAAGAGTTGGAACCACAGAGATTAAGGCCCTGTTTGGTATAGCTCCGCTCCAAGTTTTTGCAGCTCTAACTCTAGCTTCACTCTTGGATCCACTCCTATGAGAAGTTGGAGTAGTCTGAGGAGGTGTTTGGTTAGAAAATTGACTTCAGCTCCAGAAATGAGAAGGACCATTGTAAAAAGACTACACTACCCTTATTTTGTGACTTGTAATATTTTTTTGTATTGCTTAACTTATAAAAGTTTAATAAGTTGATTTCAGTCATGCTGTGCTTTTATTTATTTTTATTTTTGGCCATGTTGTACACTGTTGTACCATCTTTTTCGCCTACATTCGAAATTTTTACTTGAAAAAATTAAATAAAACATAGATAAACATACAAAGTTCATAACAAATGTTCTGATTCAACAAAGTTCATCTTTATTAATCAAAGCTACTATTCTAGGTCCGAAAACCACTACATCAAACGATAACAACGAAATGAAAAGGAAAAACATCCAAGGGTAGCTCACCCAATTCACCTTCTGCAACTATTACAAAAACTTCTATAGCTTCTTGCTTGGCAAGGACATATACATGGGCATGCTAGCTTGTGATGCATCGGGCTTCCCCTTTGTCGTACAATTACAATCTTAAAGTTCTTTTCAACAATAGAAAAAAACCTTACATCCTGCACTAGAAAAGAAAGGAGCAATTAGATCGATATTAGGAGTTACCAATTGTCATGGCAATGGACTAGACCTTACAAGTTACAAGGAATAGCAACACAATTGAGTTAAAAAACACAAAACAAAGAGGCGCAAGCTCTTGATTGATCTTATTTTTTCCAAAGTTGTAGTGTACAATGAATGAAATCATTGTCGTAGTTTATGAGTCTAGCTTTTGTCACCTCTGGAATAAGACAATAGTCCATGTGGCACCAACAAAATGGAAACTAGCATCTAGATGATCAAAGAATAGTAAGGAGTTCTGCCTAAACAATCTTATCCTAGAAAGATAACCACTCAGCAAAACTTGCCGTCTGCACGTTGTAACATTCCATAATTTCACCAAGTATTAGGACCAAGTATCACGACTAGAGTTTCATCATAACCAAGCATCAGGCAGCAAACAATATGTATGAACCAAGCAAATAATATAAAATTAAACACATGAAGTTTCTAAAGAGAAATCACAGTTCTGATGCAAAGGTGTAGTTGAGCGAAAGACAAGACAGAATCGATCCTTCATGTATGGACAACAACCTCCCGTCATGTCTTCTTGAAAATTCACCAAACAATGATGGCACACTTACATCACCAATTGCAGTGGATGGAGAACAATTTGAAGTAAAAAATCAGGTCGAGAGTCGTCAAATGACATATACTGAAGAAGGGACTACTTCATTTGTAAGCACAAAAGAGCCCGAAAGAACACATACTAATGTGTTTTTCTGTCTTCTTCATAAATTTTTTTTACAGGTTTCTCTATTAACACATTCTTATCAAATCAGTTGGTGTGCTTCTTCTCTGCCCAAATGTACCATTCATATACTTCAGTAAAAATTCATCAATCAATTGGTGTGCTTCTTCTCTGCCCAAATGTGCCCAAATGTAACATTTTCAGCACAATCAAATGCTCATAATTCCTAAAGGGGGAGAAGTGGGCGGCAAACCTTCGGGGAAGAAGCCACCAGGGAAGAAGACGCCACGGATGGAGTCACGGGAGAGAGGCGAGTGGAGTCGCCGGGAAGGAGCCGAGAGAGAGCGCCAGGTGGAGCCGCCGCCGCCCTGGTCGAACCCCTAGGGTTGTAGGGGGAGAGAGGCGCACGGGTGGAGTCGCCGGGGAGAGCGCCGGGGTGGAGTCGCCGGGGGAGGAGCCGGGGAGAGCGTCGGGGTGGAGCCGCCACCGGGTTGCAAGGGGAGAGAGGTGCATAGATGCGAATCGCCAGGGGGAGAGGAGCACAGACGCGAAGAGCGAGGGGGAGAGGCGCATGGGATGCTGAGCGGGTGGGGCTGCGGGTTTAGGGGTTATATCAGTGGCATATTGCGGGTAATTATCTTCAACTCCTAGGGGTATTTTGTTTTGTTAGTCCGTAGCTCCATATTTGGAGTAAGGTTCTACCCGCTCCCAAAATTTGTACTACAGGCTGCTTTGCTCCCGGTTGCTCCAACTTCAAAAAATTTGTGGAGCAACCCCGTTTGGCACAGCTCCACAAACTCCAACTACGAAGTTAGGAGTTGGAGCTGTACCAAACAGGCCCTAGGTACCGTGAGGGGGTGATGTGAGGGCTATGTGATGAGGAATTGTCACCTTTGGTCAAAAAAATGTGAGGAGAAATAATTTATAATCAATTTGAGGAGAGATTAAGATTGGGCAATAATGACTTGTTTGAAGAATTTTCTTATTCCTTCATTAACTTTGATAAAGTTGTTGGGTGTCGGAGTGCATAGGTTAATAGAATTGCATTAGCGGTAGTGTATGGACGATAGTAAGAGGGGAAAGAAGTGTTTTTGGTGTTGTATTCCTAGGTGTTGTTGTTTTCTACGGTCATCCCTGTGATAACTTGATTCATTAGAGGAAACATATTCTGAAAGATCTCTAGAGCATAACTTATAGTGGGACGAATGCCTAAGCCGCACTTGGTGTGGTGGGGCATGAGGCCTCCCTTTCAAATTTCAATTTCCCAGACTTGGAAAAGGTTGACACCTCGGTTACCTCTGAAAACATGTACTATCAACCTAGAGGAATATATTTTGTATAAGCTGGTAAGATACAATTGAATGATCGACTCAAGTAGTTCATTCACCCACTCTATTTGGAAATGTGACCTTAACCAGTTAATTTTGCTATCATTAGCCACCCTCCAGTTGCCTTTGTCCCTTTGTTTTCCATGCGATTGTTTTTCCTTTCTATCTCTTAGGCCCTGTTTAGTACAGCTTCTGCCCTTAGCTTCTCAATCGATTTTGGTGAAACCATACAAAACACTCAAAATCACTCGATTCTGATTCTCGTGTGGAGCTGTTTCAAAAATACACTAACGAGAAGAAACAATCTTTTTTTAGATTCTCGTAAGATTCCAACTTGATAGAAGAAAAATAAACCTTTAAGATTGAATATATTTACCCGCAAAATACCATCACTTATCCCTCCCACCCGCCATCGCGCTCGATTCCACCGGCGCGTACCCATTCGGCCTCATTCGCGTTTCTTCTTTTCCCCTTGTCCTCTCTCGCGACACCGCCGAACCTCCGCGCAGCCACCGCCGGACCTCCACTGCGCCGCCGCCGCACATCCCGAGGGCACCTCCGCCGGACCTCCACTGCGCCGCCGCCGGACCCGGTGTGCGCCGCCGCGAGAGGACTACAGCCGCCGACCCGTCCGGCCTCCGTTGTGCGCAGCAGGTGCGTCGATGCCGGCATGAGCACGCCCGTGGTGTAGCGGCGGGCGCGCGCGGTGGGGGCGGATCAGCAGGCTCGGCGGCGCGCGTCTGGCGCGGCGGTGAGGCGCGTGCGGGCGCTGCGACGCGAGCTGCTACCGCGTGTGGCGGCGTCGCTGCTCTACCGTCGGAGGTGGCTGGCCATGGCTTCCGGCGGCTTCGCCTGTAGGGCACGGTGCGATAGGTGGCCGGCCGCCGTAGCCATCGGTTCCACAGAGGTGCGCATGAACTCCACAGAGGTGCGAGAAATCTAGGGCCTAGCAGTTAATTTGCGGAATTAAATGACAAGAAACAGATCGGTTCATGCTAATTTAAATCATCCGAACCAATCTATACACTAGAAATATCGAATGATTGATGTCTATACACAACTTATCGATTCGATGCTGTGTGCGGGCTGTTCGTGGTCTCCATGAACACAAGGCCATTCGCTGCATGTAGAAGATGGTTGCTGCTGGTGATGGGCTCCTCACGAATGCCATCCAACATTGTGTTGTGGCAAGTGAACTTCTTTGAAGGTCGTTAGCTGAAAATCAACTGAATTCAGCCCCATATGATATATTATGTGCTTATCCATACTTGTGAGCTGTCGTTGGTACTTGTGGCGAGAATCATACTAATAACAAAGATTTGGCTTATGTTCCGGTCTTTACATAAACAGATTGACATGGTTATGTATATCCATAGCAAGTTCCTGAACATATGTTTATCCCAATTTCAGTTCTTAGGCTTGTAGCATGCATAATATATAGATAATAATCTCAATATTATATATCAACTAAGGGGACATGGCAGTTTAACTACCCTATATTTAGTACCTGGTCACTGACATATGAGAAAATGGGTTGGGTAGTTAAAAAAAGCTTAACAAATTTATGCTCTCGTTTGCATATATTCTAGTCACTTGACATGTTTAGGTACTTTGATGCAAGTAATGTTTAGCTCCGACGAGATGCCCATCAACGCTTCGGCGTGACGCAACCTCGTCGGTGCCAAGGCGGGGGTGGGGGTGCGAAATGGAGGCGAGGCGGGTCTCCGCGAACCCTCGGCCGTCCTGCGTGCGAAGGGTGATCGCGAGGAAGCGGCCGAGGCCGGAGGCGACGGCGAACAGTGCTCGGAAGCTGCAGCGGCGGCAGATTTCCGCGTTACCTGGCCGCACCTTCGCCGTGAGCACCACATGGGAGTGATTCCGCAACATCCAGCTCCAGGTCCGCCACGCGTTCCTCTCTCCGGTGTTTCGTTGTGAAATTGTGGGTATCATTGGTGGCGTAGAGGCTGCCAGATGGCTCTTGCTTGGCATTGGTTGGTGGATTGGGGTTTAGCGATGACAGAATTATTTAAATATATTATATTTGGGGTTTAGCGATGAGAGAATTATTTAAAAATATTATATTTGTATGCAAATTGTGGGAAGAGTTGGAACCACAGAGCTTAAGTACCGTGAGGGGGTGATGTGAGGGCTATGCGATGAGGAATTGTCGCCTTTGGTCAAAAAAAAATGTGAGGAGAAATAATTTATAATCAATTTGAGGAGAGATTAAGATTGGGCAATAATGACTTGTTTGAAGAATTTTCTTATTCCTTCATTAACTTTGATAAAGTTGTTGGGTGTCGGAGTGCATAGGTTAATAGAATTGCATTAGCGGTAGTGTATGGACGATAGTAAGAGGGGAAAGATGTGTTTTTGGTGTTGTATTCCTAGGTGTTGTTGCTTTCTACGGTCATCCCTGTGATAATTTGATTCATTAGAGGAAACATATTCTGAAAGATCTCTAGAGCAGAACTTATAGTGGGACGAATGCCTAAGCTGCACTTGGTGTGGTGGGGCATGAGGCCTCCCTTTCAAATTTCAATTTCCCAGACTTGGAAAAGGTTGACACCTCGGTTAGCTCTGAAAACATGTACTATCAACCTAGAGGAATATATTTTGTATAAGCTGGTAAGATACAATTGAATGATTGACTCAAGTAGTCCATTCACCCACTCTATTTGGAAATGTGACCTTAACCAGTTAATTTTGCTATCATTAGCCACCCTCCAGTTGCCTTTCTCCCTTTGTTTCCCATGCGATTGTTTTTCCTTTCTATCTCTTAGTAACATATCCCATTCTCATTGGGATTCTTAATAACACATCTTTGACTTTTTTGTTCGTACTTTTAGGAAGAATTTGATACTCATGATCCTAAGGAGAATGGTTCGCTACTACCTTACTTGAGGAAACGGTCGGAAATTGTCGAGATAGTTGGAGCCCGTGATATTATCTTTGCTTTATCACAGTCAGGAGTCTGTGCTGCTTTCAGTAGAGGTACACCTGTCTTTATAATGATTGTTCCTGTTCAAATAACCATTCTGAGATGCTCTTTGTTTCCAGTGACTAACCAACGGATTTGCTTTCTGAATGGAAGTCCAGATGGCGTCATCTGCAGTTTGTTTTATAACAAGAACGACGACTCACTTATAACTGTATCAGTTTATGGTTCTGAAAATTTCAGTGCCTTAAGATGCAGAACAACTCGAATAGAGTGAGCTTGACTTTCTATTTTCATGTTACAGTACTAAGCTTCTAGTTTTTTCACATTGCTTACATGATATTTTACTTTTTATTAAGGTATATATGGCGTGCAAAGCCAGATGCTGGTTTTCCTCTTTTTGAGACAGAATCCTTGAAGTGGCCAGGTTTCGTGGAATTTGATGATGTAAACGGAAAGGTGCTGACTTACTCTGCTCAAGACAGGTACCTAAACTCCAAACTTTTTTAAGGGCAAGAAAATTTACTTCATCCAAATTATGACCTTATGTTCTCATTTCAAACAGTACCTATAAGGTGTTCAACTTGAAAACTACACACTTGAAAACAGTACTGAATGGCCACTAGGTGTGGTAGCCCTCAGTGGACTTGGAGGAGACCATGAGGCTAACTCGTGGGCGCCTTGGACGTATGCCTCTGACAGTACGTCACGGGCGCACTGGTGACGCCCACGAGGCTAAGTCGTGGGTGTACCAAATGGCCACTAGGGGTGGTAGTCCCCAGTGGACTTAGAGGTGCCCAGAGGCTAAGTCGTGGAGCACCAAATTATGAGGGCGATGGAGCCCCTTTACCCCGTAGGCGGGTTTTTTTTGTGGTGATCGGGAAAGCATGAGACTGGTTAACCCTTGCCGAGCAATGGAGCTAGGCGTGCGGGGCCCGGAGGTCGTTCGACGCATGGCCTAGAGTCTAAGGGGGATGAGTCATCAGCACATCCATCAACTTGGTACTGGGTCTAAGCTGTTGTTTATGCCCTAGGTCTAGTAGGACACGTGCCACCATGGTGGAGACGACGGATGCCCAAGCCACCATGGACTTTTGCTAGGGGAGACCGTGGAGGTTGTACACCCTATGCACCACGTGTTGGGTTACGAGTAGGCTACGATAGCTACAAATCAAAAATTTCTACCACGCAAACCAGGAAGCCAAGCAAGAAGATGATCACAGATCGTTACCACCAGACGTGCAGAGCAGCGGAAGAAGAGTTGGAGCAGCCTGGTCCAACGAAGAGCACGTCGATGTAGTGGTCGTGGTCGATCGTTTCCTCCTGCGACCTCTGTAGTTCCTTATGAAGATCGCGGATCGTCTTCAAGCGCAACAGCGACCGCAGTAGCGCCTCTATGGTATCCACACGTCCAGGGAAAGAACAACCATGCGCCGGTGTGCTAGCACCAAGTCGCCTAGCAGAGCTCTCAGGAAGATGACGGCTAGGGTTTCGGTGGAACAACTCAACTCACGACTTTCGTGTGTCTCGTCTGTTACGTTCACCCCCCCAACAACCTCATGCATCTCCTCATATAGTGCTCGTGACGGATCCTATCTGAACACATTTGACGAATTGTATCTGTATTGGTTTGTTCCAACCCGTTAAATGTGTGACCCTGTAGGTTCATGCGTAATCGGTTGTGACTCGAAACCCTTTCCGATCACGAGTCGTTAGCGGTTCCTAGCGAGACATAACGATTCGAATACACACAAATTATATCGGACAAACTTTCTTCGCAACATGATCTACGACGAGTCCTATCTCTATCTGACCGATTCAGTATTTGGTCACGACTAGTTCGTAACTCCTTACGACCAGATTTCGACCACTCTATGATTTCGTTCGACCGATCTACGACCAAATCGTTTCTCCATACGACCGATCGTGAATCGATCGAACTAAGCATTTACTCGTGTATTCTTCCTTTGCCCCACGATGTCTGGTTGAACTCCAGGTGAGATGTTGTGTCATCCATGGACTGTTCAATACTTTCCCGATCGAGTGATGGATAACTTCACGTAGTCGAACACTTCGACCACTAGTGATATGGCCATGCATTTTCTTTATCCGACCACAACAAGGGGCCTAGAGACATCTATCCTGTTATGTTAGGAGGGGCAAATCCCATATTCGACAAGTCACATTCATCCGCATGTTTCATAGCATACCCGAAAGCTACCTTTATAACCACCCAGTTACGAGTAGCGATTAACAACCCCTAAGAGTGCTATTACACATGTAGGAATCCATGCTGATCTCAGGTCTAAGGATTATACATCATCATTGTTTGAGACCAACTAACGACACATAGAATTGTAACAATCTCAATAGTGTCTCAAGGTGGGTCAATCCAACCACATGTTTTCTAACATGTGTTCACATTATTGATTTGATATCCCCATATCCATGATCGGTGAAACATGGTCATCAATCAATACAATGTGCTGGTCGATAGAGTCAATAGTGTTCCGACCATTGACATCCGACCATGGATATATTTAGAACGACATCATATAAGTTAAGAGTTTCACCAACAAGTCACATACTTGTTAATCTTCATAACCAATGATTCATTCAAGGAACAGGATAACACATTATCCAATATTATGAACATAATGAAATACAATCATCTCAATGATTGCCTCTAGGGCATATTTCCAACACCACGAGGGTGGTCGCTCATGCCCTAAGTCCAATAGGACACGAGCCACCATGGTGGAGGCGAAGGATACCCAAGCCACTTTGGACTTTTGCTAGGGGAGACAACGGAGGTCGCACGCCCTATGCACTACAAGGGTGGTCGCTCATGCCCTAGTTCCAGTAGGACACGAGCCACCATGGTAGAGGTGACGGACGCCCAAGCCACCTTGGACTTTTGCTAGGGGAGACCGCGGAGGTCGTATGCCCTATGAACTATGAGGGTGGAATCCCTTGGAGGGAAAGTGTCTCGAGATCCCATACGAGATTTATATGTTGGGACTGCCTCCTAACAGTAGCACATTAGGGGGCAGTCCTCGTAGCGAGCCTTCATTGCTTGCGCCGTATGGACTTCATGCGTCCCAGGGGTGATGGTTTGTCTTAGAATCCTTAGTCTTCTGGCTGCGAGGGTGCCTTGAACTACTCTCCCTTGGCTGGGCGTCGCATCGACCCGCACAAGGGAGGAGGATGTGCGTGGGAGCCCCAAGGCATGTAGGATGTTGTCCATCCCAAGGTGGATGGCCCTGATCTCCAACGAGGGTGGCTGGGGCTCCTTCAAAGAGCGGATGGGCCGTCCACAAGATCCCTGCCCTCCAGAGCCGGGAGAGCCTTCGCGGATTTAGAGTATTTTTGGTAGGAGACATAGTCTTTCATCAATTAGCTACGTCCCCACGGTCGACGCCAATGTTGTAGGTATAAAAACCAAACACAAGTAAGGGGGTGGACATCGGCCGTCTGACGGGCCATCGTCCACGAGAATAAAAAATGACACAAAGGTTTATACAGGTTCGGGGGTCCGAGAGGACCGTCTTATTTCTGTCGGTGAGCCAACGGGGGTTTACCTCCGGGGAAGGAGCCTCTGAGGGCTCACCAGTTTTAATATGCTTCTGTATTCCTCAAGAGAGCTTCCTTCAAATGAGAGATACATAGGGTATTTATAGGCTCTTGGGCCTGTACAAATGACCAAAATACCCCTTTGGGGGATAGTTACCCTATGTGTACAAGTGAGGGATACAATCGACCTCTGCAAGGTAATTACATTTCTTGATTTGTTAAACAGGTGTTTTCCCTGTGGAGTAGACCTGTTCAAATGCTGAGCCGGGTTGGGTTTCGGGCCAGGCTTGAAAAGCCCGGCCAAAAAACAGCAGGCCCAAGCCTGGCTCGGAAACTGCATTTTCTGTTCAAGAGTCTTATTTTAATCATTTTTTGGAATAAAAAACTAATACTTAATTAATTTTCAGCATTAAATAAATAGATTTTTGCTGTTTTAATTGTTTTTACCAGAAATTCGGGCCGGGCCGGGCCGGGCTTCTATTGGGCCGAAAATGCAGTCCCAAGCCCGGCCCGGACTGGGTCGGGCTCGGGCCGGGCCACCCGTGAACACCTCTATTGTGGAGTGGGTCCCGCTAGTGAGGAGATGAATTATTCTTCCAACAGCGTAGATTATAGATGACAGCAGATAAAGCAAAACAATTTTCTGTTTCTTGTTTGTAATTAACTTCTGTGCACTACTGCAGGTAAGAAACTTCAAGTCAACAGAAGTGAGCAGGAGTGAGTTTGTGACTACGTTAGCTTTTATTTTTCTGTATGAGATGCAGTTGTTCCTGACCTTCCATAGTCGATCAGTATCAGTTTGGAATTTTCATGGTGAATTGGTCACATCCTTTGAGGATCATCTGTTGTGGCACCCTAATTGCAATACCAACAGAATTTACATTACTAGCAACCAAGATCTCATTATCTCTTACTGCAAGGCTGATCCAAATGATTCATCTTCAGAGGACAATGGTAACATTTAAACTTTCTGACACTTCGACCTGTATTACTGATGTGTTTAGTTCGTAATGGAATGCCAACTCTACTGCTTGTTGCATTTGACTCGTCATTGGTTGTTGCTGTTTCCTGTCGTTACATTTCCCTTTTATCCATTACTGCCCTTTGTCATGTTAGATGTAGTTTGCAGCATTATCAATTTCCTCTTTGATGGGATGTATTGCTCTCAAGCTTTTAATTTCAGTTCAGTTTGATGATTGATGCTTGGAATTATCAGTACTTTGTCTGAGTCTATGATCAAGTGTGTGTCACTAAAGTTTTTTTGTGTGTTTTGTACAAAGACATCAGAATAGCAGTGCTCCATTGTTCATTCCAAGTACCTTGATGTGTTTCTACTTACTAAGTCAATTAAACAAAAGATGCATCAGAATGTAGGTTAAGTTACATATGTGCTGATTATATTTTGTTTCAAATTCATTTTTCCTTTTTGCATTCTTGGGGAAAAAAAGGAAGTCCTTCGAAACTTGCTGCAGTAGATAAATGAGGATGATGCTACTATTTGTCCCTACATAACCTAACTTGCACTTTGGTTCTTATGCAGCTTGTTCTATAAATATCAGCGAGATATTAACCGAAAAATGCTTGGCCAAAATAAAGGCAGGGAACCTCTGCAAGCAAAAGAAGGCATCAAAGTTCCAAACTACACCTTCAGAGCCCTGGGGGACATCACAGCTCTGTACTATGATGAAGAGCGTGATGAGATCTACACCGGCAACCGACAAGACCTTGTACATGTGTGGTCAAATTAACAGTTGCTCGGGCCTTTGTCGGTTCTTACATCTGGCACCATCAAATCCTTGTTAACATTGGGCACCATCGAATCCTTGTTAACATCAGGCACCAGTCAGTCACCAACCTGACCTAGCTGTGGCATCTTTCACCAGAGGCCTTCATCGTGCGAATGCTATTTATTTGTGTATAGTTCACCATCCATCATCAGCCTCTCAAATCTGCTGCAGAGTTGACATTGTAATGTATTTTGGGATGGGTGTAGCACTGTAGCTTCCAAAGATGTTTACCATAGGGTTCATCTAAGAGGTAGGATTTAAGTGTATTGAGTGTACCAGCTTGCCCCTTGAGCTATTTAATCTGATTCTGATCTAAAATACTCCTTCCGTTTTTTTTACTTGACGATTTTTTTACTTTTCATCGTCTCCAAGATTTCTAGATCTCCAAGAACTTTGACTATTACTTTTTTTATAACTTTACATTAAGGTATATTAGTAAAATTATAATATTATGAAAATATTTTTAACGGCAAATCTAATGATATAATTTTTCATATAGCCAATCTATATAATTTTAAACCTACTGGTGATTAAATTTTAGAAAGGTTCACGGCACCGATTTGAGGACATCAATTAAAAAAGAACAAAGGAGTAACTGTTTTGCGGTGTGCCTATTTGGTGCGACGGTCCCTTAGGTTTGAGGTGCATGTCGTAATCATGACATTTCTGTTCTGTGGAAAACAATGTGCAAAATTTTGTAACCTTGTTGGGTGTCGTCTTTCACCTTCCCCATTATGCTCGTGAATTTTTCAGATGAAACAAGGTAATTTGCATTGGGGGTGGGGATGAATTGCGACGTCCGCTCGCTTGTGTTGGGGCGCGGGGGCACCACCACACAATTACTCCAGTTAAGATGCGTCACAATGACTCAAGTGGATGACTAGAAACTAATGCATTTCCAGCATTTTTGTAACTATTTTTTGCCAAAAAAAAAACGCTTCATAGCACGCACAGTAGGATACAGCGCACGACCTGAAATCCTGAATACATGCGCCCGTAAAATTTGTCACTACGAGCAGGTGAGCCTAAACGCAAGAATAAATGAATTCAGACGGACTTGTCACAAATAACAGTATTAAAACAAGAACAGCACATTTCACACGATTTTTACTCCGAAAATTTAAATGCGGGACGACACAAAGTTTGACGGCTCACATATAGCTGAGTAAAAATGGCTATCAGACTGTCAAGCCAGCCAAGGCGGCAACATCAAGTTACATATAAATAGAGCAACTGCAAGTCAGATCCACTTTTCACAGTGTTCATGAGTTTGAGCAGTGTGCTTGCTTATAAATTATTCAATACCACGATCATTCTTGTTCCATCTCAAAACTATAGCAACAAAATTGGCTACCGCAATTTTGGCTTCAGACTATTTAGTTGTCAACAACTTCAATGAGAGTTGTCTCGTAGTCAGCAGGAGCTTCAAAGCCGTGGAGGTTCATCACGGTGGCAGCAACATTGGCGAGCCCAGGGGTCTGAATATCAGACCGGAATTTCACGCCAGGATGAAGACCAGGGCCTCCAATAGCAACCGGAACCTGCAGGTTTAACAGAGGCATTAAAAAACAAGCGATAAACCTGAACACCTAAGTTGGTTTCACGGGGAGGATAATGGAATATCAAAACCTAGCATTCAGCACTGCACTTACTGGTTGAAGCGTATGCGAGGTAAGAATCTGGACGCCACCACTCTTGTCGAGCATTGGCTGCCCAGATTTGTTTCTTTTCACCATGTCCTCTGCGTTTCCATGATCAGCAGTGACAAGATAGATGCCGCCAACTTGCTCCACTGCATCCAAAATAATCTGTACCAAAGGGGAACCAGTGATTAGACTAGGTAAAGGCGTATAAAATATACTCTGGCAACCAAGGTAAACATGAAAAGTACAAAGCCAAGGAAAACGGGATTTCAGGGAAATTTCACTCAAACTATAGTAGCATGTGCTATTTCCCATCATGTAATTGTTCAGCTTCCAGAATATACAGATAATGGAAACAAAACACTGACAGAGTGACATGACGTAAGTTAGTTGTCTTGTTTGTCCTCACCTTAACGGCTTCGTCAGCAGCCTTGCAAGCAACAACTGTGGCCTCAATATCACCAGTGTGACCCACCATATCACTATTTGGCAGGTTGACACGTACCTGCAAGAATAAAATGCTAAGCAACTTTATGGGCAAAAAGACGAGAGTCATCTACTATAAATTTCAGAACTGTTTACCTGGTCAAACTTTCCACTGAGGATAGCATCTCTGGCTTTCTCAGCAATTTCAAGCGCCTTCATATTGGGTTTAACATTGAAAGTGATACCAATGTCACTAGGAATTTCTACATACTCTTCCTTAGTTTCATCAAAATATCCTGAACGGTTTCCATTCCAGAAAAATGTGACATGGCCAAACTTCACAGTCTCACTGTTATGTACAAATCAACGAGTTACAACATAAATACAAATATGCCGAAAGGTGGAACATTGTGTTGTAAGCACAGAACACAAAACAGAAATCAAGCAATTCCAAATCGAAATGACATTATACAAGCTCTAATAAAAGACGACGTACTTCATTCAACCATGAATACAACAATGCAGTCATTTTATCGCAGCACGAGTGAAGCAAATATATTTTGTGGCCAAACTTAGTACCAGAAAAAGGATGCAGAGTAAAAACTCGTATAGAGAATTTGAACCACCTCTTTTGCTGCTAAGCTAACCTTCAAAAATGTCAAATCAAACACCAGGAATAAACATACAATAGGTGCCTGAAAGTAACAAAAAACACCAAGTGGCCTCCTCGGAGACAGCAAAGTATTGTGTCTCATGTCCAATCGGAAAATTTTGTCTTCTCCTATTTAGGAGATTGAGCCATGATTGAGTGATAAAAATGCAGCACAAGGCAATAAATATAACTAGTAATAAGATGTTTCGGGCAGGTATAAGCACCTGACCGGTGCTTGCAAAATTTTACCTAGTATGTGGCCTATGTTTGTTTTCATGTTAAAAATTGTCTTTTAGAATATGCTAAAACTTGATACAAAATTGGTTGAAGTAAAAGTATCATATGTCCGAGACCAGTCACTGACCAGTGTTTTTAGTACAGAGATGAATGTGAAGAACCAAGTGCTTTAACATTGAAAGAAAGAGAATGGAAAATCAGGTACTTGCCTGCAAGCAAAGGTGCGGATGCCATTTTTTACCAAGTATTCACCAGATGTCCTCTCTATCTCTGGTGGGGTAACAAGGTAATGGTTTGGCAGCTTCAACTCACCATCATATTGAAGCATCCCAGCATACAGGATTTTTGGTACACGAACGCGATCAAATTTGTCAAAATCTGCATACTCCAGTGCTTTTGCAAGCATAACCATGCGATCAGCTCGGAAATTGAAAGTTACAACTGCATCACCATCTACAATAGGCCCAACCGATTTGCCACTCTCATCAACTATCACAAATGGGGGCAAATACTGATCATTGGCCTTGGGCTCTGCTCTTAGTGTTTTCACTGCTTCAACTGCACTTTGGAATTTGTGGGGTGCTTCTCCGAGCACCTGGGCATCCCACCCACGTTTGACCACATTCCAGTCATTCTGCAAAGTATTAAATAAGATGACTCTCACTTCAGCAGGAAAACATACATCTTTCAATACAGAAATAGCTCAAAACTGTAAGCCACACTGCTAAACAATAAAAGTTGATGGTTGACTGAAATGAGAGGAGTTTACCTCGTAGCGGTCCATGGTAACGTACATCCTTCCACCACCTGAAGCAATCCGGGCATCAACACCCTTCTCGCGAAGCTGAGAAAGGTCGTTCTCTAGTGTCTCTATGAAACCAACACTACTTCCATCCAAAACATCACGCCCATCAGTAAGAATATGAACACGGATTCTTTTTGCTCCCCTCTCACTGGCACCTTTCAGAAGCAACTGAAAATAGAGTGAAACAAAAAGGAACGGTTTTAAATTGGACAGATTAAATCATCACAAGACAGCAATATGAGGCCTAATCATTCATGACGACTATAGCAAGGTAAATCAAAGAAAGCGTAGCAAACCTGCACTTGATCAAGCCGGGAGTGGACACCTCCATCACTCACCAAACCAATAAGGTGGAGAGTACCTTTATCAAAAGATTCTTTGATGTAATTGAACCCCTCTCCTTCATAAATCTTCCCGGAGGCAAGAGCGAGATCCACAAGCTTAGCGCTATAGAAAGAGAGAATATACTATTCAATTATTTTGGTGGTAAACAATGCGAAGACTTGATGGTTATATCATACAACAAATCACTATGTTAAAGAAGCAGATAAGTGAGACAAAATAATGCAAGTTGAGAAAGTACATTTTCTGGATTGCTTTGCATAAAGGCCATGGTTACGTGCACAACTAAAAATGTATAACAGAAGAGTATGCCACCTAACCAACAAGCACGAAGTAACCCACAAGAGATGCATGTATTAATGACATATTAATGAATATTAGTAATTAATGACGATACTCGATAGCTATCCAGAGTTCCTCCAGGCTCCATGCCGGTCAAATAGCTAGAAGACTATACGACACTCTCAAGGATCCAGCTATACTCAAGCCCACATATTTCGAAATCTTAATGGACATCGGAATTATTATTGACTGTTTTATCGCATGTTGAAGCTCGAACTATTTCACTATTGGACCAAAACTTGCACTGATGGGCATCCATGCCCCAATGAAATACCCAAACAAACAATAAGTGCATTAGTTAAAAACTTAAAATAGAGACTATATTTCCAAAATAAATCAAAATCAAACAGCATACCCTTGAGCAAAAATCCGACCGGCACCAAGAGCATTGTGGCCGACTTCACTGTTGCCCATGTCGTCATCACTAGGGAGACCAACGGCTGTTCCATGAGCCTTCACTAGTCTCCATCTCTCTGGAGCACCCTTTTATTACACAAAAGAAAAGCAAGTCGAGCATTGTCATTGCACATCTAAAAAAGAACAATAATACATCTAATTACTGTCAAAATCACATTTGAACAAATACAGGTTCAACGCAACATCTGATTTCCTCATGTTAAAACTAAGCATAAGACACAACGATTGCATAAGTGCCCACTAGCTACTAGTACACTGACTGCGCAACATTGACTGTATTAGAGCCAAAACGGCCCAACAATCACATCAGATTCATCATCACTCTCAAACTAGAGAGTGCCACAAATTCATAGCACAAGGGTAACCCTGCGCAAGATAAATACACCCAATATTATGTATCTACAGTCTAAACCTCTGACTGAGTTATATCATGAGCTTGCTGACCACAGCAGGACCATGCAACAATTACAAACATGATGACTAATCTACAGAAGAAGAAAAAAAATGCATCTTTGCAATCACATTAACCAGATAAAATTTTAAAAAAATTGCATCTTTGCTATACAAGATAAAGTAGACGGGTTCCAAGAAAGCATACATTCTTGAGCGAATCCATGACGGGCGTCTGGGCGACATGGATGCAGTTGTACTTGTCGGGGTTGGCCTCGCCCCACCCGTCCAGCACGACGACGGCCACCGTCTTCCCCTTGGGGAGCTTGGGGTGGTCAGGCAGCGTCCACGAGAAACCCGAGCTCGCCATCGCCGACTAGAGACCTACTAAATCACACAAACACACACAAAAATAAGAGGTTAGGTACAGCAAATCCGCAGAATCAAACAGATCTGCACTAGTACAGTGTCGCAACATGGCATCATTAACTCGAGCTAATAATTAGATCGGGGTAAGCAAAATCTTGATCAACCTCAGTCAACTAGCATGATTAATCGCGCCAAGAACCAGAATAACACTGTAAATCTCGCTAACAATCAGATTTAACGAATCAGATCTGAAGGAGCTGATCTGACGACCGATCGGAGATCAACCAAACAACAAATCCTGACGACAACACGCAAATGGAGAGGCATCGATCAGATCAGAGAGGCTATTCTCACCTTGCTTTTCCTGTGCTTTTGCCGAACAAGGAGAACTTTTTCGAGGGCGGAGTGGTATAGGAGGATAGCAGGAGAAGGCGGCCGCGATATTAATAGGAGGGCGTAGGAGCCTAGGAGGCGATGGCGACGCGTGGGGGGGGGGGGCGTGGGGGTGGCGCGGTGGGCGAATATTAGGGTGCTCGCGTTACCGCTAGACGGCCCGATCGGGGCCAACGAATCGAGCCATCCGACGGTTGAGGCGTGCGAACTTGTAGCAGAAAGCGAAATTTTCCGCCTTGGTGCGATCACGGGCGGCTTCCCCTGATTCTATGGATCCAAACGGCGAGATCCGCCGGTTTTGTGTTAGCGGCCCCTCGTATTGGACGGTCGCGATGGTGGGGCAGCGGCTATCACGGAGACAGGTGGAGCCAAGTGCCATTGAGATAGCAAAAACCAACAGTAGTCACGTGAGCTCCGGCTTCCAAGCCTCGACGTCGGATCCAGAGACTTCAGAGGCGCGTGTCCGCCGTCACTGGGTTGGATATTCTTCCGAAATATTCCAACATTTCCCCGTTGTTTTTGTTTTGTTTCCAATGGGAACATCCGGTTTTCTTGCTAAAATGATTCAGCCTCCAGCGCTCAGTCCCTCCTGTCCGTGCACCGCGGAAAGCAATGGAGTCGCACGCACTGTTGATCGTCGCTCCGCGTCGCAGGGATCTAGAAAAGAGTGGTTTGGCTTCGTGATCTAGACGAGGAAGTGGAAGTCTGCGACCATCGAGTTAATTTTGGGTCATCCTTCCGCCGACGGTCAACAACGAGGGCTGGTGCTTGTGACTCGTGTGCTTCGGTGCCCGGGCTGGTATGCTAAGACCAGCAAGGCTGCTATACGGAGGCCGAACTGCCAAAGGTTGGAGGTATTCGCGCTGTCGCTTGTCACGCACACAAACCACCATCTCGCGATATAGCTTTGGTCCTTCGGCCTCGGCCTGGCTTCCTAATGCTTCCTGCGCAAAAGTTGAAGATTATTCGTTGGGCTGCCTGGCTATTCTGGCGGAGGCTCGCGTGCAGCATTCTGCTATGCAAATGCTGAGATCCACACCACCACCAGGCCTCTTTGTTGCCGACGAACCAACGGAATTTTGCATCCACACCACCACCGGCCCACTCCGTTTTAGCCCAATACACAGTCGCGTACGAATAGGCTGGCTATTCCAGCAACGTCCAGGCTGCTCCTGCTTGTTTGTTACGATTCTTTCTGAAGTCATCTGCGAAAAAGCGACTCACAGAATAAGCTGTGGAATGCTAACCGAAAGACGAGAGCCAAACGCACCTTGAGTCTTGGACAGACTGCAGATATCGGCCGGTTGTATCTTTCAATCTTTCGGCGTCGATCGGGCATGCATCATCGCCGGCTGGACTGACTCACCTGATATCTGGAATGTAGCTGAGCACCAGCCTTTTCTCGGTCCTAGCTGAATTCAAGATCCCAGGTGTGTACGTATCTCCAGGACGGCATGCATGGCCACAAGAACTAGCCAGCGACCGGTCGTGGTGGTCTTGCCAGTCCACATGCAAAAGCAAACAAAATTGTTTCTGCAAGTGTGACTCCATGTTTCCATTTAGCACTGGGAGTAGAAGGCGACGCAAAGGCTCTCTCTCTCTCATCGATCAAAATACTGTACTCGCAAGTCATCAAGACAGTACTCTGTAAGACTAAAATGGACAAGATGTTGTCCCGAGAAGCCAAGAGCCGTATACAGAAAAATTGTCTAGTGTTTACACTTCCATCATAAGTCTTTCTAGTACTGTAGAAACCCCAACAATTCCTTCTAAAAACCCTAGCCACCACCAAACAAGCCCCCTCTCCTACTCCCTTCCTCCTCGCAGCTGCTGTCGGCGACCGCCGGCCGGTCAGCGGCGGTGGCGGTGGGGCTTCTTCTTCTCGTGGTGGTGCCTGATGTGCATCGCGCTCCCGACGCTCGACGTCTGTTCGCCGATTTTCAACGGTGTGGACTTTCGTCAGGGTTGGATTTGGGGCCTTTCTCCGCCAGTTCGCCTTTAGGCGTGGCAATCCGGAGCCCTCCTCCGCCGCCTTCTTTCGGCGGCGCGGCTTCGTTGATGGCATGACGACGGAGGTGGCATGGAGCAGATCCAGATTTGGCTCGATTGGTAGAGATCGCGACGGCTCAGTGGTGGCGGCTTGTACGGCACTTGACTCCTCCCCGGTGGATGGCTTTAAACGGGCGACGCGTGGGCTGCGGTGGATGTCGCCTTCCTTTGGTGCTGGCGGTGGTTGACCGTTGGGGATGTTGCGGACGTCGTCTTGACGATCTGGCCTTCATTGGTTGGATCCAGTGACGAGGTCGTGCTGTGGCGTGGTCTTGGAGCACTGGTACCTTCAATCCGGAATGAAAATTCTTGATTTGGCCTTCGCTGGTTGGATCCAGCAACGACGTCTACCTGAGCGGTGTTACCTTCTTGAAGGCGTTGCTTGGGAGAACCGGTACCTGAGCACCGGGGTAAAAACTCCTTATATGACTTTCGCTGGTTGGATTTGGCGATGATGACATGAGTCGTATCTCTTCTTGGAGGCGTCGCTACGAAGTCTAACCCATCATCACCTCTTTGCTACGTAGCTACTGTTCGCGTGCAGACGATCTCCTGGTTGATCCCGAAAGCGGGGCTAGGTGGCCTTTTTTAGACTGGCCTTTGCATGACAATTTGTTTGTTATTATTGGCTTTTGGTCCTTTTTTGTTTTAATCTTTTAGCTGATGGTGGTGTAATGGCTATGTACATCTCTAGTTAGTGCAAAGACCAAAAGTTCTATTTCCATTATCTAAAAAAATCTACACTTCCATTCGTCTTTACAAATTTCATGATTTGCCGTCGAAACCACAAACTAACACACAGGAGTAGTCAGGACTGAACGGGACTTCCATGTACCAAAAAAAACTCAATTGGCCATATATGCATTTGGGGGCAACCATGAACAGGATTTGCTCTCATGCCGACACACATCGATCGACTTCACCATCACAATTCATAACCCCAATCAAGGGGCAAAAAATAAACTAAATTGACTAGTTTGAGCTAAATAAAGTAATCATCATTTACGAGGACCAGCTCCTCAAGAGAGACGGCCTCCCGAACATCTGGTCGAGCGCCACGACGACGGCCATGGCGAGCGACACACCCAGCCCGGGCTGCACCACCAGCCGGAACACGTCCGCGCCGACCGCCTCCTTGGGCCGGAGCTCTGCCACCGCCCGCCTCTCGCCGTCGTACACCAGGCAGCACCGCCGCGCGTACGACCCCTCCACCTCGTACGACGACGACCCGCCGCCCGCCCCCGCGGCTGCGCACGGCGCCACGTGCGCCACGTGCGCCATCGACTTGCCGCGCCCACCCCGCCTGACGGCGTACACGGGCCGCCGCGCCTCCTCGCCCGCGAACACGAACCACTGCTCGCCCTGCAGGCTGAGCCTCTTGCGGCGGACGGTGAAGGCGGGGCGGCCGGCGGGGTCCATGAGGACGACCTCGTCCCCGGACTCGGACGCGTAGCTGTCGACGCGGTAGGCGAGGTTGCCCTTGGCGTCGAACACCGTGAACCCCTTGCAGTTGAACAGCAGCGACTTGCGCCACACCGTCAGCGTCGTCGCCTCATCCTCCCCCCGCCCGCCGCCGGCGCTGGCCGGCCCAGCTGCCGCCTCACCGGCCCCCGGCGCGGGCACCACGTCAGGATGAACCTTCGCCATGTGTATCGTTCGATCGATCAAGACCGAAGGATTTGGAGAGTGGTCAGGTCCTCAGGTGGTTGCCGAGTAGCAAGTCAAGGCAGGTTAGCTGAGCTGAGCTAAGCTAAGCTAGGTATTGCTGGCTTTGAGAAGGCAAGTAGAGGTAGGCGGTGTATATATACACGTGTTGTCGTGGACCGAAGAAACTGTACACCTGCAAAGTGCAAAGGCAAACAAGGCATGTTGCTCTGACGTGCGTGGGGGCAGGGGTGACATGGGGTGCTGCTTAACGACCCCTCTCCCTCCCTTAATAATGCTTTGCTTTCGATCGCCGCATTTTTAACTAACTAAAAGCAACAGCAACGGGACGTTTCAATAGTTTTACTGTTATATCCATCTAAGTAGGGCACAAGAAATTAAAGAATGATGATACACGCATCAAGAGGTTTTTTTAGTGGAGTGGTACTAATTTTTCCATTAGCGCCAGAAACGAACCGTTCGATCGATCATATCCAGATTCCAGAGAAACAACCCAAACGTTTTGTGCATGCTACATGTGGTAGATTAGATCAATCGGAGTCGTTTATTATTTTTCAGTTTATCTTTGCTTAGGTGATATAATGCCATTATGGCATGTACAACCGTTTGTCTTTTAAGTTATCTCTAAAGCCTCCAACTCATTTACCAATAACCTTAGAGACAACATCTCTAACAACTTATCTATAAAATCATTTGACGATGATCTAATAATCCTTATTTATTTGTTTATCTATAATTCTTATTATAGATATTAATATTTCCATATTGATCTTAAGTATACACCTTAAATATTTATAATGGAGAGACTAAGCTGTCTGATCGTAAGTTTTTCTACGACCATGGTATAGTCGTAAGATCTTCTACGACTCGTTTGATTTCGACCTGCCTGGCTTCGACAAACCTATTGATAAGGCTTACTGACCTGTGGGCCTAATCGATTAGGGAGTATTATGCGTCGTGTTTAACACATGGGATATTTAATATACGCTGTTACTCTATGTGAGTAACCGCATGAATCACTTCTGTACCTGACAACAACTGCTTGATAACGTGGGGGTGTCACGTCATTAACGACAACAGTCATCAAGCGGTTTATCACTTGGAATGTTGAGGCGCCTCTTCGTCTGAAGAAACTGCCACCTTTTCGTGTGATATATAAAGACTGAAATCAGAAGGCAAAGGGACAGATCAATCAGGAGCACAAGACATTAGACATTAGTCTTCCTTTTGATTGTAAACATTACACTTAATACAACTACACATGAATATGGTTACTATTCTCTCTAGAAAGGCCTGAACCTGTATAAAATTCCTGTGTCATTTTCTGTGTAGCTTCAGTCTAGGAGACCCCTCGAATCAAACAATCATATGTAAGATCAGTTTTAGATCACCGACATCATTCATTTTCAACACAACTTCTCTCCCTACACACTCACAATTTACGATGATTTGCGTGCTCAGCTTGTCTCTTATATAAGAGATGACACATTTTCTCTTCATATTTTCTCCCCTCTAACTAGATTTTTAAGTGACATGACAGCTAAGAGATGATTGAGGGGACAATTATTGAAGATGCTCTTACGCACCAAACGTAGACGCGTCACCGGTCCGATTAGGACGCTAATCATTCATTATTACCCGTGTGCTGCGCCACGGAATTACAGATGCTGGGTCCGGATTTGACACGCGGCAGGAGGCGAAGCTTTGGGTGGGTTGAAGAAACTCGCGCTCTGGGGCCGCTCCATCAGACTGCGAGTGGTACTAGTCGCTTGGTATCGACGGCTAGAGTTTATTGAAGAGTAGGGGCCGCTCCATCAGACAGCGAGTGGTACTAGTCGCTTGGTATGGAGTATGGACGGCTAGAGTTTATTACTCTCTATTGATGCAATAACATTAACAACACGGTGATTATTAGGTATTTAGGTTAATTAACGTAGGGAACGAATGAGTGCGATTAACAAACCATGGTGATGTTATCGTTAGTGATTAGTTTTTTTAAAACAGATAACAACCGATTTCATTAAAGAAACCACAAAGTGCATTGCATATGTCCTTGCATGCAGAGAAAGATAAATCAGACAAGAGCTCAACTGAGTTTTAACTTCGTCAGAATCACTACCGAAATAGCGTTTTTCTGACTACCTTTGACTACCGGCTACTTACCAACCTAGTGAACAAACCCACAAACATCACATTCAAGTTTGTCGAATTAATAAAAAATATTTTTTCTCTCCAAAATGCAACACCATCTTTAATGATTAACTAGCTTAGCTAGTCATGATGAATGGACTGGTTAATGGCGAGTTATCTAGCTGCTAGTACCGAACATTTTTTTTTGGTTGCATCTGAGATGTCGTTGATCGATTCAGCTGTTAGCTTGCATCTAGCCCGGGCTGCTGATAAAAAAAAAACAAAGTCTGAGAGACTGAGACTAAGTTAACAGCCATCTGCACGTTATTGATTGGTTGCCTTAATTAGTGTTAAAACTAAACTAGAGTATATCGGATAACGACTAGAAGTACTTGTACGTGTGTGTTTAATTTAACCAATCATTGGATATTCATGCATTAGAGTGGTTACTAGATGCAGGTATAAACAAGGCGAACTTACGTACGCAAAACATGTTGAGTGCAACACATGGAGTTGAGGGGTTGGTTCGCGTACTCCGCAGACTAGTAGTATTTGTTTGACAACTCATGAACTCAGAAATTGAGTTTTTAGTCAATGGATCATGTCGAATTGCAACAAGATTAACTTAATTTTAATATTCAATCGATAATCTAGACTATCCTCCTGTACACGTGGCATTATAGGCGGTTTCGATACCAATATCATGCTTCCTCCGTTCACAAAATAATGTTGTTTTGGACGATCCCTAAAATACAATTTTAACTACTAATTTATATTATAATAGATTTATAAAAACTAATAAAATTATACTATTATTAAAATTTTTAGATAAATCTATACTTATTATTTTCATGTGTTCAATATAAATATTAAAAAAGACATCAATAGCTATAATTTAGAAAGTTTGGCCACTTGTTCCCCAAAGCGTGAGAGAGTATGTGTATATCAAGAGGGTGTATCTGGTGCATTGTACCCCCTCAACGCTCTCCTGCATCCCTCCAAGACTCCATTTGAAACACGGTATTTTTTTTCAGATTTATGTGGGACCTGAACTATTTTCTGTGAAATTCTCATAGTGTCCTAAACAAGGCCTAAAAAAAGTTTCGAATGACCAAGAAGAGAACGAGGGATACTGATATAATGTCAACACTGGACTAGTAGAACTCAAGAACACTGCAGGTTCTTATCTTTTTCCTGTCCCTTGCTGACCTGTATATCATTCTCGATCGGTGGGGCATCAGAGTTTTGCAGCAGTACGTGTTGATGAGCCATCCATCAAACGGGTGCGCGATCAGGCCTCCTCCGTGGGTAGGAGATGCTCCACGATTAAGATTGGCAACAGTACTGGCGGAGACCGGTGCCCATGGCACAATGATTTTGTCCATAATTCTCCGCCTAATCAATCAATTTATCAATTTCTGAGAGCCGACCGGATGATGTAGGGTGTGTGGAGGAATCCAAGCAGTTGAACTACGTTCATTTCAAATCGAGGTTTGCTGCCAGTGCCAACGAAGGTTTGGAATCCAAGTTACAAGCAGAGCTAATAAATTGATTGATAATGTGAACAATATTTTAATTCCATATTTTATTGAGAGCCAAAGATCACATAAAAGTAGCGATGCATAAAGAAATACTAACAAAAGACAATTCATTGTGCTTATAAACATACACAATAATAGGATTATTGTATTATAGTTTGGTCGCACAACCAACTTACAGTCGAGCTTGATGAAGAACAAGAAACGGCGTAGACTCGAAGTAATGCAGATCGTAGATGTAACAACACAGCGAGCGGTCGCGTAGATGCGCTACCCAGAAACCATATTGCCGCCCCGTGCAGGTGAACTCTACGACACTGGTTCAGATATACCCGCTCACCCTTCTTCCTGGTGCACGTCGAGGAGAAGAAACGACTTGGTTCAACATCACAACTTTCCAACACAAAAGAACATAGAGGAAGAAGATGAAAAATGGAAGTGCTTTCGAATCGTATCTGGTCTAGACGTAGATCTCTAGATCTTTTTAAGGTCGAGTCAATTACTCTCTAGTAACTGCATAATAAAGCACATATTAAACCACTAGTAACTGCTAATTCAAAACCAATTAATGGTAATTAAGTAGCGTATATTGATCCTAATTACACACTGGTCTACAACTACGACTAGTGTATTTCGACCATATTATTTCAACCACACTAGTCTATAGATCTCACCACTATTTTTCGACCACACTGGTCTATGACTTCGTCCATATTATTTCGATCACAGTGTTTTGACTACATTGTTTCAACCACTGAGTTTCGACCACAGTGTTTCGACCGCACTAGTCTATGGTTTCGACCACTTTATTTTGAGAGAGAGAAATGCACGGTTAGCAAAATAAATGTGGACTAGGATCACGACACGGTCGTGCAATTGTCACACGAATATACGCGCGTGCGTACGTGTGTGTGACTTTAGCTATAGTCCTCCTTATGTCACCTCATACTATGTGATATATGTATCAAGAAGTGACAATGACTCTACCTTATAAATTGCTCTCCCACTATTTGGCTAGGCAATATGGGACTAAACCATATATACTTTGGAATTTTATGAATGAATGAGGTCTTTACACTTATGAGCTCAATTCTAACATAAGTCACTACTAGTATTGAGTATTAATTACATTTTTCTCTTTTTAATGATCTGTGGGCTCCAGTTTTGCCTTAACAAAGGTCTTTCCAAACCTCATCAATTTTGTATTTGAAAACAAATGTTTGTTCTGATTGGAGCAGATGTTTAGTCTAATTTAAGTAGGCACACTTACCCACTAATCCAGTTTTTTTTCAAGGACAAAGACAAGTATTAAAAGGCTGCCATAATTAAGAAACACATTACAAAATTAGCCCTTGCTCGCCATTATCGATACTGGCAGACAATTTGCTCGATAAGCTCATCAGTGGCAACACTCCCTTATAATCTTTAGATTTTATAAAAAGTAAATTTCACTTTAGACCATATGATTTTACCATAGTTTCAGTTTGCACCGCACCGCCTCTTCTTACCATATTTTGCACTTTGCACTAGGGTAAGGATTTGACCGCCTTCTTCGGTGCTTGCCGATAGTAAACGATGACGTGACAGGCGTCGGCGAGGCATGGGATGTAGAGAGGGAAACTAGATGGAGCTAGGAAATAGGACGAAAGCGGAGAAGAATAGCCGGAGTATCGCCTGTGGTTGTCATAGCAACGACGTCGATGGCAAAACGACTCACTCTCTCTATTTTTCAGATTGCTGCTATCTCGCGGGCCCTGTCTCGTTGCTGGCAAGCTCCCCGAACGCCTCCTATGTTCCTTCTCGTTGATAGGACATTTCCCTAGTACAAATTGAAACAAAAAGTAAGAAGATGTGGTGCAAAGTGATTTTTTTTTTGCTAAGAATGGTGAAAAGTGAAACTATAAAAAATTATATTGTCCGAAGTGAAATTTACTCTTTTTATAAAGACACAAAGGTAGCAACTTTTTTTGATGCATGACTCAGTGCACACATCACCCCACTAAGCTTTGGGCTCAATGCATTTGCATGCATCTGTTGCTAGATCTTGCAAATCAATAAAACGACAGCCCCCATAATAAACTCCAATGAATTATATAACCTGGTAAGTTCGCAATCGCAAACAATGGCAAATGCAACTAATTCTGATTCCTGAACCCGAAAGACGTCGTCCCGGCCAGCCAGCATGTACACAGGTCCACATGCTTAAGACACAATAATGATGGTCCAAACACCAGGAAGCCACTCTCAAATTAACCAGAGTCTCGCTAGAAACATGGAGGCGAATAGGAGACAGGGGGATTAATACGCGCAACCGAATTGCACGATCGCAACTAAGCAGCCATCATGGTGTCTGCATGTCCCAATGGCCTAATCGAGTGCCACACCCAATCTTTCTTTAATTCCCCCTCTTAACTGCCCCTGAGAACCAGGCAGCATGCCCCCAACAGCACAATCTCCGCCCCGACACCGTCGCTCTCCGACAGATCGCCCCCCGGGCCCCTCGCGTTGCATGCCCCACCGCGCGCGCGTACATTGAACGCCTCCGCGTCGTCGATCGATCTCCCATCCGTTTTAGCTCGGCCGCGCGCACATTGCGTCACATTGCCTTGTTCCCCTCTCGCTCTTGTCGCTAGGGGCTTCGCTTGCGCTGCGTTGCGTGCTGCGTGGATCGCTGAGCAGTGCACTGTACTGGTATTCCCGTGATCCCAAGGCACCGGCTGATCGATTGGCCTCGGTGGTGCGCTGCCCGTCACGAGTAGTGTTGGGTTGGCCCCAGGGCGCGGCGATCGGAGACAGCCGAGACGTTGAAAAAGCACAGGGGCGCCTGTGGGATACATGCGGAACAAGCCATGTGAAAGATAGACAATCATGCATGCGATGCGGGAGCCAATATATGCATGGCATGGAGTTGGTGATCCAGTAAAGCGTAAAGCTTTTGTATTAGTGCCGCCGGATAGATGGATGGGAGGACGTGCGCAAGCCGTCTTTTGGCCTTTGTGAATAGTGATGGATAGCTAGCCAGCTGCTGAGGTCAAGTACTGGTGCTTGCTCTATAGTTTTCTTGGCGCGATCGATCTTTTGGACTTAGCTTTTTACCACTCTTCATCGGCAGGCATGGGTAGGCGTGGCAATGGTCTACAATCCAACCCACATCCAACTCACACCACAGTAACAACCTGTATTATCCAAAAACAATCCAAACCACTAATCATCCATCAAGATCTAAACCAATCCAACCCACGTTACACTTCAACCCAACCCAAACCAAACCATTTCTCTAATATGGGTTCAACCCATTTTCCCAACCCATTTCAACCCATCCCCAACCCACTACTCTTAGCTCAATATCCAGGAGTTCATCTTGTTCATTTGTTCTTCCTCGACGCTGCCGGTCCACTTGACGCTGGTGAGCACCTCGATGAAGCTCGGGAGGCGGTGGTGGTGCGCTGCCCTGAGTGGGAAGAGCGTCGTGTAGAGCCGCAGAAAGGATTGGAGCGGGACACAATGCTGGGAGAGCAGCGCGAAGTAGGCGTTGGCCACGCCGTCGAGCAGCACGACCGCGAGGAGGTGCCGCGAGGCGGCCATAAAGCTCGGGTCCGTGCGGCGCGTTGGCTTGGCCACCACGAAGTGCCCGCAGAACGACGGCGTTGGCGGAAACCGCAGCCGTGCTACCGGGTTCGTGTGGACGTAGACGTTGAGCCTCTCCGCGTGGCCCGCAAAGAACCGCTCCCCATCACCGGCGTCCAGCGTCATTCGCCTGAACAACGCAAGATTATCAGCTTCCTCCACCACCACTCCCACGCCCCCTCCCCCTCCAACCCCACCACCGAATCAAGAACGACCGAACTAGTGAAAAAAGTAAAATCCATGAGAAATTATGACAGACCAACCAAATCCGAATGAAATCAATAACAGGTGGCTAAGATTACCTTCTTCTTCTGCTTCCCACAGCCAGACATGGCGGCCGATAAGAGCCGGGTTCCGCGGTGGCCTGACGACGGAGGCGGACGGTGGCAACGCGATGGTTTCTGATGGTGGCGGTGGCGGACGACAAGCACAAGGAGGAGCCAGCGAAGCAGGAAGAAGAGGGCGTGGTGGTGGTGGACGGTTTCCGCCGGAGGAGATGATGAAGCGGATGGGTATCTTGGCCGTCGGCGGCGGCGGCGGCCTAAGCGATACCCGAGGAGGCGATGATGGCGAGGAGGATGGCCATGAATATGATGCCGCACCCGGCCTACGTGATGATGCAATGGATGCCTCCGCCGCCGCCGGCACCACCGGCAGAGCTTGCGAGCGGTGGGGAAAGCAGGGAGAGCAGTGGGGAAAGCAGGGGAGAGGGTTGAGAGCCACGGGTTCAACCCGTGAATTGAACCCAATTTAGATGCCCTTTACAAAACCTAACCCACCCCACTACAATCCGTTTCATCAGGTAACCCACACCGATCCAACTCATCTCTACCACTTAACCCGTTTGAACCCATCCAAATAGACCCAAATCAAAACCCAACCCATATAACCCAAACAAACCCAACCCATTAGCAACCCTAGGCATGGGCATGGGCGTGATATATTTACTCTGTGTGTGTGGGGGGGGGGGGCGCTAATCATGTCCTACGAAGCAATTAGAGACTTTAGTAATACTCTACTTCCTCCATCACTAAATTTATATAGATTTTTTCCCCCAATCTTCAATGCAAGATGTTTTTTATGCACTACTGAAAATAATACAAACTATTATGAGCGTATTTTACAAGACAGATTTAGTGGCATTATTTTCATATATTTATAGTCAGATCTTCAAAAAGTTGACGGAACGAACCTCACGATGGCGTATATCTTGTGGCAGAGGGGGGTATTTGTCACTAAATCCGGTGAAGTTTGGTTCAAATACACAAAATGTTAAAATTCACAATAATTTTGCATGGAACAAACGGGGCCTAAGAATTCTGTGTGCACAGCATGTTCTCAAAGACCAGATAACAGATGGGCCAACATAATGAACTGGGCCGGCAAGAGAGTAAGGCCATCTGAGAGGACTGGCCTCGTTCGCCCATTACCCAATTAGCTCTTCTTCATTCCCTCTCAAAAAAAGAAAGAAATAAGGGAGCGATTAGATTAGCTCGGACGCTCGGACGTCCGAGCGCTAGTCATGGTACGCAGCGATGGACCGTTGAGTTATGGTAGATACTTTCTAACCGTCCATCTAGAGCTCCCATACTTTATGCGCAGCGCAGCTGCAGACAGCACCCATTACTGCATCTCCAAGCTTCCTCGTCGCCCAATCCGAATCGCCTCCGCCCCGTACGCCCGACCTCCAGCATCCAACATGGGCGTGTGCTAGATACAACAAAAAATGAAGTCGTTTGCAATTTTTTTTCAATCGTTGCAATATATCAAAAAAATCATACGTAACATTTCAGATATATCAAAAAATGAAGAACATGTGCTAAAAAAAATGAAGAACTCGACGCATACATCGAATGCTCAAAAGGGCACAACATCTAAGATTAGCTTATCTCATTGCAACATTATTTTCAATGGTTGCAACAAAAAATTTCAACGGCAGCAACAAAATTTTTCAATGGTTACAACAAAAAAAAAATCGGCGGTCGCAACATTCATAGTTGCAACATCCTGCTTTGGGAAAAAGAATCAATATATGCACAACATCTGGAGGACACCAACATATCAAAAAAAGATGCAACATCTCAGAAAATCATATGCAACATTTTTTCCCCATGTGTGCAACATTTTTTCCCCTCGTGTGCAACATTTTTTCCCTACGGTTGCAACTTTCTTTTACCTGTTTCGCAACATAGCATAGCGCAGGGATGTCCTGGGTGGCATCGGCGTCGGACGGCGGGAGCCCGTCCGAGATGGCGACGAACCGGAACCCCGGGAAGCCGTCGAGCGCGGCCGGCCCATGCGAGCTGAGGAGGCAGTGGTGGTTGAACTCGGTGTTGACGAAGGTGACGTGGAAGCCCCGGGCGTGGAGCAGCTTGGCCAGCTGCAGCATTGCCGTGATGTGGCCCTGCGCCGGGTACGGGATCATCACGGCGTGCGGCCTCCACGTCGCCTTCGGCGCCATCGACCTCATGATCGCTAAGTTGGACACACGTGGTGATACAAATCACACACTGCACCTAGCAAGTTAGTTTCTCCTCACTTTGCTTGGAAGCTGACCACTTGATGTATAGCAAAAGTAGCTCGTGACTCGCAGTGAGCGACTCAAGATAAAGCGAAGTGGAGCGAATTTCAGCGTCCGGAGAAAAATCTCGTTCCGTACGTACGCGTCATATCATTACCCAAGAAATAAAGAAAGAAAAGAAATGGTTTTGCTATCTGTAAGATTTTTTGTTTAGTCCATTTTCTTGACTTTTAGATTAGCTTTGAGATGTGTCTGTATCCGATTTTGATTTTGATCCAATGGTTAAGTATAAGTTAAAGTTTTTAACAATTGGATCGCAATAGAAGAAGAAATACACACATCCAACTAATCTAAAGGCCAAAAAAAACACACACACACAATTTAGAGTATTTGTTAAAAATCAGACAACTTAGAAATAGCAAACCTTTAAGGAGTTCCTCCTCATTCGGGACTTTTAGAACAGGGAGAGTTGTGTGGGCGTGACATTTTGAGCAAATCACGAGCTTATGCTTGAACCAGTACTATAGTACATTATCGTGCATAACATTGCAGCTTGCAAAAAGGTAACAAGTTTTGTTTTTAAGCGCGGTGTGGGGCTTCAAAAACCCATAAGTCGTGACCTTAACCACAACAATATCATGCTCTACCACTAAATTGCATGGGCGGACCCAACAGTGACAAAGACATAGCCAAATACTCCTATACAGTATACACAAAAGAGTGTGCAAATACAAAGTTATGAACAAATACAGCTTCATAGCTGGAAAATAACGATGAAAAATGCCATTGTTCGTCGACACCAAATCTGATCTAAAGATGGTCTCTAGCCTACAAGAATTTGAGTATCTGACTGATTTATTTGGTTCAAAGCTTGATCACTTGGAAAGTGGCATGCAGCTAGCTGATAAAAAAAAGGCAATAACCTCTCCCTTCGAGTTCCATGACAGAGTAACAAGCAGCTACATACCCAATACAGGGTACCCTGCACTGCACTAGACGCAATTAATCCGAAAGAGCAGAAAACGCGCCTCAGAAGCCTACGGTGCCACTAGACCATCTGCTATTGGCCGTCGAAGATGCCGCGCTCATCCGGTGCGCCCCGGACGCCGCCGACGGACGCTGGTTGGCGTTGCTCACGTACTGTCGCACAGGGTCGCTGTTCGCGGTGGGTGCGGCGGCGACCGCGGGCGCCCCGGCCACCACGTACTGCTGCACAACCAGCACCGACACCGTCATGGAGAAATCCGACGACACGAGCATGTCACCAATGGGCCCCAGCTCCGGGCACTCCATCCAGTCCTCCAGCGCCGCCGTCATCGGCGACCCGGCCTCGCCGGGGCGCCTCCCGACGATGTACAGCTCGTGCAGGCTGTTGTCCATGCTCCGGATGGCGGCCACCGTCTCCTCGCTGTTGGCCACCACCTTGTCGGTGTACGTGATGGCGTCGTTGCCGTTGTTGCGCGCCCGAAATTCGCCGAGGTACTCCTCGTCCATCTGCTGCTCGCTCTTTCCTTCCGTGTTGATGGTGACCGCGCGCGAGTCCATGTCCGACGCGGCTGACCGGTAGGCGGTGTTGGAGACTGTCCGCGCCCGGTAGTCGGGCGGGAGGAATCGTACGACGGTAAGGGTAACACCGGGGTGTTCGACCATCCTCCACGCGTAGGCGAGCGCCTCGCGGTCGTCAGGCCCGCCGAAGAAGAAGAGTGCCACGTGGTGCTCGGCGGCCATGCGCGCCGCGGCGGCGCTGAGGCCACGGTCGACGAGGATGGCGACGGAGCACGGGGAAGTGGCCAGGAGGCTCTCGTTGAAGCCGCGGATGGACGCGTTGATCGGCTCCATGCCGCCGTCCACCGTCTGCTGCTTGTGGAAGGGGAGCACGATGAGCGAGACGTGCTTGTCCTCGGCGAGCACGGACACGTCCTCGTGCATGGATTGGTACGGGGACACCGCCGCAAGCGTCTGGATGGAGACGCCTCCTGCCTCACACAAGCACCGTGCTCTGCGTCAGCTTATGAAATGTTTGGTTCGCATAGAGTTCGTGCAAGTGTGCATGTGCACTGACCAGTATGCCTCTCGTAGTTCTCGAAGGCGTTGAAGATGTGCTCCGTGACGGCGGGCAGGGAGGAGGATGAGCTGCTCCGGCTCTGCTTCGAGGAGGAGGCGGCGGCGGCGGCAAGCATGTTGGAGGCTCGGCCGGTGAGTTCGACGAGGTGGAGCGCGTAGATGAAGATCGGGGAGCGCTTGCTCGGGTTCGAGAGCTCGAGCAGCGAGAGCACGGACGGCACGTTGCGGGTGGTGTGCACGCATGCCAGCATGCGGAGCTCGCTGTCGTGCCTGATGCGCTGCAGGTTCCGCCGCTTGTACCCGACGAGACGCCGCGACGGCCGGTGTACGCCCGTCACCACCGGCGTCACCAGCGTCGTCATCGCCACCGACACCAACACCATCACCGCGAACGACTCGTCATCCAACACCTACAACCCATGCATTAGCGGCCATTACATATCCGTGCATGCTTAATCAATCGCTGATCGAAGGGGCGATTAATATATGTTTTAGTACCTCCTTGTCTCTTCCAATGTTGAGCACGATCATTTCAACCAGTCCCCTGGTGTTCATGAGGAATCCGAGCGCGATGCCCTCACGGAACGGCATGGTATACAGCGCGGCGATGATGATGGTGCCCATGATCTTGGCAAAGCTCGCCATGATGAACACGAGCACGAGCAGGCCGACGGTGATGGGGTCACGTATCTTGGCGACGTTGGTGCGCAGTCCGCTGATGGCGAAGAAGAGTGGGAGAAGCAGCCCGGTGACGAAGTCCTCGAGCTTCTCGATGAGCGCCACGCCGAGCGGCCCGCTTGGGATGACCAGCCCGTAGACGAAGGCGCCGAAGACGGAGTGGATGCCGATGGCGTCGGTGCACACGCCGGCGAGCATGACGCCGGTGAGGATGAGGGAGACTTGCATGTCGCTGACGCCCTCGCCCTCTGGGATGCGGTGGATGAGCCACCACATCACGGGGCGCACGACGTAGAAGCAGAAGAGCACGAAGACCACCCCGGAGAGGAGCACCCACAGGGACGACAGCGCCGTGCTGTCCACCTCCGAGATGGCGATGGCGAGCGCGAGCAGGATCCACGCGCACATGTCGTTGACGATGGCGGCCGACATGGCGATGCGTCCGAGCTCCGTGTTAAGCAGCTTGATCTCGGCAAGGATGCGGGCGAGCACCGGGAACGCCGTGACCGAGAGCGCGACGCCGAGGAAGAGCAGGAAGGAGGCCTGGTGCACGTTCCGGGACACCTGGTGCCGGAATATGAAGGACGTGGCGATGCCGATGCAGAAGGGCAGCGCCATGCCCGCCACGGCGACGAACAGCGCCTTCTTCCCCGACCGCCGGATCACGTCGATGTCCATCTCCAGACCGACCAAGAAGAGGAAGTAGAGAAGGCCGAGGTGCGCCACCGTCTCCAGCGTGAGCAGGCTGCGCTGCGGGAACACCATGGTCGCCCAGATGCCCAGCTGCCCCATCACCGACGGCCCGAGCACCACGCCAGCCTACTTACACATACATTCGCGCGTGGTCACAGCTCGCAATGCGGGTACTTGAGTGCAAACGTGGTACGTGAGGAGTGCATGCATGGTTGCTTACGAGGATCTCAGCGATGACGCGGGGCTGGCGGAATGGCTTGAGGAGGAGGACGAGGAAGCGGGTGGTGACGACGATGACGGCCACCTGGAGGATGAAGAGCGGGAGGGAGAACTCGAGCGGGTTGACGCCCTGCCAGATGCCGTTGGTGGTGATCATCATGGGGGAGTAGCACACCACCGTGCTGGAGGCCTTGGGGCGCGTCGCGTTGCGGATCTGCACCGTCACGTTCGTCGGCACATCGTCAGCGATCACGGGCGGTATGGTGGAGGCCATCCTGGCGCATGGCACGCCCCGGGGCCCCTCACTGATCACTCGCTTTCTCTTTCTCGCGATCTGTTGGTTGTGTCCCTGTAGCCCTGTTTCTGGGAAGATGGCAACGCCGCTGAGGCCTACGTAGTTTGACGCTCCCAACGTGGGCAGGAAGAAGTCAAGCGGCAGAAACAGGGGATCGCTCGTACAGTTTTCGAGCGGTTGCCCGGGGACTTTGGAGTTTGAGTTCTTCTTCTTCTTTTTTTTTTTTTTTTTTTTTACGAAATGGCATCCGCGTGTGTTTTATATATTATTGGAGAATCCTACTACTTAAAAATACGAGTTGGTGATCGTCCATTCTCCTTCCTACAATCTAAGACGCTGGATCCATGCTCTTTCATGCAACGTGAGCTATTGATCTTTCTCGCGTGATCCGTGTGCACGGTTCGCCACCCATGTACGGCTAAAACCGGGTTTGCCTCGTGTTTTCTGCTCTCCCCCATTCCTCTCGCAGAAACCTCCAACCGTCACCCACCTCCTCACCACCGCTCGTTCTTTTCCTCGCTCGCGTTGCACCACGCCGCGCACGGGCGTCGAGGCCTGAGGAGAGAAAGACGAGAGGAGGTGAGGCGAGGAGGACCGAGCCGAGGGGCGGCCACCAGGCGAGGAAGGAGGCTCCTCCTGATTGGTGCCTGAGCCCAATCCGACCTGAGCCAGATATCTTTCGTATGCACGAGCTGTAGTTGCAGCATCGGAGTCCACGACACCATCGTCATCGCCGGAGGGAAGCTACTTCGGTGCCCCGGAGTACATCGCCTCCTGCTGTCCTCCCATCCAGCGTCGTCCTACCCCGCCACAGCCTATCCAGTTGTGCCTCCTCACGTCCTGACCTCTCCATCTCTCCGTTGTGATTGCAAAATCACACAAAGGAGCTACCGCACTTGCCACTGGATTTTAAGGATGCCTTCGTGCTGCTCCAACGCCCTTGTCACCTTCTCAACTGGCACTCCTTCGGTTGCTACTTCTCGTTCAGTCGGAGGAAATCCGAAGACAGCGGACATTCAGACCAGTGCTGCATCCCACAATATCAGGTGTTCATTAAAAATCTCCAACGAGCATCTTGTGTTTTCTGATTTGTAATATTTATGCGAGGTTTAATTGAGAAGCTTTTGATCTGCTGTTATTTGTTTGCTTTCTGATTTACAATGTCCTGCTTGTCCAAGGAGAACCCCTTTTGCTTTGTAAATGCATGAATTGTTCTTCCATCCCTCTGTTATGGTTGGGGTGAAACTATTGTTCTGAGGTATAGCAGTTTATCCTTGCCTTGGAGGTGGTTTTCTTCATGTTGTTTAATTCTCTGATGGTGCAAGGGACAGTGCTTTCGGAAGTAAGAAAAACCAAGAGATAAAGGAACGAGGAGTGATGATGCTTGAGGAGCAATTCATTGTGAGCTTGTGCATCCATATTTAAGATGGAAAAACATCGATTCGAAACTGTATTTAGAGAAAGTACTTATCTATAGAACACATATTTTATTCTTCAATTTATGGACTACCAGCAGAATAATCGTGGAAGCTAAACACAAATGTTTAAACAGTCTTGACATATATACTATAACTGATATATTTGTTTGCTTCTTGAAAAGTTGGACACGTTTCCAGAGTGTTTGTTCATGGGTAGCATCTCGGTTATCTTTGATCCTGTATTATTACACATATTGTAGTTTGCTGCCCACTCCGATAATGTGGATATTTTTGTTGCATTATTCGTGAGGTGTCCCTCATCTTTGACGAGGGCAACAGAACCAAGTCGGAGCAAGTTTCAGAAGGCAATGGTGATGGACTGCTGGTGAGTCGATTGGTGAACAACTGAGCAAGTTTTAGAATTTGAGTTCTTGGTACTTCTTTTTGGTTTCTAATTTTAGTATATCATTTTTTGATCTACTGTTATTCTGATTTGTTAATGGAATGGAAGTCCATGGTTGTGGAAATTCATCTGATCAATTATTTAATGGTGAACGATATTAGAACAATATATAGATGGAACTTTTGATTCTTGACACTTCGGTTGGAGTGTTCGACTGAAGGATGAATGCAAAATATTAAGCATGACGTGGTGATTTGCACGATAGATTATATTTTGAAGATATGCATGTTTTCTGAAAATTTGGTTACTATAAAAATGCCAATTTAGAATCAATGACCCATGTATAAAAGGTTTCATATCCAGCTTTATTTGAAAGCAGGGAGTAGGGGATGGGACTATGCTACGGGAAGTGGAACACAGTCCAAGTAATCATGTAAGTTCTGTCCAATTTCTTTGATAAATAGGATTGGATCAGGCATAACAAAAAATATGATGTATTAGATTAAAAATACAACACTTATCCATTAGATCTGACCCAGTGTTCCCCTAGGCGCAGCCCTCCCGCCTAGGCCCACCTAGACGGTGATTAGGCACTAGGAGCTGTCTGCCGACTAGCGCCTAGGGGAACACTTCTAAGCATTATTCTGATGGTAATTTTCTGGAACAAAATCAGCTGAAGTGCAAGGGGGGCACCTGGAATAGAAGGTCAGGTACTGTCCCCAAGCATTGGCTGACTTGTGATTGACTAGAGTGCTTCCTCCTACACTCCTAGCTATTTGATACGTCCTCTCGGCTTCCCAGCATATATTTGGACAAATGTTACTGCAAAACATCTCCTTTAACAACTCAATATTTGGCAGGTGTGTCTTGCAGCCTCAAACTTAACGGTAAGTCTCTAACCTTTGGTTTGTGGATACTTGAATGATTGCAAGGGGTAGTTTACAAGTTGGATAGAATAACAGTGCATGGGTTGTGCTGCTTCAAGACATCCATTAACGCATTTTCCTGTACATTTTGGGAGAATAGATGAACAAAAACTATTTTTTTCCAGGTTGGGAGAATCTAAAAGGCTAAAAGTAATAAAATCCTTTCTAATGTGTCTAAAAAATTATCAAACTTTGTTCTGGTATACTATGTGCTGCTTCATATCATGGAATTTTGTATTTCACTACTCAAGGTTTGTTAAATTTTGGTGGCAATAGCATCATAGTTATGGAGTTTATTCTTATGCAGGCTCATCCACCTGGTGCTGTTAATGTCCAAATATATAGATTAATAAAGGAATGGACAGCATGGGCTATTGCAAGACGTGCAACATTTGCGTTCTTTGGCATATTTGCAAGAACAGAAGAGAATCCTGAGTTCTTACAAAGTATGGTAGCAAGTTTTGTTCACTTCTCCTTGATTACTTGTATATGAATCGGCAATCAGCGGCATATGTTATCTTTGTGTAGGTGTCGAAGCAAAACTTGGTAAAAATGCAAAGATAATTGTGGCATGTTCGACAGGAGGAACAATGAAGCCAACACAGAATCTACCTGATGGGAAGCAATCTAGGTATGTTATGTTCCCAAGTATTATTTATCGCTAAACTTGATTCCTTTCCTACAAATTGATGTTCCTATTCTAACTGACATGAAAGTGCTGATTCAGTTTATTAATGTGATTGGCTTAAGCGAACGTTCTCTCCATCTTTCATGAAATGAGAAATGTGCCTATTTACTACTACTTTGTTATTCTAACCCGATTTCCATAAAATGCTTTCTATGTTGTCAGGATCCTTTGTTAGTTGATGGAAATTTATTTTGCAATTTGAACATCTTTTCTTTCTTTGTACTGGGGGTTTTGTTTCATTTTTTTAGTGTCAACACTGTAGGCTTGGCATGTTCTAGCATTATCATGTGGTGGTCATAATGATTTTCAGTACTAAGATATTATCCTGTCAAGAAGATAGATGATTCTTCTAGGTATCAAGGTACATGATATTTGCAACCATAACAAGTTGAATTACTTAAGCAATAAAATTATCCAACTATTGAAAAATGCTTTTTATGGATGGATGTTAACAACATTCTAATTGTTCTTCTGTGAAATATTTTGTATATGTGTAATAGAAGTGGATCAAACTCAATACTATGTATGTGATTACAGTGAACATACTCAGTCAGTTGAAAACCACAATTTCTAATTCTTACCATATTGCACATCCATATGCAGCAAAATACAAGGGGCTACACTTGAATCTAAGGTACCGGTTTATCTATTTTCCCCAATTTCTGGATAGTGTCACTTCATGATGTGTTTGACTACTGAGCTTTAGCTGTTGAATTTTCAGATTCTGCAAGGTAAATCATAGATGAGAACCAACAAATTTTTTTCATATGCAAAGCTACCAACATAATAACTTCTAATAAATCATGTGAATTCATTATCGTACTTGGATAACTTACATGTAGGCATACAACATTCACTTCTATAGTTTGAAAATGGAAATCACATCCTTAGATCGTTTAGTAGTTCTGTAATTGAATCGTTAAGAAAATAAAATAGGTAGAAACTACATTACAACGAACAATCTGCAAGATGTACTTGTTCCAAGCTATCAATTGGGAAGATACTTAGTTTGCTATGAAGCAAGATGATGTAAGTCTTCCAAACATCTATTTGTTCTTTCACCTGACCTTTTCATAAGTTTGTATTATGTTCCAAAGGAAATTATAAATCCACTTCTGAGCACAGAGTTACTCATTGATTCTTTTTTACTTTGGCATGTCTCTGATAGCAGCATACCTGTTGGTCCTAAATGGTTACAAGAATATGTTCCATCTGGATGGAGGACTTTACACATGGTTCAAGGAAGCCCTACCAGCTGTTGAAGCAGAAGAATGAGCACGAAGGACCGGTTACTTCATGTTACGACATCATTGTTCATATACTGGAGTTGTGGTTAGTTGTAATGATGTGTTTCATGGATAAATGTGTGTTTTTTGCTTCATTTGAACAACCGTTTGAGATTTTGTTCAAACAAATTTTGAACCATGGAATGCAACGCGGAATTGTTTTGCATTCCTGACTACTGAAAATTTTCAATGAAAACCGATTCAGAAAGCTTCAACTTTGTTCGTACGCTTCACATAATACGGAAATTATTTTGTTCAAAATATAGGATTCCGTCGTAACGCACGGGCACATGACTAGTGTAAAAAATATTTATAAGAGGGGTGTTAAGCAGACAAGCCCCTAAAGAACATAAAGCAAGAGGGAAAAAAACAAACATCAGCAAGCTACAGAGGAAAAAACAAGATAACTAGCCCGTGTTAAAACTTTGCAAGGCTTGTGCACCTGCTTCGACCCATAGCTTGAATTCTTCTCGCACTTTGAAACTCAAGGATCTTTCATCTATTCCTGTTCTCTTGAAAATCCTAGCATTGCGCTCTTTCCAGACCAGACAACATATAAGGATTTTTTTTAAATAATATTATTTTAAAAGATAATTACAAAAATAAATAGCCAATTTTTTTTTACAAAAATAGGCCACTGTCGCCAGTTGAAATAGTGAAATTGTCTCGTCACCATTTCAAATGGTGATAGTATCCCTGTCGTCAATTGGAACCAGGCGGTCCCAAAATATAGGCGAGGTGGTGGCCGCCCAAGGTGCCAGCCGTGAACCCCTCCGGGCACTAGCATGGTGATCCTCGCTCATTGCTCCCAGCTAAGCCCATCTACCAAATCACCAAACACCAATACATCTATGGCGGCTCGGTTGCTCCTTTGGTCTTCCTCACTTCCCCCAATTTGCATCTCCACTCTCACTCTCCAACCCTAGGCGAGGGCGTGAGCCGGCAGGCGGCAGTGGTGCAGCACGGTAGGTGACACCACGGCAGGCCGACCCAGCAGGCTGACGCGCTGCTCCTCCTCCCCACGCCATTCCACCACAAATCCCCGCTGCCGCCGCCATAGCCACGCAGGCCACGCCCCCCCCAACCCGCCCCTTCCCTCGTCGCGCCACCCTCTTCCTCCTCCACGCGGCCACTGCACCCATGGGAGATCGTCGTGCACGCCTGGCTCGAGTCCTTCCCCAACAGCCGCCTACCCACCGAGCCCGAGGTCGATGCCTACATCGACGTCCACCGCCCCTCGCTCCCCTCCCTCCCTCGTTCCCAACTCCACCAGCACCTCCTTGCACTCCGCGGCGATCAGGTAACCCACCTACCCATGTTCCCTCGTTCACCCCTTCCACCCATGGGCGATTCGCACGTTGCTTAGGAATTATCATCTGATTCCACCGTGGTTAAATTAATTGGATTGATCAAATTGAGCTCTTAATCTTATAATGGTTTCGGCATGAGTTCTGACATGGTGTGGGTAGTTTCTAAATCAATCGAACAACCATTGCTTGTGAATTTCTCTATTGCTTAAGTGCCAATAGTCATGGGGAAGTTAGCTTGTCATTTTTGTCAGGTTGTTATATGTTATTACTACTAGAAAGGTTCGTGGGTTCCGTCCCTTTGAAATCAGGATCGGTATAGTTTGTTAGGTTCCCTGATTGCCAAATAGGTTCCATGATTAGTCGAACTAGAATCGCTATTTGTTCGATTTGGAACTCTCACAGAACATTTGTAGGATCAAGGATAACCGACTAGAGGGGGGTGAATAGGAGGTTTTTAAACTTTTTAACAAATCAACAATTTAAGCCAATTAATAACTTAGTCTAAACAAGTTACACTTCTAGCTAAGCAATTCAATCACAATAAACAAGGTAGAAATAAAAATGCAGAAATGTAAAGACTAGAAATAACCACAATGGCACAACGATGTTTTTCCCGTGGTATCGAAGACTTACCGGTCTTCACTAGCCCACGTTGAGGAAGCTTGGTACCTCAAGCTGGCTCCACGAATTAAGCATTCCCTCGATCACTATGGTTGTTCTTCCTCCGCTCTGGAGATGGTGAACACCGAACCACTCACAAGCTTGCACCGGGCCTCTTTACAATCTTCTTGAAAAGATCACTGTGCTCCACCGCCAAGCCGTCTAGGAGTGCAGCAACACTCCAAGAGTAATAGATCAATAGCCCTTGCTTGACGATACTCAAGTGCAAATGGATCAACTAGGAGAATGAATGAACTTGAATGAATCTCAACAAGCTCACAATGAATGCACAAGTGTGTTTTGAGTGTTGAGTGAATGCACAAAGCTCTCAAGGCTCTATAGATGTTAAATGAACTCTAGCAAACCAGCCTTGAGCAGTTGGAGGGGTATTTATAACCCCCAACAACAATTATGACCGTTGGGGACCAAACCCCCAACTCTCAGCGAAAATCGGAATGACCGCAGGCCAAGAAGCGGTACGATCGCCCTTAGGTCAATGCACAGTTAACGGCTAGAACAGTTACTAAAAATACTCGATATAGCCGTTAGAAATGCCAGTCGGAACGACCGCCAACTAAAGTGCGGTATATCCGCATTTTCGATCATATCAAGATTGACGAAGCAGTACAACCGATCGTAGGGTTTCCAAAACTTATTTGAAAAACATGCGTTCGAATTTTCAAACCGCCATATAAAAATCGGTACAATCGCAGCGCGGTTCAACTGTTTCTAAGACGCGGTTCGACTGATTTCCAAAACGAGTTTCTGAGCCGAAGTGCACTGGTACTGCTTTTATTAAACCGCCTCATAAATTTCGGTACAATCGCAAATCGGTACAACCGATTCTCATGAGCGGTACAACCGATAGTCGAGCGACTCGAGGCAAAATGCATCACTTCGGTTTTCTTGAGCGCCAACTAAAAGCGGAATGACCGCAATGTAGTAGCACCTCAAAGAGTTGGTCGCATCGCATTTGGCGCTTAGTTGGTCGTTCCTTCAAAATCGATACTACCGCCAAGTAAAGTCGGTCATCTTGCACTAAGCGGTACAACCGCAATTATAATCTAGCAGACTACCGATTTTGGACAGAAGCACTTAAAGCTTTCAAATTCAATTTCAAGTTCAAATTCAAATGCATGCATGATCCTAAATTGATCCATATGGCACAAGAATATGCTATCAAGCTACTAGCCATGATCCCTCTTAATAGTACGACATTTATCCTATAATCCGGTGTTCCAATCAAATCTCCTAAGACCGGTAAAATACAAAAGGATCCTAGACTATTGTACCTTGTCTTTTAGCTAAAAGATCTTCATGTAGTCCATTTGCATGCAACTCCAAGTCATCAAAACCACCAATGGGACTTAACCTTGTAAATACTCAATAAACACGTTAATCCCATATTCACATATTATCATTAATTACCAAAACAATTTTTAGGGGCCTAGATGCTTTCAATATTGAGCTCTTAAATTATTAATTGAGCTGTGTTATGAGCTCCCTAAGTTATCCGTGATCTGTACAATCCGCCCAACCTAAATCTTAATCCTGGGTCCGCCACTGATTGGAACAGTACCCAAAGGGTTCTATCGCAGATTGAACTGGTGACGAGACAATTTCGCCATTTCAATTGGCGACTGGAAAATGTCGTCATTTGAAATGGTGAAATTGTCCTATATTTAATTTTTTTAATTGATGTGTAGAGAATTCAGCCTAAAGATTTAGTGTATTTTATGAAGTTTGTCGATAATACCTTGAAGTGTCCGCGTAGTTTGGAATCCAAAATTAGAGAAGATAACGAAATATGAACTAGAGAATGTGAGATCGACGGTACAATTTGGAACACGAGTTCGGCGACGCAATAACACAAACAACCCCATTCAGAGTGAAATACAAAATATTTGGGTTCAGGGTTGCTATACGCACTGTTGTCCCGAATGTATTGTTTGTGGAACCGATCCATTCGAGAAAAGATTCTGTAATATTTAATAGTCAAAATATTTGGGGGGAAAAGATGTAAGTTTGAAAGACTTTATAATTTAATTGCAAATTACATGGCGCGCTGGGTTTGGTTACGTACATTGGAAACGCCAACATGCACGAATCAACATATTGAAATACACCTACGATACATGTGCGCCTTTTTCGAATTGGAAAAAAGGTTGATTGAAACAAAAATCGACTAGTCCTGGCGGCTCATCGGTCCCTTCCCCTTGTCTCTAGACTGTCTGCGGCGATGGTCAGTCATGTTCTACAAGACGGGTTGGACGATTGAATGATGTTAGGATAGCAAAACGCAGGGCCAAATCAATAATCAGGATGCAAATTGGACATAACTTACCTCTTCGATCCAGACTGCGCCCGGGCAACGGGGAGCACTAGGACGACCGTTGGTCTCACTAGCAGGAGTCTGCCCCTCGTCCGCCACGCGCTCGGCCCAGTCGTACTCAGCTTTCTATTCGGGGGTCCTCCACCACCATCCTGGTTTCCTAGGCTCTTCCAATTCCTTTTCAATAGGGTCGGGTACATATGGTTTCCAGCGTTTGAAGGTCTTGGCTCGCATCACATAGTTCAACATGTACTTCTACTCGATGAACATACTATCGTACATGTCTAGACCGTCGATCCATTGGGAGAAGTTGCATCGCATCTCCGGCTGCCGTTATGCGCAGATGTAGTTAGGGATCTATGGATTGGAACGTAAGATGTGAAAACTGTATGTGCGTGCAAGATTCGCTTACGAGGATGTTTCCGTACGTGTAGTACGCGCGGGCGGTGGTTGTCGGGTGTGCGGACTGGATGATCTTAGCCGATTCTTCACACACACATTGCGGCGTGGGAACTCCGGTGGTACCGGCACATCCTTTATAAAATAATCCGGGTAGAGTTTAGCCCTCTCGGCAAGCCACTTGCGCTTCCGCAGCATCTTCACGTAGAAGTTCACTGATGAGAACAACATCTCCTTCCTCTATGTTGTGTGAACTAAGTTTTGGTGAAGTATTGGGTGTGGTGGTGTAGTGTTCTCCTCTAGCTCTCTTCTCCTCCAGTTTTCTTCTCCCTCCTTTTATAAGGGGTCTTTTCGGTCTAAAAAGGTAGCATTGCAATGTGTTGTCATCTCGGTTTGCAAAGTGGCAGTGTGTGGCGTGTCATGGTGCGTTCTTTTCGGTCTGAAAATATGGCGTGGTAGAGTGTGGTCTTTTCAGTCTAAAAAGGTAAAGTCGCAGTGTGTTGTCATCTCGGTCTACAAAAATGGTAGCGTGTGGCGTGACAGGGTGCGGTCTTTTCGGTCTGAAAAGGTGGCGTGGCGGAGTGTGGTCTTTTCAGTCTGAAAAAGTAGCGTCGCAGTATATTGTCATCTCGGCCTGCAAAAGTGGCAGTATGTGGCGTGACCGAGGTACGGTCTTTAAGGTCTGAAAAGGTGGCATATCAGTGTACGGTCTTTTCGGTATGAGCTGTAGTGTTGTTGTGTACGATCATCTCGCTCTCCAAAAGTGGGGTGTAAAGGCTAGAAGCAGGGTGGTGTGGGGGTGTCGCGATGCTGACTCCCTCACATGTTTACCTGTACACACAAGAATAAATAGTATCGAAACATAAGACTAGCATAATGTAAGTTGTACGTAAATTAATATTTACATAACATGACTGATATTTACAAGAATAAATGTCTACTCGCGGATCCTCTTGGGGTGTACCCCACGTGTGGCCTCTGGCCTCGTCCGGGGCGGCTGAGGGCGCTGGTATGAGTACGTCAAAGGCTCAAACGACCGAGGTACCCTACCGATGTGAATAGCCTGAGGGGGCGTCGTGAGAGAGTGATCTGTTGGTTGGCTCGGTCCAGGTACACCGTGCAGCTGTGAAGCCCCAACGGAGACCTAGCCGCTCTCGTCGTGCAAAGGCCCACCACCCTAGGGCCGTAGTGTCCACGCCTGCTCGAACTCAAAGTCCCTAGAGCGTGTCTCATCGTGCGGCACCACCTCCTCGTCCCCAAGGGGTGTACGACGACTCGTGAAATAGTACTTTATGCATGTAAACATGGCGAAAATGCTGAAATATTATGTTATGCATGTAAATAAGATAAATATGTTGTAAAATTAGTGGTTTTAGCAAATATTCATATTTAATTCCAGCATGAATTATGACAATTAAAGCATATTTCCAGCATCATTTTAATGACAAGAATAGCATAAAAGCTTGTAAAATTTTCATGTCAAATAACGAGGATAACAAGCTTAAAAGATAAAACATTAAAACATATGAAATCAGCATTTTGCTCATATTTTGAATGTATGTTGCTCTCAGATGTCGAGCTGCTCAAGATTAAATCTTGGCCTCCTCGCTACTCGGGTCAAAAATAATATCACAAATTAAATATAACAATTCTCTGAAATAGATTGGGCCTTGAGCTCCAATAAAATCTTACAAGTCTAATTAGTCATTTAATGCAAATCATCCAATCTGAATTCACTGGATTGTAGTTAATTGATTCTACCACTCAAGGAATCAATTGACACTAATGTATAACAGCAGCTAAAGTATAACACAGTGAACAAAGACTGAACAAAGATTACAATGAACAGAAACTAAATATTAATCACAATGAACAGACAGACATATATGACACAATAAACATACAGTAAGTAATCTAAAGCTCAAGACCAATTTACATCGAATTGTTGTATTCAATTCTCACAATGACCCAACTCCTCATCGAGCATTAAACCAATCCCACAAACATTACTAAACACTATCGCCCGGTGCTAGTTTCAATCAAACCAAATCAACTTGAGACTTCTACTAGCACATCACATATGCAAAGTAATCTGAAAAGTAAAAAAACAACGATACTCACAATGCGGATGACACTCAAAGCCACCGAGTAGTAAACCGAGCAAGGCACGCCGAAGGCGCTCACTCAGAAAACCAATCGCTCCGTTGTGTTGTGTTTGAACAGACGAGGTCGTCGGAGATACAATGCCAATTTGCAAACCGGGACACACCAGATTGCAAAGTCGAGGTACGGGTGATGCCGCACAAGAACCCACTGAAGATGCACTGGCCGAATGCACCCGAAGAGCAAGAGACTACCACGGATCTGAGGTAATCACACCAGAATCAACCAAGAGCCGGCCGAGTCCAAAGCCAACAAAGTAAGACCCAAAAATCCATCACCGCACACTGACAAAAGGACATAGCGCACGAGAGAAATCAGGATGTGCAAAGTTGAAGATGAACCGGTCCTTACCGCCGGCGGAGTCAAGACTAATACGGTGTTGCACCAGCCAACTCAAGATCGATGCCAAAAACGAAAAGAAGGAACCAAACAGGGAGGTCTCACTCGGTTTTTGGGGTCAAAAGAAAGGGAGAGGAGAGGAGCTGCCATTTGAAGACGATCTGGAGGATCGGTATGAGCCGCCACGCTAATTTGGCGTGCATATAGCGCCCGGCGCTATAATCGCTACCGAGCCGCTAGAGAGAGAAGGGGAAAACCCCAAATCCCTAGCGCTGCCCGCAATCAGGCTGTAGACTTTTGTCTCTAGCCTTTTACCTCCCCGTCGCTATCAATGACAGGTGGGCCCCTCTCATTTTCCTTTTCTTTTTCTTTTTCTTCTTTTCTTTAATTGAGAAATTACCAAATAGCCTTTGTCTCTAGCCTTTTACCTCCCTGTTGCTATCAATGACAGGTGGACCCCTCTCGTTTTCCTTTTCTTTTTCTTTTTCTTCTTTTCTCTAATTGAGAAATTACCAAAAAGCCCTCAAACTTCAACAAGGCATACCTCCCGTTTCTGTAACTATTTTTTGCCAAAGAAAAAACGCTGCATAGCACGCACAGTAAGATACAGGGGTCGACCTGAAATCCTGAATACATGCGCCCGTAACATTTGTTACTACAAGCAGGTGAGCCTAAACGCAAGAATAAATGAATTCAGACGGACTTGTCACAAATAACAGTATTAAAACAAGAACAGCACATTTCACACGATTTTTACTCCGAAAATTTAAATGCGGGATGACACAAAGTTTGACGGCTCAGATATAGCTCAGTAAAAATGGCTATCAGACTGTCAAGCCAGCCCAGGCAGCAACGTCAAGTTACATATAAATAGAGCAACTAACTGCAAGTCAGATCCACTTTTCAGTGTTCATGAGTTTGAGCAGTGTGCTTGCTAATAAATTATTCAATACCATGATCATTCTTGTTCCATCTCAAAACTATAGCAACAAAATTGGCTACCGCAATTTTGGCTTCAGACTATTTAGTTGTCAACGACTTCAATGAGGGTTGTCTCGTAGTCAGCAGGAGCTTCAAAGCCGTGGAGGTTCATTACGGTGGCGCCAACATTGGCGAGCCCAGGGGTCTGAATATCAGACCGGAATTTCACGCCATGATGAAGACCAGGGCCTCCAATAGCAACAGGAACCTACAGGTTTAACAGAGGCATTAAAAAACAAGCGATAAACCTGAACACTTAAGTTGGTTTCACGGGGAGATTAATGGAATATCAAAACCTAACATTAGGACGACTGAGCGGGGACTTGCAAAAGGAAGGCACGTAGTCCGTCACGATTCGAGCGTTAGTTATGTACGTGCCTCACGGTTGCTTTTTTAATGTGGGCCGGAGGGAAAAAAAAAATCAATGACGGAGCCACACTAGAGCATGAGGGTGCAATTACACCTCCAAATTTTTTGCATACAAACTCTTTATATAGTATGTATACCTAGTATAATATACAGACTATATAATAAATTACATTAAATTATTCTCAGCAATCAATAGTCAGTAGCCCACCAACACAAGTAATATTTTGTGATGTCGGTTGTACTAGAAACATGTAATTTGTTCTACTTAAACCTTTACTATGTCACTTAAACGCTTTCAGTAGATATTTTGTAAGGTCGCGAATTTATTTCCGTCATCCGTCTTTCTAGACATGTGATATGAGACGCACTCACGTGTATGTGTGATGAAGTGTGTACATATGTATCTTCCTTATAATCGAAAAAAAGTTTACATTCCTATAGACAAAATCTTAGTTCCGCCACCGAAAAAAATATCTCGGACATTAAAAAAAAAAGCCTAGCATTCGGCACTGCACTTACTGGTTGAAGCGTATGCGAGGTAAGAATCTGGACGCCACCACTCGTCGAGCATTGGCTGGCCAGATTTGTTTCTTTTCACCATGTCCTCTGCGTTTCCATGATCAGCAGTGACAAAATAGATGCCGCCAACTTGCTGCACTGCATCCAAAATAATCTGTACCAAAGGGGAACCAGTGATTAGACTAGGTAAAGGCGTATAAAATATAGTCTGGCAACCAAGGTATACATGAAAGTGCAAAGCCCAGGAAAACGGGATTTCAGGGAAATTTCACTCAGATTATAGTAGCATCTGCTATTTCCCATCATGTAATTGTTCAGCAGCTTCCAGAATATACAGATAATGGAAACAAAACACTGACAGAGTGGCATGACATAAGTTAGTTGTCTTGTTTGTCCTCACCTTAACGGCTTCATCAGCAGCCTTTCATTTCAAGCAACAACTGTGGCCTCAATATCACCAGTGTGACCCACCATATCACCATTTGGCAGGTTGGCACGTACCTACAAGAATAAAATGGTAGGCGACTTTATGGGCAAAAAGACAGAGTCCTCTACTATAAATTTCAGAATTGTTTACCCGGTCAAACTTTCCACTAAGGATAGCATCTCTGGCTTTCTCAGCAATTTCAAGCGCCTTCATATATTGGGTTTAACATTGAAAGTGATACCAATGTCACTAGGAATTTCTACATACTCTTCCTTAGTTTCATCAAAATATCCTGAACAGTTTCCAAGGCGGAACATTGTGTTGTAAGCACAGAACACAAGACAGAAATCAAGCAATTCCAAATCAAAATGACATTATACAAGCTCTACAAGCTCTAATAAAAGATGACGTACTTCACTCAACCATGAATACAACAATGCAGTCATTTTATCGCACCACGAGTGAAGCAAATATACTTTGTGGCCAAACTTAGTACCAGAAAAAGGATGCAGAGTAAAAACTCGTACAAAGAGTAGTCATATCTTGCTTTGCAGAGAGTGATCATGTCATGTTTTGTAGAGAGTGATCGTGTCCTGCTTAGCATAGCGATGTCACGTCCTATTTAGCATAGCGATGTCACATCCTGCTATGCAGAGAGTGGTCACGTCTTGCTTTGCAGAGAGTGGTCACGTCCTGCTTTGCAGAGCGGGGTCACGTCCTCCTTTGCAGAGGGAGGTCACATCCTGCTATGCAGAGATAGGTAATGACAACAGATTGACTCTGCAAATGAAGTTAAAGTTTGTAATTACGATACTATTAGTTCCACACTGCGTACAACAAGCAAAATGCTAATTGAAGTACAAGTTACAACATGCTAACATTTCTAATCTTAGGACCACTATACACATAACAAGTAGTGGTGCTGCACTTCACACCGGTGTTCCTACGTGTCGGCAAGCGCCTTGCATCTTCTCGCAGTGTGGCCTTTATGGCCACAACGGCCGCAGCGTCTACCCGCCGCTACAGCTTCCCCTTCGTCCATATCGTTCCTAATGCGACGACTCTGTCGACAGCCCTTCCCACCCTTCAACAGGTCAAGATCTGTAATCCAAATTCTCTATACTTGTGATGCCCCGTGTCATTACCCCAAGGGTAATCACACTTAGGCATACGGATTACTATTCGTTTGCTCAGTAGAACACTGCTCCAACGAATAGTAAACCTTTACTCGAGTTACGCAGCAGAACAATAAGATAGAACTGTACATCTTTATTTCAGTAACAGCCACGCAAGGCTATGGTTCTTAATACAAGTATTATACAAATACCAAAGGGAACTTTTCCGCTTCTCTCGTCTGTCTTGAAGTACCAGCCGCCTATTCGTCCTATGTGTCAAATATAGCTCCCATCTCACCCTGGTCCTCGTAGTCAAAGCCTTCTCCTCCAGCGGTTGCATCGGTACTTGCAAGTCCTTCGTCCCACTCGGGATAGTTCCCGGTCGGACTATGATCTACAAAGGAGAATACTAACAATATTGAGTACACGAGTGTACTAAGCAAGCATTAATAGCAAATAATGCACTGAATGATCTATCTCTATTTGCTATCACAGTTTCTATATCATCTCATTTATGAAAATAACTCATTAAAATATTTAGGTGGCAAATTTTAATACTGAAAATACTACTAGTCACTCGGAGAGAAGATAAACCTCATGTGGTTCCCGTAGACTCCAATCTTGGAGACTGGCATGAATTTATGATTTTATTTAGCACTGCATAGGCTTTGCACCACTTTACCCATAGCTATTCTAAACTCTCTGTGAATAGGGTCCACCGCATTTCCTTTGATGCGGGTTCGAGATCAGAATACAGAACGTTTTCCAGGTTACGTGAATTAATTTCTCCACCCATTACTTTCTGTCAGTGTTGACCTCATCACCCACCGAGTTCTGGTAATGTTGGTTGAGGCAGCTTCTATCTTGCACTCAACACTCCACCTTAGCGCTTATAGCGCATTGGATCCCCCACTTCCGATCTCTCCTCATGGTTCTGGGTTCCTCCATCACAGTCACACATATTACTTACCCATTGTGGAGAGCATAGTCACGTAACAAGGTAGCATTTTCTGCCCGCAAAAATGGGGAAATGGTTGGTACTGAATTTACGGCCTCTGACCGAGTAAGAGTTTGTTGGTCCTTATGTTTTAATCATATGTAAAGGGCCCTACTTTCCGCCTCATTTCTTACCTGCCAAGGGCCCTCTTTACCAGCCATAATATTCTCATATCACTTTCCTTTCATCATTCTCAGTTCATTCATCTTTATCTTAATCATTTTCATCTCAATCATTGATCTAAATTTTGGGAAAAACAATTTTGAATGCAATACACATAATAGTGCAATATACGGTTTAGATTTAAATTAACTATGTTTATGTTCAAGAGGATCGTTTGCCTTCGTATATGTAGGAAAGGTCGGTACTGATGAAACTCTGGTCAGCTGCTCCCGTCGGTGCTGGCCCGTCTACTGTAGCAATACAACAACACGAATAAAATTATAAGTAAATACATAGTTGATTTGGAGTGATATTATGGATACATAAGTTAGTGACTTCTAATTGTTAGCAAAATTTAATTTAAATAAAACTTTTCGAGTCCTCTGCTAAGTTAGCACTCCCCAATATAGTCGTTCTACTATCTAATCGCGCTAAGGTCAAAAACCCGAGGTTCACACTTAATTAATTAAATTTACAAGATTAAACAGCTCAAAATGCCCAACTAAATACCAGCGACGCACAAGATTGCTACACAAGCAAGTTAGCCTATCATTAACAGAAATAACGGCTACTCAACTTATTTTAGCAATTAATCCACATATTGATTTTAAGTTGGTTAAACCGACAAGACCCAAGTTAAATTATTCAATTGCAAGAATAAGCAATTAACAATTATTTAATTAATGACAACTGCTACTGAAATAGACATTAATCACAATCATTAATTAGAATCTACCCAATTCCCAAGATTTTCCCTAAATCTAAAGTCCTAAACCTAATTCCCCTAACCTAATCTTCCCTAACCTCACTCCCTCTCCCTCTCTTCTTTTCTACAATCGGCCGGCCCAACTCACACGCACACATCTCTCACCTACACTTCTTCTTCCTCCCCCAATTATTCCTCTCTCTCTCCCCAAAATTTCTCCAACCTCTCCCTCAACCCGACGTTGCCGCCAGGGCTCTCTTGGCCCGACCGCTGGGCTCGGCCACCAGCCTCACTCATTGCCTCACGGTCCCCGCCGCCTCTCTGCCGCCTCCCAAGCTCCCCTCCCAGTGCGCCACCACTGCTCGCCTAGCCGGTCCAAGTCAAGTCGCTCAACTACCACTACTCAAGAATCGCCGCTCATTTCAGTATAAGCCGCCGCAGACTTCTCCCCCGGCTGCTCACGCTTCCCACGGTCTCCTCCTCCCTCCAGCGCGGCCAGAAGGCCAGCACCGCCTCTTGGTGCCTCGGTGGCCTCGGTCTACTAGCCCAGCAGGCTTCGGCCTCCCGGCCGCCGGCGCCGCGGCCCGGGACACTCCCCTCCCAACTCATCCTCTAAGTTCCATGCTAAGTAGCTCAACTTAATATGCACAGATGGCTCAAGTGCTGATGCTTACTATTGATGTATGAATGCAAAGCTTGATGTTTGCTTAGGAGAGGACTTGGCTACTGGAGGAAGCTGCTACTAAGGTATGTACTCACCTAAAGCTCAATATGTAAATGCCTTTACCTGATGGTTGGGGATTGAGATGGTTTTGGGGTCAATGATTTGCAAGGATGGTCGACGATGTTCGGGTTGGTGATGACGGTGGTGTGCAGGATGATGCTACCGGCCTTGGCGTCGCCGTGCTCCTGGGCTTCTTGGCTCCCTGCTTGGCTTACTGATTCTCCTAGGCTTGGTTGGAAGAGATGGTTCTGGAGGTGGAGGCAAGGTGTTGGTGGGCTGGGACTGGGGAGTGAATGGGATCTGTGAAAGGAAATGGGGAGAATGAATGTGGAGGCTGGGGAGATGATGTGGTTGTCTATGCAATGGGGGGTGAACTGAGAGGTCTGTGCAATGGGGGGTGAACTGGGAGCTGTGAAATGGGGCTTAAGAATACTTGGAGGTGCTGCTGTGCATCTTGTGAATGGGGGAATACTGGTGTGTCGTTGGAAGCTGGGAAGGAAGGGGGATGAATGAGAATGCTGGGAAATGGGGGATGGACCCGTGCACCTGGGTTGCTGATGCTGCTGTGCAATGCTGGGAAAGTTGGTGTGGCTTTTGAGAAATAGGAGAGGGGAGCAATAACAGGCTCAAGGGGGGATGGTTTCATGCTTGGGAATTGATGCTGGGCTTATATGAAATGAAGAAGAGGGAAGAGAAGGAATACAGAGGTGCTGGTGGTGCTGCCTACTAGAAAGATACAATGCTCACACTTTGATTGATGTAAAGCTCTCTTGTAAACAATGAAATCATTGATTTATCTATCTAATGAGAATGGAAAATGCAATTTAATTATGACCTTGATTATACTGCTTCACTGGAGAATGCAACAAATTCTTGTTTTGAATGCCGAGATTGAAAATGGATGATGGGATAATGGTTTTAATGACTAATAATGCAAATGCTCACAAAAGGAACCCCAAAAATACTAACGAGTTAGAATTTAATTCGGTTGCCTAAAAACGATCTGACATTACAGTTAGCTCACTGCTAAGACGAAATTAATTACCACTAATTGCCGATTACTGCTACTCGATTAGGTCTAAAAACTCGGGTTCTCACAGTACTATATCCAACGTGGCGAAGTTGCACACAACCCTGAAACCTCTTAGCTCGCCGCACCACGCCTGCAACACCTTCTCCTTCATGAAATACTTTGACATGAAGTTCGATGGATCCATGCTGATAGTCCCGTATGCGGCGAAGACATGAGAGCATGGCTTATGAAAGGGCATTGGCTTGTTGCATGTGCAGCTATGTTCATTCACATGATCTCCAAGGCACACCTCGTGGGTAATAAGAGAGCGAGCTGTCCCAAATCCGGCTCTGTCCCGAAGAAGCACGTCGAAACGATGTTCCGTATTGCCCATCATGAAGACTGTGTGCGACTAACCCTTCTCGGTCTTGGCCTGCATGTATGCTGTAATCTTCGAGCAATACGGTGTATGTGGGTTGGCTGCATGAAGTGCCATATTTGCATGCCTTTTTCTGAAATATCCGATTGTACCATGCAGAACGCCTTCCACGATGGCGACGAGGGGATGAGGACGAAGGTCCCTAAGAACTCAGTTGTACACCTCCGCAAGGTTAGTAGTCATTATACTGTATCTTGCATCGTCCGTGTCGTGCAGTAAGGACCACTTCTTTAATGGCTCGGCCTTAATCCAATGGGAGAAGCACTTGATGTCCCTCAAGGTCCTCTGCGTCACACGGGGAGGGTCAAACTCCAGCAGTGGTGTCAGACGTTCGGGTAGCGCCACCCTAGGAATGGGCGGACACTTGTTCCTCTCGATGACGTGCGTCCTGGTGTCCTCCTCTAATATCTCCCACAACACATCAAATTTACGCTACTGGTTCTGCATAGCCAGCCTCTTGAACAACTTTATCAATGGTTGCTTCAGGAACTGCTTGAAGAAGTTGGGCCCCAGATGGCGAATGCACCATCTGCTCCTCATGTCTGGCTAAGGGAAAGACCCCTCGAGGTCTTGCTGAAGTTTTTTGATGGCTTTCATCATCCCAGGGTGACGATCATGGATTATACAGACATCAGGACATGCCCCCAACTACTCCCTCCTTCAGATGTCGAATGAACCACAACCAGCTGTCGAAATTCTCACTTTCGACGAATGCGATAGCCAAGAGCATAATCTGATTGTTGCCATCAACGCTAGTTGCTGTCAGGATCTAACCCTTATATTTTCCAGTTAAAAACATCCTGTCGACTGAGTTCACGGGTAATATGTGCCTAAAAGCGTCGATGCAGGCACCGAAGGCTAAGAAGGCCCTCTGCAATCCTGTGAAATATCGCAGTCTTTTGGATGGCTTGTCCTTCACAACAATGTATGTGCCCAGGTTCTTGTCCTGCAGCACTTGGAGTATACGAGGAAGGTTATCATAACTAATCTTGTACTTGAATTTCTGCTCGATAGCCACCATGATGTGCTTGACCTCTAGGTCCGTCTTCTTCACTATCTCTCCGTATATGACATTGGCTATGAAGGTGGACATTAGGTTGTGATGCTTCGATAAAACACTACTGACACGCTGGAGTGTGCCTCCACCCTAAAGACAATCAAGTGAGTCTCGTACTTGGGTCTACGTGCGTGCACATACCAAGGATAACTAGCCTACTTGTAGACCACGTTGTACTGCTCCTGGCTGGACTTGAGGACCTGAAACATCCGCTGCATGGACAAGGCCCACAGTTTAATGGCATCCTGCAGTGATCCCTTGTTAGCAAACATTGCATGAAGCCGAACCTCCATACCATGGTACTCCTACGGTGATTCGTGCTCGTCGTGCACATCAAGACCCTCAACGTCCACCGTATTCCATTCCTACGGGATGGGACTTTCGTCCTCATCGGAAGAGTCATCGCCATTCTCTTATAAAGCTTCCTCCTTAGCCCAGGTCGCTAAGTCATCGATCTCCATCTGACAAACTATGTTGTCGACATGCTCCCCTGCCATCCGCCTGTCTAGTGGGCTCAACTTGCGGTGTGCGATCTTTCTCTTCTAGCTCCGCAACATCGGCCTTCGTGTCCTCTTCATGAACCAGACGATCTTCCTCTTCTGCCTGCGCGCCCGAGCTCACTACTAGAAACCCACATTTTCCCTAGTGGGTAATATATTAGGGAACATGCAAAAAACTATAGGGAACTGGTTTCCCTAGTGGCATTTGTAGGGAATGACTTCTAGGGAAAAAATATGGGGAAAGAAAACGTTCCCTATGGTTTTTTTGGGAAAACCTATGGAAAGAATCGTTCCCTACGATTTTAAACGGTAGGAAAATCTCGTCCACATGGCATTGCCATATGACGTAGAAATATTATTTTCCTGCGTTATCTTTCTGCCAGCCTAGGGAAAGAATACAACAAATTCTCTACGTTATTTCTTGTATACTCTAGGGAACATTTTTATGTAAACATTATTTTCCTATTGCTAATTCGAAATCCATCCCCTATAGTTTGGCATGAACACTAGGGGTACTGAAATTATTATATATATATATACATACATTATTCAAATATTTATTTATATGCTCGGTTACAATCAAAAGACACTAAATTCATATTATCACTCAAAACAAAGTTTATATAAGAGATAAACATAACAATATCTTATATTTTCAATAGACCATCAAGTACTATTTAAGACACATTTCCAGCAACATATCCAAGTGTAAATATCACACTATCAGAAAGTCCAAAAAACAACACCCACGCTTGCACCAGCACAACACATATGCATATTGAAGTATAAATGACCAGCAAGGTTTCACAGACATCAAAATGCAACCCTTACATATTAGTCATTCCATAAAAGAAGGCAACATGCACCACTTGCAACAAAAGTATGCTTCCACATATAATTGGACCATGGCTGATATTAAAATAGTGCAAGATCATCATCCAACGGAGAAGAGTAGTTCCCTTCAGCACTAACAGATGTATTAACATAACCTCCAAACATTCCTCGAGCAATCCTATTTAATGTATCATCCAGGTTCTCTACTCCAATAGCTGAACCGCTGGTATGAGGCTATACAACAAAAATAGTTCAAAGTTTAGTAAAAAAATTCAGAAAAGAAATACGGTTATGCGGACATAATTTTTTAAGTGTAGCAATTTCTGCAACTATTGTAAAAGTTACACGGTTTTCAACTATATAATGCATAAAATTTAGTAAGTACGATAGGCATAAAGTGTTGCACATGACAATTGACCAAGAAACATATGAATGCATGTATGTATAGCCTAAAGATTCATGGATCAGACACATAATCATGGACTGTACAACAATTTAATGAAAAAAATAGTTCATGGCAGAATCTTATAGAACCATAAAGAGGGCTATGGTGACACACCAAGGAGGTACTCCCTAATTAAATTGAACCATTATATACCTCAATAGATAGATTTGGAGAGGTTGAAACTTCATATGTAGGAGGTGGAGGCGGGGGAGGTGGAGGTGGAACTACAGTAGAAGGCATTCTAGTATGCTCAGCCACATTTTGCAATCATATGATTTGATGCAAAAAGGTTAAATGTAGTTCAACATCTATTATTAAAAGTAAAAAAAATGAATATGTTGCATGACATATTGCACCTCCATTAACCTTTGGATGTTGGTATTGTGGTTGTGCGCACTACTACTCCAGTCTAATTGAATGTAGCCCATTTACCATGTGACCTACCATAAGAGCAGTCATACAAGGCACTTGCATCCACAGGAGAGCGTATCCAATCAAATCCCTCTCCATTTAGGTTAGCAGACTTCCTCTTATACCTCTCCTTTCCAATAAAGCAAACTGCATAAGGAATATTGTAGAGGAAGTACAAAAAATTAGAAAAATAAATGCAATGGCGTTTGATGCCTCGTGGATGAGGTCAGCAGCATGCAAACCCAAAATGTGAACCCCAAGAATTTCTCTAGTGTCAGGCTGGTAAATCAACCATAGAGAGAATATATATTGGTAAATTTAAAGTATGTAAGTGAATGCAAGCCATGAGAAACTGCAATACCCAATTACAAAATTTGGAGACAAGAGACAAAATAATAGTTATATAAAAAAGAAAGAAATGGGAAAATAGAATTACCTTAGCAAGACCATCTCCTTCGTTTTCTGCCAAAGCTTTAGTGTTAGCCTTAAAGCTGGTCTTAACAGCGCTTACCTTAAATCCTTCTTTATCAACTTTTTCCCTCGCTTGTGGTTGCAATATTTTAAAAAACATCCAGTCAAGGAAATTATAAAGACTGCATCCTTTCCATCCTCGAAGAACCAATGAACATATATCAAGTGCAGTAAAAGGTTGTAACAAATTAGTTACATTAACGAGAAGACAAAAAAAATCAATTGATGATTTTTTTAAAGTATAGGTGAAGAAGGAATGCATGAACGGGGTAGATCAAAAAAAGAAAAACAATTAAGACCCTGACTTACCTCTATCAACCCAACCATACTAATCTCAGAATGAGTGAAACAAGTAGCTAGGATGCTTAAATGATTTAGGATGTGGTCACTTCCAGAGATTTGCTCGACAACTACATTTTCATAGGATTTACACATCTGACAACTATAGCAATACATGTGCATAGAAGCAACAGAAGAACAAGTATCAAAATATTTGTGTACCCGAGATTCCTTATGCACTGGCAACATGTGCAAACATAAGTTTACCATTGGCATCTCCAATGCAATACAAATTTGGTACCTACAATGCATTATATGTTAATTTCCAAACAAGCCCTGGAGGGACAATTGTTCTGAACAAAGCATCACAATTAATTCTTGCAACATACCACATTGCCATCCGTATCCATGACTCGCATCCGCTCATCAGCAGGAATAAAACCTTGTTGTGTAGCGACATTGATTTGGAAAAAAAAAATCAGATTCACCATTCTTGCAATTATACTGTAGCATATGTTCTGATAGCACACAGTTTCAACTTTCAAGTACTCACATTTTCTGATCCAAGTCCTTTGGTGAATGGCGCCCTTCCTGTGGCTATAAGGGCTGCATCCACCTACACACACAAATTTCCAGTGATGTTTATGTTCCCAACATACATAGATGAGCTAAACAACGAGTCAAATAAATGGGAGACAACTGTCAATATATTTGTCAAGCATGGGAAATCCACTTGTATCATGGAAAATCAACAATAATGAACTAATTTGGAAGAAAAGCCTCAAAGTTTCTGAAAGGACATCTTGTTTCCAGGAATTATCAGCATTACTATCCATTTATACCTTCTTTAACCTAATATTGATTGTATGCAACTATTTGTTAATATGTTACATTACAAAGCAATTACTTTTTATTTTTGCCAAACATTTAGAGTATTGCAGTATTCTTATTAACAGATGTAGAGCTTAACCTGGCATAGCTCAAGCCCAACATCACAAATCTTACACAACTACAACTACTATTTATTGGTTTATATCTGAAAACATCTGGAGCCTAATTCCACTTAAGACAAAATATTGATTAAAGTGTAATAATTTATTTGAAATGGCATGTAATAGTCAACTCATAAACTATCTTATTGCTAAGTAGGAAGGAATGCTAAGAAAATGTCCAATTGATTGCAACCAGAAACTAATACAATCAGCTAGAAACAATTAAGAAGACTGAAACTAAAAGTTCAAGAAACTATTACAATCAGCTAGAAGCAATGAAGACTGAAAGTTCAACATTAACTCCAACTAATTAGTATTCCTGCATACATAAGAAATCATTTGGACAGCCAATAATTCCTAGTCCGGGCTGAAAAATCAAAAGCTTCAATAATTCAATGTTAGGGCATTATCCTGGAAATCTTGTTCAACTCTTGACAGTTCAGAATACAACCACACATCAAATATTTCCATCGTGGGTTCACTGTACAATATAAAAGAGCTACCTTTGCACCCTGACAAATCATATACAAGAAAGAGAACGAATAGTGAAAATATTGCCATGTTGAAAGCCTGAAACGAACAGAAGAGGATATATGTTAGCTCAAGATAGTAACATAACATTATTTCTTCAAACCAAAAATAGGAGGACATGCACAAGTGAAAATTATATTTGGCGAAGGGCACAGAGGCGGCGCGCGGGTGCGCGCGGGTGGTGCTCAGCCTTGGGCACAGTGCAACATGCGACGGCGCAGCTACGGGCCAGCAAGATAGTGCTTGGCCTCAGGCGGCGCGGCGCACTGCGACACAGCGGAGCATGGTGCCGAGCTGGCGTGGCCGATACGGATGACGTCGGGCCATCGTCACGCCGTGCATGAGTGCGGGAACCAATTGCATTGCTAAATTAAGGAGGCAGGTTGCAAATCATCCAAGATTAATTAGGCAAAAGCACTTACATCTCATGTGATGCTGATCGTGGGCAGCAGTAGGATGGGGTTGGCGACGTGTGAACGATGCTGTCATAGCAAGAAGGACTAGACAGTAGAAGAAGGGGGACCCCCGGTACCTAAGAGTGACCGAATGATCCTCGGAAAAGGGACCGGTGCCAGGAGAAGTGTGTATGTATTAAATGCCTTAAAAAGCCTTCCCTTTCTTACATGGGGAGCGAACTATTTATAGCCTGCCGACAGGGTACATGAGATTACTGTTCTACCCCTAGGAAGGTACTACCCGCATAGGGACTGCAGGGTCTTTTCCTACCCCCTACGCATAACTTCCGGTCCACGGTGGGCTTCCTTGGACCTGGCTCACCCAGCCGGTGCGCCTGGTCCATTTCTCTTCTCCCTTCGCTTTTGGCAGGGTGGCTCCGGGGCCGAGGGGGCCTCGAACATCCTTGGTGTTTACGAGGTAGCCTTCTGGGGTGCCGGGTGGACACCCCCTGCAACCTTCGTGCCCCCTTTGGGGCACCTACTATAGACTTTTGGCCACCACCGGGGCCCCTCCTGTGGCCTTCAGGCCCTCTTTTGGGGGATCCTATCATGTTCATAGAGTCGTGGGGGCCGGTGGGCTACCCCTATGACAAGCCCCTCATGGTCGAGGTCCTGCTTCGTCATGGCTAAAACCGCGCCTTTTTCCCGGAGGGTCCAGGTACACTGTCCCCTTCGGCCTGACGAAGCGTTGTTTGTACAGGTCCTAGTGTTGCAGGGTTGGCCTCAGAGTCGTCCTTGGGGGGTCTGAGTTGTGTAGTTGATGGCGTTGGCGTATGCTTGGGCTCTACATGCCGACCAGCATTAATGGTGTCCCTTTTGGGGGGCATGTGGAGTGGGTGGTGGTTGTGTACCATAAAGGTGTTGGTGGGGTGGTCTTATGGCTGCCACGTGTCGCGCTGGTATTGGTCCGTGGCTCTTTGGTGCTTCAAATTTTGTCTATTTGCATGATAGGCGGGTATAAATAAGGGGTCCCCCCGCTCTTAACGTGGTTTTATTCTGGTTGCTCGGTGAACGCGCTCAGCTTCTAATTGCAGCGCTAGTGAGTTGCGAGGGTTAGTGTTGGGGGCTTCGGGAATGACGAAGCGAAGCAAGGAGGGTAGGGTGAGCCCTTGTACACGAACGATCTGGGGAGGTCTACCGTGACGGACCTTGTTTTTCGGACCCTCGTGGATGAGGGCAAGCTGGATAGCCTGGCGAAGGTCCGTTCTCCTAGGCCGGAGATAGTGCTCGGGCCTATTTGGACGAAGCGGTTGTGTTTGTTGCGTTTCTTGATGCCGGCCTTCGGATTCCTTGTATTGAGCTTGTCTCCAAGGTCCTTCGGCTTTACGGGGTGGAGTTGGCGCAATTGACGCCGAACTCCATTGTAAAGCTGGGGGTCTTCGAGGGGATGTTGAGATCGGCCGAGGCCAACGACGAGGGGCATCTGTTCGCGTATCTTCATGATGGGCACTGCCAGTCGAAGTAGAAGAAAAGCACGGGCGAGACACTTAACTTTGGCAGCGTCAATTTCCAGCCCAAGACACGATGCCAAATGTATGTCCCCACCCCAGCAGTGCGCAACCGTTGGGAGACGGATTGGACGCGGAGGTGGTTTTATCACACTTGTCTGTCGAAGGATGGTCTCCAATCTCAGGGTGGACTGATACAGCTTACCGCCACTCCCGAGATTGTCCTTACCTCCAGGGAGGAGGCCCTTCTCCATCTCCTGTTGGACATGACGAAGTGACTCTCCACACGGGATCTGATGGAGGATTTCTGTGCCTTCGGCATCTGGCCTTTGGCCAAGGAGTGGAGCGTGGAGCTCGGGGCTCCGAAGTTCGGGTTCCTAGTCCTTACTATGAAGGGACGCGAAGGTATGGCTTTGCTTTTTTTGTCGCTTCTTGCCCTATTTTGTACGCTTTTTATATTAATGGGAACCTAGTTGTTTTGGCAGCCGCGGCCGTCGTCGAAGCGGCACGTGCCACTGAGCTACTTTTGGGCCCTTACACGGGTGAAGAGCATGTGAAGCGTCATTTGGTTGCGAGGAAGGCGCGCTTGAACCGCGCATATGCCACATGAGTTCATCTTTTCGAGTGCCCGGACCCTAATGCTGGAAAAAAGAAACACGCTCGCGTGCCCGAGGTAGAAGGTGTGGGGCCGATTGCGGCGGCCGTCTGTGCATCGCTTGTCCTCGGGACATCGTCAGCCCTTCTCATAGCGCGGAGGATGCGACAGATCGGCCGACTAAGAGGGTGGTAGAGAGCACCCTGGAGCGGGAGGAGTCCTCTGGGTCCGTCAGCTCCTCGTCTGATGAGCGCATTGTTTCGCCTGCAGAGGGTGCCGAAGCGGAGGATGTAGGCCGAACTATGTCGGAGGTAGACAGGGCAATAGGCACGTACGGTATAACACACCTTGTTGTCAAGGAGTCCTCTAGCGCTGACACCCCATCGCTTGTTTACGGAGGGGATGCCAAAGTTATCGGAGATGCGCCCGCTACCCCGCGGGCGCCCGTTGGTACGTATCTTGTTTTATTGTTTTATCGCTGGGGAGCCGATCTAATTTCTGTAGGTGTTGCAGCGGTGAGCGATGGAGGAGGCAAGGCGGGTGGCGATGGCTCTGCTTCGACGGGTTCCAAGGCGGCGCCATCGGCAGTGTTTGCCCCGGTCGCTACAGGGGCGGTGGACCTGGGTCCTCTCTGCCGCACCCGACTTTAAGGTCAGCGGAGGCGTTGTCGGTGTTTTTGGGGCGGTTGCTAACTTTGCCCCCCCCCGCCCCTTGTCTGGGAACTATTCCGAAAGATGTCGCTGAAGGACATGTTCCGAAGTGTCGACGCGAATGCCACAAAGGTTGGTTTTCCCCAGTCTCCCTGCTTTTCATCTTCTTCCCTTGTCTTGATGTTCCGCTGCCTATGTAGACCTTGATGCTGTCGCAGGCCATGGACGAGGACATTTTTGAAGGCTTTGCCAAGATCCAGAAGAGGATTGATGCGGAGCATCCCTGGAGCGAGGCCCTGAGCGCCGAGTGTGGCTCCCTTGCTGTGAAGGTGAAGGCCTTGGAGGCTCGGGTAGCGGGCCTGGAAACGGAGTGCACCGCCCTACAAGGCGATGTGCAGACTCTACGGGGCGTCCGGGCAACTCTTGAGGAGGAGATCCAGGCGGAGCGGGAGCTGTCAAACGCCGTTGGTCTTTCCGCTTGGGGGGGCAATGGAGGCTCTCGAGGGAGCTGTGGCGGAGCTTGGCGTCGTGCCTCCTCCGAGGCGTCACCGGCTAGCAGAGATGGATATAAGCTTGGAGCGTCTCTGACATGCTGGGGAAATGTGCCTGCCCGCAGCTCATGCGTACGACGATCATTGCACGAAGGTCGCCTGGTTAACAACCCTGGCCTCTCTTGACAAGGCGGGGTGCGCTTATATGGATGCCCTTGCTGCCCGGTCCGTTGCCGTGGCAACTGCCGAGGAGGTTGCCACCACGCAGCGTCGTACGCGAAGGCTAGCAAAGTCCTGTAGGAGTTCTAGACGCTGTGTGGCCATGAAGCTGTGGCGGAGTCCATCCGGGCGGTCCAGGCCCATCAGGTAAAAGGGAAGGCCTCGACAGGAGCTTTGGCGGAGGACCCGAAGGTCGGCAAGCGGGGGTCCACCCACGGAGATAAGGTGTGATGCCCCTCCCCCCCCCCGCTTGCTCCAAGTAGCTCAAACTTTTTCTAGATTACCGCTGTTAGAAGCCTACGGCCTTTTAGTTTGCTTGTAGCTATTTTCTCTCTGCTTTTGTTTGTTGCACCTCAGAGCGGTTTTTTTTGTGTGTAGAGGTTGACCCTTTTTGTGTAAGGACATCTGTTTTAATGAAATGAGAATTTTGGACGATGCCTGTGTTCCTAGCTTTGGTTGTTTATACCTGTGCTTGCTGACCTACGTAGGGCGAACGACACTTGTTTAAATGCCCCGTGATGCGAGGATCCCGACCCCACAGGGGGCGGGGGATTAAGGCTATGGCCTCCATGCGGGGGTCAAAGGATGAGCGCAGTCTCTTGTCCATCTGGCCCCTACGGGTGTGCTACCGGGGTGTGATTTACCATGGCGTTAAGTGGCAGTGGTGGAAGAAAGCAAATCCAGGTGGCTCCATGGAGGAATTCCATCTTTTTCGGGAGCGTAAAGCGGCCACGGCGTGCGATGAGATTCGGGCTTTCTGGGGCTTCCCAAGCTATGCGGCCAAGGGTGCGGAACTGGCAGTGGGGGACTCCCAGGGAGATTCCCCTGAGAGCCCAGAAGGGGAATATCTCAGGTTTCTGGCGATGGGGCCCTTTGGCGAGGAGCTGCTAGAGTGGGCGACACATATGGAGGTGTGGGACTTCGTTCCGTAATTGTGTCGCGTCCGCGCCATGTGTTTGTATGTTGTACCGAGTATGGTTGTGTAGCGAGGTTGAGGTGTGTAATCGTTTATAGACGCCTATTATGTTGTCTCGTATGCTGCGGGGCTATGTATTTGTAACATATTCTTATTGTAGGGGCCGCGCTGCTCGGCCCTTGTATGTTGTGAGGTGATGAATGATGTATAATTGTTGCTTGCTTTGGTTTCCTTCTTTTTTGCGAGGAGGGAGGGCGAAGCCTCACGCCGTTCTCCATTCTTTTTTAGATAGAGCTCCGAGGAGCCCTAACTTTTTTGCAAGGGGAGGCGAAGCCTCGCACTATCCCCCATACTTTTTTAAATAGGGCTCCAGGGAGCCCTAACTTTTGCGGGGGATGCGAAGCCTTGCGCCGTCCCCCACTTTTTTAGATAGGGCTCTGGGGAGCCCTAACTTTTTTTGCAAGGGGGGGTGAAACCTCGCGCCGTCCCCCATACTTTTTAAGATAGGGCTTCAGGGAGTCCTAACTTTTTGCTGGGGAGGCGAAGCCTCGCGCCGTCCCCCATACTTTTTTAGATAGGGCTCTGGGGAGCACTAACTTTTGCGGGCGAGGCGAAGCCTCGTGCCATCCCCAATACTTTTTTTTAGATAGGGCTCCGGGGAGTAACTTTTTGCGGGGGAGGCGAAGCCTCACGCCGCCCCTAATACTTTTTTAGATAGGGCTCAGCCCTAACTTTTTGTGGGAGAGACGAAGCCTCGCGCCGTCCCCCATACTCTTTTATTATTATTATTTTAGATAGGGCTCCGTGGAGCCCTAACTTTTTGCGTGGGAGGCGAAGCCTCGCGCCGTCGTCCATAATTCTTTAGATAAGGCTCCGGAGAGCCCTAACTTTTTGCAGGGGAGGCAAAGCCTCGCGTCGTCCCCCATACTTTTTTAGATAGGGCTCCGGGGAGCCCTAACTTTTTGCGGGAGAGGCGAAGCCTCGCACCGTTCCCATGCTTTTTTTTAGATAAGACTCCGGGGAGCCCTAACTTTTTGCAGGGGAGGCGAAGCCTCGTGCCGTCCCCCATACTTTTTTAGATAGGGCTCCGAGGAGCCCTAACTTTTTACGGTGTGTACACTCGTACCTGCGGAGAGCATCGGTGTGCACCGGGGCTGATGGCCATGTGCGGTGTCTGTTTATACACTCATGTCTGCGGAGGGTATCAGTGTGCACCGGGGCCGATGGCCATGCGCGGTGTCTGTTTATACACTCATGCCTGCGGAGGGCATCGATATGCACCGGGGCTGATGGCCATGCATGGTGTGTTTATACACTCATGCCTGCAGAGGGCATCGGTGTGCACCGGGGCCGATGGCCATGCGCGGTGTCTGTTTATGCACTCATGCCTGCAGGGGGCATCGGTGTGCACCGGGGCCGATGGCCATACGCGGTGTCTGCTTTTTATTGAACGGGACAAAATGCCACAAGGTACATTTGTTTTTGTACGTGGCCGCGCCATATAAGGGCGATGGTGCGGTTTCCCGGGCGCAGCCGGTTGTTATATAGGCTATGAGGATAGAACTTCCGGAGGCTCTTTGCGTTCCACGTGTGGTCCAACTACTGTCCCTCCGGTGTTGTGATGTAGAAGGAATCAGCACGCGTGCTGCGGGTGATGATGTACGTGTTGGTGATATGCCCTAGAGGCAATCATAGAGATGATTGTATCACGTCTATGTTTTTGTGTTAATTGAATAAGTGTTATTCTGTTCCTTAGATGAATCATTGGTTATAAGATTGACAAGTATGTGACTTGTTAGTGAAGCTCTTTTAACTTATATGATGTCATTCTAAAGGTATCCCTGGTCAGATGTCACTGGTCGGAACACCCGTGATTCTATCGACCAGCACATGTATTGATAGATGATCATGTTTCACCGGTCATAGATATAGGGATATCGAATCAATAATGTGGACACATGTTAGAGAACATGGCGTTGGATTGATCCACCTTGAGACATTGTTGAGATTGTTACGATTCTATGTGTCATCAGTTGGTCTCAAGCAATGATGATGTATAATCCTTAGACCTGAGAGCAGCATGGTTCCCTACATGTGTAATAGCACTCTTAGGGGTTGCCAAACGCTACTCGTAACTGGGTAGTTATAAAGATAGCTTTCGGGTATGTTATGAAACATACGGAGGGATGTGACTGGTCGGATATGGGATTTGCCCCTCCTAAACATAACAGGAGAGATGTCTCTGGATCCCTCGAAGTGGTCGGATAAAGAAAGTGCATGACCATGCCACTGGTGGTCGAAGAGTTCGACCACATAAGGTTATCCGACACTCAATCGAGAAAGTATTGAACAGTCTATGCATGACATTATATCTCACCTGGAGTTCAACCAGATATCGTGAGGCAAAGGGAGAATACACGAGTAGGTCGCTTAGTTCGATCAGTTATGGACTGGTCGTATGGAGATACGCGCTGGTCGTAGACTAGTCGAATGTAATCACAGAGTGGTTGAAACCTGGACGTAAGGAGTTGTGAACTGGTTGTTTCCAAATACTAACTGGTTGTATAGAGTTATGACCTGGTCGTAGATCATATTGCATTAAGGTTCGTCTAATATAATTTGTGTGTATTCGGGAATTGTTATGTCCTGCTAGGAACCGCTAACGACACGTGATCGGAAAGGGTTTCTGAGTCACAACCGACTACACATGAACCTAGCGGGTCACACATTTAACGAGTTGGAACAAAACATGTTCGGATAGGATCCATCATAGGCACTATATAAGGAGATGCTTGAGGCTATTGGGAATATGAGACTGACGTGAGTTGCTCCACCGAAACCCTACCGCCATCTTCCTGAGAGCACTGTCATGCGACTTGGTGCTAGCATACTGGCGTACGGTTGTTCCTTCCCTGGACGTGTGGATACCGTAGAGGTGGTACTGCGGTTGCTGTTGCGCTTGAGGACGATTCGCGATTTTCACACAGAACTACAGAGGTTGCTGGAGGAGATGATCGACTCGCAAGGACGCTGGCCAATCAACTACGACCACTACATCGATGCGCTCTACGTTGGACCAGGCTGCTCCAACTCTTCTTTCGCTGCTCTGCGTGTCTAGTGGTAACGATCTGTGATCATATTCTTGCTTGGCTTCCTGGTTTACGTGGTAGAATTTTTGAATTGTAGCTATCGTAGCCTACATGTATCCCTTCAGTGGTATCAGAGCCATCTTGCTTAGTTTTTTATCTAGATCGATCGCATATACTGAATATGCGTTAATAGCAGATTGGATCTATTACTCGTTTGGTCTAACAACCTAGATCGATTCATATGGATGAAACGATCTAGGCACTGGCCAATAAGATCGATCGAGTGTTCGGTGGTAGTAGATGAGTTTTAGCGAAGAGGTACAAGTTAAGAGCACCAGATGATTTACTCGACTTGGTTTCGCCTTACATGATACTCCTACCAGTCGGAATTTCGCCATCGGAGTATGCCGCAGTGCGTGGTCGTATCAACGCAGTGATCAGATTGGTTTAGAATAGGGTTAATATGATTAATTCGATGATTTCCATGGCTCGGTTACGTGAATGAGATTCATGTCTCGGGAAAACCCTGCCCACTAACCGGCTAGTGGGACCGCCGTGGTCATAGCCACATTATATAGTAGTATGTGTCATGTCGCTCGATAGAATTGGATTCTATACATAACTCGTTTTTGTAGGGATTGATGTGAATAGTATGGCCCATTATGTATGTGATGCATGAATGGATTTCACATGGCCTGCGTGTCATGCTGTGTGATAGCCATCGAGCTACATATTATTGTATAACGATCTGCGTACCGACATGTGACGCTTGAAATTATCCTATGTAATTCATTGCTAGCTCTTATGAGTAATTGCTTAGTAGATGAATCCAATCAGAAACGTCAAGCATGGTGGTCGGAAAACAGGAAGCATGCTGATGGAGATCGACATGTTAAGGGACATACTATTTCACAGTTTAATTTGATTATCTGTGAATGTTTGTGTTTATTCCTGTCATGCTATTAATCATGTTTTATCATTAGATGTTTTAACATGGTAGAATAGTATCCCTCAAGAAAAATCAAGTTAATTTGGTGCCTTTCCAATTGCTGCGACCATCACGATTTTGATCGTTAAATGGTAGGTCTACCAAAGTAGGGTACCAATGACTATCTTAATAAGATGGGGTGAGTGTCGGACACCCATATGCATAGTATTAGTTTAACTTGACAAGGCCATCAAAAGGGTTTTGGGCCTTGGGGCATAGTGTTGATAGGAAGTACATGGAGATGTCTCCAATCAAACAAGAGTTATATGTGATATGATTAGCAAATGGTTGCTTACCTAAAATCACTAAATTTCTAGTAGTGATGCCACAGCTCACTAGGACTTAATAATTTTTGGATCTTGAACTCACTATATGTTGTTTGAGGGAAACATGGTTTATAGTGGGAGTATCTTTTATTGACTGTTGATGATTAAGTACGACCAGGTAAAGACTAGTCGTATGGTGATACGATCTGGTCGTAGACTGGTCGAACATAACTACCAACATGAATATCTAATAGTAGATCTTACATACACATAGTGCTGAATTTTTGCATATTCTGTTTTAGATCATAGCACCTACTACTTTTTCTGCACCTACCTTTAATTTGTGATCTATTCTTGAAAAGGAAAAGTTGAATGGTTCAAATTTCATTGACTGGTTTCGCAATCTGAGAATTGTTCTCAAGCAAGAAAAGAAGGAATATATTCTAGAGGGTCCCTATCCCGAGGAACCGAGTGCCGATGCACCTCATGCTGAAAAGAATGCTTATGAGAAGCATTGCAATGATGCAGTCGATGTGCACTGTCTAATGCTTACAACCATGAACTCTGAGCTTCAGAAGCAATATGCGACCACGGATGCTTACAATATGATTGTAAGTCTGAAGGGTATATTTTAGGATCAAGCAAGGGCAGAGAGGTTTAACACCTTTAAGGCATTGTTTTCTTGTAGGCTATCAGAAGGTAACCCAATCAGTCCTCATGTGATCAAAATGATTGGTCCCATTGAGAGCTTGGAAAAGCTTGGTTTTCCCCTTAGCTAAGAGTTGGCTACTGATGTGATTCTTCAATCGCTCTCTACGAGCTTTGAGCCTGTCATATTGAATTTTCATATAAATGGCATGGAGAAAACAATGACCGAGTTGCATGGCATGCTTAAGGGTGCTGAGGAGAGCATCAAGAAAAGTTCCAATCATGTGATGATGGTTCAAAAGACTACAACCTTCAAGAAGAAGGGTAAGTTGGGAAAGGGTAAAAGCAAAGGAAAGACTCAAGATGAGATCGAAAGTCACAAGGCTAAGCTTAAGAAGCTCAAGCTGTATCCTATGCCTGACACAGAATGTTACCATTGTCATGAGACTGGGCATTGAAATAGAAACTGCAAGAAGTACTTAGCAGAAATGAAAAAGAACAAAGGAAGTAAGACTTCCAGTTCAGGTATAAATGTTATACAAATTAATCTTGCCACTTCTCTGACCAGTTCTTGGGTATTTGATACCGGATCGGTTGCTCATATTTGCAATTCGATGCAGGGACTGATAAGGAGTAGATGCTTGGCAAGAAGAGATGTTGATCTCCGTGTGGGCAATAGAGCAAGAGTTCCTGCATTAGCTATTGGTACTTTACCATTGGCTTTACCCTCAGGATTAGTTATGGAACTAAATAATTGTTATTATGTTCCAGCCTTAAGCAAAAACATTATTTCTGCTTCTTCTTTAGGAGCAGAAGGTTATGAGTTCAGAATAAAGAACAATTGTTATTCAATTTATTTTGAAGATATGCTTTATGACCATGCTCCATTGGTGAATGGATTGTATGTTTTGAATCTTGAGGATGAGCCCCTCTTTAACATTAATTCTAAGAGACTTCGACCTAATGATTTGAATCCCACTTTCGTTTGGCATTGTCGTCTAGGTCATATAAATGAGAAGCGCATGATGAAGCTCCATAAAGATGGTCTTCTAAACTCATTTGATTTTGAATCATTTGAAACATGTGAATCTTGTTTACTTGGCAAGATGACAAAGGCACCCTTCACAACCAGAGGTGAAAGGGCGAGTGACCTGTTGGCCCTCATACATACGGATGTATGTGGTCCGATGAGTTCTGAGACCAGAGGTGGTTTTCAGTACTTCATAACCTTTACTGATGATTTCAGTAGATTTGGCTATGTCTACTTGATGAGAACATAAGTCAGAATCCTTTGAAAAGTTCAAAGAATTTCATAATGAAGTGCAGAATCAACTTGGCAAGATAATCAAATGTCTATGATCTGATTGTGGAGGTGGATATTTGAGCCATGAGTTTGGTGATCATCTAAAGAAGTGTGGAATTATTCTACAACTTTCTCCGCCGGGAACACCTCAATGGAATGGGGTGTCGAAACGACAGAACTGAACATTGTTGCATATGGTTCAGTCAATGATGAGCCAATCTGATCTTCCATTGCAATTCTGGGGATACGCTCTAGAAACAGCGGTTTTCACTTTAAATACGGTTCCATCAAAAACTATAGAGAAGACACCATATGAGATATGAACCGAGAAGAATCATGGATCGTCTTTTCTCAGGTTATGGGGTTGCGAAGCTTATGTGAAATGTTTGACGTCTGATAAACCCACACCCGAGTCCGATAAGTGCTTCTTTGTGGGGTATCCTAAGGAAACTAAAGGATATTATTTTTATAATCGGGTTGATAACAAAGTGTTTGTTGCCCGTAATGGTGTCTTCTTATAGAAAGAGTTTCTTTCCAAAAGAGTCAGTGCGAGCAAGGTGCAACTCAAAGAAATTCGGGAACCATCTGAAAATGTTTCAACTCCTACTGAACCTCTACAGGATGAACAAAATATTGTTAAACCTGTAGAAGAGGCACCAGCCCCACGAAGATCTAAAAGGCCACGTCAATTGCCTATAAGGTATAGGCATGACGTTTTATTATTGAATAATGATGAGCCTAAAACTTATGTGGAAGCGATGGTGGACTCAGACTCTAAGTCATGGTATGAAGCCATGAGATCCGAGATAAAGTCCATGTATGATAATCAAGTTTGGAACTTGGTTGATCTACTTAATGGTGTTAAGACCATTGAGTGCAAGTGGATTTTTAAGGAAAAAATAGATATGGATGGAAATGTTTACATTCATAAGTCACGACTGGTCGCGAAGGGTTTCAAACAAATTCAAGGTGTTGATTATGATGAAACCTTCTCTCCTGTCGCAATGCTTAAGTCTATCCGGATCATTCTAGCTATTGCTACATATTTCGATTATGAAATATGGCAAATGGATGTCAAAACGGCTTTCCTAAATGGAAACCTAAGTGAGGATATGTACATGACACAGCCTGAGGGTTTTGTCGATCCAAAGAAAGCTAGAAAGGTATGCAAGCTTAATAAGTCCATCTATAGATTAAAGCAAGCATCTCGGAGTTGGAACATTCGTTTTGATGAAGTGGTCAAAGGGTTTGACTTCATTAAGAACGAAGAAGAACCTTGTGTTTACAAGAAGGTTAGTGGGAGCAAGCTTGTGTTTCTGATGTTGTATGTGGATGACATACTACTGGTCGGAAATGATATTCCAATGCTTGAATCTGTTAAAACTTCTTTGAGAAATAATTTCTCAATGAAAGATTTAGGAGATGCAGCATATATTCTTGATATAAGGATCTATAGAGATAGATCTAAAAGGCTAATTGGATTAAGTCGGGATATGTACATAGACAAGGTGTTGAAACGGTTCAACATGTAAGATTCCAAGAAAGGTTTCTTGCCCATGGCACATGACATTAATCTTAGCAAGAGTCAGTGTCTTACGACCACTGATGAGTGAGACAAAATGAGTAGAATCCCATATGCTTCGGCTATAGGATCTATCATGTATGCCATGCTATGTACACGACCAGATGTGTCGTATGCTCTAAGTGTTACAAGCAAATATCACGATCCAGTGAAGGTCATCGGATAGCGCCAAGAATATCCTTAAGTACTTGAGAAGGACTAATGATGCATTCCTTGTTTATGGGGGGGGGGGTGAGGAAGAGCTGTCATAAATGGTTACACCGATGCTAGCTTTCAAACCGACAAGGATGATTTCAGATCGCAATATGGGTTTGTGTTTTGCTTGAATGGAGGAGCAGTAAGCTGGAAAAGTTCCAAGCAGGGAACGGTTGCTGATTCTACAACAGTGGCTGAATACATTGCTGCTTCGGAAGCTGCAAAAGAAGCCGTATGGATAAGGAAGTTCATTTATGAACTGGGTGTTGTGTCTAGTGCTTCCAGTCCAATGAATCTCTATTGTGATAATAGTGGAGCCATTGCACAAGCTAAGGAGCCTAGATCGTATCAAAAATCCAAGCACATACTTTGACGATATCACATCATTCGTGAGATCATTGAGAGAGGTGATGTGAAGATATGCAAAGTGCACACAGAATTGAATATTTCTGATCTATTGACAAAGCCTCTCCTGTAGCCTAAGCATGAGGCGCACAGAAGAGCAATGGGTATAAGATACCTATATGTTTGACTCCAGTGCAAGTGGGAGACTGTTGGTGATATGCCCTAGAGGCAATTATAGAGATGATTGTATCATGTCTATGTTTATGTGTTAATTGAATAAGTGTTATTCTGTTCCTTGGATGAATCATTGGTTATAAGATTGACAAGTATATGACTTGTTGGTAAAGCTCTTTTAACTTATATGATATCATTCTAAAGGTATCCCTGGTCGGATGTCACTGGTCGGAACACCCGTGATTCTATCGACCAGCACATGTATTGATAGGATACCATGTTTCACTGGTCATGGATATAGGGATATCGAATCAATAATGTGGACACATGTTAGAGAACATGGTGTTGGATTGACCCACCTTGAGACACTGTTGAGATTGTTATGATTCTATGTGTCATCAGTTGGTCTCAAGTAATGATGATGTATAATCTTGAGACCTGAGATCAACATGGTTTCCTACATGTGTAATAGCACTCTTAGGGGTTGCCAAACGCTACTCGTAACTGGGTAGTTATACAGGTAGCTTCCGGGTATGTTATGAAACATGCGGAGGGATGTGACTGGTCGGATATGGGATTCACCCCTCCTAAATAAAACAGGAGAGATGTCCCTGGGCCCCTCGAAGTGGTCGAATAAAGAAAGTGCATGGCCATGCCATTAGTGGTCGAAGAGTTCGACCGCATAAGGTTATCCGACACTCGATCGAGAAAGTATTGAACAGTCCATGGATAATATAATATCTCACCTAGAGTTCAACCAGACATCGTGATGCAAAGGTAGAATACACGAGTGGGTCACTTAGTTTGGTTAGTTATGGACTGGTCGTATGGAGATACGAGCTGGTCGTAGACTAGTCGAACGTAATCACAGAGTGGTCGAAACCTAGACATAAGGAGTTACAAACTGGTTGTGACCAAATACGAACTGGTCGTATAGAGTTATGACCTGGTCGTAAGTGATGCGGACCTGGTCGTAGATCATATTGCATTAAGGCTTGTCCGATATAATTTGTGTGTATTCGGGAATTGTTATGTCCTGTTAGGAACCGCTAACGACTCGTGATCGGAAAGGGTTTTCGAGTCACAACCAACTACACATAAACCTAACAGGTCACACACTCAACGGGTTGGAACAAAACATGTTCGGATATGATCCGTCATGGGCACTATATAAGGAGATGCTTGAGGCTATTGGGAAGATGAGATTGACGTGAGTTGCTCCACCGAAACCCTAGGCACCATCTTCCTAAGAGCACTACCGTGCGAATTGGTGCTAGCACACCGGCGTACGGTTGTTCTTTCCCTGGACGTGTGGATACCGTAGAGGCACTACTGCGGTTGCTGTTGTGCTTGAGGACAATCCGCGATTTTTACACGGAACTCTAGAGGTTGCTGGAGGAGACGATCGACTCGCGAGGACGCTGGCTGATCGACTATGACCACTACATCGACGTGCTCTACGTTGGACCAGGCTCCTCCAACTCTTCTTCCGCTGCTCTACGCATCTGGTGGTAACGATCTGTGATCATCTTCTTGCTTGACTTCCTGGTTTACGTGGTAGAATTTTTGAATTGTAGCTATCGTAGCCTACCCATATCCCTTCAGTACAGGCGTTCCCATTTGGCCTCCAGCTTGCCCATGGTTGTGGGATTTGCAGCTCGCTTGAGAACCATATCGCCTGGTCCCAGCGGTCGAATCTTGACTTTTCGGTTGTAGGCTCGTGCGACGCTTTCACTGTACTTGGACATGGTTGATATGGTCTGTACGCGGTGTTCTACGAGGAGGTCGAGGGAGATCTCCCACCCTGCTGGGTCGGCTTGCGTTGTTGCTCGGAGGGACTTGGTTGTGAACTCCCCTAGGGTCATGGCTTCGTCGCCGAAGAGCAGCTTGAACAGGGAGAAGCCCGTAGCTCTTGCTGGTGATGTGCGGAGTGCCCATAGGGCTTTGTGGAGCTCCTCGGGCCAGAGTCCCTTTGAGAGGCCTACGAGGCATTTTTTGAGGCCCTCTAGTAAGCTGTCGTTGGCCCGCTCAACCGCCCCGTTGGACTCGGGGTGTCCAACGGATGCGAAGCATATTGTTACACCGATGTTTTGGCAAAATGCTTGGAATGCTGCTGAGTCGAACTGAGTGCCGTTGTCAGTGACGATGTCGTGCGGTACCCCATACCAGTAGATTATGTTCTTCCATACGAATCGTTGCGCTGCTACTGCCGTGATTTTGGTGACTGGCTCGACTTCGACCCATCTGGAAAAATATTCAATTGCGATGAACACGAAGCGAGGGTTGCTCTTGGTAGCTGGGTAAGGTCCGATGATATCTAGCCCCCACTGTACGAAGGGCCAGATAGGAGGCAGGGGATGTTGGGGGACCGAGGGTGCTTTTGCTTGCCAACTCGCCCATTGGTACCCTTGGCAGTGTTGAACGAGATTTTGCGCATCCTGGAGCACTGTTGGCAAGTAGAACCCTTGGCGGAAGGCCTTCCCCACGAGGCCTCGGGGCGCTTGGTGTGCACCACAAAGGCCATCGTGGATGTCTTTTAGGAGGGATTGGCCCTCTTATTGGGAAACACACCGTAGGAAGGGGGCGCAGATGCCCCCCTTGTGGAGCTCCCCACTGATCATGTGGTAATTACTGGCCCTATGTCGGAGGCGCCTTGTTTCAGTTACGTCCTCGGGCTCTTCACCTATGAGGTACTTGATGATGATATCTCGCCAGTCCGCTACGGTAATAAGGAGCACTGAGTGCGCAGCCCCTTGTGCTTCGGGCGTAGCCCCTTCGGTAGTCGAAGGTGCGCAGAGTATCCCGTAGAAGATTTCGAGTGGTGGGGATTGGCCAAAACTGGCCATTTTTGCTAGCTAATCTGCTGCCTTGTTGTCACCTTGGACATTGCTTGGACGGTGATGCCAAGGAAGTACGTTGACGCTGCTCGTACCGTGGCCAGGTAGCTGGCCATTTCGGGGCCTCTTGCCGTAAACGATCTGTCAAAGTGGCCTGCCACAAGGTGAGAGTCATTTTTGATGATCACACGCTTTGCTCCCAGTGCCTTAGCTTTGCCGAGTCCCAACAACAGCGCCCCGTACTCTGAGGCGTTGTTTGTCCTCGTACTATGAGGCGTTGTTTGTCGTTGGGAAGTCGAGGTGGGCGGCGTGGGATACGCCCGAGGCGACCAAAATGGTTGTTGCGTTGGCTCCGGCAGCGCACCAAGATCCATCGGTGTACATTATCCATGGGGCCTCGATTTTGGTTGGTTGCATGCCTTCAGTATGCGGGGTCCACTCAGCTACGAAGTCTACAAGGGTTTGTGATTTGATGGCCGTCCGTGCTACGAATGTGATGTCGAAGAGCGCCAGCTTGGCCGCCCATTTGCCTATTCGCCCTGAGGCGTCTTTGTTGCACAACATTAACGCTAGTGGGTGGGATGTTGGGACCATGATGGTGTGTGCCAAGAAGTAATATCTAAGCTTGCGCAAGGCCATGAGCAGGGCATACGCCAGCTTTTCCAGTTCCATGTACCGGATCTTGGCACCATGGAGAGCCTCTGAGACATAGTACACTAGGCGTTGTCCCTTGTTGTCCTGGACAAGGACCGCGCTCACCGCTGATGAGGAAGCGGCAAGGTATAGTAAGAGGGCCGCTTCTTGCTTCGGGCTGGTTAGGCTTGGCAATTGGGTTTATTGTTTGAGTTCATGGAACGCTCTCTGACAGTCGTCCGTCCAGCGGAATGGCTCCGTCCCTCAGAGAGTCTTGAAGAAAGGTAAGGCCCACTCATGAGCTGCTAGAAGCAACTAAGGGTCATGAGCCGCCTGGTCAGTCCCTTTGTACTCTTGAGTCCATGTGGGGAGGGGGGCTCCATCTACTGGATGGCCTTGATTTTTTTGGGGTTGGCTTCAATGCCCCTTTCGGATACGAGGAATCCCAGGAGCTTGCCCGTCTTGACCCCAAAAATGCACTTTTCGGGGGTTGAGCTTGATCCCCTCCACCCGCAGGTTGACGAAGGTTTCATATAAGTCCTCTGTATGGGAGCTTGCAAACTGGCTTTTCACCACTATGTCATCAACGTAGGCTTCAACATTGCGGCCGAGCTGGTCTACCAACTCCTTCGTGATGAGCCAGGTGAAAGTGGCACCTGCCTTCATCACCCCCATCGAGCCCCGAAGGCTGTAGGAGGGGCCCCAGAGGGGCCCGAAGGCTGGAAGAGGTGCCCCGAAGGCCGCTGGAGGTGCCCCGAAAAGGGCCCAAATGCCGCAGGAGGTGCCCCGGCCAGGGTGGATGTTGGTGCATCGGGTGGGTGCGCCACTCCGAGTACTATCTTCCTCCGCCCGAACGTACTCTTCCATCTTGTCAAAGAGCTCCATCACCGTGCAGACAGGCTTGCAAGCCAATCTTTCTGACAGGGGGCCCTTCTGGAGCCCACATGTGGTTGTGTTTATAATGGTGGTTTCGTTGACGCCCTTCACTAGACATTTTACCTTCACAAATTTCTTGAAGAAGCTGCGGGGGGATTCGCCAGGGGCCTGTTTTATCGCGAACAGGTGCCCCGCGTCCTTCGGCTCCGTGTAGTTTCCTTGAAATTTGTTGCGGATGAGGTCCTATAGCTGCTCCCATGCATATATGGAGTGGGAGGATAGTGAAGAACCACATCAGTGCCACGCCCTTGAGGGCGAGGGTGACGCTCTTCGCCTTTGTAGTGTCGTCACCTCCGGCAGCCTCAACGGCGATCTCGTACACCCAGAGGAATTCCGAAGGGTCTGTACACCCCTCGAAGGGCGCGACCTCCGACATTTTGAAGCCTTGTGGCCAGCGGGCTGTCTCCAGCCCGACGCTCAACGGGGAGTTAGGGTCCCCCCAGAGCAGCAGGGTAGGAGGTTCAACTGTCGGAGCCGGAGGGGCGGCCCCTGCTATGGTGATTGACAAGGGTCAGAGCGGGGCTTTGAGGGCCGTTTCTGGTGGATGTCGGAGGTCCGCCATCTCCCAACGAAGGTCCGCCAGTTCTTTCTGTAAGGCTTCGTATGGCCCTTGGCTTACGCCCACTACCCCTGGTGGTGGGCCCACTTGGCGGCTCCCGGGCAGGGATGCCTCCATGGGCCAGGTATCACTTCCGATAATCTCCCCGTGCGTGGAGTTATTTGCCTCCTCCTCCGCGGCTCAAGGGCGGAGGCACACTGGCCATGAGGTCCCACTGGCTGGCCTCGAGCGCTGGGGCCACACAAGCCACTGCTCAAATTTATTGAGACCTTGGAATTGGCCCTCTTCTAAGGGGCCATGTTGGTGCTTCGAAGCTTTCCTATCGGTCCCCATGGACGGCGCCAACTATCGTAGCAAGAAGGACTAGACAGTCAAAAAGGGGGATCCTCGGTACCTGAGAGTGACCGAAGGATCCTTGGAAAAGGGACCGGTGCCAGGAGAAGTGTGTATGTATTACATGCCTTAAAAAGCCTTCCCTTTCTTACATGGGGAGTGAACTATTTATAACCTGCCGGCAAGGTACATGAGATTATTGTTTTACCCCTAGGAAGGCACTACCCGCATAGGGACTGCATGGTCTTTTCCTACTCCTACACATAGCTTCCAGTCCATGGTGGGCTTCCTTGGACCTGGCTCACCCAGCCGGTGCGCTTAGTCCATTTGTCTTCTCCCTTCGATTCCAGCAGGGTGGCTCCGGGGTCGAGGGGCCCCCGAACATCCTTGGTGTCTACGAGGTAGCCTTCTGGGGTGCCAGGTGGACACCCCTTGCAACCTTCGAGCCCCCTTCGGGGCACCTCCTGTAGACTTTTGGCCGCCTCCGGGACCCTCCTACGACCTCCAGGACCCCTTTTGGGGGCTCCTATCGTGTTCGCCGGGTCGTGGGGGTGGGCGGGCTGCCCCTACGACAGATGCGGTTCACGAATGATCCGGACTTCACGCCAGCAACATCCAACGACAACAATTCATCGAGGACGTCTGAGGATGTTGGGATGGCAGGCTACTAGGGTTCTTGACCAGGTCTTGTTGGGAGGAGGAGAGGAATGTGGGGAAGAGAGCAGAAATAAGGGGATCCTTAGGAGGAGAGGAACCAGCTCGGATCTTGGAGGGCGTCGGCCAGCAATTTCGGCAAGGGAGGTTGTGGTTTGGGGAATTTTGGGAGGCAGCAATGCAGCGTGGTTTGGGGATTTCGGGAGGCAGTGCTGAAGTATGAGCCCGTGAGGCAAGTAGAGAGTGGCCAAAAAATACTGGTGCGGCGCCTAACAAAAGTAGCGTGCACAGCCAAAAAAACCTGGCGAGGAGCAAAAAAAACTAGAGGCAAAAACTAAATAGAAATTCCCTACGGTTTTGCCCATCCGAGCAGGGAAAGTTGCCACCATAGCGTTGACAGGGCATAGTCAATTTCTCTCTCCATAGTCTTTCCCTAGTAATTTACGTAAACAGTAGGGAACAATTCCGTTCCCTAGGTTTTTTTTACCTCACCCCGGGGATAGATACTTTCCTTTAGATTATAATTCCACTACCAGGGAACGTTTTAAACTGTAGGGAAAATAGAGATTTCTAGTAGTGGCTGCTCCCACCAACCGAACGATAGTCGTCGGCAGGGCCTCATGCGATTCCCTTCGGACATGGTTGCACGAGTAGCACGCACTCGTATCCACGACGCCGACAGCCTTCCACAAGCCCTTCCATGCAACTGTGCGCATCAGTCTGCTCAACTCCCACCGAATGTGCATAGCAAACCGACTCCAAAGCCCATATAGGACGACACTACAAACCTCGAGGTCCAAGGAGAAACTGCAGGTGAGCTAGTGTAGGACATCGTTGATTCAAGCATTCTCCGCGTCCGGGTGTACCATACTAACTCGTGGGAAGGCACTCAGGTCAACACCGTATAGACCTTCACGAATCGTACCAACACCGTAATGAACTTCTAATCTTGTGGGCTCCGATATGACTGATTTCTCACTGCAAATATTTCAACTAGCCATTTGCCATAATACATTCATGAAGTACATGCTAAACCAATAAGTAGCGACGCGTTGCCTACATTCAGATGAGAACAAGAATGGATGAAACTATTACCTTCACGCGAAGACCTTCTCTCCTTATCAGCGAGCTTTCTTCTTCTTTCTCTCTTACCTCCTGAGCTCCTCTCCTTCTCCAGAGCTAATCTCCTTCTCCCGAGCTCCTCTCCTCTCCTTCTCTAGAGTTCCTCTACTTTCCCCCCAGTTGTTCTCTCTTCCCCTCTCCTTCTCCCCTATCTATCCCCCTATCCCGATCTTCTCCCCCTCTTTACTTCCCCTCTCCTGCTCCCCCTCTCCTTTTCTCCTCTCCCGAGCTCCTCTCGTACTCTCCCGAGAGAAATGGCGAAAGAGACCGTGAATGTACCTTTCTATACAACTGTCTAGTCGCTTAACCGTTGGGCGACTTGGCAGCAAGTGGTGGTCGAACAATTGAGCGACACGTCAACTGGTCGGTCAAATGGTCGCCCAATGGTGCAGCGACAAATTGATCAGTCGCACAATCGTTAAGCGACTGATCAAAGTCGTTCAACCACCGGGCGACTAGTCCACTTGACGCTCCATCGTTGGGTGACTTGAAGCAGTCGCCCAACGGTGGAGCGACAAGATCCAAGTCATCAAAAGGCAGGTATATTAATGTATTTCGGAATAAAATAATGATTTTTTTTATTAAAAAAATCGTATGAACCACACCTTTTGCAGCTAAGCTAACCTTCGAAAATGTTAAATCAAACACTAGGAATAAACATACAATAGGTGCCAGAAAGTAAAAAAAAAAAAAAACTCCAAGTGGCCTCCTCGGAGACAGCAAAGTAATGTGTCTCATGTTCAATCGAAATTTTTTGTCTTTTCCTATTTAGGAGACTGAGCCATGATTGAGTGATAAAAATGCAGCACAAGGCAATAAATATAACTAGTAATAAAATGTTTCGGGCAGATATAAGTACCTGACTGGTGCTTGCAAATTTTACCTAGTACGTGGCCTATGTTTGTTTTCATGTTAAACTTGTCTTTTAGAATATGCTAAAACCTGATACAAAATCGGTTGAAGTATCATATGTCCGAGACCAGTCACTAACCAGTGTTTTTAGTACAGAGATGAATGTGAAGAACCAAGTGCTTTAACATTGAATGTGAAGAACCAAGTGCTTTAACATTGAAGCAAGGACAATGAAATGCTAAGCAACTGTGGCCTCAATATCACCTGTGTGACCCACCATATCACTATTTGGCAGGTTGATACGTACCTACAAGAATAAAATGCTAAGCAACTTTATGGGCAAAAAGACAAGAGTCATCTACTATAAATTTTAGAATTGTTTACCTGGTCAAACTTTCCACTGAGGATATCATCTCTGGCTTTCTCAGCAATTTCAAGCGCCTTCATATTGGGTTTAACATTGAAAGTGATACCAATGTCACTAGGAATTTCTACATACTCTTCCTTAGTTTCATCAAAATATCCTGAACGGTTTCCATTCCAGAAAAATGTGACATGGCCAAACTTCACAGTCTCACTGTTATGTACAAATCAACGAGTTACAACATAAATACAAATATGCCGAAAGGTGGAACATTGTGTTGTAAGAACAGAACACAAAACAGAAATCAAGCAATTCCAAATCGAAATGACATTATACAAGCTCTAATAAAAGACGACGTACTTCACTCAACCATGAATACAACAATGCAGTCATTTTATCGCAGCACGAGTGAAGCAAATATACTTTGTGGCCAAACTTAGTAGCAGAAAAAGGATGCAGAGTAAAAACTTAGAATTTGAACCACCACTTTTGCTGCTAAGCTAACCTTCAAAAATGTCAAATCAAACACCAGGAATAAACATACAATAGGTGCCTGAAAGTAACAAAAAACACCAAGTGGCCTCCTCAGAGACAGCAAAGTAATGTGTCTCATGTCCAATCGGAAAATTTTGTCTTTTCCTATTTAGGGGATTGAGCCATGGTTGAGTGATAAAAATGCAGCACAAGACAATAAATATAACTAGTAATAAGATGTTTCGGGCAGGTATAAGCACCTGACCGGTGCTTGCAAAATTTTACCTAGTATGTGGCCTATGTTTGTTTTCATGTTAAAAATTGTCTTTAGAATATGCTAAAACTTGATACAAAATTGGTTGAAGTAAAAGTATCATATGTCCGAGACCAGTCACTGACCAGTGTTTTTAGTACAGAGATGAATGTGAAGAACCAAGTGCTTTAACATTGAAAGAAAGAGAATGGAAAATCAGGTACTTGCCTGCAAGCAAAGGTGCGGATGCCATTTTTTTACCAAGTATTCACCAGATGTCCTCTGTATCTCTGGTGGGGAAACAAGGTAATGGTTTGGTAGCTTCAACTCACCATCATATTGAAGCATCCCAGCATACAGGATTTTTGGTACACGAACGCGATCAAATTTATCAAAATCTGCATACTCCAGTGCTTTTGCAACCATAACCATGCGATCAGCTCGGAAATTGAAAGTTACAACTGCATGTCTGCATCACCACCTACAATATGCCCAACCGATTTGCCACTCTCATCAACAATCACAAATGGGGGCAAATACTGATCATTGGCCTTGGGCTACCGACGCGACTAGCTTGAGGGGGTGTCGCGAGAGGGTGCTCCGTCTGCTGGCTCGGTTCGGGTGCACTGTACAGCTGTGAAGCCCTAACAGAGACCTGGCTGCTCTCGCCATGCGAAGGCCCACCACCCTGGCGCTGTAGTGTTCCTACTCGAACTCGAAGTCCCCGGAGTGTGACTCCTTGTGCGACACCACCTCCTCGTTCCAAAAAACAGTACGTTATGCATGTAAACATAGCGAAAATGATGAAATATTATGTTATGCATGCAAACAAGATAGACATATCTTGTTGCACGGCTGATGGACGCCGCCCGTACTCCGCCTCAGATACGGTGGAACCAGACTCACAAAGAAAATTACCATTAGTAACTAGTGGAGTTCGAAATAAACAACCTGACGCGAGTGTTTCATGCTGACCTACAAACTGTGCCAGGGTACTTCCAGCACGGTGCCACAATGACCCGCCTGTAGTCGGGACCCAAAAATGCAATTCTGGACCCTTTTGTGTATAATGCACTAGTCCAGGATTACGCTAGTGCATACAGTGTCAACATAGATAAATATCGATCCACACAAGATGAAATAATAGAATAAATGAGTAATTTGAGTTATAAATAACTGTTGTGACTTTATGGTCGAGTTTACATTTATTAAGCCTCGCAAGGCTGGCAATAATTAAATAAGTAGCAGCAGAACAAATAACCTTCAGCGGAAACCCATCGATTCACCACAGGTAACCGACTGAGATCAAGACCTAGCGATCAGCACCTTCGTAGAAATCTTCCTCAAAAGCGGGCGAAGACTGCTCCACTTCTATTGATTGATTATAGCAATCATGATTACACAACCGTACTCACAAGTCATACCACATAATGTAATGTATACATGAAGGCTTATTCCAAAGGAATGGTTTCTGTGGTTATTTTGCATAAAAGCAACATTTGCAAGTGAATATGAATACTAGATTAAAACACAACTTAAAGCAAATAAACAATATTAATTTAACAGTTGTTTTCGCAAAGGACACAAAACCTAAACAAGTTATTCACACAGCCATATGACTTAGATCATACAGCTCCCTTTCTAAATATTTTATGAAAATTTACCCCTCGTGTGAAATCCCCGAGCATGTCCATGACCGCGGACGCTGCTATTCGAATAGATTGATTAACATTCTATAAAGGTTGTACATTTTACCCACACGATATAATTAGTGTAGCTAGCACTAACCATAACAAAATATTTCAGAAACTTCATCTGAAATATTGACACTCCCGATGTGTTTTACTAACGACACTAACGCCCACACAGGAAATTAGACCATCGTACACCGTTGGACAGGGAGGCGGCGAACCGTCCCGCGATGTGAATCGCCATGGAGACAGAAACACACCTCCACCCTAGCACAGAGCCTAACCTACTACTTGAGTAGTCAATGTCGAGACTCCATAACTTACTAAGTTAGGCCCGTCCCATACCAGGTATATGGTCGTACAGTTGTGGCTCGGTTCAACGGTGCATAAAGTTAAGTCCTTAATTGACCAAGGCAAGACTTTCAATTTCTAACTAAACAATCATTCTTTTCAATTCCCAAGCACTGAGCTCCACCATGTCACAGAGTTTCCACCACTTGTCTTCGCCTAAATCTTTTCCCACCCTGTTGGTTAAGTGCAACACATACCATCAATGAGTAATAGCACACAACACACATAGGTTTATCATAAAGTTCCATAGTCACTTAGTCAAATTCATATTTGCAACTCACAGGAAATGATGACTCGTTGCATGGCTAAGGAATCTACTCGTAACTAACCAACCAACATTGGTGCTATGATAATACCAACTAAATAATGAACCAATCTATGGTGACAAAAGATCATGACATAATAATAGATAAGGTGGATATAAATAAATAGGACTAATAACTAAACCCAAAAGCATTTAAATAAATACTTAAAGTAAATGCAATGATTTGAATCAAAGTAGTTTTGAAAAACTGGGTTCAATATTATCAAAGGTACAACTTGCCTTGGAATAGATCCTGGTACTGATCTTAGTCTTGGTGAACTCCTTCTTCTTCAAAATTCCCCGAAGAATCAACGTCTACTCGCAAACGAAGTAAATAAACAATATAAATAAATAATAGAGAGAAAACAAACTCAAAAAATTAAATAAAAATCTCAATAAAATAGAGCTCGAATTTAGATGGATTTAGAAATTTGAATGAGCTCAATCGGAGTTCGGATGAAGAAGATATGGCTTTTGGAAGTTCTAAATCTAAAGAAATACTCAAAAAGGAATTTCTAAGATTATTCCGAATTATTTTTCTACTGAAAAATAGAATATGATGCAAGCATGACGTCAGCCCTGGTTTTTGGATTTAAAGTAAATCCGGGGAAAAGACTGCTGAGGCTGACATGTGGGCCCTTGGTCTATGGACCGGGTCCACGAAGATGGGCTCTAGTCTACAGGTTCAGGGGCTCACGGAATAGTCAACTGACACGTGGGTGCCATGAGTCAGTGACTTTTGCCCACAGTGGAATAGATCCACGCGGGGTTGGATCTAGGGTTTGGCTGGTTGTGCCACGCACGCGCGCACGTGGCGTTGACGGGGACGCCACATAGGCTGACACGCACGCACGAAGCTGACATGGCGGCTGACGTGGGCGACAAGGACACGGTGGCGCTCGAATCTCAACGGTCTCAGGTGAACGGTGGCTCCTCGTCGGAGATGGGTGGTATCGGTGCAAAGATGACGCTATTGCGAACTCATTGGTGCCCTTACTAGTGCTTGAAGACCACGATGGCAGCCAGTGGCGAGGTTCAAGCGAAGAAGAAGGTTCGGCTATTGTCAAGAAACCTCTTCGGCGATGCTCTGGCGACGTGGAGGGATGCTGGAGGTAGCTCTGGTGACGGCGGACTCGGCGGTGCGGTCAACGTCGGCGAGGCGACAAAGACGACAACGAAATTTGAAGAAACAACTGTGGCGGCCAAAACCCTAAAACTCCCAATGCGGCGGCGCTAGGGCTTGAGGGGTGAAACTGGTCGGGATTTTGAGGTGCAGGGGCAAGGCCGATCCTCGAGGTCCTATTTATAGGGCTCGAGCGTGTACGAGGTGGCGTATTAGCAGCGGAGACCTAAACGAGTTCGAAACCAAAACGCGAAGAACTCGAGGATAGAAAGAGATACAGGGTGTGATTCGGCCGGATTTGGATGCGGGGAGATAAGGGAAGTCCAATGCCATATCTCCGAGGGATTCTTACAGTTGAAAACTCCGTGGTCAGACAGAGCTCATAAAAGGGCAACAATGGCGAACGAGAAGGACTCGAGCGCGACGAAGACGAAGGTGAAATTGGGGACGACTGACATGTGGGCCCCACACGTCAGCGAGAGCAAGTGATTGTGCACGATTGGACCGGAGCGAAAGGCCACGCGGGCCCACCCCTATTTACGAGAAAGGAGGCGCTAGCAGTTCTGGATCGAGTAAAAGGAAAGCCAAGCGAAAGCCGGGCCGAACGGAAGAGGAAATGGGCCGAACAAAAGGAGATTCAACCCATTGGAGTTTGTGAGATTTATAATATGTTTTCCAATTTAGAAAATACCGAAAATGCCAATGGCGAATAGGAAATAGCAAATGAACTCGGAGAAATTCTAGAAAATTCTAGAAATTATATCCAAGCACATATAATCCAAATAAAAATAGTTTTGATAGTAGTTGATGTTGACATTAATCATATTAAATGGTTTTGATATTAAAAGTTCATATTAAGCTTTGAATTAAATTCAAATAAAATTCCTGGGTGAATGTTCCAACTACTAACTATTCAAAAGATTTGTAAAGCTCAGAAAATTGGGATGCTACACCCACCACATCCGGGTGAGGAGTCATGGGGCGCGACATACCGTGGCTCACCCCCGTCCACACACAGGTGGGTCCACCAGCTCCTTTGGCCTACAACAAGACGCAAGTTGGATGCCTCGCCTCGTCTTCTCCACGAACTGGTACATGACCTCTCTGATCTCTTACATCGTCATGTTGAAGCGCTCCCCAAGCGTCATACGACGCTCGAAGGTCATCAACTCATGCATCTCCCATTGTAGATCGACATGTACACATAATTAACAAGTTAGAAACCGAAAACTTGCAAAGCAAGTAAGAAGTATGGACCGTTCTATACGTACCACGCGATGGAATGCGGAGTCCCAGCTGGGTCGGGTATGTGTCGATCATCGCGGCCTCGTGTCGTGGTGGGTCGTCCACTACACTGACGCAACGAACCCTCGTCCAAGTGGAGTACCACTCAATGTACCGGTCGCGGTGTACTACTGCCCGCCGTCGTGTCCGGTGACGGTGTACTACTGTCCACCGCCGCGTCGTCAAATAGTACACCGCAACTGGTGACGATGTACTACCGCTCGCCGCGGCCCCGTGATGGTGTATATCGCCGCCGCCGCTGCCAAATAGTGTTTCGCATGCGCCGTCCATCGACTCACCGAGCCACCGAGAGTTGCGAAGGGTGGCGGCGACGACGATTAACACCCATGTTTGAAGCTGTGTGTGCTGTGCTACGCCGTGATTTCATGTGAAAAAATTTATGGAAAATTTTTGTAATACACATGATAATACATCTGAAGCCCCGAGTGCTAGGTAAAAAAAATCCAAAGAAAAATATATTTTTAAAAGTTTCAAATAGTATCAGAAACAACTTTTTAATCAAGCCACTCTAGCAATCTCTTCAATTCCGTGCCAAGGAGGCACGGACTCCCGCTCCCGTGGCTCTAGGGGACGACAGGGCCCTCTGCCGTGCCTCGGGGGTTGGACTCGGTCTGGTCCGTGCCTCAGAGGCCTAGATTTCACATGTGACGAATGGTAGGGAGTCCGGCCCTAGGGGCACGGTGGATAGTGCAATTTTTAGCATTGTTGTAGAAAGAGTGACAAAATTGTTATCAGCGCTGTAAATAGTGCCGTTTGAGCCCAAAAACTCCTTATAATGGTGTCTGCTTCATTTTAACGACGTGTAATGGCCCAAGTGGCCAAGCAGCCTCCAAAATTATTTTGCCATGCCCCTCTGTGAACAGGAAGCTCCTAGAAACAGAGAACGTGCCCATGCCCACTGGGCAATGCCATGAAAATGAGAGATTTAATTATTTGATACTGTTCTTTCATACGTAATTTATTATTTATCACTGATATGAATATGACATGTGGTTTTAGGACTCATATAACATAATCACATACAGGAGTGTAATATATGATTTCAAGATCTATGTGTCATACTCATGTAAAATAGCAAATTCTAAAATTCACTCTTTTACGACAGTAAATAATCAATTATTTCCATGAAGAAAAGGAAAGAAGAAACCAAATGCCTCTCTCCTCTTCTCCCCCCTTCCCGGCTTCCCTTCCCTTCTCCTCCATACCTCCCGCTCCTTCCCACAATCCGCTTTGACCGCCTCCCCCTTATCTCCCTCCATCCCACCCTCCCACGGTCCCACCCGCAGACCAATGTCAATGTGGCGCTTCTCCCGCTCCCTCCTCCGCGCCGCCACCGCGGCCTCCGCCTCGCCGGCCGGGCGCGCCTCCGCCCGCCGGTGGGCCCCGCCGTACGGCGCCCTCCAGAGTTTCCGCTACGCGTCGCTGCCGGCGGCGGCCGTGGAGAAGGACGGGGAGGCGGAGGTGACGGCGGAGGAGGCGAGGCGGCTGATGCGGCTCGCGAACGTGGAGGCGCTGAAGCTGCGGCTGGGGGACGGCGAGGTGATCCCGTACGCGGACCTGCTGCGCGCGTGCGAGGAGGCCGGCGCCGCAAGGACGCGCGCCGAGGCCGCCGCGCTCGCGGTCGCGCTCGACGAGGCCGGCGTCGTGCTCCTCTTCCGCGACAAGGTCTACCTCCAACCCGACAAGGTCAGCTCGCTGCTCACCCACCCCGCGTTGCCGCTTCGCTCCGCTCCCTCCCCCTCCCTCTTCCCCTCATCTCTTAGTCCCAAAATTTCCTGTTCTGCTTTGGTTTGTTGCGCTCGCGGCCCGGTTCCTCTCAGCGATTCGCGGGGATTTTGCGATTCTAAGTTGGTGTTCGACCCGTTCGTCCGTCTTGTATTCTCCCGTATGGCCCGGTTCCATGCGGGCAGGCACAGAAAATCTTAGGAATGCATTTTCGATGCAACCAAGAAAGGCATCGAAGAATTTGTTCGACGCATTGAAGAATAATATCGTTGCAAACCCCCTCCCCAATTCGGCTAGGAGCAAGAATTTTTTGCCAAAACGGCGCAAATTCACCGTATTGTTACACCGTATCTGTAATATGTGAAATTTGTAAAAATAAGGTCGCGACAGACAAAGCGTCCGGAAGCGACCTGCCGCACGAGAGGACCGTACGGTAGGAGCCCGCACAGCCACCAGCCGGTAGATGCAGTGTAGCGCCAGCCGGCGCACAGCAACATTTTTTAAAAAAAACATTTAAGTATAATTTTTGTATGAATTTTTAAATATAGAAAATAAGCTTCAAAAATTATAAATTTCTTTGTGAAGTCTCCTGACACATACAGTGTAATTGCTTGTGTAATTTTTTACAATTTTATCCGTTTTGAATTATTCTCGAAAATGCATTCAAGTGAACGAAAAAAATTTAGAAAAATTACACAAACAAATACACCGTATCAGGAGACTCCACAAAAAAATTCATAATTTTTGGAGCTTATTTTCTATATTTAAAAATTTCTATAAAATTATAGTTAAATGATTTTTTTTTAAAAAGAAAAAATTGATACAAGCTCTCCGCATGGTGGCAGTGCAGCGGCTGCAGTGCTCTTACCGCACGGTGACTGTGCGGCAAGCCCTCATCGTACGGTGGCTGCTGTGATCTTGCGGCAAGGGCTAGGTGTCGCCTTCTGACGCTGTGTGGCAGGACATAATTTTTGTAAATTCCGTATGAAGACGGATATTCTTGCAAATCTAGAGCAAATTTGCACAATCTCGTAAAAAAAGGTCCCCGGAGCAAAGCATGGTCCGCACGGATCTGGTCATTGGGCGCCTAACGGCTCAAGTACAGACCTGTGCACCCCTTGTTCCGCTTGTGACCCGCAGGTGTTCGGTAAAATTCCTGCAAGTACAAGTGCGCTTAACCAAACGGTGGTCCAACGTTGCATCTCCTGTTCCAGGCTTTGACACTTTTTTTGGCCTCAAGGAGGTCCACCACATCCCACCAATGGTCCATGGATTCACTCACCCAAATTGCACGTGCCAATGGTCGAGTGAAATATAAACACACACTTGAGTTCATCGTCCACTTTGGTGTCACTGTTCAATTGCTGATTGGAACTGACCTAGCATTGTGGTGGAGTGCGCCCGCGGCCCTACTGTTTAGACTTCAGACCAGAAGCAATCCACTTGTCGGTGACAGTTCTTAGGGAAAAGCCATCTCGTTGCCTCAGGAATCAGGACGCGGCAGGCACCAAGTGGTGGTGACTGGTGGCTCACCACGTGCCCCTCCCCGGTGCGCACGCAGCCGCACCAGTGCAAAAGCCATCCCCGTTTGTTCCATGGGGGAGGAATTCTTCCTATTAAGTGTGCTGATAAAGCACCTAATGGACCCCTTTCTTTTCTAGCTTTCTTTGCTCTCTGCCCTTTCGGTTTCATACAGGATGGGTCCTTGCCGCGGAGAGTCCAGCGGCTCTTTACACCACTTTTGCCTTGTTTCCATCTTAGATGAGTGACTTCTGGTGCAGGGTGCCTAGACCATTTATCTAACAGTCGTTTTGCGTATTCAATTACCAGTCCACCATGCATAAAGTTTGTTGTTTGCTAGCAAAATACGAAATATGATTTGCTTAAAAGTTGGTCGTTTTCACAATGCGCATCTTACATATTTGTTTAAGTAATCTCATAATAGTATTGCATTATTTTATAACTTTCATAGACGTGCTTTCCTTAATCAAACCTCCTTGTGTCACGTGTTGATTGTTGAACAATTTCGAGCCTCGTGGCTAGGTGGGCAAAAAGGCAACAATGTTTCCTCTCATTCTTGTTGGGTGGATAATGGTGCATGTGTAAAATCAGTTATTAAATGCATGATACAAAAGCATGTTTTTACAGAAAAGAACTTGTAATAGTATTCTAAAACATGTTTAATTTCCATTGGGTTCCATATTTTGTGTGTTTGAAATGTTTGTCTGTGCATCACTCGTGCATTATGTTGTAATAAAATTTTGTTATTATTTTAGAATTTTGCATTGAGTCTGTATCAATACAGGTTGAGATTTCGAAAAATAGTTCTTGTGGTCTTACTTGAAGGCTATAGCATAGTGTAACATCAGCTGGTACTTAACATTGGCAGAGATTGATTCTGTTTTTTTGCTCCATATAGATTGTGGATCTTGTAAGAAAAGCTATGCCCCTTGCACTGACACCTGAGGATGATCCAAGAAAGGAAGAGCTCAAGCAGCTCCAGACACAGTTGGAAGATATCAACAAGCTCGCGCACAAGCAAGTCCGACGAATCCTCTGGTCTGGGCTTGGTTTCCTGATCACACAGGCCGGGCTCTTCTTCAGGCTCACCTTCTGGGAGTTCTCGTGGGATGTCATGGAGCCCATCACATTCTTCACAACTACGACAGGCCTGGTTGTTGGGTACGCCTACTTCCTCATCACATCAAGAGACCCGACGTACCGAGACTTCATGGAGAGGCTGTTCCTGTCTCGGCAGAGGAAGTTGATCCAGAGGCAGAACTTCAACCTGGAGAGGTACCTGGAACTCCAGAGGTGCCGCAAAGATCCTTTGGAGAAGATGTGCGGCACGAACCATCCTTCTAATGCTGACATCGCTCATCTCCACGAGTTGTCCGTTCACAAATGACAACCTTCGTTCTGGACACTAATCTGCCATCGCTTCTTTTCTTCTTTCATTCTCTTTTGCGACCTTTTTCATGGTCTTCTCCTATGCAAACTTGTAGTTGTAGACCAGTAACTCAGTATAATCTTTTTTGTAACAATGCTGAAGCACAAGCACGTGATACTCGGAAGGAAAGCTCATTTGTACGACCAGAAGCATACCAAGAGCTGTGTATTCTGCAGCCTCTGCTAATCTACTGTGTTATGTGATTCACTAGCTTCTTTTCGTACTCCTGGGCTATGATGCACAGACACGGATATGTCGACACGACACGATACCGATACGGGAATTCGTTATTTTCCTAAAAATACCGATACGGCGACACGGCTATATATATTTAAATAATAAGAATAAATTACACATATGTATAATTTTTTATGTTTCTTCATGCTTGTCGAACTGAAATATTGTAAAATGTAAAGTAAACTCGGAATTATACCTCTCAAAGATGACCCTCGCCTATTCATTCTTCTTGCAGTCAATTCATGAATCATGATATATTGAATTATTGATATGTTCAATTGTTCATATGAATACTATTTCCGAATATCAGAATTCCATTAACCTGGGAAAAGAAGTAACATGATCAGCAAGAGTTGCAAGACTATGAAGATAACATATATACTTGAATACTTGATTCTTGAACAATCAAAGCAATAGAACAACAAAAATTGATAAGAGATAAGAGATAAAAATTAACAACTAGTCAAGTTCAAACATAGAAACATGAGAACAAGCATCACTGCACAGCAGTGCAACATTTATGTATTACACTTGTTTTGGTCTTCTGGACTAAGTTCTCTGCATCTACATAGTACATGAGAACAAGCAAAGCATCACTGTCGGTAGTGTTGTTTGCTAAGTTTTTCAACTGGACTAAGTTGAGCTCTGGCTCTGCTACCATCGGCAGTTCGGTACACAAGCAAAGCAAAGCATCATCCAGCTCATCCTCCCTCGCTGGACTAAGTTCTCTGCTAAAGTGCTAATAGCCCATCCTCCCTCGCTGGACAAGCAAAGCATCAGTACACAACTACACAAGCAAAGCATCACCTGGAGCCGACGGCGCGAGGGAGGACCGGAGGAGGAGCTGCAGCCGACGGCGCGAGGGAGGAGGAGCTGCAGCCGGCGGCGCGAGGGAGGATCGGAGGAGGAGCTGCAACCGGCGGCGCGAGGGAGGACCGGAGGAGGAGCTGCAATCAAGTGAGCGAGGGAGGATGAGCTCAACTACACAAGCAAAGCATCACCTGGCCAAGCCGGCGGCGCGAGGGAGGACCGAAGGAGGAGCTACAGCCGTCGGCGCGAAGGAGGAACGGAGGAGGAGCTGCAGCCGGCGGCGCGAGGGAGGAGGAGCTGCTGGCCAAGGCGGAGGGAGGAGGAGCTGGATCGGGCAAGGCAGAAGGAGGAGGAGGAGCTGGAGCTCGAGCGAGGAAAGAGGAGCTGGAGCTGGATCCGGCGGCGCGAGGGAGGCGCAGCGAGCAAGGGAGGAATCCGGCGGCGACGCGGCGAGGCCGACGGCGTGGCTGCTGACGAGGATTCAAAGTGGGAGGCGACTTCGAGCGGATTTGGGCCGCTTGTGCGGGAGGCGTAAGAAAAACCTAGCGTCGTGCGAGGAGATGCCGTGGCTGGTTTGTGGGCTGTGTCCTGGGCCGTGTCGGACACGCGGTCACACCGTGTCCGACACGTGTCGGGATTTTTCGTAATTAAAATTAAAATTTAAAGTGGCCGATACGTCGCCGACACGTGTCCGAGGCGTTTCCGACACGTGTCGGTGTCGGATACGACAGTTTTTCGAAGTGTCGGTGCTTCAGAGCTCCTAGGAGTATGTACTCCCACTTTTAATATACCACTTAAACGCATATATTATACTTCTTTATCACTTTCAGTATACTTAAATACCAATTATAAGATACTCCAATGCGACTTGATTGAAAATTTTTCATTGGAGCCCTTTGGTTTTTGCTATATATGCTTTTTCATATATAAAAGAAGTATATAAATAAATTTGGCTATAAAAAGTGGACTTTAATGAAATTTTTATGGAACTCACTTTGAGGTATCTTATAATCATTATTGAAGTATGCTCAAATAGATAAAGAAGTATCATCATACGATTTAAGTGCTATATAAGAAGTGTATATATATATATATATATATATATATATATATATATATATATATATATATGATGCCCGTTGCATCACTGGGAGTATGTACTCCCATACCTCCCCACCGCTCATCAACTTGGAGATGTGTACTAGCCCAAACGGTTCCTTTAATGGATACATCCATTAGAGGGTTGGTATCCCTTTGAAGTGCATTCTTTAATTAATGACTTTCTTTAATCCCAAAGATGCACAACTAATTGATGGAGAGAAGGCGTCGTGGACTAAGTTTGTTGCATGCACAACTAATTGTAATGTAATGCTTGAAGCCGAGCGGCAGAGGTTTCAGATTCTCGAGTATACTCATGTGTTGTTTTGGTGCTTCATGATATGTGGATATACCCCAACGCCTCTGTAATGAGCTAGTACATGGAGAACATTTGTTTTGTTCGAATTATGCGTGTTCTCTCTCCCTCTCCTCCTAATTAAGAACGAAGAAACCTAGGGATAGATGTGCACTTGCGAAATTAATACATGCATATTTGGGTTACGTTCTGCCAGGATAGTCCAACATGTTTGCAGAAAGAATCCGACGCAGGTTTAAGCGTCAGACAGCGTCATCACAGACACATAATTCTAGACGGTTCAGAAGCCGCCTGTGATGACGGTTTAGAACCGTCTGTGATGACATTTTGTGTAGTAGTGTAAGTTATTATATCCAATACACCAAAGTATTGGACATTGGAGGGGTATATACAATCGCCTTTTTTTTATGAATGAAAGAGTATACAGCCTTGTATTATACTTTACAAAGAAAAGAGTATGAAGTATTTTGCACTTTCCAAAAGAAAAAGGGTATGAAGTATTTGACACTTGGAGGGGTATATACCATCGAAAAGTAGTATACTCCTTTTTGGGGTATATACCATCGAATAAGTAGTATACCCCCTCTTTGGGTATATACCATCGAAGAGGTAGTATACCCCTTTTTTTTTCTAAATGAAAGAGTATAGACGCTTATAATATACTTTCGAAAGAAAAAGAGCGAAAGAAAAAGAGTGTGACTCATTCAGGCATAGTTAAGTAGTATCATCATTTCATCACACTTGTGTACACAATAATAGGGGAAAATATGCCTAACGGCGAGCAAATCACTATAATCTATTCTTAATTTCCTAATCTTATTTTGCAGTATTTTCTTTGTCGTCCATAATCCATAAGGCCATCTCCTGACATGCTGTTTCCAATGTTTGGTAGCATATTGAGAATCATATCCACGTGATAAACCAAAAGGAGATCCTTGGAAGGTTGAAAAAGCCTTTTGATCTTAGCACGATCTCGCAAGAAAAGATAATATCATTAATCACTATTTAATTAATCATACCATATTTTGCTAAATTCAAGATAACCGATAAAAGGTACAAGACACATTATACTCCTAAAGAGAGGACTAGAGCTTGCACATTCAGATGAATATACTCCATTTTTTATGAATATACTCTTATTTCAGAATAGTATTATACTCCTTCAGATAAGTATGTACTCCTATTTCAGATGAATATACTCCATTTTTTATGAATAATTGATAGACTTGATTCCGTGCAAACAAAATTCGAATTTGGGATCACCTCAAAGATAGTGCTTGTAGTTGAGAAAATCGATTTGAATGAAAAGACACAAAAGATAATTGCTACTTTGCTTGTCATAGAAGAATAGGTTGTTATTCTTTTTTCCTTCCGTTGCAGATAATTTCTTGCATTCTTATAAAAGCATTGCAGCATACCAACTAGCATTAGACACTGTTGGAAAAAATTGTTTAACAGTTCAATCCATAGTTCCAGTTTGTTTTCTATATAGCATTCTGAAAAATGATGTTCTTCTCAATTTACTTTGTGGATCAACTTTACTCACTTTGTGATTTACGGATGGCCGAGTACCAATATAATGTCAAGATATCTTGATAAGCAAAATGTCTTAAGTTTGAGGTATAAGACTATACTTGTGCATATGTTGATAAATCGTAAAAGATACAAGATGTTCGGGGCCTCGCAGATTTTAGTCCCGTTATTGTCGCCACTATAATGTTTCAAAGATACAAAAATTCCCAAATGAATGGGAAGTTATTGATGCATTACCAAGGTCCCGATATTTGTCTGAATCCGGTGGCTCTACTTAATCTTGTGACGACATGATAATGCTAGATATCTTGGTGGCAACCATGCTAAGTCCGCAAACAACCAAAATTGTTGGATAGATTGCACATACTTGTCAAGCATTAAGATTGTCGCTATTGCAACAAGATTTATGTAGACTTTTCCCGAGGCTTTCTCCATGGAAGACCCTTTACTGACTGCTCATGCATCGCCTTAGGGGAGGGAGCTTACAGAGGGTTGGTAGTGGCAGGAGCCGCTGGGGTTGTCGCCATCATGAACATGGCGTCGCAGCCAACTACCGGCATCGCACTGAAGGCGGCGCGCCGCCGCTTTTCTCCGCCTCCGTCGACATCGCGACGCTCTTGCCGGCCACGACGTGCTGCGACGCCTACATCGGAATCATTTCCTCAGGAACTCCACGAGAGAAGCGCGCCACTGAATCCTTTCCTCAGGAACTCCACACAGAAAAAATCCTGATGTGAGGGATGGGGTGGTTGCCGATTGGAGCTCTTGCGCAGCCAAAATCGAAATAGCCGCACCACCCAAAAAAACCAAGGTTAGTAATGCCCAGGGAAATCAGACTAAACAGCCGCACCGCAGGAGAAAACGAGGTGAAGATCTCCCAGTCGGAGCAGCTAAACTAGGATTTGGAGATTTACCGATTGTGAGGAGCGCTAGATCCATCCCAAGAAAATCGAAGGATGTCAACAACGAAGGGCAGGTGAGGTCTCCCAAGAAAATCGGAGCTAAACTAGGATTTGGAGATTTACCGATTGTGAGGAACACCGGATCCATCCCAAGAAAATCGTAAAATGTTAACGACGAAGGGCATATTACGCAAAACGGGTCTTCGGCACCCGGTAGTGCTTCAGCACCCAGTAGCGAGCCGTGGGGCAATGCGACGAAGATCTACGGTGGATGGAACTGGGAGTACGTACTCCCAGCAGTACTAAGCCATTTTCATACACACACACACACGATTTTTTTGGGATGTATATATATGACGCCCGTTTCGTACTCTCGGGAGTACATACTCCCACTTCGAATATACAACTTAAACGAATATACTATACTTCTTTATTATTTTCAGAATACTTAAATACCAATTATAAGATATTCCAACGTGACTTAATTGAAATTTTTTCATTACAGCCATTTATTTTTGCTATATACCTTTTTTCATATATAAAAGAAGTATATACATAGATTTTGCTATAAAAAGTGGCATTTCATGAAACTCCATACCATATCTTGTAATTATTATTGAGTATGTTCAAATTGACAAAGAGGTATCATCATACAATTTAAGTGGTATATGAGAGGTGGGAATGCGCATTTGTCGCATTTATCAAGTCACGATCTTACTTAAAATGAACGAGGAAAATGACGTGGAATATCCTCGAATGGAATGGGGTCGCTCTTTATTGATATGAACTGGTTTTACAAGATGTGGCTAAGTACTACCTGAATTACATCGAATGGGGAATGTCTAATCAGTAATCGACTTAGAATATGAGTCTAAGTCCGATTATCTAGCTTCTAATTCCACCGCTTAGGCTTCGTGTATTCTTGTTGAACTGTCGTTGTTCTTGTCTTTGTTGGTCTTGGTCTTCTTCGTTGTGTTTCGTCCTTCGTCTTCGCGCTTCACCTTTAAATAACTTCGAAGAGGTGGCGCATTCTCGGAGAAGACGCCTCGTGAAACGTTACGACCGGTTTGAACGGTGGAGCGCTTAGCAACGTATAACTTCCTTGCGGTTACTGTGAAGAGCTTAACCGTAGGGTGGTTAATAGTCGATGTCTCGGGGTTGTACCATCGCATGGAATGGAACGATAACATGTGTTCCATTCATCATACGATAAGAAATACCGCGGTAATTTTACGGCGGTTATCCGGTCGGGATTAGGCACAAAGCCTCATCCCACTGTGGTACCCATTAAGTAACCTTTAGAATACTAACGACCAGGAGGTCGTTAGTCTTAGGGTTACGACCATGAAGACGTATGGTCTTTTATTATGTATTAAAATAATACATAGAGGTTTTAATCTCGCCGGCTAGCCCCTAACTTTAAATGAACTGGTCGTCGTATATACCTTTTTCCGATGAAATCAGACGGCGAACCCATTTAATGTCATGGTATACTGAAGTGGTCTGTGTTCACTTTAAAGTTGAGAACTTGCCTTGGGAAACGAAGAGTTCCTCTCGCTCGCTTGAGCAAAAGAGGTTTTTGTCGGTTTGGACTCTTGTGGGAATCCTTGAAAGTATCGGAAGTTTATAAAATCTCCTCTCATTTGGGATCTTAGAATTTTTATGCTTCCAAAATCCCCTTCGATTCCCTTTAGCTTCTCGCCAAGAAATCCTCCGAGTTTTTTCTGTTCTTCCGACCACGAAGTCTCCAACTTTCACTACTCATCCTTGAGGATTTTCGCCATGTCTGAGCAGACATAAAGTGGTTGCCTTCGAATTGGGCAAGAAAAGCTTGAGGCTTTGGCGAAGATGGGAATGCTCCCAGATAGGAATCGATTAATTGGAGACCGCGATCGGAGAGCATTTTTCGAGCCGTGAAGATGAGGAAATCCTGTTTTCTTGCCTACATCGAATGTGAAATGAGATTACCAGTACACAAATTCCTTCTCGCGTTCTTGAACATTACGGGTGGAATTAGTGAATTTGGCCCCAAATTCTATCGCAAATATCGAGAGTTTCGCATATTTATGCGAGGCATATCTGAGAATACAACCGAACTTGAAGCTCTTTAGTTATTTCTACCGCATGGTGATGGGAAAATCATGCAAAATCTGAGCGGCTCTGGGGAATGCACATTGCGCCTTCATGACGGAAGGCCGATGAGTACATCCTCATGTACGCTGAAATCTTCGTGGTCGTCATGGAAAAGTCTCGGTTTTACATGATTCTTACGAAGACGATGGCCTCTACTCACGGAACTAGAGCAAGTGAAAACCCCAAGTGGAAGGAGACCGAAGAAGACAAGGATAGTCAAAAGATGGGCGGATGCCATCTATGACTTATGCAGTCGAGGGCCCGACTTTGTGGCATGTGGTGAGGATTTTACCTCTCGCCAGATTAGTCCATTGAAGCTCCGGACTCATTCCTCGCTCCGTGCCTTGATCGTGATGAAGTTGCTCCGAAGGTGGTAAGTCTTTGAGATACATTCCGATCGGTATTTTGATTTGATCAATGTGTTACCTTAAAATTTGTCTATTCTTCCTTCATTAAAGTTCTTTCCTATGGGGAAATTAGAGAACGAGTCAGCTAATCAAGGGGAGCACGGAGAAAAGGCTAAATGCCCCAAGACCTTAGCCGCAACTCCTATTGAAGGGAGACTGGCAAGGCTTAAGGTAACTTAATCAAAAAATTCCTTTTACCACATATATACATATATCCCGATCAGATTTCCAATCGTGCTCTACATTTGCAGTCGGTCGGTTTGCGAATCATACAATCTGGTGAGGATCAACATCCCACCTTGGTTCCGACCGAGTCGTGCCCTGAGGCACTTGAAGGAGATGAATCCCTCGAGGTAATAGAACATTTCGGAATCATATATGTACGAATTTTTTAGATAAAAGGATTTCTTCACCCAATCAAATTTTTTCTTTGATTTAGGTGGATAAGCCTGAAGGCCCGCAGAATATAACTGCGAAGGCTGTAGACTCCAGAGTGGTCGTGCACGACCTTACGGTTGTTACTGAAACAACTGATATGGAGATTGATGAAACCACTCCCTCCGACCAGATAGTCGAATGTGGACCTTGATGAACCGGTCGAGGACATAGCTTCCGACATCTTGTTGGAGGATGTGAGGGTTCAACAAACCCCGTTGGTCCGTAACAAAGAAAATTGGAGGAGAAGAAAAGGAAGGCTAGCGGCACGATTTCTCTCTTGCTGCTTTTGAGTCAAACTCGAGATTAACAAGGTATGTATAAATGAAAGTGGTCTTATAAGTATGTACCTTTAATAATTCCTTGATGATTTGATACTTTGAACTTCCCATCTTCGGTTTGCATAGGTCTTTTGGTGTTCCGGTCGCTTCCCACTGTGTTCTTCCCGATGACTCGCACTGTGGAAGTTCTCGATCAGAGCACTTCTCGTGACAAAGTTCCCGAGAAGTAGTGGTCGAAGAAGCCCCGAGCAGTGACAAGGGCAACGGTTGAGTTGGATCCTTTGGTGATTGAAACCCCTTCGTGGAGGTAGATGCCTCGAGAGGTCTCAACAGTTCGATCATCGTTGATAACCCTTCCCAACCTAACAAGTTCCCTTTTCGCCCCGATTTATCGAGGATAAGGAGCTTGATGAGGCGTGGCGAAAATATCGGATACTCAACTCAAGATGCACCTCGATTCGATTTTTCTTTGGTTATAATGACCAAGCAATTCGTAAGTATTCTACGACTAGTTCTTCTTTAAAAGTTTATAAGAAACTTAAGAAAGAGAATGCTATTTGTGTAGCATTTGGTCAAGAACTTTGTTGTGATCGGAGGATGACCCAATGAAGTTAAGGACTTGGAGCAAAAGCACCGAGTTGGAAAGTAAGAACTTTTCCTTTTAAACTTTTGTTTCTTCTTCAATACTTTGCTCCTCTACAATTATTCTCCTTATCGTATTCGATAGATCCGAGAAAATAAAAGAGGAGGTTGTACGAGAAAGCCAAGACAACTCTTCTTGAAGAAGAAATAAAGCTAAAGACTACCATTCGCTAAAGCAAGTTCAAATTAAAGACCGGTTGATCGTCAAGCAACGACCAAATATGAAACACTTAGCAAAACAAATGAAGGTAATATGTCGCAAACTTGATTGTTCCTTCAATTATGCTTGTGTTCATTAATCGATTTGCTTTTGCAGAGCAAACGAAATGCATAAACAGAGTAAAGAAAACTCGAAATTTGAGCAGATAAGGAGGCGGCTCTTGCTCAAAATATTGATGAAAAGATTCGTGCTTTGAACAAGATGATCTTTGATATGGGATCAGGATCAAGCCTGCCTTCCTTAGGAGATCCAATAGAGAAAATGAACTATTTGGGTCAACTTCTAGAGGACCTTAAAGTTCTGCTCAAAACTACTCGGACGAATTATGCCTGTGCCCTAAAAACAAAGCGTTGCAAGTGGAGTTAGTTTTGCTTTGGCAAAATTGAAAGCTTCCGACCCCTCCATAGATCTCCAAGCTGTTAAAGAAGACTTCAACTGCCCACCTGAGGAGGCGACCAAGTTCATGGAAGAACTCAAGCCACTCGGAGATATAGTTGTAGAGGAGATGGAGGTCTAATCTCCGACAAACAAGAGTTAGGCCGAATATTTCTTAGAGTAGGTTCTGCAAGTGTAAAAATATTTGAATATCTATGAAAACTTACCTTTTATGTCATTGACAAAGCTTTTGTTTATCCTGCTTGACTTTTTAAAATTTCAGATATTTCCTAGCCCCAACGCTTTATAGTAGAAGAACGTTCGCATACAAAGTGAGCCAAGAAAGAGAATAAAAAGAGGTTATAACCATGTATGTGAGTTTTTGAAAGTATGTTTGGACATATAAGACAAAACTGGTCGTTCTTGAAGATTAGGAAATCAAATGTGGTCAGACAAAGATACGATTTCGACTAGTTATAGATCTTTGTTTGTCATAATGGAAATACCAATCAAAAACACTATATATGGTCGGAAAAAGACTTTGTCAAACTTGACATAAGAAGAAATGCAAATATGTATGCAACAGATTATAAGTGAACTTTGTTTATATCTATTGTCCCATAGTCCGGTCGGAACTAATGCTAAGACACAAGGCATACGACATATATTTTTTGAAACGTGTTCAAATTCTATATCCGATCGTAGCGAGGATCGAAGAAAAGAACCGTCGCTAGGAAGCTCCTTCCAGCAAGGTGACCACGTGCGAAAAAGGAGAGACTTCGACTAGGAGGCTTTCCGTGTCCCACCAAAGAGCTGACAAGAATAGACCGAATCTTGAAATAATGAAGCATAATCTTGAGAATCGTAAGCATATCATTCATGAGATAGTTAGTTGTGTGGCGCTCGACGATTACTCATTTTTCTTTAAGAAAAGAGTATAGTCGCGTGTGGGAATCATTTGAGAAAAATGCTCACGACGAGGACCATAGAGTATCAGAGATCCTTAAAAAGGATATCGGAGAGAAAAAATGTCTTCTCCCACTGCACTAACAATAATAAACCACTGTAATGTAGGTGTATATATATAAGCAAGGTTGCACTTCTTAATTAATCAATAAATTTAGTGAAATTGAAATTGAAAGAAATGAAAGAATGAAAATTAAACATAGAACTTACGCAATTGATCGATGTTCCAAGAATTTGACAAAATTTGCCCATCAGACATAGCTAGTCGTACGGAACCTGGTCGGGTGACTTCGACCACAAAGTAAGGACCTTCCCATTTAGGAGAAAGTTTATTGCGATTTGTTTGGCTCAATTTTTTCGAGAACCGGATCACCTACAAAGAAGATCGCGAGGTCAGCACCTTACGACTATGGTACCTTCGCATGGCTTGTTGGTAGTAGACCGATCGCATAAGGGCTTGGTTTCGCTCGTTTTCAAGGAAATCGACGCTGCCGAAGTCGTTGCTCAATCGATCATTTTCGCAAAACGATCGATTCGAAAGCAGAGCCAATTTTGAGTTCTCGAGGAAGCATGGCTTCAAAGACCATAAACCAAAAAGAATGGAGTTTCACCGGTCGCACGATCGGTCGTGGTTCTAACGCCCATAACACGAGGGAAGTTCTTTAACCCAAGCTCCGACCGCTTGATTAATCGGTCGAATACTCGGCGCTTGATCCTCGCATAAGGATACCATTAGCTCGCTTAATCGCCTCCGCTGTTCGTGGATGAGCAATGAAGCAAAATGAATTTTGACACCAAGTTCATCGCAGAATTCTCGGAATTGATCGCCGGAGAACGGGAACCATTGTCTATGATGATACGATCGGGTACACCAAATCGCGTGATCACATTTTTCAGAGAAATCTCTTAGCGGCCTCGGCTTGTTATTTTAACGATCGCTCGGCTTCAATCCATTTTGTAAACGTGTCAATCATGACGAAAAGGAATTCAAGCCCTGTGTGCTCTTGGGAAAGGTCCTGAATGTCCATCCCCAAAGTTGCAAAAGGCCAAGAAAGAGGAATTGTTTGTAAGGCTTGTGCCGGCTGATGTACTTGTCGGCTATGAAACTGACATTGTACACACTTCATCACAAGCTCTTTTGCATCATGAAGGGTAGTTGGTCAAGAATAGCCTTGCTTAAGGCTTTACCCACTGTGGTTCTCAGAGGAATGGTGTGCTCCTGACGCCTTCATGGATTTCGTTAATAATCTAATGCCATCCGCTTGAGATATGCATCTCATCAACACTCCATGAGATCCTCGTTTATACAAGATATGTTCGATTAGAGTGTATGATTTGGCTTTTCGTATATACGATCGCCTCTACATCATCTTCGAATTGTGTCATGTCAAGATAATTGTAGATCGATGTCATCCGATCTCTACCTTGATCGTGATAAATACCAACCGTCAACGACTGTGGAGCATCCATGTTCCTTGATTAGTTTGTTCAACTTGCAAAGAATCATGTATGTTCTCAAGGCTCAACTACCGAGGGTGAATTGATTTGCTCGAGAAAAACTCAGGCGGGACGGCCGACCTCGTGGAGGCCATCCGTGCTAACCGGTCCGCCGAAAGTTTTCCTTTCTAGGAATATGTTGATCCGAAAACCGAAGAAGTGCTTTTCGAGTTTTCAGATTCCGCCAGATAAGATGACATCTTGGTACTCGAGCATTGATACTTTTTCCCACTTGATTCGCTACTAGTTGAGAATCGCTTTCACTAGTAATCTGCGAATCCCGAGCTTAACGAGTCGCCGAGTCCCGCCAATAAACCTTCATATTTCGCCACATTATTGGTGGCGTGAAAATTTAATCGATGGCGACTTGATGTGTTCGCCAAGAGGAGATATCAAGACCACTCCGGCCCGATCCTTGTAACATCAAGGAACCGTCGAATGCAATGTCCACTCGTCGTGGTGTTCGTGATCGGGTCCTTGGGTGGGTTCAGGTTTGTCCATTCGCAATGAATTTCGCTATTGTCAGGACTTTATTGTCGTTCGTGAAATAAAATGGAGATCGAACGCCCCTAGCTCGACCGCCCATTTGGATATTCGCCCGATGATTCCTGTTTCTAAGGACTTGACCAAGAGGATATCCGCAGTAACGACCACTTTGTGGGCTCGAAAGTAGTGCCTTAGCTTTTTGAAGACATAAGGAGGCCATAGAGCAACTTTTGTACTGTGGGTATCTTTCCTTTGGTCCATGTAAGACTTCGCCACGTAATAGACCGGTCGTTGGATATTATCCCTTTCTACAACCAAGACACCGCTAAGCGCGTCTGTGGTGTTTCGCCACGAATTAGCAATGTTTCTCCCGATCTCGGAGAAACTAAAACCGGTACTTGTAAGGTATTTTTAAGTTCATCAAAGGCATCGTTTGCCTCTTTAGTCCACTTAAAACTCCCATGTTTCGAAGAAGTTTAAAGAAAGGAAATCCTTTTTCCCTAACCTTGCTATGAAACGACTTAACGCCATACAAATAGGTTAGTTTTGGACTTCCTTCTTCGTGGTCTGAGGGCGATCCGGTCGATGGCGCAATTTTTGCCGGATTTGCTTCAATACCTCTAGCCAAACTAGGAAACCGAGCGCTTTTCAACAGAAACTCCAACACACACTTTTCCGATTTAACTTGAGGTTATGTCTTCTCAAGTTATTAAAAGTTTCTTGTAAGTCAGAATGTGGTTGCGTTGGTGGTCTTTACGACGGATCGTCAACGTAAGCTTCTAGATTCCGACCGATTTGTGGACTAAAGGTTTTTGCATCAACCTTTGAAAAGTTGCACCGTTTTTGAGACCAAATGGCATCTTAATATAACAAGATGTGCTATATGGGGTGATGAAGGAAGTTTCTCCTCATCTTCTTTACACATACTAACTGTGGTACCCGAATACGATCTAAAAACTTAGTAACTCGCATCCGTAAGTAGAGTCTACCGGTTGATCAATGCGAGGAAGGAAAGTCATCCTTCTGACAAGCCTTATTAAGATCTCAGAAGTCGATACACATTCGCCATTTCCCATTGTTTTTCTAACCATTACAGATTGGCAAGCCACCGTGGGTGGTCGACTTCACTAATAAATCCAATTTTGAGAAGCTTGTCAATCTCCGATCGATTGCTTCCTTCCGATCGATGTGAAACGTCGTAGTTTCGCTGATCGGTTTTTGTCGCCGAGAGCAAGCTCGTGCTCGATCACCTCGGGACTCCAGCATATCGGACGCTTGCTGTGCAAACACGCCCCGATTCGCCGGAGGAAGGAGACGAGCGACTCTTCCTATTTAGGGTCGAGTCTTGCCCCGACCGTAATCTTATGGCGGTTGGGTCGGATGTCCCGACCCATGTGAAGACTTGACGCGTCCGAGAAGCGCTTTTGTCGAGTGGTACCTCCTTTGTCCGGTCGGATGGTTTGGGTGTCATCTTTGGCCTCGAGTGCTTGACTGCATGGGAGTCGGGTTAACCTCTCGGTCGGAAGTTCATCAACCAAAGTGCAAAGGATTTCCGATCGCATACATAAGCCATTTTCTGATCTTCTCGAATAGTGATGACTCCCTTCGGCCCCGGCATTTTCAAACTTTGATAACCGTAATGCGTGGCTATCAAGAATTTTGCTAATGCTAGTCGACCGAGAATTCCGTTGTATGCGGATTCAAAGTTTACTACATCAAATGGAATCCTCTCTGTTCGGAAGTTGTCAGGCTTTCCGAACGTAACTGGTAAGGAAACTTGTCCTATCGGTTTAGCGGTAGAACCCAGAACTATGCCATGAAAAGCATATTTCACAGGTTTCACCTTTGACATGGGGACTTGCATTTCTTCTAAAGCTCCCACAAATAATATATTCAAAGAACTACCCCCATCTACTAAGACCCGATTAACCCGACAATTATTAATGGTTGGTTCAACAACGATAGGAACCTACCCGGCCGAGTCGATGGGATGGGGCGATCGTCTTTTGTCAAGGAAAGCTGCGGTGTCCGACCACTTCGAGTGCTTGATTACAATCGGAGATTCGACTAGGTTGACCTCTCGCCCATGGCCTTCAGATGACATCTCGGACTCGTATGAAGAAGATCCTCCAAAAATCATGTTGACTGTGTGTTGGGGATCCCGGTACTCCATCTCTTCGCCGCCATCCTTGTCCTTTTGGAGCTCGTTCTCCATGTTCCTATATTATGGAAATGGTCCTTACCCGCATAATAATCCTCCAGCCTTTTGCCTGACACGACAAAGCGCAGATCATGCCCTCGTCACCGTGAAGTGGACACCACTTCTTGTTCGTCTCGAATCTTTGGCCGGAGCTTTTGCCTTGCTTCGACAGCATAGTCCTTCTTGCCCTTCCCGAACTTTTCTCGAACGGCGAGGACTTCTTTGTCGTCGGGTCTGCGGTTCTTTTTCTTCTTGAGAGACTTCTTGTTCTTTTTTCTCCTGCTTGTCCAGCCGGGCTAGGGAATCTTGTCTTCCGATCAATGGCTTCACACCACTCGATTGCTTCGCTAGCGGTGGCATACTTGTCCGCCATATCAAAAAGCTCAACGGTTGTTCTTGGAGGGTTCATTGCTATGTCCTCCGTGAAACCGCCGATTCCTCGCACTGCTTTTAAAAGCCCGAATAACAGAGGATTCTCGCGACTTCGGGTATAGAGTTACGAACCCGGCCGAACCTCTTGATATATTGACGTAAAGTCTCATCGATCCTCGCCGGATTTCGTGGAGATCGTCCTCCTTCCTGTATGATCAGACGCACTCGAAGTTGGCAATCGAAGATCACAGAGTTGTTCCTAAGTATATATTGATCCGACCGTAAGTTTAACAACCACGGTAAGGCGCACCCTTCGAGCACGGTGGGTAAATAGTTGGCCATTACATTCTCATCGCCACCAGAAATTTCGATGGCGGTGGTATATATTTGGAGAAATTCCAATGGGTTTTGAGTTCCATTGAATTTGTCCAAGTTGGCTTGATCGGAACCGGTTAGGTTAACGCATGCCTTGGAGCCCCGCAGAGAAGGCTCGACAACTGTGATTGATTCATGGCGTCTTCTTTGGGAAGGTGTCGGATTGTAATCGGCCGGAGACCGATCCCTAGGATTGGGACGCTGAACTCGGTGTACCGATCCGGTCGTGGACACCGATATGATGCTCCGATCGCCCACTTGGTTCAAACGATGTCGGAGATCGTTAGGTCCTAGTGGTGGTTCCTCTCGACTGATGGGGAGTAGCTTCTTGAATAACCTTCTCCCTCGTGACTCCTTGGTCGGAATATTCGAGGAGGTCTCAGATCGATCGCTCTCGGTATGACCGTGTTGTCCCCCGCCGAGGAGGAGCGTTGGGATGAAGTCATAGTCTGACTTCCTGAAACCCTCTATTCCCGATACGCTTCCGTTCGCTGCATGGTCTGTTGGAGAATTTCGGATACCTGACCTACGAGTTGTACAAAACTAGGCGTTCCTACTAGAGCAGGATCGGAATTATTTAACATGTTTTGAATACGTCGCAAGTTTTTGTATAGCCATCAAGGTCTCGGGGTTCATATGGTCGAGGTGTATGCTCGTCTGAACCTTCCCCGACCTTCGGATTTGTTCGGTCCCATCACCACTCTAGGTGGAGCAGGCTGCACGAGTTAAGCGATTGACGCCGATTAGTTCCGCTGTGCCTCCGGAAGTTGGTGCTTGACGGCCGGATCATCTCTAACAAGACGTGATGGCGTGTAGAGAGTGTAGGACCGCAGGCATCTTGATCTTCATCTCCGATCGCGTTGACTTCGTGCTTCCAGCATTGATCTTCCGATGAGCTTCCATCATAACTAATGGAGAGCTTGTTAGTGCTTCTGCCAGAATCTTCCACGATGGAGATCGGTCGGAGATGAGCACTTTCGAGGTCTTTCACCGATCCGACGAACCGCCGATCGATGTCGAGTGTGATCATCCCCACATGGCCTACGCACCAATGGAGGTTTCATTGACACCGCTATCGGTGACGGTTGACTCGAATTGCCGAAGCGAAGGAGAGTATCTTTCACCATGATTTCATCAATGGTATAGAGTTTTCGGGTGATGGGGCTGAAATTTCTTCATTCTATTTCACGGCCGAGAAGACCGCTTGAAGAGATCCTCCGCATTCGAATCGGGTCTGAACGGCGGTTCTCTGGTTGCGCCACCAAGAGTGGCGGCAAGATCTTCATCCATCCGGCCGACTCGCTAACGCCGACGACGCGGCGAGCCGCCGGAGGAGGAAGAGGAGGATGACTCGCCATTTTCTTCCATGGCGCGGATACATTCTTCCATGTCGAGGTCGGCGTAGTCCGCCAAATCGAACCAGTTTTCCTCATCCCAAACTCCGGGCATAGTCGCATAAGCGATTGCAGAGATTTTGGGCGAGGATTTTCTTGAGCGAAGAATTTTCTTCAGGAAACTTACGCCTTCTTCCCCACGGACGGCGCTAACCGCCGACGATCAAGTCGCCGATCTTACTTAAAATGAACGAGGAAAATGACGTGGAATATCCCGGAATGGAATGGGGTCACTTTATTGATATGAACTGGTTTTACAAGATGTGGCTAAGTACTACCCGAATTACACCGAATGGGGAATGTCTAATCGTAATCGACTTAGAATATGAGTCTAAGTCCGATTATCTAGCTTCTAATTCCACCGCTTAGGCTTCGTGGTATTCTTGTTGAACTGTCGTTGTTCTTGTCTTTGTTGGTCTTGGTCTTCTTCGTTGTGTTCTCGCCCTTCGTCTTCGCGCTTCACCTTTAAATAACTTCCAAGAGGTGGCGCATTACTCGGAGAAGACGCCTCGGTGAAACGTTACGATCGGTTTGAACGGTGGAAGCGATTAGCAACGTATAACTTCCTTATGTTGTTCGTGAAGAGCTTAACCGTAGGGTGGTTAATAGTCGGTGTCTCGAGTTGTACCATCGCATGGAATGGAACGATAACATGTGTTCCATTCATCATACGATAAGAAATACCATTCGGTAATTTTATTTAGCGGTTATCCGGTCGGGATTAGGCACAAAGCCTCATCTCACTGTGGTACCCATTAAGTAACCTTTAGAATACTAACGACTGTGGAGGTCGTTAGTCTTAGGGTTACGACCATGAAGACGTATGGTCTTTTATTATGTATTAAAATAATACATAGAGGTTTTAATCCTCGTCAGTACTCCTAGGAGTACCATACCTCTTTATCTATTTGAGTATACTCCAATAATGATTATAAGATACTCCAATGTGAGTTCTATGAAAAAATTGATTAAAGTCCACTTTTTATAGTAAAGTTTGTATATATACTTCTTTTATATATGAAAAAAGGTATATCGCAAAAATAAAGGACTCCAACGGAAATTTTTCAATCAAGTCGCATTGGAGTATCTTATAATTAGTATTTAAGTATATTGAATATGATAAAGAAGTATAATATATTTATTTAAGTGGTATATTCGAAGTGGGAGTATGTACTCCCGGTAGTATGAAACAGGCGTCCTCTCTCTCTATATATATATGGTGACAAATTAGCTCTTATATTTCGCTGGTAAATTATCTCCGCTGAATCTTTATTGTACTGCCTGTAGGAATATTTATTTATCGTGTTTGGTCTGCTAGTATGTGATGATGTTGATTGTTGAGCAATGGGCAGAATATCGCTTAGGCCTTTCATCACGTGCCTGCAAAGAAGGTTATTTTTTGAAAGGGGAAATTATGGGCTGCTAGCTCAATTTGTGGTGTAATTACCATGTGCTCAGACCAGTCTAGCCGTGGCTGCGTACACGCGGACATGGGAGTCCGCACTGGTGTAGGAAACGCCGATCCTCCCACGACTTGCAAAACTTGCAGTGCCCGACTCTTTATGTCGCGCTAGACGGTGACAATTTTGAATGCGAGAGAAATGAGCATTTCTCATGAAGTTGGCAGCCTCTTGCCAAACAAAGCGTGATCTTGAGCGTCGATTTCTGATCGAACGACACACGAGGGGAAATGCACATGCAGCTGTTCGTACTGTTTGAGTCGTAACTAGTATTGTTTTCGAAAGTAACCTTACATAATCCAGTGTACATCTATTTCTATAAGCTGCAAAGGGTCGCAATCAGGCTGAGATCCTGTAGTTTGTAACCTTTTCTTCTTCTGAAGAGCCTGTAGTTTTCATCTGACGATTCCATGTGGATTAAAAAGATTAAGTCAAAAGCTACGTAAGGTCGTCGAATACCTGACGCCCGAGCACGGCGTATCTGGCAGAGGATCCGCTCTGCCACCCACAATCCTTGAACATTATGGCGACGGACGGCACAGCGAAGCGTTGTCTACTGGCCAGGTGGAAGTTACTGCGTCGGCGCGGCGTCCTCTATTGGTGCTCGTAGTCAAGATACTTCTGCTAGTCTGCTTCTTCTAAGCGGCCGTCACTTTCTTGGAATCCAGATCCAACCAGATTCCAGATCGTGCTGTTTCTCCTAGGATTGCAGTTCTTGATGTCCTGTCGGTTTGCCATAGCAGCTTGGATTTGTCACTACCTTCGCCTTGGACCTGCTGACCGGGAAACTAACACCTTTTTTTTTAAGTATATGACGAACGTACACAGACCACACAAACGTCACACACCGTCAGTGCGTCTTTAACACGTTTAATTTAGAGCGAAGACTAAACCTCACGAAGCGTGGATATACGTTTTAACCATTAAACACATCTACATATGTATACTCTTTATAAATCCATCCGAAAAATGAGACACGGGAGATCGATCTCGCAGCGATCGACCCAGATGGACTGCTCGCCTTAGCAAGCGAACCTCGGTCCTCGGGAAACTAACACCTTGTGCCTCCTGTCCTGAAAGCTGGGCCTTTTTCTATGTCTGCCTATGGGCCGAATTACGGGTTTACTAGACCTATTTTGGTCGTCGTATTGGGCCGAACACTCTCACTCCCTCGCTAACCAAATCACTTTCTGTCCACTGCCGGACGTCCTCCGGTTGTGCGTCCAGAAAAAGCTTGAGCCCACGTAGGCCGAACAGCCTCTCTCCCTGGCTTGTAGCCATCGAGCGGCCCAGACATCACCGAACAATGCATCTCTTTCTTCTTTTCCCTCGCGCTCGCCCCCGGCAAGATGCCGCCGGCGCGATCCTCTTCGGCCTTCGCCGCCTTCAAGTCCAAGAAGCCCATCTTCGGTACGCATCATCTCCACACCCCTATTCTTCTTCTTTCTTCGTCGAGGCTCCTCGTTGCTCTCCTCTTGCTGCGAGGCCATCACGCGATGCAGTTCCTTGTCCAGTGTGCCCATCGCACACATTGGCTCCCGGCTCCGTCTGATTCGAGACGTAGTAGATCTAGGAAAACAATGTTTCCCTCTCTGCAATCTCTGAAAAAAATGCTAATTCGGCTAACAGGGGAGTGAGTCTTGTGTCCTCGTGCATTTCTTAGGAGGCTCAGCGTCCTGGGATCGTGCCCACCGACTGTTGGACGCAATGCCTCGGAGGGGATGCCTAGGTGTTCTTCGACACAGCACCAACATCTGAAGAGTTGGTTCCGAAACATAAAGCCAAGGAGGAACACCAACTAGTCGCAGCCTGCTTAGGCCTCAGCCTCCCCCCGAGCAGTCTCCGCGACTGCACCGCCTCCCGCGCGCAGGTCGAAGCTAGCAGCCTTGTTGAGGCTGCACAGCGCCACGAGTGCCGCGATGGCTACAGACGCGAGGCTTCCCTTGAACAGAGCCATTTATGCCACTGGTTCTACTGAATGTAAGTCACGCCTCTCTTCTCAAAAAGTTGCTGTAAATTGGCATATGCTAACTACCATACAAGTTTTCTTTAAATCAAATGGAAGTTTGGAGCTCATGCTGTGATGATTAATTACAATATCTATTGAAACACCAACTCACAAAGGTAAACTGAACCCAAAAATAAAATCGAACGAGAAAACATCGAATAAAAATCAGGAGATACTCATGTACATATATTATAGACACAATAACAAATTTGCCTGAAGGACTTATTGGATAGATGATCTGATAGAATTAACACCCATTACAACGATTCGAGAGGCCGTCTCAAGCCTGCATTCGCATCCGGCCGGCCAATCTTTCTTCTTGCTTTCATCCTCGTTCCGACGACAGGTAGTGCCCACATGAAGTCATCTTGAGCCCCCTTTTATTCCTCGAAAGAGAAAGTAAACCTGACAAGAAGAATAAACGGGGGACGTACTAAAAGGGAAAACGAAAAAACTCCTGCGATCTTCTTGTTGTGTGTACAGCGCCATGCGTCGATCTTTGGATGGATGGATTTATGCGGGGAGGTAGGACGGCGGCAGCGGCAGGCCGACGACCTTGCCGCAGCGGAGGCCGTTCTCGGGCATGTTGTACTCGTCCCTGAGCGACCTCGCCGGTGAGATGACGCTCACGTAGAGCTGCTCGCCCAGGTAGTACCTCTCCCACATGTTGGACCTCACGTTCCACATGCCGGCGTTGTCGAACGTCAGCATGATCGCCGTCCACGACCTCGGGTACACCTGGATCGTGTGCCGGCTCACCGTGTCGAGGAGGTTGTACGTCATCCTGCTCTTCGGCGTCCATGTCCCAGGTCCCATGCTGCACTCACACATGCATATCTGGGTCAGAATTAATTAAGCTTGCCATTATTGCAATAGGTGTACGTATTTCTACTAATCGAGCCAAAGGTTTAGGTAGTTAGGTACCCGGCGGCGAAGAAGGCGTAGCCGTTGAGGTGGAAAGAGTCGATGCTCTTCTCGGGGTTCTCGAAGACGACCTCAATGTATGTGCGGAACTCGGCGGTGATGACGTTGGGGGAGAGCTTGACGGGGGTACCGGCGGCGGGGGGCACGTCGCCGATGATGTTGTACTCGAACACCCCAGTGGTGGCGTTGAAGTACTCGGCGAGCTTGAGGGGCGTCTCGGTGTCGACGTGCGACACGCCGTTGAGGGCGTACCGGACCTTGCCGTCGACCTTGGCGCGGCTGGTGGAGAGCTTGATGGTGCGGGTGATGTTGATCTGGCCGTAGTGGTAGGAGCCCTGAGGGTTGGGCCTGGCGGCGCTGGCCGTCAGGTTCCAGCGGAAGGACCTCCACTGGTTGATGGACCAGGCCCAGCCGCTGGGGCCCTCCGGCACCTTGGGCGACGGCGGGGTGTTGGAGCCGTTGTAGCGGATGACGGCGCTGATGGCGCTGGCCTCCTTCATGAAGCGGGTGGATGCGACGAGAAAGTAATCGCCGGGTTTCTGGTCGGCGGCGACGAGGAAGGAAAGGCACTGGCCGACGTGGACGTCGAGCGAGTCGTAGGTGTTCTGCACGGTGTGGGAACCCTCCATCTCGACGAGCTTGAGGGTGTGGCTCTGGATGCGGACGTTGAGGGACGACTTAATGCCGACGTTGCAGACGCGGTAGCGGTAGACCTTGCCGGCCTCCATGGTGTACATGGGCGGGTTGGCGGCGTCCTTCTCGTTCTTGCCGTTGATGAGGAGGCCGGCTGGGCGGCCGATGCTCTTGCCAGCGTCGAGGTTGCGGGCCAGGACGGTGTGGTCCTTGGTGTACCAGTCGCCGACAAGGACGGGATAGTCGCCTGCCGGCTCGTCGAAGGGCACGGGGATGAGCAGGCGGCTGTGCACGCTGATGAGTCCGTAGCCGCCCGCCGCGCGCTGCATGCCGATGCTGGGGAAGTAGAAGAAGCTGCCGATCTGGTCCTTGGGCTGCCAGTGGTACGTGAAGTTGGTGCCCGGCTGGATCGGGCACATGGTGCCCGGCATGCCGTCCTGCCACGAGTTCTTCCTCTGCTGGATCCCGTGCCTGCATTGCATGGCATTGCGCATTAATCCATCGATCGATGCCACCAAATGATCAATGCAAACAAAATCAACGCATGCAGAATGATGATCGGATCGTACCAGGTGAAGAGCAGCGGCTGGTCGAGCTGGTTGAAGACGTTGATGACGATGTTGTTGTTGGAGCTGCAGTTGATGGTGGGGCCGGGGAACATGTCGTTGATGAGGATGACCTTCTGGGCCACGCCCATCGGGGACCTGGTCCCGTACGTCACCTTCCACTCGAAGAAGTGGTACGGGTCCTCGGCGCGCGCCACGGCGAGGAGCACCGCCAGCACGAGCAGCGCAGTGGAGGCGCGCATCATTGTCATCCGACGATACCTCGCTCGCGGCGGAGGCCGATCTCCTCCTATGCTAGCTCTCTCCGGCTGGTTAATTAGGTAGATCGATCGACGCAACAACAACGGTCGATCGGTCAGGTGTGTATGGTGGTCAATGGAGAAGGGGAGATATCCGGGGGAGGAGTGGCTAGGTGCGAGTGGGGAGGGGAGGCAGGAGGAGACGAGGCTTATATGGGTCGAGGAGCCATGGGATGGAGCGGTGCGCGCGTGTCCGTGGCGGGGGTACGTGCGCGATTGGTTGGTTTCCTCCAACGACCGCGATGCCCGCGCGTCCGCTCGCCTCGGCACCGCTGATCTGGCTGGCTCCACCGACTGCGTTGCGGGGTGGCGTTCGCTCTTAGTCTTGACTCGTTCCTGCACGGCATGCGCACGCACGCGCGCGCGCGCGGGCGCCGCTCGCTCGGTCGGTCGGTCCGTGGCAGTAGGCAGTAGCTAGCCTTGGTTCGGGTTCGGTCCTGTGTCACATACCGGCCTCCTTGAATGGGCTCATAGTGGGCCGTGGGCCAGGAGGGGATTGAGCCGAGACTACATAGGAGCAGCGTCATCAACCGAATGGGGAATCGAACAACATCAAGGCTACAGCCGGCTCTTCTTCTACCTTCAGCTGCTGCCTCTCCCGACCTCCGTTCCTCTAATTCCCATCCCCCCAAATTGCTTCTCCCAGTCTAGCTCCTATTTCCCCCCACATTGTATCAAACTACTTGTATTGGTGTTGGTACTGGATCGTTAGTTCTTTCCCTGGTGTACATCCGTTCTTGTCATCCATCGGGTACGTGACAATTGGTATCAGAGCCGTTCGATTCAGAACTCGCGATCAAAGACACCGCAATCGAGATAGAGCAACAACTCGGTCGACCCAGCGATCTTGGCGCGAGGCGAGTTGCTCAAGCATTGCAAATCCAGCAGCGCCATCCAAGCCTCGGTGGAGGAGATGAAGCCCATCCGCCGGAGGTCAAGACGGAGACCAAGCCGGCCGAGCGATCGTCTCCGACCCGCTTCTTGAAAGCGAAGTGCCCCGGTCGGTGACCTCACGGCCAGCAGCCTCTTCGTCAAGGTCACTCGCCACCGGCGAGCTGAACGCCCTAATGCCCACCGGGTGTTCGACGAATTGTCCCAACGACGACACCGACTCGCGGACGTCCGCATTCATGCCGGACGCGCCCCGGTCTCTCTCGACCGCCGCTTCGCCGACGCCGCCATCACTATTTCGAGCCGACGGACGTCACCATTCTGGTACGTGACGGCACCAGTGACCTCACCCCCACACCCAGCGGCGCCGCCGTCCACCCCATCGACTTGGGCGACGAACACGTCCCCAATCTGTCCAACTGTCAGTTGGTAGCACGCAAGGTGTTCAACAGAATGTGCGGCATAGCCGTGGTGAATAGAGCAACCCGTCGAAGAGAACGAGCCCATCGCGTACTGATCCTTGCACGCTTGGAGAACTCGTGTGGGGCTATGGAGTTTAGGCCACCATGGCCACCACCTACGCAAGTGGACGTAGCGTGCAGTGGAGTGGAACTATGTTCGATATCATGGCTGTCATGCGAGGACTATCGAGGTGGAGTGAAATGGATGCCCCCATGGTCACCACTCATGCCAGGAAGAATGTTGATTTTGGAAAGAGGATTTTGCCCTGTTATAAACTCTACTGAGGTGATGTGGAAAGATGATGGGACTACTGTGTTCTCTAGAGGCTGTGATAAACAGGTCAAAATATGGCCTCTGTTGTCTGGTAGGCAGGCTCAGACGGTGGTAATGCATGATGCACCTGTCAAGGAGATTGCATGGATTCCTCAAATGAATATTCTTGTCTCTGGAAGCTGGGATAAGACTTTATGGTATCGGGACACAAGACAAGCAAATCCTGTCCATGTTCAGCAACTTCCAGAGCATTGCTACGCTCTTACAGTGAATTGTCCCCTTTTGATCGTGGGAACCACTGATCTCCATATGGTGGTCTTCAACTTGCAAAATCCTCAGAAGGAGTTCAAGGAGGGGAGCCGAGCCTGCGGTGGAGAAGTGAAGCTTGGGAAAGCGTGGGAGCAGTCCACCCGATCCCCTTTCCTCTGTGCGCAAGAGCAGAATCGTCGAGGCGGAGGTAACACGAGCGAACGCAAGGCAGCTGCGATCTGACCCGACGATGCGATCCGACGGACGCGGACGCACGGAGCGAAGATCCGACGGCTGGGAAAATCTTGTCGACGTGGCCAGCTCGCTGCGCCTCAAAAAAGCCTCCATTTAGCATGGAGTGATTTATTCATTAATACCACCGGCCAATCAGAGGCCATTAGTTTGTTCAAAAAGTAATATCTTTAACTTTATGTTGTGAAATGGCATCGTCTCGATGTAGGATTGTTTAGAGAAAAACTAATGAGACTGCATCTGATAACTACTTAAGTTAGACATTGGGAACAATTCAGATCACCAAAGAATGTTTCTTGGAACTGTGTACTGGAGATGGACAAATGATCTTGGTTTTGACACATACTACTCATTTTAGTTTTATGTTATCAATAGAGGTTTTCTCTTCTATTATCTAAAAAAATGAATGATATTATAGACAGATCATTCTCTGCTGTTTCATCTTAAGCAAACAATTTGCGAATATATGCCTATAAAATATTCAGACCTTGGTTTTATCAACAGACAGGAAAAATGAATATCGTACAATCCATGTCTCGTGTCCTTTTTACTTGGACTATGCACCAAAAGCAATGAGTAGAGACAGGCAAGAACCAATACATAGTATCTACTTTGGTTCAACAGCCGAGTATGAATATACACTGTTGTAGTCGAAGGCACTGCTGCTGCTGTCATCTTTCAAAGGCAAATGTTCGCCATAAGTATCTCTACCTACTGCATTTCCGAACTGTTCAGCTGATAAAGATGCTGAGTTTGACAACTGCGTCCCTTCATTCTGTATAATGATCTCAAGTTCCTTCACCACATCATTCATTGTCGGGCGGTCAACACCAGACTCTTCTACACATTCCATAGCCAACTGCACAAATCTCCTGAAGCCAACTAATTTTGCTGAATCCCGGATTGCCGGATCAATTAGGCCCTTCAAGCCATAGTACTCTTGATCATACTGGTCTACTGCAGTCCTGATCTCGCGCACAATGTGCCTGCCTTTCTCTATGGGCTGCCTGGAAGTTAGCAGTTCTAGCATGACAACTCCGAAGCTATATACATCGCTCTTCTCAGAGAGCTGTTGGGTCATGTAGTACTCAGGATCCAAATAACCCTGGTAATTCAATATAGAAGAGGAGTCATCAAGAAATCTTCTTTTCCCCAATAGAAATTATGCACTTATAATTCCCAGAAGTACTTACCAGTGTTCCCTTCACTTGGGTAGAAACATGGCCCTTTTGTGTATCAGATACTAGCTTTGAAAGACCAAAATCAGCCACCTTTGCATTTAGACTTTCATCCAAAAGAATATTGGTGGATTTGATATCTCTGTGGATTATTGGTGGATTAGCAAGGTCATGAAGGTATGCTAGACCTTTAGCAGATCCGACCGCGATGCTGAGGCGCTTCATCCAATCCAAGTGCATCCCTCCTTTACCTGCAGTGAAGTTATGGTTAGACCCTATGTCCTTGTTTAGAAGCATGTAGTAATTAGGTAAAAATGTGGTTGTAGGTAGTGATAATGAAGAGTATACCCATCAGGTTCTCCCTTAATGTCCCATTAGGAATATACTCATAAACCAACATCTGCTCCCCTTGTTCATAGCAGAAACCTACTAGGCTCACTAGGTTCTTGTGATGAACCCGGGACAGTAGTTCAATCTCATTCTTGAACTCAGCTGCACCTTGCATGGATCCTTGTTGTGCGCGTTTTATTGCAGCCATTTGCCCATTTGCGAGCATTCCTTTGTGAACCTAACAAAGTAAATAAGATATTAGATGCTTCTGTAAACCCTTGCTTCTTCTGTCTGTGAACATGTGAGCACGGAAGTTACCTTCCCATATCCTCCAGATCCTATCTCGTGGGTTTCTGAGAAATTGTTGGTGCATTTTCTCAGTTCCTCAAATGCGAAGTATCTTGCTCCTTTCAGTTGTGGCACGTCTCCGTTATCTTTACCACCTGCTCCCCATGATGCTGTGGTACCAAAGCATTAATAAGATCCAATTAGCAAACATATCGTGACAATTTTAAAATTTTTATGGTAATTCCTAGGCCTGATTTTAGTTTGAATTGGATATATATATATATATATATATATATATATATATATATATATATATATGTATGTATGTATGTATGTATGTATGTATGTATGTATGCATGTAACACATCTTCCATTAGATGAACTTTTTTTTTTTTTTTGAAAGAAACATTAGATGAACTTTCGATGACGAAATAACACATTACCAAACGGATTAGTAGTTCGCTCAACTGCCTCCTTGGCTATTTTCTTCTGCCGTAGAGCATATATTGTTACCAGAACAAGGCCAATAATAAGGACAAAGCCAGCAACTGATATTCCAATTATTGCACCTATGCCCATTGAGGACTTTTTACCACTTGGGCCTGAAATGAATTAGTCATGTAAGATTTGAAGATTAAAATCAAACAAAAGAGAGTACAAACCTATGCAGTGTACATACTTGCAAAGTATGTGCCAATGAAGCTATATGGTCCAAATGTAGGTGGAGCAGTGTAAGTTTGGTCGACCAAAGGAGAACTTATTCTTATAACATCTGAGTGATTGAAGCTCGTTCCACTGACTGGAAAAACCTTCACTATGAGTGTTAGAGGAGCTCCTGGACTGAACACAACATTGGAAAGGGCGACTGATCCTGGAGCTAGGCTAAGGTTCTTCACAAGCGTCGACTCCAAAAGTTGGAATGTTGTGGGGTTTGTCACGTCAGAGAAGGCGAGTGCTCGGAAGATCATCAAACCCTGGAAGGGGGTGGTGCAAGCACAGTTCTGTGAAGTCACTGGATTCGCTGACTGACCAGTGGGGCATGAAATGGCACCACATGGACCTAGGCTAGTAGAGTATGGCACTTGCTGCTTTTGCCTGAGTGTGCAGAAATTGCCATTGTCTAGGCATACGGGATTCCCTGTTAGTCTGGAAAAGAATATTAAAAAAATGGGTGAGAATGCATTCCACTTACTTGTACAAGTATACAGTCATATGGGATGATGCTTACATGAGGCTGCTGGTGTAGCTCGGGTCAACTTTAGCGTCAATGATTCGATTATTTGTCAGGTTAACAACCCGTAGGAGTGAGCTGATGTTGCCGTTGATATCAAGTGTCCCACGGAATGCATTCTTAGCTAGTGATCTGCATTACAAGTTACAACATCAGAAGGCATAAAAATTTTACTGAACCAAACCTTGCATAGTCAGGTATTCTATTAGAGAAAGTTGTAGCACGAGTCGTGAGGAAATTACACTTGCTGCATTTGTGGGAAACTGAAAAGAGCGCTAGGGACTGTCCCAGTAAGACCATCGTTATCCATAAATCTGTTAATCAAACCAGAGCAACAATGTTAGTTGAAATGTAACTTACTAAGTCCATTTAATATTCACTTTGTCAATCTTCATACTGTTATAAATATTGTGTGTATATTCAAAAGACCCAATGGACAATATATATAGGGAGTATAAGAGGGTTGCCATATACAGATAAGGAAATACAAAAGGAGTCCTATTCTAATACCCTCCTCAAACTCATGGTGGATCACACACATTGAGCTTAGAGAGAAAATACAAATGTTGTGCCTTAGTCTATGATTTCGTGAAGAAGCCAGCAACCTGTAATTCTGATGGCACAAACTGTAAAGCAAGTACTTCCTCCTGCATCTGTGAACGAGTGTATGAAGCATCCACACCAATGTGCTTGATGAGTTCATGCTTCACTGGGTCCTGGGCAATATTGATAGCACCTATACTATCAGACAAAAGAATCGTAGATCCCATCACAAGCACTCCAAAACCTGCAAGTAGCCACCCCAACCAAGTAACCTCTCATCCATCACGCCATAGCTCTCAACTCACCTCTGACTAACGGAAAGCTGCAGTCTACTTCTTAGTCTTCCAGGCAATCAGGGATGAGCCAAGAAAAACACAGTAAGCAGGAAGAAAACGACAATAAGAAGGATCATTAGCCCAGGTCACATCAGAGTACGCCTAAAGCTGTACTGAGGTAGAGCTAGGGAAAAACAAACGATGAGAGATAGTCCCACACAAGTAGCGAAGAACACGAAGAATGTGACTATAGTGAAGATGGGTAGGACAAGTCATGAACTGACTCAAGATAAGAACAGCATAAGCAATATCAGGACGAGTGCTCATAAGATACACCAAACTCCCAACAAGATGGCGATATCGAGTAGGATCCTCAAGAAGAACACCATCAGTGGCACGAAACTGTAGGGATAACTCCATAGGAGTCTCAGCAGTGCGAGTGTCAGTCAGACCAGACCGATCAAGAAGCTCCTGGATATACTTCTGCTGGGAGAGGTAGTAGCCTTCAGGCGTGAAAGAGACCTCAATCCCAAGGAAGTACGTAAGAGAACCAAGATCAGTCATCAAAAACTGCTCACTGAGATGCTTCTTCACATATGTGCCCTGCTCAGAAAGAAACTTGTCGAAAAGCGCCAGAACAGTGCTCGCCAGCAGAATCACAGCGAAAATTACGGATAACAGAATCAAACTGAGTACAAACCATCGCTGCAAAGCTACGATAGATCGCAACAAACTGACCACGATTAGACATAGAGAAAATCCATGTAAAATAGGAATAATCATCAATGAAGATAACATAAGATTTATGCCCGCCTTTAGAGATAATAGGCGCAGGTCTCCATACATCTACATGAACTAAGTCAAAAGGACGAGAAGACAAGGACTCACTAGAATGATAAAGAAGTTGTAGCTGCTTGTCTAGCTTACAACCCTGACAAAATATGGTCGTGTCAATAGTAACACGTCCAAGAACACCCTGACGAACTAATGAAGAAAGACGGAACCCACACAAGTGACCTAAACGGTGATGTCACTGCGCAAAAACTCTATAAGTGGTGGCAGCAGTGGCGGTGGAAGTAGACGTAGAGGTGACAGGAGCAACTGAAGTGGACGGAAGGTAGAGGCGATCAAGGATGTAGAGACCCTAACGATCCCTACAACGTCGGCCAGTTCCAAGTACCGTCTTTGTCTATCGATCCTGGATGAAACAGGTATGAGAGTCAAAACCAACCCTACAACCATGATCAGTGAGCTGACCCACCAAGAGTAGCTGCATGGTAAGCTGGGAAACATGGTAAATAGCTGGAACAGAAAAGTCAGTGGACAAAAGAGTGCCCTAACAGCTGACAGACAGAGGAGTATCGTCAGCTGTCTGAACAGAGATAGGAAAAACAAGAGGTCCTACTGAACTGAGAGATGTAGAGTCCGGTGTCATGTGGAAAGAGGCACCAGAATTCAGAATCCAAGAAGTACCTGGAGGAGACATTTGAGCTAAACTGGCAAAACTTGCTGAGCTGTGAGAGAGCTACTGAAGTAAAGCCTGGCAGAACTGCTGAACAGAGTCACCTCGGTGAGTAGGTCCTAACGTGCTGGTCTGTCCTCCCGTCGAGGAAGGGCCTCCCTGCCCCCCCCCCCCCTCATTGGATCGTCCAACCCCATGTGTCTTGTTCTGTTTTTTTTGCACCACACAACACTGATAGTCATGCCCGAAGTTCTTGTAATAATTGAACTGAACCCAGTTGGTGCAAAAACAGGAGCAGAAACAGACACTTGAGGAAGGACTGTAGTCGAAGCAGAAATCATCGGTGTAGCCGAAGAAGTGGTAGCAAGCACAACCGGGACAAACTGTGCTGCTAACCCACGGCGAAACTCCTTAGCACGAAGCGTCGAAAGAGGCTCGATGACTGTCGGTCGTGGTGAGCGGCTCAGCAGTTGAGCCCTGACAGGCTCAAATTTTGGGCGAAGACAGCAGACGAAGTCATAAAGACGAAGGCAATCACGATCCATCTTCTGCACTTTATGACACTCCTAGCAGAGCGGAGAAACCAGCTCATCCAACTGGCGCCAGAGACTGACTAGTGCTCAGAAGAAGTCATCGACGGAGGAGTCCTCCTGGCGAAGCATCTTCAACTCGCGCTGAAGCGAAAAAAACTGAGCATCGCTGCTCTGCTGGTATCGCTCGTGCAAGTACTCCCAGATCTGACGAGTGGCATGCAGACCAACAATGTCTGGCTGAATAGAGTCGTCAATGCTGACCACTAGGATGTCTCAAACACGGGCCTCATCAGCACACCAATGCTCAAAAACGTCTATAGCATACTGAAAGGCCTCATCAGTAGTAGCAATAGCGGCCTCTGCCTCCTTCTTGGTGGCCTCATCTTCTGCAGGAGGTGCAGAAGTAGGCTGTCTGAGAGAAGGCTGAACCGGCAACGATGAACAAGGTCGAGCACCAGTAACATGTCCCCAGAGACGGAGACCATCAAGCGTGATCTCCATGAGTGAAGACCTCAACCTATAGTTCGTCCCATTAAGCTTGGTTCCTGAGAATGGGGATCGCAGCTGATGGAATGGAAGCTATTGGTAAATGGCGCTAGACGGCGCGGCGGTTAGATCAATGTTTCTGATTTTTCTTTCTTTCTTTTTCTTTTTTTTTTTACTTTTCTTGCGGGCCGAACCAGCTCACGCTAATAAGGCTGCTGGCATGAAGCGCTGGGGAACTAGGGTTCCCCGCCTTGTGTCGGCGGCGGGGTCCGGCGGCCGCATGCCGGGCGACGGTCGAGTGTCGGCGACGGCGGTCGCCGAGCGGCGGTGGCAAAATAAAGAAGAGCCATGAGCGCAGTGACACGTGGTGGGCGCAGACGCAACACAGGGGCGTCGGGCTCCGGTCGGTTCCAACAATGGCGGCATCTTCGACCGCCGAGCGAGCATGGCGACGTGGCGTGCTGGCTCGGGAAGGACGGCGTCAGCAATCCGACGGCGGCTGCGGTCGGGGACAGCGACACAACCTCATGTCGACGCGTGGCCTCGAGTTGGGAAGGACGGTGTCAGACCAGCAATCCAGCGGCAGCGGCGGTCGGGGACGGCAGCAGCAGCGAGATGGCAGCAGAAGGGACGAGCTAGGTTAGTACCCTAGCTCTGATACCATGTTATGAATATTGTGTGTGTATTAAAGATGCCTAATAGGCAATATATATAGGGATTACTCAGGGGTTACCATATACAAATAAGGAAATACAAAAGGAGTTCTATTCTAACACAGACAACTCACAAGGTGTTCAGGGACGTCAACGTTGAAAACCATGGTGGTGCTGGTGAGCTTGCAAAGTTATTGTTGCTTAGGTCCCTGTTCAGAGAAAGTTTTTTTTCTTAACACCACAAAAGTATCATTAAACTTAAATGTTGATATGTTTTATGTCTTACACATAAATGAGATCAGTTGCATTACTGAGGTCTGGCACTATCCCGTTCAGTTGGTTGCTTGCTAAACTCCTGCAACAACCAAATAAATATTTGCAATGTAATTTGCAAGGAATATGAAGTATTAGTTGGTATTCCTTAATTATAGTTACTTACAGTTCCATCAGGTTAGGCAGGTTGCCGATACTATTAGGAACCGGACCATTGAATTGGTTCTGATCTAGGCGGCTGATACATGTACAACAGGAAAAAGAACCACGAAATTGGGCAAAAGGGAGTGCAAAACATTAAAAAAAAACCGTTTTACCAGGACGTACATGATTCGCAGTGTTTGGACGAGTCCAAGAGATTTTGGGATTGGTCCAGTAAATTTGTTGTTGTCAAATAACCTGACAGTGATTACCAAAAGCAGTGAGATAATATGAATGAATAGAGGAAATTAGCAAGTGCAGACGAACAGTACGCAGCTTACACATGTATGAGCCTCATATTGGCACTGAAAAGAATTTCGTCCATTGGCCCTGTCAACTTGTTCTCACTAAAATGGCTGTTAATTTGGATGGATGGATCAGCCAATATGGAAATTAGCTCATTTAAGCAGCAATGTATCATGATTCCTTTTATCCTAGAGCTGGCACAACATTTTAGAACTTACAAGTGCTTTGTATTGACAAGTCTATCCAATCCTGGGTTTGAACTAGTTGAAACTGGGATTTGTCCTGACAACTGATTGGCCGACAAGTCCAACCAGATGAGATTCGAGAGAAGGCCAAGTGTTGGGGGGATTCTACCAGTGAATTGATTTGAGTTTAGGGCCCTGCATGAGTGAAATTTGTCAATTGAATTATATCACCTCATGAACAGAATAATGTTCATTGAAGATTTCCGTCCAAATTTAAGTGAATTCTTACAGGAATGTGAGCTGTCTTAAGTTGCCTATCTCTTGTGGGATATCACCAGTGAAGCTGCATCCAAGCAAAATCCTAAGAAAACCAAGAGACATCAGCTTTTCCCCTCTCTTTTTTGGGTCCTTTCCACAGACCCCCAAAAAGAGTAATGTAATCGTATAGTCGCTGTTCTTACAGAGTTGTGAGCTGCTTCAGATTTCCAATGTTTGGAGTAAGTGGACCTCCGAGATTTGGATTGTTAGACAGATCCCTGCATGTAGTTCATATCAGTGGCCTAAAACATGTTTTCTCTGTTCTTGATCTCTAGATAAACTCGTAGGCTTTAGCTTCTTGTTCACTGGAGATAGGGTTGTCAACGCATCGAATAGTGTCTTCCCGTATTCTACTTTCTAAATGAATTGAATACGAATTCGAATATTGTCGAATACGAATACGAATCAAATGTTGTAACGAATACGAATCGAATACCTACTCAATTCGATCGGATTCATATATCCTCATAACTTACATAATTGCAAGATATTTATAATACTTTATCATCGTACATAGCACACCAAATCATTCTAGTTTATCTATTTCATCTAAAAACATGAATTCATATTAAATTAAAAAGAGAATTGTACTGTAGGTCTCTGAACTTGCGAGGTTGTATCATTTAGCTCTCTGAACTTGCATTTTACTTTCGAGGTTGTGTCACTTAGCTCTCTGAACTTGTGAGGCTGCTTCACTTAGCTCTCTAAAATTGCATTTTATTTTGTCAGCCCTCTGAACTTACGAGGTTATGCCACTTAGCTCTCTGAACTTGCGTTGAAGCAAAGTTCGACGGATATGATGCCGCCGACTTCATCATCTCCGAGTCCGATGGACTCGTCGTCGCTATGTTCCGGTCGTGTTCGTCGTCCCCGTCACCTCACGTCGATAAAAACAGATTCTTTGGACTCGGGAGTGCATCGTGCTCGCGTCTTCACCGGAGCTCCATCGTCGCAGTTTGCCATCGCCCTCGCTCTTGCCTCCTCTAAGTCGGCCGTGAGAGAGAGAAGTACATTCCCAGTGCTAGAGTAGAAACTACTCACCCTGCACGAAGTTCATTTGGCCGTTTGCTAACAAAAAAGGCTGAGCTGGCGAATCACCGTGGGAGAGAGAGAGAAGTATTGTGCCCTTGCTCTAGCATTGGGAATGTACTTCTCTCTCACACACACGACCGACTCAGAGGAGGCAAGAGCGAGGGCGGCGACAAGTTGCGACGGTGGAGCTCCAGCGAAGACGCGAGCACGGTGCGTTCCCAATCCCGAAGAATCCGTTTTGTCAGCGTGAGGTGACGGGGACGACGAACACAGTCGGAACAGGGGCGACGACGAGTCCACCAGATTCGGAGGAGACAAAGTCACCAACATCGCATCTGACGAACTTCGCTTCAACGCAAGTTCAAATAGCTAAGTGGCACAACCTCGCAAGTTCAAAGGATTGAGAAAGTAAAATGTAAGTTCAGGGAGCTAAGTACACAACCCCGCAAGTTCAAAGGGTTGAGAAAGTAAAATGCAAGTTCAAGGAGCTAAAAGACACAATCTCGCAAGTTCAGAGACCTACATTGCAATCTTCTCAACTAAAAATACTCGTCCAACTAATTAGTCATACTGCAATAAAAATATGTATATTGTTTTATCGAATACGAATACGAATAGTGTGGATAAAATAATATTTCGGATGACAGAAGTCTATACCATATTCGTATCCATATTTTTTTATGCGAATACGAATACGAATAGTGGAGAAATTGTTAATCCAATGAAAAAATCTAAATCATATTCGCTACTAACCGAATTCGGATACCAGATAAAACGGATAATTTGGATTCGATTGACACCCCTAACTGGTGTGTTTTTGTTGAGAAAACACTAAAGTTTTTATTGTTGGCTAAAGGAAGCTTTTCAAAATGGAGGAAACAAGGACTTACAGATATGTCAAAACAGAGAGTTGGTCTATGGCGTTGCTTAATGTACCTTGCAGATTCATGCTTGGTAATCTCCTGCCAATACCAGGATTCAGCAGAGTGTGTTAATAAAATAAATGCAAAATGATAAGTCATAAGTTGAGCACTCACACTTCTGTCACCCTCCCATTAGAACATGAAATTCCATCCCAGGAGGTGCAGGGATCGGTCGATCCCGTCCAGCTTTGCGGTTCATTCTGCCATTTCTTCATCAATGCCTGAAGGGCGGCGACTATAAAATTTATTTAGCTAACATTAGTTAAGCACTTATGCATCAACAACTCCAGTAGTTGATCACACTCCTGTCTTGGATCATATTATCCACTAATCTTATTCATATGAGAAGCATATGCAAGTATCATTGTAGAGAATTCAAAGAAAAAGCTCGATCGTAGAAAGGAGGGTTTCTCTTTGAAATCTCAATTGTACCAGCAGGAAAGAAACACTGTTCCAGATTCACTTTTTATCATGGGAACCTGTTTGTTTGAACATTAGCATGACTTTCTATATTTGATCAATTTGACCTACTGTTTTTTTAGAACAAGCAAGAAATTTGCGTGTCATTCCATTAAAAAGAGAAAGAATACAACCAGTTTTAGAGTTGAAGGTTCGGTTAAACCTGCTGTCGATTTGATTCATTAAAGTTTTACTTTTATACCACCTAGAGTAACAAAGCAAATCAAAACCAATGTTACTTTGTACGTAACCTAAATTGCCTGATAATATATGACAAATACATCGAACAATTTACTTGTGTTATTGGATATAAATGATCACCAAAGGTTTAAGACTACCAAATTTAACATAAAAAAACATAATCTTGATGTGTAGACAGCCATGTTGCTGGAGTTTTTTTTTCTGTAGCAACTAAACATCATGATCATGAATAAATTCTTGTCATCTTATACTCCTGGCAGAACTTATCTTGCTCACCTTGTTCGGGTCAAGGGACATTCTTTGAGTAACTCATCCTAAAAAGAAGTCAACTGCCTTCCTGTAACCTAATGAAAAGCAGAAAAATCAAGGCTTACCATCTTGGGACTTCGTCTGGCCGGAGCTTGACCGGAGGCCTACCAAGAGTATGAACAGAAGTAGCGGCCGCTGCATCGCCACCGTGTCGTGCCGTGTCCACCACAGAGATCAAAATCACACCAAACGACAGCCAAATTTGGTGGTTGAGTGGTTCTTCTTCCGGGAGAAGTTTATGCAATGAACAAGCTCTTGCAGGAGCTAGCAGCTACCAAATCAGGCTGCTTACCAGGTCCAAGCAACTGATATGTACAGAGAGATCAATCTATTCACGCAAGGTAGTGGGACGCCTTAAGGCTTAAACAAGTCTACGAAGAGCTCACTTGAATTGATCAAAATATGAAACGGTTCAAGGGAACGTTTCTGTATTTCTCTTGGGCAGTGGGGGCAGTTGCCTTTTTCCTGTTCTTGTGGGGCCTTATCTGCGCAATACCTTGTGCATTGCTCCTTCTGAGCTTGGATCCAGTCATAACTCATAACTTGTTGGCTTGGATGTTATTGGTTTCGTAAGTTTTCTCTCCGTATCATTGTGTTATCAGTTAAATATATAAATTCATGCGTTTGAGTTTTGTGTGCTGGACCCACATGTCAGCCACTGGATGTGCTTTTCAGCCGCTGAGCTTAACAGTTCTGTTTTCCCTTTGTGTAGGTCGGACCTAGTCCATTGGAGCTGTGAACAGGAATTTCCAGGGTAAGTCAAAGTACCTGCCAGGCTGCTAGAACAGATGATGTGGATATGGCATCAGGAGATGGATGAATGGATTATGATATCATGTCCATCTTCTTCCATCTAGGTTGTTCCACTGGCAACAACTTTCATTGGCTTAACCAGGCGTTGATCACCCTTTTTCCTAAGAAGTTGGCGGTGTAAGAACCCAAGGATTACCGACCTATTAGCTTATTGCACAACTTTGCCAAAAAATTTTCTAAGGTGCTATCTCGGCAGTTGGCACCATTTCTTGCCACAGTGGTCGCGCCAAATCAGTCAGCCTTCATCAAGTGGTGGTCCATTCTAGACAACTTCAACCTGGTTAGGCTCTCCGCATGATCACTTCATCAGAAAAAGAAGCCGTGCTTGTTGCTAAAACTGGACATCGCGCATGCATTTGATTCAGTGTCTTGGGCGTTTCTCATGGAGGTTCTACGCCGCAAGGGCTTTGGCCCCAACTGGTGCAGCTGGTTGGAAGTGTTGCTTTCTTCCGTGTCTACAAGAGTGCTCCTAAATGGCCAGTCCGTTCGCATTATTTAGCATGGTCGTGGTCTCCAGCAAGGTAACTCGTTATCACCGAAGCTATTTGTCATCGCCATGGACGTCCTCAATGATCTTCTCCTTCAAGCAGAAATCTGCAGCCTCCACGTACTAGTTGGGGGCCAACGTGGAATACCACACCAGCTGTCCCTCTATGCGGACGATGCAGCCTTGTTCCTCATCCCAGTTGCTACCGATTTGCATGCAATCAAATTCATCCTACAAGTCTTTGAAGAGGCATCGGGTCTGCATACCAATCTGGCTAAAAGCTCTGTTTCACCAATCTGTTGCTCCGAGGATCATCTTTAGCTCATCATGGAGGAATTGCAATGCTCGTGGGCCGATTTTCCATGTAAGTACTTGGCCCTTCCCCTCTCATTGAGGAACCCTACCAGGGGTCATTATCAACCTCTGTTGGATAAGGTCTCCAGTCGTCTCGCGATCTGGCAAACGCGCATGTTGTCATAAGGTGGTAGGCTTATTCTAGTCAAGGTCATGCTAACAGTGATCCCCATCTCTCATGGCGCCGAATCCTCCAGATTGGGTCATCAAACAAATTGATAAAAGGTGGCGAACTTTCCTTTGGAGAGGTTCTAGATCCGTCTCTGGTGGACAGTGTATGGTGGCATGGTCGTCAGTGTGCAGACCTGAGAGACCTTGTGGAGGTCGTCCCGTGTGTGTGATGAGTAATTGACATAGGTTTAGGAAGTCGAGTTTGGTTTGGGTGGTTTGGACCATATCGTTGCGTGGTGCAACAGGCTCAGTCGGTTTGGTCAAACTTGGTCATATGGGATTAGGATGCATATTCTTTGATTCGACAAGTTTGGATTTTGTCATGGTAAGTATGTTGGTTTTTACGCTTTCATGTATCGAGCGGGGCTATTTGATGTGTTTCTGTCGCGTAATCGCAGGACATCGGGTGGAGTCGTGGCGAGACACGTGGACCGGACTAGGTGCAGTGGCGCCGAGGTCGAACGGTCGGGATGTGTCAAGACGACGTGGACTCGAGGTGGTTGCAAAGCGTCTTGAGACAAGGAGCGGAAGCTTCCGGAAGGTGCGGGGGGGAAACGGAATTTCGCAAGGTCGCACAAGCGGGAGCGGCTCCGTTGGATTTAGCGGGCGTAACGGGGTGGAGACCCGTTAGTGTTGGGCTATAAATAGGTTGGAGGGCTGCTGCCAAACCTGAACACTTCAATGATTTTTAGGGTTTCCTTTAGTCAAAAGAGGCTTTAGAGTTTGTTTTGGCTTTAGGCTTTAGTTGTTGAGGGTTGTTCCCTGCTTGTCCCCTAGCTTTCCTCAAGATGGCTGAGTATGTTCTTGAGGTTTGAGAGTGGGAGAGGATGAGATGAAAGATAGTAATCATTCCTCTTGTATCAATCATGTATCTCTTTTCCTTGAGATCAATATGAGATGGTGTTTGTTTATCCTGGCTGCTCATTGATGGCCTGCTCTCTCCCTGGCGGCCTCAGCGCCCGAGATAAATGGAGATCGGCGGCGCCTTTCTTGGCTGTTTTCCTGTGGAGTGCGTATGGTTGATTTCAGCGCTTTGATTCTTGCTGTTCCTGTTTGATTTGATGTTCCATTTAGTGCTTCTGGTTGTTTGCTGTAGCAGTTTGTGTTGTTGCCTGGAACGATTTCTTTATTTGCTGTTAACTGCAGTGTTTGAATCGGTCTTTTGCCTCTGGATCTTTGTTTACTGCCTTTGTTGGTGCGTGCGAGTAAGATCTCTGTGTTCTGCCTTCTTCGATGTGATCGAAACCCTTTTTATTGTTTGACTGCTGGCTCTTTGATGCGTTCCTGTGCCCGCAAAACCAGATCTGGCAGCGGCTTGTCTGCATCGGCCGACAGAGTCTTGTAGCGGCTGCTTTTACTGATCAGACCGAAAAATGGAGTCCTGTGTGCGAGCGCCTGTTGAGAAAGGCGGCGGCCTGCTCTTCTGATAGTTTTTAGCACTAGTAAAAATCGGATCTCCAGTTTTTGTCCTCCCGCAGTAATCAGAGTGGAGAGCAGCTTTTGCATCTTGTGTTAAGTTTTTTTTTTTTGCTGTTTTATCATTTGATTTTCTTTCCTGTGTTTGTCCGCCTGAAGTCCTCTCTGTAGATCAAAGTGGTGGCCTTTCCCTGTGCGGTTGTCTCTGTTGTGCTGGTCAGCTCGGTTCCCAGGAGGAAAAGCAAATCTTGTGCCTGTAGCGTCATGATCTATAGATTTGCTTCTTGCTGTGTGCGTTTGTGATGCATGTCCCTCGCCAACTTTGGGATTAGTTTATTAGCTATTTTTGCTTTTTGTTGTGCACGAATTCTTTTTGGAAGCCATCAATGCTACGGAAGTTTTATTTGGTCTAAACTTCTAGCTGTTTGTTTTTAGGCTTTTTAATGCCTTGTCCCATCTTGTTGACTGCTGTATTGCTGTGTCCGAAAGATCTTGCCGGCGGCTTGTTGGTCGATAGAATTCCACTGGCGTCGGCATCCTGTAGCGCTGGAGAAATGAGGAACCTGTAGCGCTTTAGATCGCCCGCCAGAACCGGACCTTGGTGGCTGTTCATGCCTAATCGGTAGCCACTGTTGATCTGAACTGATTATTTTACTTGGCTGCCATTTGTTGCATGTGAGTGTTGATCTGAGCATGAAACCTCTTGGATATGGTCAGACATACATACTGGTGATTCTCTGGTTTAGAGATCTTTGTCTTGGTTGCTATCTGTTCTTCTAGCTTGTCCTACACTTGTGCGGTTCCTTCTTGATGCGAGTGAAACTCGGCTCGGCACTGTGTTGCCGATTCCTGTTATAGCCTGTGCGTCCATTGAAACTTGCTTTGTTTATTTGACTGCTTTCACTGCTGTCTGCTTGTAGTGCTCGGTAGAAATCAGTATACGTTTTCTCGGAGGCGATTTTAAAGAGAGCGACATTCAACCCCCCCTTCTGTCGCCGTTTCGGTCCTACAAGACCGATCGACTGTAGGGGTCTGGGCATTCATAACCTCAATATCCTAGGGAGCGCCTTGCGTATCCAGAGGTTATGGCTTCAACAGACAAGCCAAGAGAGGCCATGGCAGGGTCTTTCTTACATGGCCAATAGAACGGAGGATGATATGTTTCAGGCATCATTGTCAGTTCGGCTGGGAAATGGAATAGATTGTCAGTTTTGGTCAGATAGGTGGCTCGAAGGGCGCGGCATCACCTCTATAGCGCTGTCGCTCGTCAACTGCGTTTCGAAGGCAGCTAAGAAACAAAGATTGGTAGCCAAATGCCTGTGCAATGAAAGATGGGTGAGAAATATCACGGGTTAGCTGGACACCCAGGTCCTTAGGGAGTACTTGTGTCTTTGGGAGATGCTTCGCAGCGTCGCACAGTGGCCGACCAACTGGACGCAGTATGCTGACACTGGGAACCTTCGGGGCTCTACTCTTCGTGCTTGGCTTACAGGATGTTCTTGTTAGCTTTGCCGGTGTTTACACACGCAAAATCCTTGCAGACAAACACACACACACTCTGGAACGCAAAGAACAAGAGAGACATATTTTGGTGATGCTCAAAACATAACAACTTTTCATGTTTTTTCATCTCTTATTTATACTAGCAACGCTAACGAATAAAATGCTCACGACTGCTAACGCTAACGCTAAATGAGTAAGTGCTCATAATGCGCCACATCCTGCTCTAATATGCTACTAGTAACGCTCTAATGCACATGCAAATGTTTCTAGTCTAGCTACTAACATGCAAACGTTTCTAGTCTAGCTACTAAATGCCTCATGCCACATGATGATGTTATTACATGCAAATAAACAGAAAGTAGCACACAGGATTAATCAACAAACGCTCCCTAATCCTTGATGTGCTTTCTTGATCTCAACGATGATGATCTTTGTGCGCAGCTCCTAGAACTTGACGTGGCCCAGCGCCTTTGTCAGAATATCAGATAGCTGCTCTTTGGTCTTGATGTATTCGCGGTCGTCGACGTCGTCGGCCATGTCGCTATCGCTGTAGTCGACAAACCGTGGCTCCTCCAACTTCTTCGCATAATGACAGCCATAGCTCCGTGTAGCAACAATGTATCGGAGTATATGCTTGACTACAGCGCGCCGCCTGGTGTCGCACCCCGACCATGGTGGCACGCAGTGTCGCCGCGACCGCGCCACCAACCATCGAAGTCGCGCGAAGATGCGGCGCGCCTCGCTGGCTCGACGCCGGTGCTTCTTTGCACCGCTTTGCTGGCGCGCCTCGCAGCCGCCAGGCGCTTCGCAGCCGCGCCCGCGCAATAACCGCGCCATTGCCATCGGCCTCGACGCGTGTGGTCGTGTGTGTGCCCTCGTCGCTCGACTCGCCGCGCCGCCGCCATACCGCTCCCACGCTCGAGCGGCCTTGCCGTCCCATGAACTACCAGCCGCGTTGCACTAGCTTTCGTAGCGCCTGGAAGTTCAGGTGTCCGTACCCGACATGCCATCGCCACGCGTCGTCATCGCACCGCACAAACAGGCAGACCGGCTATGCAATACTGAGGGTGAGCACATAGAGCCGGTTGCGAGTGCGATTTACCCGAGCAAGTATGCGACTCTACCGGTCGCGGATCATGAGCATGCCATCCTGGATGAGCGTCTGGTAACCGTTCTCGTCGAGCTGCCCGAGGCTCATTATGTTGCTGCACAGTCGTGGGATGTAGTACACCCCGTCAGCGTAAGGTGTTCCCCGTTCTGACAGGTGAACAGGACAGTGCCACGCCCGCATATATCCACCACCGAGCCGTCACTGAATTTGACGGAGCCGGTGACGCCCTCGTCTATGTCTGCGAAGCTTGCCTGGCACCCAAACATGTGATTGCTGGCGCCGGTTTCTAGGTACCAAGCGTCATCATGGGCATCCTCCTCGCGCCCTAGATGCACCTGCGCGTGCTCCTCGTTGAGCACCACGTTAGTGCCCGCGCCCATGGATGCCTCGGTCAGCGTGCACACCTGCGCCATGAGAAGCGCAGGCTCGTCATTGTCCGCTTGCGTCAGGTAGGCCTACTCTGTACGCTTCGGCTTGCGGCAGTCCCTGGAGTAATGCTCGTACTTGTCATAGTTGTAGCACTGAAACCGCGACATGTTACGGCGTGCACTAGACGAGCCACCGCCCTTGCTGTCATGCTTGCCTTTGTCGCGCCCACGGCCAAGTGGCTTGCCATGGTAACGGTGGTCACCACCACTGTCGTTGCCCTTGTTGTCGCCTGAGGAGGAGCCACCTTGCTCCCTCTTCTTGGCGCGTGCGAACCACTCCTCTTCAGTGAGAAGCAGACGCCCGCCGGAGCCGCCCAAGTCGTCGCGCGTGTAGCGCAACTCCACTGATCGAAGCCAGCCAGTGAGCACTTCGATCGACAACGCGAGCAGTGTCTTGATCGAGATTGTCACCTGTGTATACCTGGGTGGCACAACACGAAAGAATTTCTTGACTACCTTTTTATCTTCCAACGTGTCGCCTAGGATCCGGAGATTGTTGACGAGTCCCGTGATCCTCATGGAAAAGTCATCCACCGACTCACCATCCTTGAATTCGATATCCTCGAACTTCTTGCAAAGCTTCTATGCATTCGCATCACAGACGCACTCGACGTCGGCCCATCCGCATCGTCTTCACGGCGCCCCACACCTGCTTGGATGTGTCTTTCACCGCCAGTGTGGACAGCATGTCCGGCGACACCACACGGAGGATGGCGGATATCGACAGTCTGTGTCACGGTAGTCGGTGTTGCCAGGTACGATTGCCTCCCACAGGCCTTGTGCCTGCAGGTTCACCCTTATCACAAGGGCCCAGTCGGTGTAGTTCATCCACGTCAGCATGGGTTAGACCACCGATCCTCCCGTCTCCTGTACTACCCGCTGCACCATGATCTCTTGGCCGCCGTTGCTGCCGGATTCATTCTCGCGACTACCATTGCCACCGAGATTGCTCGCGTGAGAAGTGCTGTTGTCGCCTTGCACCCTATCTTGGGGAGGAGACCTGGTAGGAGAGCGTGAACCATCGCGCGCCATCGCCAAGGATCAAAGCTACTCGGCTCTGATACCAATTGTTAGCTCTGCTGGTATTTACACACGTGAAAGCCTTGCAGACAAACACACACACGCACTCTGGAATGCAAAGAACGCGACAGACAGATTTTGGTGCTACTCAAAACATCACAGCTTTTCACGTTTTTTCATCTCTTATTTATGCTAGCAATGCTAACGAATAAAATGCTCACGACTGCCAACGCTAACGCTAAATGAGTAACTGCTCATAATGTGCCACGTCCTACTCTAATGTGCTACTAGTAACGCTCTAATGCGCATGCAAACGTTTCTAGCCTAGCTACTAACATGCAAACGTTTCTAGTCTAGCTACTATACACCTTATGCCACATGATGATGTCGTTACATACAAATAAAACAGAAAGTAGCACACAGGATTAATCAACAGTTCTTCTTTGGCTCAACGCAATTTGCTTATACGGACGCACTCTTGAAGTCATGGGCGCCTTCCAAATGTAAAATCTTCATGTGGCTCACTCTACATCGTCGATGCTAGATGACGGATTGCCTGCAACGTCATGGCCTTTAGAATCACGGCGCCTGCATCTTCTGTTTCCATTCGCCGGAGACAATTGATCTTCTCCTTGTCGGTTGTGCTGTCACTGCACAGATTTGGGCGCAATTCTTCTCGAGGAGTGGCCTTCGGAGATTCAGTCCAGACGGGTCAGGTTACTTTGGCAAACTTTTGGACAGCCGCCCGCGGGCCTCTACAAAGGAAGCAAAAGAGAGCGTTGGATTCTTGTATCATTTTGGTCGCCTAGATGATTTGGAAGGAGCGTAACTCAAGAGTTTTCAGGCAAGAGAGCGCTTCGGTGGACCTTATACTACCTCATATTACCTATGAGTTCGGCCATTGGTGCTTGGCGGGAGCTCAATGCTTCGAGGCGCTGCGAGGCCAAGAGTAGTCCCTCTAGCCTTCTGTCTGGGTTGCGCAATATTCGGGTTTTGTTTTGTTGTTTCGCTCTTGTTCGTGGTGTTTGTGTTGTTGTTTTTTTCTTGTCTTGGTTCCGGCCTTTGTACTTGATGTTTGTTTCTGCTTAATGAAATATCGCGCAATTCTTCCGCGCGTTCTTGGAAAAAAAAATCTGGACTGAATACATAAACAAAGTTTTCAACTTTAATGTGGGGATTCTTGCAATACAACAAGCTCTGTGACAGATGCCTGCAGACAACCAGTTCATTAGAGAAAAGAGCGAGGGAGGGAGATTTTGTATGTATTGGCTACTTACAGCCATTTAACACGTCGATCGATGCAGGTAATGCCCTCCCATGGTGTGTGCTGGTCGCATGGATCATGAGAATTGGCCCAGCTTGGTGGTACATTTTGCCAGTTACTCATCAGACCATAGTGCTGCAGCTGCAGAAAGCCCACTACATGCATTAACCGGGTGTACCGCTCTCTATGTTGTTTTAATCAAGTTTCATGACTTTCATCCGTGAAGAAACTTCCTCTTATGCATTCGCAGAATTGGTTAAAGCACTGCAGAATCATACACATACAGTCTATAAAGGCAATACAAGCGAGTGAGAAGATGGCCTACCATCTTGAGGATCAGTGGCGCTAAGATCTTCTGAAAGGCATAACCTTAAGCCCATCAGCAGAGTACACCAGATTGCCCACATGCTTCTGCAACCATGAGCACGCCAAATCGGTTCGCAAACTGCAACGGCAAACACTGCAACCATGGAGACACTTTGTTACTTCTTAATCATCCAAGAAGGCAGGGAAAGATAGATGGCGCTTCCTATGGAAAGATGGAACGGAACATTCGCTTCTGATCAATGCTTCCGTAGGAGCAAGACGACCAACACCAGGAGTCTTGGACAAAATCATATTCAGGTAGAGTTATAGATGTTGAGTAACCATCGCTGGTGAGTCCAGTCCGAACAATTACCTCGTAGATAAGCGTAGAATCGTTTAGAACAATACAAGAACACAAAAACAGAATAGTAGATTAAACACAGAGATATAGGAGGCTTCTTGCTTCTCTTTATTCCTTCTTCAATCGATCAATCATTTACAATGAATAGCACCCTATATTTATAGACTAGAGACCCTGTTAGGGTTTGGGATGGAGAGCCCATACATGGGCCGGCTTCTGGGCCAGGTCCATAGTTTCCTAACACTACCCATTGGGCACCCATCCTTACATGTTCATGCATCATCAAAACTCCATAAAAACCCAGTGAAAAAAATCTGGAGAAAGAGCACATGATACAAGTTCTGCTGCGTTGCACGAATTGCCTCATTAAAAACCTTAGCCGAGAAACTTCAGGAAAACTCGTCAAGGGAAAAAGAGTACAATCCACCCAATTTCATTTAATCTCCAGGATTTACTCTTTGGGTACTCGATCTTCGTGATCAAGTTTCAATAATGAGTTTGTGAAGATTCCCCGACTCGTGACTTCTCGAGTCTCGTCATTACAATTCCACATATGCACCTTTCAAAGCTAGCTGCTGGAAGTAACTTAGTGAATAAATCTGCAAGATTTTCACATGACTTAGCATGCAGTACATTAATTTCGTTCATCTTTTGCAATTCATGAGCATAGAAGAACTTGGGGTTTATATGCTTTGTGAGATGGCTCTTCACATAACCCATCTGCACTTGTGCAACACAAGCTGCATTATCTTCATAGATAACAGTGGGGGTTTATGCGGTATTCAATCCACACGACTACTGGATGTGGTGAATCATCCGCCGAAGCCAAGCACATTCTCGTGAGGCCTCGTACAGTGCTATTATTTCCGAGTGGTTCGTCGAAGTCGATACAAGACTCTACTCAGACGATTTCTAGGATCTTGCAGTTCCACCACATAGGAGTTCATATCCTGTTTTTATGACTTGGTCAGTATCACGGGTTCTACAGTACCCGCAGATCTGATAGCTATTCATATTCGTGTCTTGATTCTTTCTCAGAGAATGACCAAGTTCTTTGCTTCCTTGGAGGTATCGGAAGATATCCTTCATTCCCTACCAATGCCTTTGGTAGGTTCTGCACTATACCTTGCTAATAGGTTAACGGCAAATGCAATGGCCGATCTAGTACAATTTGCTAAATACATGAGTGCTCCTATTGCACTTAAGTATAGGAATTCCGGTCCCATAACTTCCTCCCCCTCTTCTTTAGGTCTGTACGGGTCTTTGTCTGGCTGCAAAGATCTCCCTTCAGGGGTATGCCTTTGAAAATCAAACCTTTCTAACACCTTCTGAGTGTAGGTTGACTGATGTACTAAAATCCCTTCAGGGGTATACTTAAGCTGCAAGCCTAGACAGTATTTGATTTTACCCAAATCTTTCATTTTGAACTCTGACTCCAGGTAAGAGCTTGCTTTCTTAATACCTTACAGGGTTCTAATGATATTCAGATCATCTTCATACACTGAGATTATACAAAATCCATCCAGGATCGTCAGATAAATACACAGGATTATTCTCATTGTTCGTGTAGCCTTTCTTGCATAGAAAGTCGCTCTGCGATTATACCACATCCGCTCGATTGCTTACGCTCAGACAAAGGACTTTCTCGAGTTTCACACTATACAGATTTCTATTTGCTCTATCTTGGTTCGGGACAGGGATACATTCAGGTATCTTCATATAAATGTCCGAATCCAATATTTCATAAAGATATACAGTTACCACATCCATCAATTTCACTTTTAACTTCAAGTTTACTGCCATTGAGATTAAATATCTAAAGGGTGGTTTCGCCCATGACCGGGGAATAGGTTTCTTCATAAACAACTTCTGGATGTTGAGTAAAACCTTGTGCAACAAGCCTTTCTTTACTTCATTATTTTCATTTCTCTTTCGAACAAATACCCACTTATACCCTACAGGGTGCACATGGGGAGGCGAACGGCTTACAAACCCAAACACCTTTCTTTTATTCAGAGATAATAATTCTGATTCTATTGCCTTCGTTCAATCTTTTCAATCTGATCTTTTCTTTCATTCAGCGAACGATACAGGCTCTCGATCAAAATCGATGATTGCGGTAATTTTCTTTGCAAAATCAATATCGACATTGGTTGTTGTCTTATTCATAGATTCTCCCGAGGTCACAAAGTTTATAGCTATTTCTTCAAGGGGCGATTCTTCTAATGCTTCTACTTGCTCACCGCTGCTTTTAATTACGGGGCAAGTCCCTTTAGTTTTTCAACTCCGATGTGTGCGCACACATCCATGCTGATGTCTCCCTTCATGGAGATGTTCAATTTTAGTATGCCTTTTCTAAAGGTTCCATACTGGTGCCAGGTCTCAACTGGCTCCCCTTCTGGTTCTGAAGAACTTCGGTGATCGGCTGTGTCAAGTCCTTCTTATCCTTTTTTCGCTAGGCGTCCCCGGTTACTTGGGATTCGAGGGGCCGGAGTTCTCGTCCTTTCAGAGGCCTTACGACGGGATTAGAGATACCTTCATTGGTATTTCAACCCTCTCCGATGCATTGCGTACAGACATATGCGACTTGGTCACGCTCTTCAAATCACTAAAGTGGTTAGGCAGTTGATTTGCTAATACTTGCAAATCAATTATCTTCTAGACTTCAATTGTCTTCTAGACTTCAATTATCTTCTAGACTTCTCTATTTGCTTTACTAGTGCACGGGTCATGTACATGCATTTCAATTATCTTCTGGACTTCTCTATTTCCCGATATTTTTATCAAGGGGTTGATTTCCTCCCCCCTAATGACAGGAAACTAGCCTCATCTAATACTATCAGTGAATCAGGTAGTATGCAAATCTCTCATCATAGGTTCCAAATACCTGATTATGGATGCTGTCACATAACCAGCGTATATCCCAGACTTTCGGAGAAGGCCCATTGCAGTTCGCTGTGGTAATGGTATAGGTATATAAACCTTGCAGCCAAACCTTCAAAGATGAGAAGTTTTCTATGCTGACCCTTGCGCTAGTTGCATATGTGAATGGATGTTATATGCCTGTGGTCTAAAATTGATGAGAGTTGCTGCGAGCAGGACTGCGTGTCCCCAACATGTAGTTGGTAAATTACAATTCTTCAAATGTGGTCAGGCAATAAATTTACTCCTTGTAATTAATGCCTCTGCTAGTCTATTCTAGGTGTGGACATGCGGTACAGAATGCTCAACTTTTAATTCCCATTACCATACAATAATCATCAAATGCCTTTGAAGTAAATTCTCCGGTGTTGTCCATTCTGGTGGACTTCACATGATGATCATGGAAATTATTTCTAATTTTAATTATCAGCGAGATTTAGCTTTGCAAAAGCCTGATTTCTCGTAGACAATAAACATACATGCGACCATTTCGAGGAAGCATTGATGAGCACCATAAAATACCTAAATGGCCCTTACAGGGGCTGTATAGGACCGCAAAAAGGTCTCCCTGGATACAGTCCAGGAATGTAGGGACTTCATCCTTTGCTTTCAGAGCAGAAGGTTTAGTAATTAAATTCCCGGTGGCACCTGTAGGGCACACAAAATCTTACTGATTCGAGAAATTCTTTACATTGACATTATGTCCCTATGAATTGTTAATTATATTTCTCATCATTTTAAGACCTGGGTGGCATTGTCTATCATGCTAGAGATAGAAAAGGTTCAGAGCTTCTAAATACGGTTTTCAGGGCAGTATAGGCTGCAGATGCCTTAATATTAGTGTAGTATAGCCCAGTTTCAAATAGGGCGCCACACGCGTTCTAATATAATGTACTTTATTAATATGTTGCAGAAAGTAAGCAACACATAAATAAAATACTTCAAATATCATAATATAACTTGCTATTATAAGTACGGGAATAAGTCTTGCAGGACTCATTATAAGAATTTAATGCCTGCTCTTCTAGAGCTTACAACCATTATTCAAAAATAATTCAATGTTCTGCTTCAATTACAAACTGCAAGTTACTATAAAAGATCCAAGTGTAATGTGTGCACTAAATCGAATCAGCGAAGTATTCAGAAACTTCTGCCTCAATATGCTCCATGGAGATCTTCTCCTTTTGGGTAACTACGGCTGCTGCTGCGATGTCCAAAGGAGGGATAATGGGGCTGCAACTAGACTGTCCACATCCATGAGTGCAACTAATGGGTGTGGATCTTCCGCGCCTGCAATGGTGAGGTGTGCCTCATGCTGTCCTATGTCATTCTTCTTAGACTGGAAAACATCAATAACGTGCGATCCACGACTTTACCCTTCTTGCCTCTCTCCATCGTGAGAGGCTTTATCACCTTGTAGCTGCTAGCATTGACTTCATGGCCAACATTGCTACTAGGTGGCTATGAGATGTAGTTGTAGTTCTTCCTTAGAACATTATCTTAAGCTTTCACAACTTGCATGGTGTCAATTAATGCGGCATACTCCGTGTAGCCGTCTTGACAATAGTGGCGTGCGGATTGCACCGCATTTTGGTAAAAGGTAGATAGGGTCTTCTCAATCTTCTGCTTATCCGTGATTACATTATCACAGAGTTGAAGACTTGTACAAATTCTGGCCATACTGGGTTAGTTCTTCGAACTCCTGATTCGTGATGCCAGTCATCTTCATATTCATGCAAATAGTTCATAAGATTACTGCTAGTAATTTACATAAAATAATTGTAAAATTCTCATAATGCTCTTCGAACTCCCGGTTCGTGTTCCCGTAATTTTCTATGCATTTTTCATGATTTACTGCTATTTTCAGTGATTAAAAGTAATTTAAACAATCACAAATAATCAAAACAGTAAATACAATAAATAAATTGCATAGAAATAACAATAACAAAGTTAAACATGGTTCAAATGCAAAAATTGATTCAAAATTTGAATTCCCGAGGCCCTTTTCTACTGGAAAATAAATTTCGGCGAATTCTGCTATTTCCAGGGGTTAAAACGTGAAGTTTCAGTTCAGAGAAAAATTTCACGTAATTTTCAAATTTTCAGAGGGCCTATTTGCAAATTTTCGGAATTTCTATTCTTTTTCCGATTTTTTTTCTTTCCACCGGTTTTTCACCCGGTTGGGCCGATTTCAAGGCCCATTGGTGTCTTCAAGACAGTGCTAGGTTTTCCTAGCACCAACCGAAAATGGCGGCGGCGTCGCGTATGGGTCTTCAGCCGTCTTTCGGGCGAGGCGACCAAGTGCGAAGGGAGGCGCGGTGGGATATGGGGCGGTCGCGGCATATGGGCATACGTCGGTGGTGGCGGCGGCGTCTTGGCGGGCAGGCGGCTGGCGAGGCAATGGGTGGCGCGTATACAAGACAGAGCAGGCGACGCGCTTCAAGCGGCGGCGGCTTCAAGACGCGGTGGTTGGTGCGTGCGCTGCGGTGGCCTTGCGGGCCGGGCCGAGACGGCAGGGCATTTGTCTGGCGGACGCTGACGCGCAGTCAGCCGAGATGCCGCTTCAAAGCGGCAACAGGGCGGCGCTGCGGTGTACGGCACTTCCGGTGAGCCGAGTGGCGACTCAGCGCCGGCGCCGGCGGGCGAAGCGGCGCCGAGTCATCTCCTCTCCCCCTCTTAGTTCGGGTGTTGCCGTGGCCGTGCTGGCTTCATGGCCGGCGTGGGTGGCGCCGACTTGGAGCCCTTGCGGAGGCGGCGTCGGTCGGCGTTTGAGCGGCTCCAGGGCGGGGAGGGCAGCTCCAGGCCGATGCTGGGTTCAGCGGCTTCAGGTCGTCGCTTCATGCATTTTTTTTCTCTGTTGATGAGAAAACATTTTTTACGCGTGCTTTCTGTTCATACATGCATACTATTCATACGATGCAATGCGATGTAGTGCAATCAACATCGGTCCTTTCATGCAATCACCGATCGGCTTGGCCAGCGACTTCAAGTCGGCTCGCGGTAGGTTAGAACGGATTTGCAACTTCCAATCTACGGTACAATCGACATTCAATCTTCCGTGCATCTACCCATCGACATTGTGTCGGCGACTTCAAGTCAGCTCACGGTAGATTAGAACAGATTTGCACCGTAGAAAACCAATCTAGAAAGCGAATTTGCAGAATTGAAAGCAATCTAGAAAAACGATTCAATCTACGAGCGTCGTTCATCGACGGTTACCTTTCGATCCGAGTAAAGTAGGCCTAGAGGTAGGAGTCGATCGTGCTGATAACGTGTTGAGTAACCATCGCTGGCGAGTCCAGTCCGAACGATTACCTCGTAGACAAGCGTAGAATCGTTTAGAACAATGCAAGAACACAAGAACAGAATAGTAGATTGAACACAGAGATATAGGGGGTTTATTGCTTCTCTTTATTCCTTCATCAATCGATCAATCATTTACAATGAATAGCACCCCATATTTATAGGCTAGAGACCCTACTAGGATTTGGGATGGGGAGCCCATACATGGGCCAACTTCTGGGCCAGGCCCATAGTTTCCTAACAATAGATCCCCACACCGACCCGAGGCGCTCCACCCCGCCCCACGCTAGGGTGGGTGGATGCGGGTTAGAAGCCGCCCTGTCCCGATCACAAATATGTTATTTATTTTTGTATGGGTGAATATTATTCTACAAACTATAACAATACAATATTAATTAGTATTTATTATTTTAAAGGCATTTGTTAACATTGTGTAACAGCCCAAATTTTCAAATTTCAGAGAAAATTAAATCCTATTTATTTTTTGGATTTTCTGCAATTTTAAAAGCTTTGCCTTAATTATTTAAAGCTAAAACAGATTTAATTGCAGAAACTATTATCAAATAATAGTTGGGAATAATTTATTTAATTACAAAATGTCTTTGGGAATTTCTGTGAATTTTCTCATAATTTTTTGAATTTATTTGCTATTTTCTAAAGCTATTTTGATTTATCTGAATTAAATCAATTGGAAAACCAATAGAAATTCGCCAAACAGACTTTGGGCTTAATTCCTCTCGACCCAAATCAGCTTCCGCGCGCGTGCGGCCTGCACGGCCCGCTTCTCCCGTGCGTTCTCCCTCCCTCTCTTTTCAACCGTCGGATCTGAATCCAACGGCTGCCACGCACCTGTTTCTTTCCTATTGTCGCTGACGCCGACAGGTGGGACCGCCCGCTACCGGGTAGTCTCCCACCTCTTTCCTTCTTCCCCGCATCACCTTCCTTTCTCACCGCTCGGACCACCATGGCCAATTTTGAAAAACTTCCATACGCACTGAATCCAACAGATCTCCAAAATCATCGCAAGATTTATGTCGCACACCCCGCCGCCTAATCCGCCATCACCTTCCATCCCACGCCTCAAATCCCAGATTCACCGCGCCGTGTCGCACGACCTTCGCGGCGCCCACGTTGAACCGCCACGCCCCGCCTCTATAAAGGGGGCACCAGGACCGCTGTAGCCTCCTTATCCCAACGCCTCAACGCGCCTCTTCCCAATCCCCCTCTAGAGCTCGAATTTCGAAGTTCTTCACCGGCGGTCAAGTTTCAATTCTTCTTTGATTCCGGCTCCACCGTCGACGCTCCGCCCTCGACTCCGCCACCGTCAGCATCGCCGTGTCACCGCGAAGCCCGTGCGTACTCTCACTTCGCCGGAGGACCACAAGAACGTCGTCTTCACCGTCGACCTAAAACCGCCGCCGCTCAACATCGTCGCCAACGACCTTTCCGCCGCGCATCCTCGCGATCTCAGTGAGCCTCACGATCAGCATCACCTCCCCATTCTTTTGCGACCACTCGCTCTCCTCGCCTCGGCGTAAATCACCGGTGAGCTCGCCACCGGTTGTGCGCCATCATCGGGCTGACGTGGCCCAGCCATGTCAGCGCCACTGCAGTGCCACCTAGGCACTAATCCGACGTGGCCGCCCACGTGGCGCCACGTCATCTCGCACAGCCAGCACCGCACCCCACCGTTCACTGTTTTGTACGCCAGGTCCACCGTGGACCATTACCGGTCGTGGGTGTGGTCCATTGACCACGGGCCCACCCGTCAGTGACTCCTCCCGCGCGCTGGCGTCGAAATCCGGATTTTCTTTTAGGAAAATAATTCGGTAATTCGTATAAAGTTTAGAATTAAGGTTTAAATTAGGTTTTAAACTTCCAGGAGCTCGTATTTCTTCATACGAACTCCGATTTAGGTGATTCAAATTGCTAAATTTGTATAAATTTATTATCTAGCTAAATAAACTAAAATTATTTGATTTGGAGTTAGTTTGATTTGTCTTTTTGAATTTATTTAAATTTCAATTGAATTTGTCGTATTTTTGCGTATAGACTTCGACGACTCCGGAGAGTTCGATCCTTCGGAGGATTTAGAGTAACAAGACTTCAATGAAGGCAAGTTATACCATTGACCATATTGATCTCAATATTTTAAAGTTATTTAATTCAGTTTTTAAATTATTATTTCATGCATACTTTTATCAATTATTTTAATACCCTGTTTAAATGCTTAGTTATTCAAATCCCTTTGGTATAGCCAATTTGAATATTGTTTGCCATGCTCTTGTCACCTTAGTAAAATAATTAAGAGAATTATGCTTAGCCAATGCTTAGACCCTTATTGTGATTTTGGGAGGATTTAGCCAAATCATTTCAAACTGGTTTAAATTTGAATCTATGGTATTGTTTTACCATAGAGAGTTTATAAAGATGGTTTTACTTAAAAATAAAATCAAAAATGGTTTGGACTTGGGCGAAATAGATGAATGATGGGTGCAGATTTATGCACGGGCTTAATCTGGTTAGGATTAAGGCCCAGGATTTAATTTGGAAGACGTCCAAGTCAGTTAAGGACCAGTCTTTGAGCGTATTTTGCTATGTCTTACCGTACCACCACATGTCTGGAATGGGACAGATTTGGCTCAATAATTTGTGATATCTTAATGTTATTTGTGCCAAGTTGTTATGTGGGTGTTCGGTAAACAGTATTCCCACCTGACGCAAGAGGGGGCTCCCGGAGGATGGTAAATCCAATAGAAGTGAAACCTTAGCGGGCATAAATACATTAAGGTAGAACATTGTAAAGGCCTCATGATAATTGCTTAGTCACACGTCTTCGGAAGCGTGCATTGACCGACATTAAAAGCAAGTTATCTTATGTGGGTAAAGCTGTACAAACTCTGCAGAGTATAAAACTATTCGAATAGCCGTGTGGTCTACTATTTCTTTGCTTCCGTTGTGTTTTACTTTATTTGGCCTCAGGCCCTTTTGTAATTAACTCTAAATTATTATTAATAAAATGTGTGATATGTTTATGTTATCACTTTTGTTTGAATGTGTACACTAGCTATCCTGGACTAGTGTATGAACACAGAGAATTCGGGATCCTTCGCTCCCGGGTTCGACACATTGTTACATGTTGGTCTTTAAATGTTAATAGTTTATGATTATATGTCAATCAAGTTTAGTAAATAATATAATTTTTTACTTTTAAAATACATAAAACTTTTATATTCCAAAGACATCTGTCACAATGGTTACAAGTCGATCTTTCAATATCAATCGTTTTATGATAATATGCCAATTAAGTTTATTAAATAACATGTTTCTTACTTTAAAAGCCGGAGCAAACGCAGGGCAAGCCAAAACCCACCCCGCCCAGTAGCATCTCATTGGCTAGCACACAAAGATTTTGTTGCGCGGAACTGAATTTTAGATTGACAATTGGCAAATGACTGGTGTAGATGATATATGTTATTCTGCATGATGCATCAATTGAGAGTGCCTGGTTAAGCTGCCTTCGTTTCTATTTGCTGTGATATGTTTGCTCAAGCAATCTTCAGAATATATGTCGTGTCCTTTTCTTTTGACTGGGCTTCTCCTGGGAATATTTCAGATGCTTCGAGATATACTCTATGCAAATTCCTTCTAAATGGTCCATAGAAACGCGTTGTTTTTCATCTTGCAACAATCTGTCCATAGAAACGCGTTATTTTTCATCTTGCAACAATCTGTGAGAAATATCTAACCAGTAGGCGACTTCCAACAGGTTCTCTTTTTGTTTGAAGAAAAAAAATGAAATGCCTTGTGATTTGTGAGAATTCAGTACAGATTGTTGCGACTTGCGAATCCTTAAAACCGTCTCCTAAATCCTATCAAGTATTCTCTCTGTTTAAAAATATATAATGTTTTTGATATCGACACGGTCTTCAACACGTAACTTTGATATTTACCTTTTATATAAATATATCCATAAAATAGTATAAAATTATTACATTATGAAAATATTTTTCGCGGCTAATCTAATTATATCATTTTTCATATGATCAATATAAATATATTTTTATGTATTAAGGGTCAAAGTTTAAAAAAAAACTGATTGTACGCTCCCGTTACACTTGATTAAAAGGCGACAGCCTGTTCATGGGAGACAGTGGACGTATACGATAAAGAGAATTATAAATGCAATCTTGTATGGTACTGGTACAACACTAATTGTCTTGCGGGGCCAATTTGTACGGCTTGGATTGAATGTGTGAAACCCAAACCATGTGTTTACCAGAGAATTTATGCTTTGTTTGGCGGTAAGATTGAAGAGGGTGAGCAAAAGGTGATTGGTAGTAAGATAAATAGACAGCAATTCATTTATGCATCATTTTTGTGATCCAGTTAACCTCAGTTTCTCTGGATTTTGGCTAGTTGAGTAATTCATTGGGATATGATCTCTTTCACTTTCAGAAAAACTGAAAAACGTGGCACCAACCGGTAGTGTAACAGGATCGCGTAGAGGCGAATCTAGTATTTTCAACATGGGTGTTCAAAATTAGCAAAATATTTTTCAATGGAAAAAGCAAAGGTCAACAATAGCAAAAATCAAATAACAAATTATTCGTATTAGAGACAAAATCTCAAATAATTTAGATAAGTCACATAATAATTAAGAAAAGTTACAATTTAACTCAATGATTCTCCATGCCTTGGAAGCACATGCGTTATCTGAACTCTAACGTGTGCAGCCTTTGTGCGTCGGTGCAGTCCCTGCATGCCTCGCCCTCGCTAGCTGAGGAGCCTTGTTGCCCTGGTCTCCTACACCAGCTACTAGTGTGTCGCCCGATTTTGGTCAGGAGTGTGAGAAACTGAGAGAGAGAGTGGATGTTTGTTAGGGTTTGAACCTTTGAGGTGGGTCTTCGGATGGGCCAATGGGCCAGTTCAAAGAGGAGATGGATGGGTTGTTGTGTCACGCTACTTGAGCGAATTGGGGAGTGAGAGGTGTGAGTGTGGGCTAAAGTTAATTGGAGCACATATATAAAGTATATTTTTTAGATTACAAGATAGACGCACATGCACACTCACCACCACACATACACATGCGAGTGTGCCCCCTTAGGCCTTAGCACACACTAGACATACAAATGACGGGAATAAATCCATGGCCTCACAAAATTTCTACTGAAATGCATTCACGTGTGTATAAAAGTAAGCATCATGATTTAAATCTTGGTGGGTGGAGCCATTCATCCACAACTCTACAACTCAACCAAGAGGTGGTTCCCAAATATAAAGTATTTGGTCTAATTATCACTATATATATCTAGTACACCTAGTAAATAATGGGTATTTTGTCCCAAAAAAAAATTAGGCGTTCGAGTGAACACCCATAAACCTTTGTAGGTCCGCCACTAGGATGGTGTCCAATTAGATTAGAATACACAAGGCTTCGTTTGGAACATTGGAATTATCGATGTTTCGGATAGGAATTCACTATTTCCTATGAAGTCACGTTTGGGATGCATAATTTCACATGCATTTTATAAGAACACGGATAATTTCCTACGACATTTCCGACAAATTCCCGCGTTGCTAACCGGGCAAAAATTATTATCTTCCGAATACCTTTTACATGCAAAAAAAAATATTAACGCAGAGGCAGGAGCACTGCCCTTTGCATTGATAGAGAAGAAGAAAACAGGTAAAATAAAAAAGATACATCTCGAAAGGGAAGAAACCCCAGCGGGAGGGAAACCGCAACTACGACGCACATAGCGACAACAGCACCAGAGCTAGAGACGCCCACTAGCCAACTCAAGGCCACACCCTAACCAGCTCTGCCGCACAAACACATCAAAGCTAAGGGGACTACAACACCTCCCAACCAACCCACAGGAGCTTTGAACAGGTAGAATCGGACAGCGAAGAAGATCGCCCTAGCACCAACTTGAGAGAGAAGAGTAGAAGCAGGTGTAGATTGGTCCACACGCTGACAGGGCCACCGGCGAGGAGCTTCAGATGAAATAGGTGAGGAAGTGGTTCTTCCGCTCGGCAGTAACAGAAGACGATGCAGAAACGAAGGATGACGACGACTCCGACCCCGACTCCTCTCCCCCTCCACCCGCGCGGCACAAACAATGGTGGACTGGACCAACTGTTACGAACGAAAGCCTCCGGGACAATCGTCTTGCGTCTCGAGACGACACTTCAGTGGCAATAGCCCCCTCCTTGGGCTCTTCCACCAGCAACAACACCCTACCCGGGCTCTTTTCAATGCATGGCTCGCAACTTCTCAGACACAAAGATACACTCGGAGCGCCCAAAGATAGCAAAGATGGGATTCCGACCTTCTCTTCTCTTCTCCGCATCACATGGACCGACGAGCACACAACAAGATCCTGGTGGCAGGGGTTCTGGAATCGGAGTGAGGAGACACTTGTCGACGGGCGTGCCCTCGCAGCTAGGCAGTGGCGACAGCGTCGGTTTCCCACGACACAAGTGGTCGGCAACCTCCCACGACAGGGCCACGGCCGCTGTGGCCACCTCGGCTGGACAATGCAGCATCCACAGGGGTGGGCCTCTCCGGCGTGGGGCACTGAGGAACGCCCAGCGGGTTCAAAGATGACGGCGGCCCAGAAGAAGCGGAGGCGATAGCTCCTTGCGCGATGGGGCCTTCCGGCGCGTGCGAAGACGGTGACGGCTCCTAAGAAGGTAGGCGGCGGCTCCTGCATGACGGCCTCCTCGACGCAGCGAAGATGGTGGCTCCCCGCACAAAGAGATCCTGGGCGACGGCACCCCAGACCCACACGACCGGAGGGGTGCAAGCGTCTCAGGAGCAACGGCGACCGGGGGGCCAGAACCGTAGTGGTGCTAGCGGCTCAGGAGCAACAGCGACTGGCGAGCAGGGGTGGACCTCTCCGGCGTGGAGCCAAAGGCCGAGGCCCACCCGCCGCGAGTGAAGACAACGGCAGCTCCCTGTGTGACAAAGGTCCTCCCGGCGCGTGTGAAGACTTACGCCGCGAGTGAAGACGACGGCAGCTCCCCGCACGACGAAGCTCCTTGGCGTCGGCACCCCCGAGCCCGCGTCCGATGGCTGCCTCGGCGGGTGCGCTGGATCTAGATCCGGCCTTCAGGGGGACACCGACGACCTGGGAGCTCCGGCCAAGGGGGAAGGGCCGCTTCACAACACCGGAGGTCCGCCGGAGGCTCGCCGCCGCCGCCGCAACGGCCACGGGTGGCGACGCCGCCAAAAGGCTCCCTCAACGAGAACAGGAAAAGAGGAGGAGGTTCGGGAGGGTGGTTGGGGGAAGCCGCCATTGCCGGAGCAGCTGTGGCAGCCGACGGGGGGGCTGGTGGCGAGGATTTTCTTGGTTTGCGGCATCGTCTCCCGGATCGCCCCACGGGAGAGTTTTGCTTAGGATTCACGTCATCCTTTTTCCTGCTTTGAAAAGAATGATCGAGTTACATGCAAAATTGACCATCGCATTAACACCGTAGGTCCACGTTGCCGATAATTGTACCAGCACTCCGCAAAAATGGACACCGGGCACGTAGCAGATCACCTCAAGCCCGTACCCCCAAAAAACCTCCCTTTCTATAGTGCTGATGCTCCAACGACTTAATCATGTGTACATCTATTGCTTTCCCGTACTAAGCACACTTGCCAATCGTTAGAACGAGCAGCATTTTGACGGCCTGGAGACCCTTGTCCTTCCTATCTCGTATGGCCGGAAGAATATACCGCTCAACTATCCTATTCATGCCGCGCGGGACAGCATCTGCATCGTGGTCGCGATTTATATTTCTTCGCGTACAATCATACAGCCAGCGGTTGAGCGATTCAGCTCAGCGCGCGAGTCTTTTCCGACTCAGCTCTACCGGCGGGATATGCTCCGAAAGCAACAGTGCAGAAAAATGAATAAAGGCGGCCGATCGATCGGCTTGGTTCCTAGCTAGCTACTGCTTGAAGCAAAGTCGAGACTCGAGAGGCTTTACGGGAGCCACGAAAGGAGCAAATTATTATGGTGCCCAACTACTACACAAGCCAACCAACCACTTCACATTTCACAGATCAAATGGGCCGCTTTACGGGAGCCACGAAAGGAGCAAATTATTATGGTGCCCAACCACTGCACAAGCCTACCAACCACTTCACACTTCACAGATCAAATAGGCCGGAGCTCAGTAACCTCAGTTCATGTGTACTGGAGGGAAAAGTTAAGGATTACAGCTTGCTATAGTTCTTCTTCTTCTTCTTCTTCTTTGCTGAGATGTTACAGAGTCGAGTCGCAAAAGTCGTGGTGAAATCTCATGGATCTCGCGCATTGCTGGATGTCAAGAATTTGTCCTCTGCTTCCTACGTACCATGAGTGACCATCTTTAAGGGGCAGTGCAAAGTGCAAACAAATACATCCGATCCGGAACGTGAGGGGCTAGCACTTTGAACATTGCCTTTTGCTTTCTTTCCTACAGCGCACGTTCTAGGTTACGTTATAGAGTCTAAGCCACAGGTGATAATTAAGGGCTGCATATCAGGTGCACAAAGTCCATTTGGTGCACATATGAAAAAACTTTTTTGTTTGGGTATCAAATTAGCATAAAAAATTCTGAAAAAAATTCTAGATGTAATTTATGGTGTTTTGTTCTACTCTTTAAAATTTGAAGTTCAAACTCAAAGTATGTTAGAAGATACAAAAAAAAGAAATTTCTGATAAATGATAGATCAAATGGTGCTGGAAAAAAAAAGGTAAATGTTACTATTCACAATAAACTTCTCTTTTTTGTATCTTCTAACATACTTTGAGTTTGAACTTCAAATTTTAAAGGGTGGAACAAAACACCATAAATTACATCTAGAATTTTTTTCAGAATTTTTTATGCTAATTTGATATCCAAACAAAAAGTTTTTCTATATGTACACCAAATAGTGCTTGTGCACCTGATATGCTGCCATAATTAAGTTCGGTACTGTATAATTTTCGATGAAACCAGAGAGACCAAAAGGTAACAACGATATACGAACGAACTTGGCAAGAAAACGACGCCTGAAACTGCTGATGCGGACTGACAAACACGTACGCAAAAAAAAAAAACGAAAGTTCAGAAGGTTAGCAGTAGTTACTCTATCGTGTATTCATGTGCTGTGTGTCTACACTTTCTACAGCCAAACCGTGGTTCAGATTTCAGAAGTTTACAGTTTGAAACACGTAGACGCATTACATATTATCGGCTAGTTTGTAACAACAGATGCAAATTCCGTTTATCTATGAGCACTGAAGTACAGAGTGGTGAACGTTCTGGCAGATCGAGCGATGTAAAAGCTTTGCATGTGGTGCTGGTTGGTAACCACAAGGAACTCGTCTCCGTACCCAGCAATATGGTTGTCTTTTCCTTCAAGTTATTAACTGACGTTGGTGCCTATCTAGAATCCCAACTTTTGTTGTCCAATGGAGCTGACAGAACCACTCGGATAAAGTTGCCGCGGAACATGCGAGGCCCGGTGATTTGAAAGAGAGATACTACTGGTGATCGGAATCTGAACGACGTGATCTATCTATACAGGCTGCTGCTAGTTCTTAGAAAAAGAGTTGGCAATTTTTATATGCTTCGTTGCTTCCTATGTTACTGTTTGTGCTCGCATAAGTGAACAGGTTAATTTACAAAATTTATATAGTCTCTACTATTTAAAATTGTAGTTGGTGGTCGTCTGCCCTCCTTACCTTCTTGGGCGTTCGTTTGATCGGCGAGCTGGTCATTGACAGTCCAAATCATGTCACTGAGAACGATGACGATTGACAATCCGATGTGATGGAATTATGATTTTTTTAATCTTAGCAAACCACGAGCATTGAACTCGTGCATGTGTAACGAATGAATTTAAAGTATCTCCTTTGTACGTTTTTAAGCTGATGTGGAGTGTGTTAGAGATATATGTATAGTATGTTATTCCTCATTGTTATGAGGGGTTATTTACATATTCACATCATGTTCTTTGTGTATATATTGGCTCATCATTAGCCTCATGATGAATACAAGCGCTATTCATAACATGGTATCAAAGCGTACCTAGTGTTTTTCTGTCGCTTCGCTTGTCGTCCCGCCGTCGCCTCGGATCCGATCTGGAGGTCGTCGCCTTGTCGTCATCTTTGACGTCTCCCCTCGACTTGAGTCACTGCCGTCCGCCGCTTCGTCTCCTTTGCACCACCGCCGCCGCCGAGGTCTCTGTGGTCTCCGCTTCGAGCCGCCGCTGCCGCCGGGTTGCTTACCCGCCGCCGCCGCCGCCGGGCGGCTCCATCCGCCGCCGCTGCCGCCGGCGGCTCCACCTGCCGCCGCTGCCGCCGGAGCGCTATTGAGCTCCAACTCCATCACCCGAAGCGCCAACTCTTCACTGAAAGCACCGCCCAATGCCCGAAGCTCGCCGCCGCCGCCGCCGCTAGAGGCCGCCGCCGCTCTCCGTGCAGCCGTGAGGAACCCTAGAGTTCTCGTGCGGGACGGCAGGTGGCCGTTTTCTTTGTTATTGGTTAGCCGCCCATTAGCCGCTTAGCCGAAAAACGTCGTTTAACCGCCGCGCCTTCGGCGCGCCGTTAGATTCGTTGTCTTGGTCGCCGCGCCATCCAGAGTCGCCTACCAATGGGTACTGCTTCTCCTCTCCATTTGCCGGTGATCTTCGATGGTGTTAATTACACCGACTTCGTGTCTCACATGCGCATTCACATGCGTGGTCTTCGCCTCGGGCGCCCTTCTGGCGATGTCACCGCCCGCTTTGCCCTACTCCTCCGACGGTTTACTGTCGTCTCGCTTCGACAAACCGACAAGGTTCTGGCCGAGGCCGCCGCTTTGCCGATGATGAAGCTGTCTCTGCCTACCAAGAGGCTCTAGATTCCTACAAGGATCGACTGACCGCCTACACTCAGTGGTATGACGACGACGCTCGGGTTGCTGCTGTCTTCATCGCTAGTGTCCAGTCTCAGTTCTCTTCTGAGGTTGTGGGACTCCCTTCGGCTTTCCAGATGTGGACTCACCTTCATCAGCGCTACGAGCCCTCTGGTGATGCCCTCTACCTGTTCATGGTCCACCAGGAGCACTCTCTTCAGCAGGGTGATGCTACTGTTGACGCTTTCTACGCTCAGAGCTCTGTTGTCTCGCGTCAGCTAGACTCTCTCGCGACCGCCGGGTCCGCCGCCCTGCTCAGGTCTTTGCTGGCTATACGTCTTGACCTAGAGTTTCAGCAAGATCTACGCTTCACATTTGCCTTCGCCCCGAAGTTTGAGCAGAGGCGTGCCCAGCTCCTTGCACGCCACCCTCGTGTCACTCTCCCGAGGCTCTTCCGAGATACTGTGAGGAGACTACTTTGAGTGGTGCCGGGTCCGATGCCGCTCTCCTCCGTGTTTCGCCACTCGACCACTGCTACACCGGCCGCTTCCACGCTTCAAAGACATCGCCTCCTCCAATGGCCGCCACAGTGGTGGTAGCCGCCCATCTGGCGGTGGTCGCCCCATCGCTTCCTACTACGACAAGGTCGGTCACATTGAGTCCTAGTGCTATAAGAATCGCTGACATCTTTCACGCCGTTCTTCTACTAGCACCGCATCGGTGCTCTACATCGACGTCAGATCGGCTCCTTCAAGAGTTTCTCTCATCTGGCGCAGAGATAGGCAGATTGACGCCTACTTGTCGCTTGTGTTCTCCTCACGAGTTCTGCGAGGTTCGCCATCGACTCTTCTGCACCGAGAAACCACCCCCTACACAGTCAGGTACCTCCCCGTGGATTCTTGACTCTGGAGCATCTTTTCACATGACTTCTGATTCTTCCGCTCTGTCTTTCATTATACCTCTTGATTCTCCTGTTAGTGTTATTACTGCTGATGGTACATCTCTTTCTGTCTCTGGTCGAGGACCTCTTAGCAACTCATCTTTTCATGTTCCTTCTGTTGCTCATGTTCCTCGCCTTACCATGCAGCTTCTTTCTGCTGGGCATATTACTGACCTTGGTTGTTGAGTCATTCTCAGCTCTGACTTTTGTTGTGTTCAGGAATGCCACATGGGAACTCTGGATGGTTCTGGCCCTCGGCGCCTTGACTCACAACGTCTCTGAGAGCTTGACTGGCTTCACCTTCTTTCCGCCGCCCGTCCGCCGCTTGATCTCTCTGTACGCCACTCCATCTCTGGCTCTTTCAAAGAAGGGCATCACCGTCTTAGTCATCTGTATGGATCTCGTCTGTCGTCTTTAGTTCGTCGTGGCCTTCTAGGGTCTGTCTCAAGATACGTGTCTTTAGATTGTCAAGGCTGTAAGTTAGGTAAACAGATTTAGCTTCCTTATCCTCATAGTGAGTCAGTGTCTCAGCGTCCCTTTGATCTTGTTCATTTAGATGTTTGGGGTCCGGCTCCCTTCGTTTCGAAAGGGGGTCATCGATATTATATCATATTTATAGATGATTTCTCTCACCACACTTGGATATATTTCATGTCTTCTCGTAGTGAGGCCTTGTCTATCTATAAACAGTTTGCCACTATGGTTCGCACATAGTTCTCCACTCCTATTCGTGTCTTTCGTACTGACTCTGCTGGCGAGTACCTCTCTCGTTACCTACGTAGCTTCCTTGCTGAGTAAGGCACTCTCGCTCAGTTCTCTTGTCCTGATGCTCATGCCCAGAATGGTGTCACTGAGCGCAAGCATCGTCACCTCCTTGAGTCAGCTCGTGCACTGATGATTACCGCCTCTATTCCACCTTACTTTTGTGCTGAGGCTGTTTCCACTGCCACCTACCTCGTCAACATCCAACCCTCTTCTGCTCTTCAGGGTGCAATCCCTGTTGAGCATCTCTGTGGTCTTCTTCTTGACTACTCTGCCCTTGGTCTGTTTGGCTGTGTTTGCTACGTTCTCCTCGCCCCTCGAGAACACACAAAATTGACCGCTCAGTCTGTTGAGTGTGTTTTTCTGGGATACAGTGCTAAGCACAAGGGCTATCGGTGCTGGGATCCTATTGGTCGACGGATACGGATTTCTCGGGATGTGACTTTCGACGAGTCTCATCCCTTATACCCACGTCCTATCTCTCCTTCGGCTTCCTCTGTGGAGTCTCTATCTTTTTTTACCTTTCCAAATACACCTATATATGTCTTGCCCTCGTCCACCCGTCCCACTGAGTCTCCACATATTCCTCCTGTAGCCTCTCCGCCGTTGTCGCCGCCTGCTTCGTCTCCTACGGCTCCTCCCCCTACAGTGTCTTTTTCCCCTCTCTTCTACACTCATCGACCTCGTATTGAGGATCTTCCAGATGAGTCATCTTCTCCTGATGTTCTATATTCTCCTGATGCTCCATCTTCCCCTGATGGGTCATCTTCTCCTCGCTACGCTTTCCGCGATCGCCAGTCGATTCGGCCCCCTGTCCGTTTTGCTTTTGCTGGTGCTACTACTCATGTGTCTGTTTCTCCTCTGGGATGTTTGCATACTCACCGAGTGGCAAAGATGCTATGGTCGAGAGATTGTCGCCTCGAGCGCATCGATACTTGGGATATTGTTTCTTTTCCTTCTCACTCTCGTCCCATTACATGTAAGTGGGTCTATAAGATTAAGACTCGCTCTGATGGCTCTCTTGAGCGTTATAAGGTGCGTCTTGTTGTTCGTGGCTTCCAGCAAGAGCATGGTCGTGACTACGACGAGACTTTTACTCCTGTGGCCCACATGACCACTGTCCGCACTCTTCTTTCGGTGGCGTCTGTTCGCCACTGGTTTGTTTCTCGGCTTGATGTCAAGAATGCCTTTCTTAATGGCGAGTTGCATGAGGAGGTTTACATGCATCCGCCACCTGAGTATTCTGTTCCTGAGGGCTTGGTCTGCCGCCTTCGCCGCTCTCTCTATGGCCTCAAGCAAGCCCTCGTGCTTGGTTTGAGCGCTTCTCCTCTGTAGTCATCAAGGTCGGCTTTTCACTAGTGATCATGATCTGCGCGCTTTGTCCACACTTCGCCTCGTGGTCGGACTCTTCTTCTTCTCAGATGTTGATGATATGATCATTACGGAGATGATTCTCAAGACATTGCCTTTTCAAGGCTCGCCTTAGTGAGCGGTTCCTTATGTTGATCTTGGTCCTCTTCGTTACTTCCTTGGGATTGAGGTTACTTCCACTCGGATGGTTTCTTTATGTCCCAAGAGAAGTATATTCAGGATCTTCTTGATCGCGCCTCTCTCACTGATCAGCGTACTGTTGTAAGATCGAGGTGGCCGACTAGAGGGGGGTGAATAGGCGTTTTAAAACTTTTTTGGCTAAAACCAATTTCTAATGCGGAAGCTAATACAAATACGGTTTTGCACAATTAAAGCCTAAATCAACTAGGTTCAACTAAATGCACCAACAATATGAGACTATATAAATGATAGCAATCATACACATACAATTAAGCAATTTAAATACAAGTAATGTAAATTGCACAATGTAAAGCACAAGTAATCAAACCACAATGACACGTCGATGTTTTCCCGTGGTGATCGGAGACTTGTCGGTCTCCCCTAATCCACGTTGAGGGAAACCCAAACCAATTAGGCCGGCTCCACGAATTAAGCCTTCCTCCGAGGTATCAACACCTCGCTTCACTAGGATTGCTCTTGCTCCACTCCGGAGATGGCGAGCACCACACCACTCACAAACCGCCCGGGTCTTCTCATAATCTTCTTTGGGAAGCTCACAACAAGAACGACGCCACCACTGCCTAGGTGTCGGCAAACACCAAGAGTAACAAGTTCTAACTTTCACTTGAACCAATCAAGTGTCAAAGCTCTATGGATACGAAATCCACAATCTAAGGCAACACATGCACTTAGGGTTTTGCTCTCAATCACTCACTAAGTGCAACACATGCACACTAGAGTAGAGAGGGCAACTCTTGCTCAAAGGAATGAGCGAGGCACTTGCAACACATGCCAAGTCCTTCACAATCTAACCAAAGAACCTTCCACACACGGCCAAGGTGGGTATATATAGCTCACACAACCAAACTAGTTGGAAGCAAAGTCCCGTAAAATAACGGGACAATCGGTACTACCGCCATTGAAAGTCCCAGACTATCAAGAACACAATAACGGCTATAAAACTAGCGTTGCAAAGAGCTTCGAACAACCGCCAACACATACACGGTCGTTCGTTCACCAAGAGTTCAAGACAACACATTGCGGTACTACCGCTTAGCCAAAGAGAGCAACACATGCACAAAATTGGCTAAGGACCAGATTACTGATCTATCGAATTTACGCATCACAACATATGAACGATAGTTCCACGAGCGGTCGTACCGCTCACAAAGAGCCGGTACTACCGCGCTACTCCAAAGCGAGCCAAGACCAAATTGCAACGCTACTGGAATTTCCATACCGCACGGAAAACACCGAACCTACCGACGTGCGATAGTACCGCGCACACACGCGCAGATACCGCTTCCACTCGCGCGTGCACCAACACATGATCTTGACACATGGACGGTACCGATCAAAAGGCCGTTCGACCACGGGTTTTAACCGTTGGATTCAAGAGCCGCTCCGACGGTCTCGAACGCCACGCTTAATCTGGACCATTAGATCAAGATCTAACGCCTCATGCGCGGTGCTCCGAACGTCCTCCGGTAGTACCGCCAAACACGGCCGATACTACCGCCTCACGGTAGTTCCGCAATATCAACGCCGGAACTACCACACTACCTCAGAGCAACACATGCTCAACAGGTGCGGTAATTCCGCCAAAGAACCACCGCTTATATCAAGAAAGAGGTAGTTCCCAAGCAACACATGCCGCAGATTACCGAAGTTCAACAGAGAGCAAAGTTTGCATTCGTTTTAACTCAATTTTGCAAAACATATTTGCCAAATTGATACGTGATGCAAACACAAGACAAAGGCATGATTCTCAACAAGTTGCAAAATATATTTGCCAACTTTTAGAATCAATACCACAAGGAATAAGGTACATGGACTTAAACACATTTGCAAATAACAACATCCTTTAAAGAGCATAGAGCAACCAAGATAAGCTATCAACACATGACTAACTCAAGCTACTAGACAAAGACCCCTCTTAATAGTACGGCGACCTATACTAGCAATCTGGTCTCCCAACCAAACACCGAGACCAGTAAAAGACTAGGAACATATCCTTAGCCCTAACTAGCCATACCTTTGCCTTTAGCAACTTCTTGAAGCTTGATGATGCACATCCTTGCTTCAACTCCGGGTTCTTGACTTGATGCTCATCAACACATGATAACATCATTTACTTGTCCTTCATCAACACATGATGAAGCTTCTTTTGACTTGATCAACACATGATCATATCTTCTTCATGAATATCATCGACACACGATGATTTCCTTCATCTTGAACTTGATGCACATCAACACATGATGCATCCTTTACACCAAGCTCTTGACCTGATGACCATCAACACATGATGTGATCCCAAACTGTCAACCACATGGAACATAACCTATTTCACACAACTCATAGAAAATGTTAGTTCCAACAATATGATTATCATTAATTACCACACCATACCATTAGCTCGTAATGGTTTGGGACAAGATATCGCAATCTTTTCCTCTTTGGCAATTGATGATAATCACTTCAATAGAAAATAATTGAATATAGATTGGTATGAGTATATAAGCACTACACAAGTTGTATATACTCATGAATATATATAACTACACAAGTTATATATACTCAAAGGATATATGAGCACACATGTCTCATATACACACATGAATATATTAACTGCACGAGTTATATATATTCAAGGATATGTGAGTACACAAGAACTACACAAGTTATGCTATACTCACATACAAGTATATTTAGACTACACAAGTGTTATATACTCACAAGAATATGTTAACTACACAAGTTAAATGTATTCGAGGATATGTGAATTATAATGTCGAAATGCATACCTTTTTGATTTTCACCTTTATATCCAAATGAGACTAAACATGATATAATAAATAGAAGAGTTAGTCTCACAATTAGGTTTATCATTAATCACAAAAACTCCATTAACACATAATGGTGGGTCTAGATTTTTCAACTGTTGAGACTCCCATGGAGCTCAATGTTCACCTTCGACTCTCTGATGACGAGCCTCTTTCTGATCCGACTCGCTATCGTCATCTTGTTGGGAGTCTTGTCTACCTTGCTGTTACTCGTCCGGATATCACTTATCCAGTCCACATTCTGAGTCAGTTCGTCTCTGCTCCCACTTAGGTCCACTACAGCCACCTTCTTCGAGTTATGCGATACCTTCGTGGGACTATCTCTCACCGTCTCTTCTTTCCACACTCCAGCTCGTTACAGCTTCAGGCTTATTCGGATGCTACTTGGGCCAGCGATCCCTTTGATCGCCGATCTATCTCTGTTTATTGTGTTTTTCTTGGTGGTTCTCTCATTGCCTGAAAGACGAAGAAACAGACTGCAGTGTCCCGTTCAAGTGCAGAGGCTGAGTTGCGAGCTATGGCTCTCTTGACAGCAGATATTACTTGGCTACGGTGGTTACTTGAGGATTTTGGTGTTTTTGTCACTACACCGACTCCTCTCTTATCAGACAGTACATGTGCTATCAGTATTGCTCGTGACCCTGTGAAGCATGAGCTCACCAAGCATATTGGTGTTGATGCTTCCTTCATGAGGTCTTGTGTGCATGATCAGGTGATTACTCTTCAGTATGTGTCTTCAGAGCTTCAGATAACAGATTTCTTCACGAAGGCCTAGACTCGAGCACAGCACGGCTTCTACCTCTCCAAACTCAGTGTTGTTGATCCACCATGAGTTTGAGGAGGGGTTAGAGATGTATGTATAGTGTGTTATTCCTCATTGTTATAAGGGGTTATTTGCATATTCACCTCCTGTACTTTGTGTATATATATTGGGCCATTGGCCTCATGATGAATACAAGCACTATTCATAACAGAGTGGACCCCACACAGCGGAGGAATTGAGGTAACCGACTCCAAGTAAGGAATGGACTCCATGGGCATAACTGGAAAAAAAACAGATGGGCCTAGCAAGGGTGCCATTGACGTCGAGACACAAAGGTGGATCCATACTCGTGTTGCTACCAGGAAGCTGTGAGCATGTGATGCAATCGGGAGTTGCTCAGGAGTCTGGACGCGTCTCTATCTTCTCCTTTGGTTGGGAAATAACCTCCTCCGCAGCCATCGGATCTTCTCTCCCCACACACATGCTACAGTGAGTGTCTCACAAGATGGATGGCTGTAGGGGAGAGGCCACACGGAGGCCCTCCCCTATAGAATTTATTTCCCTTTGGTTGGGCTTCCCTACATATGAGCGTGAGGAGTCAACTTCGGAGGTTGTCGTCTCCTGGCAACATCAGCGACTGTGTTCACCCATAAGAGAGGGGATTATAGTCGAGTTGAGAGGAGCTATACTGGAGATAAGGTACAGGAACTAAAGAGATAAATGATGAGCTCGGAGTTGACCTTGAGTGGATGATAAACATCGTATATGTCTTTACGATGATTTTTTAAAAATAATATTATTTTTTAAAAAAAATACGAAAATAAATAGTCATTTTTTTTTACAAAACTATGCTATTGTCGCTATTTGAAATGGCGAAAGGGCCCTGTCAGCATTCCAAATAGCGACAGTAGCCTAGACAATAGCGACAGAGACTTGAACAGTACAGAGAGATCCCTGTCGCCAGTTGAAATTCGATAGAGACCTACTGTCACTTCAAATGGCGACAGGACCCTGTTGTCACTTCAAATGGCGACAGGACCCTGTCGTCACTTCAGCTGGTGACAAGGATTTCTACCTATTTTTTTATTGCCTATTTTCGACCACATGTTTTGTGGATAAATCACAATAATATTACAAAACATTCAGCACAACGTCATCATATTTTTTGTTGACAAATCGCAATAGTATTACATAACATTCAACGCAACGTCCTCACATATTTTGTCGATAAATCACACTGATATTACAAACCATTAAGCACAATGTCATCACCTAAATTTTTGACAAATCAAAGTGATATTACAAAGCATTGGGCGCCACACATTTGAACAACATGAACCTTCCCTGTGGCCGCAATCTCAACGTCCTTCATGCGGACCGCCTCGAGTGGGGCGGTCGAATAAGGTCCCCGCGGCGACATTCGGACTGCCGATGTCTCCTTCATGTTGTGGATTTCTCGTATAGCATTTCTTGAATGTGTGCCCAAACTCCACACAGATAGAGAACTTCTTCGTACGATGCCCGACTTTTGTTTCGGCCATGTCGTTCCTGATACGTCATACTTGTCATCGGTCAACCTTTCCCTTTAGCCTATCAATGTCTACGGCCCGGATAAGTTTCTCCCAGGTCGGATGGCTAGTGAAATGGCCAATCATGTCGTAACTATACAGCTCTGCATTCTTATTGAAATAATCAGAGAGATACTGGTTGGGATGCTGCGTCACCGTCAAACATGCGGGCATGACATGTGAGCAGGGCCTCTGCAGAAGAAGAGGCTTGTTACAAGTGCATACGCAACTAGCGCGGTGTAGCGTGCACTCATCCAACGGTATCATTTATCACTGCACAGTATCTCGAAGCGAAGCTCCCTTGTGTCCATCTTGAATGCCCGGTGCATCTCACCCTTCTTGCTCTTCTCCTCCATGTACTTGGTGATCATGGCGGAGTATAATACTCTGTCATTTGTCGTGGCGAACGATGCGTTGTTGCTTCTGTTAACAAAGACATTGTGGTATCGCAGAGAATTACCTCTACAATACCAACCAAATGGAGGCACCTTGCGCCGCGTATGACCCAATTGTACATTATGGCTAAATTGGTTGTCACGACACCATATCGAGCACCACCTTTGTCATGTAACAGCAACCACTTCTCTTTAGGCTCATGCTCAATCCAGTCCGACAAGCTTTTCACCTACGCCCTTGTCTTCCTCACCACACTAGGGCCATCTATGGGTAGTTGTGGCAATGCTTGGGGGGTCTGATCAGTGCTTGTAGCGGTCTTTTTTGTTGCATCCCTTCTCTGCGTCTGGGTCCGCTCATCCAGAATCTTTCAGAGTGTGTCAAACTTTCACTACTGGTTCTAGTTGCACAACCGCTTGAACATGTTCATTAAGTCATTGTTACAGAACTGCTTATAAAAGTTTGCATCCAAGTGACTCGTGCACCACCTGCTCTGCCGATCCGCCCATGGAAGTGGTTCATTCTCTCCCTGTTGTAGTTGACTTATTGCACTCGGCAGGCCCACATGTCATTCGTGTATGACGCTTACGTTAGGATGGCCCTATATAACAAAAATCCTCAAATTTCTCAAGAACCACAACTAGTTGTCTGTGTACTCGCTTTCAACGAATGTGAATGCCACGGGAAGAAATTGATTATTTCCGTCCGTCGCTATTGTAATCAGTATCTGGCTCTTATACTTTCCAGTCAGGAATGTGGCATCCACGCACAAGATTGGATGTCAGTGCCAAAATGCATTGATGTATGGACCAAAGGCGAAGAATGCTCGCTTTAGTACCCTCTTATTTCCCCACCTCGGATGCGTGGAATTTTGAATGTCAGCATGAGTACCGGGATTCCTGTCTTGTATAACTCGGAGTTGGCCAGGAAGGTTGTGCTAGGAGTCCTCGAACATACCGAACTTTGATTCCAATGTCCTCTATTTTTCTCTCCATGTCTTGGCATAGCTGATTGTTTACTGGAACATTGCCTCAACCGTCTGAATGATGGATCGTGGCTCAAAATCTATATTATCAACAATCTCACCATACATGGTGTCCGCGATAAAGTCTGATGACAGGTTCTTGTGGGACTGCACCGACTCAGCGACGACACATGTGTGAGGAGCCACTATAGAGCTGTCGGTGTTTTAGAACCGAACTTACGTAAAGATTGTTTGATTCGGGGAGTCTCCTAGAATAGAATCATGCAGAGATTGACACGGAATTTTTATATGTGTTGGGCCTTCTCCGGAGAGAATAACAACCCTACTCCTGTGTGTGTATGGTATTGAGTGTATCTTGAACAATCGGGGAAAAACTAAGACTATTACAGATAGTGCTTGTATTCACGATGGCTCGATCCTCCTCCCTTCTCTAGTTGCCGCCTTTTATAGTACGTGAAGGAGCGGCGATTACTCCAAGTAAAGCGCCTCATCACCTCTCGTGAATAAAGCATGTTGGTAGTAATTACTCCTTTGGGACCTAGCATCTTAATACATTGATATCCATAATGAGTAGCCATTAGGAATTTTGCCAAAGTTGGTTGTCCGAGTATGGCGTTATATGTCAGACGAAATCGACCACATCAAAGGAGATTTTCTCGTCCGAAATTACTTGGTGAACCAAATGTTAAAGGAAGAGAAACTTGACCAATTGGTTTGGTCGAAGATCCCAGACAATCCCATGGAAAGAGTATCGCATCGGTCTTACTTTGGTCCCGGTACTTGCATGTCATCCGGGGCACTCAGAATAAAATATTTAACGAGCTTCCACCATCAACCAAAACTCGATTGACCCGACAATTGTTGATGGTGGGTTCGACCACGATTAGTATCGACTGTCGAGTCGAAGGATCGATCGGTCAATCTTCTCGAAAGAAATGGTGACTTCCGACCACTTGATAATTTATTGACGAGAGGAGGATCTATGGAGTTTACCTCGCTCAATGACCTTTGAGTCGTCGCTTTGATTCATATGCCGATGATCCCCCGTAGATGTGTTCAATGGTGTGTTGCGGATCCTGGAACGGCATCTCCTCTTCGTCATCTGAAGATTTATGACCACTTGTTTGACCTACCTGCTCGAGGGTGGGAAGTGGTCCTTGTCGCTGTAGTAGTCTTCAAGCTTTTCGTTGGAAGAGGCGAGCTATGAAGGTCATGCCCTTCCTTTGTATGGAAAGGACGCCACCTAGGCTTATCATTTTTCCGATCAGGGCGCTTACCTTTGCCTCTGTTGGAGTGTGGCTTGGATGTGCGTGGCTCTTTATCATTCACAGCCAATACCTCCTTGGAACCACTGGGTTTTTGACCCTTCATCTTATTCTTCGACTTTTTTGCTTTCTTATCCTTCTTCTTACCAACTTCGCCTGGCTCTCGAGATGGATTGTCTTCACGATCAATTGTGTTGTTCCACTCGACCGCCTCAGAGGCAGTAGCATATCGATCGGCCATTTCGAAGAGTTCGGCGACAGAAGTAGGAGGATTTAAAGCAATATCCTCTGTTATCCTTCTACTACGGACTCGCTGAAAGCCCCGATGATGATGAATCGAAACTTCCTAATTGAGTTACTGAACCCGATCAAGCGCTTGATGAATCGGGCGTAATGTCTCGTTGTCGTTCGTCTCATCTGGTGCAAGTCGCCCTCCTTTCTGTATGCGATTGTATGTGCCTTGGAAATTTGCCAAGAGAAGATCGCAGAGATGTTGCCAAGAATAGATCGACTTGAGTGGTTGGTTTAGTAACCACGATCGAGCAGATCCTTCGAGCACAATTGGAAGGTAATTCGCCATCACATGCTCTACTCCTCCCGCCGCTCGAAGCAATTGCTAGTAAATTTGAAGGAATTCGATGGGATTTTGGGAACCATCAAACTTCTCCATGTTCACTGGTCGAAAACGAGGTGGCAATGAGCGGCTCGAGATCAAAGCGAGAATGCCGACATCCAGTAATGACTTCTTGACGCCTCTTTTGCAGAAAAGAAGGGTTGATATCATCAGGTGGTCGTACTCGACGATACCCAATAACAGGTTGACCCGACCTGTAATAGGTCTCGGTCCTACGAGGGGAATACTCCTTGTAGTTTATCTGCTGTTGCAGATTTCCATGTCGGAGTGGTGAACGATCACCTTTCCGAAGAGCTTGTTGATCATCAGTCATTTGGAAGACATTTCTTCGAGTAGGAGATCGATACGACTTGCTGTTGCGCCGATTTCTTCGCGGTGATATGTTGGATTGACTGGTAGCCGAAGAAGTCGTATGGGTACGACTACTTGAATGATGTCGACGAGGAGCTTCATTTTTTCATTGTACTCGAAGTTTTTGTGCGATCTCTTCAAATAAGAGGTCGTAGCAGCGTTCGGGCTAGCTCTTGAGTTGGATTCTCGAGCAAATCATTGATGTCCGGAGCTCTCGAGCTTCCTCGATTGATATTGAATACGCCCAGCAAATTCTTCTCGAGCTTCAATCTTCTTCCTTCAATTGCCTCAAGATTTTCCATGTTAGACTCTTGAGATTGCCTCAATGAAGCGAGAATGTCGAGGATTTCCTGGCGCTCATGAAGGCGTTGGTCGTGTCGCCGCTGGTGGTATCTCGCCATTGCCACGAGGGGCCTGATGTGTGACCTTCGGGAAGGGTCTCCATCTCGGTCTCTAGAAGAGTGATCTTGATCCGAGGGAAGGACGAAGACCTCCTGCTGATGATTCTCACTTGCGCCGAGGCCTCCGCTTGAGGAGTCGTCGAGAGACACCATCTGGCGACTTGGAGTAATCCTCCAAGTAGGGAAGTCCGGGTTATAACTGCTCGTCGGCAGTGTGACCATGGAGAGATGGTCGAATTTGGGAAAAGCATGCTTGATCCCGCTCTCTCCGCATTATCCGAGAGAGAGAATCACCGATGGGTGAAGTCCTGCATGTGGCTTCTAGAGCTTGCCTCACCAAGTCGGACCGCCTTAGGGGAACTTGGACACTTCGAGGAAAAACTCTCGTCAGGTCGTGAGTCCACCGGTGTGGTCCTGGTCGATTGTCCCTTGCCCTTGAGAGGGTAGATTCCTCTCTTGGATGTACTTTTGTGGGGATAAGGATCCTCCTCAACTCCACCGGCGACATTGTCTCCTAGATCGTGGGAAGATCTCCGGAGGCAAAGAATGCCATAGGATGAGTTATCACTTGTTCAGAATCGAATCCCAGATCCATGTCGACGTCACAGACCGCTAAGTCGAACCGCTTCTCCTCGCTCCATTCTCCGCCATGAGTGCATGAGATTTGGAAACAGAGAGAATGTTTGACAAGAAATTACCGAAGATCCCCACTGACGGCGCCAAATCGGTGTTTTAGAACCGAACTTACGTAAAGATTGTTTGATTCGGGGTCTCCTAGAATAGAATCATGCAGAGATTGACACGGAATTTTTATACTGATCGGGCCTTCTCCGGAGAGAATAACAACCCTACTCTGTGTGTGTATGGTATTGAGTGTATATCGAACAATCGGGGAAAAACTAAGACTATTACAGATAGTGCTTGTATTCCCGATGGCTCGATCCTCCTCCCTTTCTAGTTGCCGCCTTTTATAGTACGTGAAGGAGCATAGCGGTTACTCTAGGTAGCGGCGCCTCATCACCTCCTCAGAATTGGCGCATGTTGGTAGTAATTATCGTGTATTAATTCCTCCACGCCGCTCAATGACTATATACCGAGATAATGAGGTATTACGTGCCATTATTCAGAGAATAACAACAGATGATGATCGTTGAATCCCTTAATCAATAAGACCCACTTGTGCGCAGTGTTCATTTGATTATAAGGTGGTCGTGAGTTGACCTAGTCGTAGAGGAATCTACGATTATGAGGTAGTCGTAGCAAGACTTACGACTATGGGATAGTCGTAGCATAACTTACGACTATAGGGGTGGTCGTAGAAGAACTTACGACCATCCATTTGGTTCTTCCTTCATAACATTAAGGGGTACACTCAGGGTTCACATGACGTCATATTTACCTATAATAAAAATTATAGATAAAAGGTAAAATGAGGATTATTATATCCTCGTCAAGAGCATTTTCAGTAGGTGTCCTACTTAGGTTAAAATATGTGCACTCGCCAAGGGCATCGCTTTATGTCGCACTTCGTTTTGTAGTATCCTGTGTTAGACCTGATGACTGTGAATGTATGCTGCACCGACAAGACCCAGAGTTTGACCGCCTCCTGCACGACTTGTATTTGTACATAGCTCCTTACCTGACCTCACTCTGCTCGTACTCCCACGACACACGGGAGCCTTCGTTAATGATGAGGTTGTTAAACTGGTATGTGTTCCACTCGGATGGAACCGCATGCTGTTCCACAGCATCTTCGTCGTCATACTCTTCGTCTTCTGACAATGACATGTAGTCCTGGTCTTCGAGATCCATTCTTTGGACTAGGGCTTTCAGCTCCCCACCCTCGTCAGCAAGCCCACTGGCTTGCCTGACTGAAGGGCTCCTTCCACAGGGTCTTCATCGACATGATCGACAGCTCCTGTACCTTCGGCCATTGTGTGTGCTGCGTTGTAGCTGGAGTTTCCGACTTCTTCGACACCACCACCCCTTCTTGTTCAGTCTTCGATGTAGGAGTAGGCTTGGCGTATGGCTGGGTCAGAAGGACCAAATCCCACCGTTTCCTCCCTCACCCTGTGTACATATGACTGCTATGACCTTGTCCCTTTGAGATGCACTAACTCCCAATATGTGCCTTGTGGTGCTCGGTTGGCAAGACAACTCAATCTCAGATCATACACAATACGATCCAAATCAAATGTGTGGAACAACCATCACATCACAGCGCCCCATGTACGCTGCTCTGGTTTTATTAGGGCCACGGTCGCCGATTGGAAATAATGCAAATAAATCCCCTCGGGACCTTCAAGAATAGTCCCCTGACTGCAGTAAATGTTGAAATTGGTGGCGTCCGACATATTTAACGTACTGCACCGTAAACAAGATTCCCACGATTAACCACATATCTAAAACTAAACTACCCACCGAAAAGGATTATGTACAACATACTGCACTACATAACCGTACATCTAAAATATGTAACACATTTAGGTTAAAAAAATTACCTGAAAGGTGGACGATCCCTCTCCTCCCCCCCTTTCTTTCTTTTTTTATGAATAAAAGTGAGTTATGACAAGATTTTGGAGTCTTTTATAGCGTTGACTGTGCCACCATTTGGAATGACGATATGGACTTGCGGGGATCCCTATCGTCATTTGAAATGACGATTTTCTAAAATTCGGGATCCACGTCTCTAGTTAAAATGACGATAGGGTCCCGTGGCCATTTGGAGTGGCGATAAGTTCTTGCCGCCATTTCAACTAGCGATAAAAACATCTCTACACTGTTCAAGTCCCTATCACCAATCACTACGCTACTATCGCCATTTGGAATGGCGACAGAGCCTTTTTGCCATTTCAGATGGCAACAGTAGCCTAGTTTTATTAAAAAAAATCGACTATTTTTTAAAAATTACTTTTAAAATAATATTATTTCAATTTTCCCTTATGATAACAGAATAATTCTATATACAAGGTACACGTGAACTTTAGTCGATGTACAATTGAATTCCAACTATAGAGACACATCTCTTAGTACAATTTATGTACACTAGGTACCTGCGCGCGCTTTAGCGCGCTCGTTGTATGTTTATCGGGATATGAATGAAGGGTTATTCATTTGGAGAAGAAAGAGGACAAAAGCAATACGATCGGGTAACATGCAATCACCTCCGAGGTTCGACTTGCAAAAGGGAGAAAAGGTTATGATTTCCAAAAGGAGGAAACTACCTCCCTTTAGTTGAAACGCATAAAAAAAAGTGCCGAAGGAAAAAAACTCGACCTCTTATTTTGCCGATTTCATTATCTTTGATGTTCCAATAGGACCAAGTAAATGAAATGGTGATTTAGACAAGAGAGGACTCCAAAGTGAAGGAAACAATATGGTGATGACCGAGCGCCACTATTTGATTTGGAGACTAGCGGCGACCACAGAGGGCTTCTCAACCGACAACAAGCTTGGTGAAAGTGGCTTTGGGCCAAGATACAAGGTATGAATCTCTATATAAATCACGGTCATATCAGAGGTGCGCTTTTAAGATTTCGAGACAATTCATTAGTTCGGTGGCATCGGGAATGCTAGCTAATAATAATGCCGAATCATCAACAAATCAAAAGCTTAGGTCTTGCAAAGAGTTGTTAAAAGCATCATTAACAGTTGACAACAAAGATGCATTCCAACTTTTCATACTATGGAACATTGTCACTACACTACCGATTGAAAATACTTGACTTCAAAACTACGGGGTAAGCTTGAGGATGGACAAGAAATAGTGTTAAAACACTATCAAAGACATCATTACAGGTCCCGATGAGTTCAAGAATGAGGTTATGTTGATTGCTAAACTCCAAAGACCTAATCTTGTTCGACTCATTGGATGCGAGATATGTGGACACGAAAAGATACTTATATACTGAATACATGGCAAACAAATGCGGACTACTTTTCGATTGGTATGCACTTAACCTTTGTGAGCATGAAAATTCCTAATCTTTCAAGGAACAAATAGCAATCTACCTATGTTATCGACAAATCCAAGAGCATGCTTATTGATCGCAAACGCGACATCAAGATAATCGAGGGATCGCCGAGGTCATCAGATCTTCACCAGACTCGAGATATAGAATCATCCACAGAGACTGAAGTCCGGATAAGGAGATGACTCCTAAAATTTCAGACTTGGCATGGCAAGAATGTTGGCGAAGGATTTACACGTAAATCAATACACTTAAGAGTGGTTGGCACATAGTAAGTAACTAAGAGTTTTTGTAGACAATTTAATCACCTAATGATGACCTTACCATTTAATCTCCTAATGTCGATTATGTTTGCATGGTACTCTACAATGTTATATGGCTCCGAGCACGCAATGGATGGAGTATTCTCGGTGAAATCGGATGCATTTAGCTTTGGTGTTATAGTGTCCGAAATCATTACCTAGTAAAAGGAACAGAGGAGTCTACAACTACTCCAACCACCTAAACCTTCTAGCACATGTAAGCATGAATGCATTTCATCAATTTTACACGACTTACGCTTATTAATTTAACTCGGCAAATATCTCTGAACTTTTACCAGGCCTGGAGCTTATGGAATGAGGGGAACAGCCTCGATCTCGTCGACGAAACTCTGAACGGCTCATTCAACTCAGACGAAGTGCTAAAATGCCTCAAAGTGGGGCAACTGCAATCAAAATGCCCACCCCTAGCAGCAAGATATCTGAGATGAACCTACTAAGGATGTACTCTGCGGTCTGCAGACCAAAATAGATCAAGGAGTGTTGTGGATGAGATTTAACAAAAGAAGAAAGAAGAAAATGAATACCCACTGAAAAGATATGCAACTTTTTCACATTCCTGAGGATAATAGAACCAGATTCCAAATTGATTTCAGTCAACAAAGATTGCAAAGACATTATGTAAGGACCTTGTACTTGGTATTCAAAATATCTCAAGAGATCTTCACCGATTACTGCTCATAAGAGGAAGACAACATAGAACTCACATATTTAGTTGCCACACCAAAGATATAAAGAAGTATTAATCGATATAGAAAGCAAAATCACTTAAACAAGCTATGCAAACTAATATTGAAAGATACTATCCGATATAAAGCAACCACAAATTTTCTTGTATAGACCAAAAACACGTTTGAAGAAGGTTTTGAAATGAGTGAGCTAGCTTTGTTTTTTACGACTATCAATGTTAGGTGCATGATTACAAAGCGATCCAGACTACAGACAAACGAAACAAGCAAAATTTGTTGGACTTTCACCTTAACTATTATGTACTGCAAATGGAGTTCTTGCAAAAGAAGAGACCTTACACAAATTCTCTAGAGATGTTAACAGATATTTATAAGGACACAATCACATTATGAGTCAGGAAGAGGACAAAAGGCCAAAAAACAATATATCTTCAGAACCATATCAGAAATAAAAAAAACAAATATATATACCTTCAATACGTACATTTGTGCATATGAGTCAAGACTCGTATTGGTAATGTACTTCCAAGTGATGTGCTACATCCTTTTTGCATCAAAACAATGTCTAATTAACTTTATTTGAATACGCAAAAGGTAGTTTTCAAGACATTGAACTGTGTTTGAAAGTCGATTCATGTTCATTTGTTTACTGCCACCAACAAGTCTACCATAATGTGCAGCTAGGAATAAACCTGATTTAGCCTTTTAGGTAGGACTACCAACTATACAGTCTTGTCTAGCATATGCAATATAATAGTAGTTAGAAAACCACATTTCTTGTTGTTTGTTAACTCTGCAAAAAGGTCATAGTCTGAGTTCATTGTTAAAAGATTTGGGAGTGATGTCAAGTGATGCCAAAGCAATAAATCTGCATCCTCTGAAAAAAATTATATAATTGCTTTGGAACAATCGGGCTATCCTTTATCTCCCATGTAAGGCTAACAAGAGCCATTAGCATTGCTAGATAGTGGTGGTATATCCACCTGAAAATATAGTAGAGCATTATGATAAAAAGACCATGCTTTGTAAAAGAAATTGATTTTGCAAGATTGAGAGAACAAACTAAACATGGGATCTACGCAACAAAATGAAGAGATGTGTTGATGCCAAATCTTTCAAATACCAACAAACTGACTGACATTTGAAAAAATTTGAGCTCACTTGACTGCCCAATGGGCATGCGTAAAAAATGGGCATTTGCAATTTGTTACTATAACTTTAAGTAGAGCCAGTTTATTGAATCTAGGTTAGAGATAACGTGTTAGATAGAGATTGTATGCATCAGATAAAACATGAAGGATGTGTTATATAAAAGAGTGCGTTAAATGGATTCATACCTAGCTGTCTTTTTTAGTTGATTATTCTTTCTTATAAGATGGTGAAATAGAAATGTCCCCAGGCAAAGTAACAGCTGACCTGTGCAATATAACATATGTATAGTAAGAGTGTAATATAAGCAAGTTGCAATAGATCATCTAGTGTGTATGTAGGAAAGCATATGGAGTATAAAGATTAGAACACTAAATTAATAGACTATTGCCAAAAAAAAGTAATAGAAAAGATCACAAAAGTTCATTAACCCTCACTTTGTGGCGTGAAGCGCAAACATTTGGTTTTGAATGGAATAGGTTCCACTATTAGTTTGAGCAAAGATTGGCAAGTTAGGCCTGTTCCTTACTTAGGCTTTTCGCCACATAGATTTTGGGGTTCCTGATTATGGCATCTTCACTTTACAGAATATCAAGTTTGATAACGATAATGATCCTGAAAGCAACAGGAAAGAGTGATCAACCTAAGCGATTAGTAATCCACAAAAAATCAACACTTTTTCGAGAGGCCTACCGAGGATTGCCGCCAAAAAAATATAAACAATCAAAAGTTCTACATAGGATATTCCTCATTTTAAAAGATAATTTGGTTACTTCTACCAGAGGTCGTTCTTCTAGAAAATTAGCTCAGTTCATAAAACTGAAGTAGTTAGGCAAACACTAAAAATTTTCAGAAAAGATAGGAAAATACAGTATTGAGTGACACCCCTTCAGATCCAGCCTATCCATGCTATTGCTATGATTATTGGAGTAGAATTATAGAATTATACATGTTAAGCTATGGCCACAAGAACAAACAAGGTTCTAGACTAATTTATGGAAGTCCTACAACTCAGTTCATGACAATATGTGATGTGACCTATTTCATTAGTTTGAGATTGCAATCAAAATGAAAGATTGCAGGTAGTAAGCATTGGCACAAAATGCAACACCTTTTTACTGCAGCAAGCATCATCAATGATGGCATGGATTGTTAAACATCGCACACAACACAAGGTAGTACGTGACAAAATAATTTTACAGAGGTTTCTTGTCATTGGAATCTTGCTAACAACAAGAAAAACAAAGAGAAATGCATCTCATTGGATGGAACACGCCACAAAGTGGAATTGGAAAATAAACCTTTCTTAGAATTCACGAAATAATGAGATTCCATGAAGGCATATGTATATACTTGGCAAAATGGCAACATTCATTAAGGTAACATTGAGCAACACCAAATTGCAAATTGTTGCCCACTTAGCGAAAGCAATAGTCCATGGAGTTATAAGATTGTATTATATATACCACAAGTTCAACAAAGTTAATGCACGACGGAAACCTCGCTACAATTACTCAAAAGTCTGCTGGGCATTTCTTCTCTATCCATGTGAATAATGATAGACAATTACGAAAGAAAAAACATCACGGAGTCACTAATGAGTATCACCTATCCAAGCACATAAAAATCCACCAAGAATCAAGGAAAAAGCGACCTCATCAATCGCAACAACACTATCCACTACTCGATAACCCAAAGAATCATAATACGAGCAACGAGGATACTACCGCTACCAATTACCATGTCATAAGTTTGTAGCAATGATAATTTGCAAACTAAACCAAACACTTGAGGTAAGCTGCAAACTACTAAGAACTAAAAAGGGAGAGATCCGACAACACCATAGATGACGAGGACACATAGTTGTTGGCGTCCGCCGCTGTCTAGCAGGTCGTCCCCCGCCGCCACGGACCTTGCTCTTCTTACCTCTGTAACCCACGCCACAAATCAAAATCAACGCTCAGAACCAAGCATCACCGCAACCCACCAAGAAAAAAGAATAGCAAGCAAATAGCGTAGAGAGAAACTTACTCTTCCCGGGAAAACGAGTAGAATCGGGCAAGCCATACACGGTTGGGGGGAAGAGCGCAGCATGGCACCGAGCCAAGCAAACAGTGGCGGGCATGTGGCGCCATGGCCGAGCCGGGAGGGGTCGAGGAGAAGGGCCAAGGAGAGAGAAGGGCGGCTGGCATCAGCCGCCACGGAAGGCACACGAGCCATGAAGGCAGCCGACGCGGCGCCAGACGGGAGGCTAACGCGGGAGTGAGGGCAGGAAGTCGGCGACACCGGCATGAGGAGCGCGAGGAGAGCAGAACCGGTCAAGAGAGGACGGTGGTGGCGGCAGACAAAGTAGAAAGCAGCAGAGCAAAAAGAGCGCCTGACGAGCATGCCGACGCGCGCCAGACGGGGTCGGGGCAACGCGGGAGCCGAGGGTAGTGGCCATGGAGGGGCGGCGAGGGCGACGGCGAGGCGCGGCGCCAAGGCGAAGGAAGGAGCAGCGCAGGGGAAGGAGGGCGGCGGCGAACGCGGCATGGGGCGGTGAAGAGAAAGGGCGCGAGGCGGAGGAAGCAAAGGCGTGGGGTGAAGAGAAAGGGCGAGGCGGAGGAAGAAAAGCGCAAGAGGAAAAATATCTCAAGAAACGAGGAGAGCGAGCTGCGAATGACGGATCGAAGCGGCGAGACGAGCTCGAAGCATCGGACGACCGAAAGCGACGATGGGCTCGCAGCAACAAAACGAACGACAATCGGACGGCCATGAACCAAGACGCGCAAGATCGGACGGTGCAGAGCAAAAGCGGCGACGTGGACGCGGGAGAGGGCGCAAAAAACGCGCCCCTTTACCCTTTAGGATTCGCTAAGGCCCTGTTTTGGAATGCAAGAATCTCAGGGACATTTCATTTCCTGCTGGATTTGATTTGTTTTTTTTATGCCTTCCAAATAGGTCCATGTAGAATTTTATATATTAATTAACCTATTTTAAAAATTTATTTTTATTGTTAACACTCGCGAACTTTATTTTTAATTTTGACCCTTTTAGTCATGTCACCATCCATGACGTGACAAAATAATATTGTCATGTCAATGCGTGGCAATGTTGTTTTATCACGGCACCATGAGTGATGTGACAAAAAGTGCTATTTAGCTGAACTTATCATATGGTGTAACAATATTATTTTGTCACGCCATGGGTGGTGGCGTGACCAAAAGAGTCAGAATTAGAGATAAAGTTTACGAGAGATTAACAATAAAAATAAATAAAAAATGGTTTAATTAATAAAAAAAAGTTCATCCATGTATGGCCAACGTTGGAGAAAAATGAAACACGATTTACAACTCACACCATCAACCCTTCAGCTGTATGAACACGAGATCTCATCCGTACACGTGGTATCTATGTCTGTCATCCGCCTTCCCAGGAAATTCAAAATATTTAAAAAAAACCCCGACCAGACCGACACCGCCCCACTCCCTCCCCTCGCAAATTGACGCTCACTACCAAACCAGCGAATAACCCTTTCACCGGCGTGCGGACCCCATGATATGGCCCACTCGAAAGTGACGGTATGGGTGCACCTTCTCGTATCGTGAGCCGACGGTCTGACCGAACCTCACGGCCCCGTCTGGTAAATCGAACGAACAAAATGACGCTGCTTTCGATAGAACTTTTTTAATTAATTAACCCTTTTAAAATTTTATTTTAAAGTTAACCCCGACAAACTTTATTTCCAATTCTGACTCCTTTGATCACGTCATCACCCGTAATATGACAAAACAACATTGTCACACGGTATGATAAGTCCAATAAATAATACTTTTTATCACACCACTGATCGTGATGTGAACAAACAACACTGTCACGCCACGACCTACGCCACTGGTCGTGACGTGACAAGAGCTTGCCCAGATACAGACTGACATGATAGTGCTATTTTGTTACACCATAGATAGTGGCTGATCAAAAGAATGAGAATTGAAAATAAATTCATCAAGTTAATTTTACAATAAAATAAGAAGTTAATTAGTCAAAAAAAAATTCCTCCTGACCCGACGCAACTCCAAACCCGCCTCCTCTCTATTTCACTTCCATTTTCCACCTTCGAAAAATCAAAATTTCCCTTTTTATTTCCCCTCCCCCTCCTCTCTCTCTCCTCACCCTCCGACCCAAACTCCCCACGAACGCCACCGCCCCAATTTGAAACCCTAGGCCGCCGCATCGATCCGGGGCGGTGGTTGCAGTGGAGGTTGCTGGGCTGTAGCGTTTCGTCGAGCGGAGACGGTGGCGGCCGGCCATGTCGACGGAGGACGAGAAGCTCCTCAAGGAGGCGAAGAAGCTGTCGTGGGACGAGCGGCTGCAGCATAAGAACTGGAAGGTGCGGAACGACGCCAACATCGACCTCGCCGCCCTCTGCGACTCCATCACCGACCCCAAGGACGCCCGCCTCCGCGAGTTCGGTGAGATACGCTCCCACCACCTCCCGATCCGCCCCCATTTCGTTCTCGGATCTGCGTTATGCTTGATTCGTGCTGTTTCATTTCGAGATTTCCGCGGGACCTTTTGATGTTAGATCTGAAGGGCGGTGTTTTTTTTGCGGTGGTGGTTAGGGCCGATGTTTAAGAAGACGGTCGCGGATTCGAACGCGCCGGTGCAAGAGAAGGCGTTGGATGCCCTGCTCGCTTTCCAGCGAGCGGCTGATGCTGATGCAGCGAGGTGCGTGTCTACATGATGCTACGTCATTTGCTGTTGTGCTTCTGATTGTTTTTCGAATGATTTGTGGAGTTGGTCTATCCCAGGTACGCCAAGGAGGTGTGCGATGCAATCGTAGCAAAGTGCCTCACTGGCCGGCCTAAGACCGTTGAGAAGGCTCAAGCTGCATTCCTCCTTTGGGTGGAGCTGGAGGCGGCGGAGGTCTTCCTTGTAAGTTGAACTGCAATTGGTGATTATTTTGGTTATGAATTATGATAAATCGTATGGATTGAGCACATAATGATGGCGTGGTGCATGGAGCCATGAATGAATGCCTGAAACGGCAAACACCAATTTCCCTCCTTTACCCTTCAGTCCTCTACTTTGATTGTGGTATAGGCGTATAGTAGACTGCACAAGTGCGCAAATAGTTTAGTAATTCTATTCTTTCTTTCATTTGTTAATAGGTATTTCTTTTCTGTTAATTATTACAAGCATCCCTGGAGTGTGCTTCCTGAGCTTGCATTGCTGGGAAGCACTTGTTAGTTTGATTGATGGCGATGACAACTGTTTACATTTGTTCTCAGTCCCATCCATATTCATACCTAGAGTATTTTGTTATCACCATTTGTAAGCAAACCTGCCCACCCATGTACTATGAAACCGGTGTTTTTCGTTCAACTGAGATGCATTATGATGACGGTGGTAGTGGTCTGGAGGTATACCGATCTAACTGGAGATTGGAGAAGCATTTGGATGGAGATGGCATATATGCATTCATGCAATTACATGTTAATAACTCCATTGGGATGTAGACATTTTAAGATAAAAGTTACCTTTTAGTAGAACTATTGATGTCAGCATATACATAGTAAAACTAGCTCCCACTCATTGATACATAGAAGCTTCATACGATATCTCTGTTATCATTTCTTTGCCAATACCTGCTTGATTGTTTCAGCATTTTGAAGAGCTTGTTGTGTATTTCTAAGAGAAGGATTTATTCTGGTGATATGATCATATCTTGCTGCAAGGCATTGATGACTAGCCTTTGTTTAAGATTTTCTTCTTTAGTTGCTTACTCAACCCATCTAAAAGATTTCTCGTCTCTTTCTATTACCACATGTTCCTTCTAGTAATTAATATTTATAGAATGCTAACATGTTCAAACGTACTTCATATGGTTGTGCTACCAGGAATCTATGGAGAAGGCTGTAAAAAACAAAGTGGCTAAAGCTGTTGTACCTGCTATTGACGTGATGTTTCAAGCACTTAGGTAAGTTCCTAGCTTATATTTTGGCTCCCTGTTGTGGATTTTTTTATTGAACTCCTACATCTTTTTTTTTCTCACTAGTGAATTCGGAGCTAAGGTAGTGCCACCCAAAAAAATTCTAAAGATGCTTCCTGAGCTTTTTGATCATCCAGACCAGAATGTTCGGGCTTCTTCCAAGGGTCTGACACTTGAGCTTTGTCGGTGGATTGGCAAAGAGCCTGTAAAAACAATTTTATTTGAGAAGATGAGAGATACAATGGTGGGATTATTTGTACCAGTGCAATACCTATATTGATCATGTGTATTATGAGTGAATAGTATAACCATGCTTCTTTTTGTTTGTAGAAAAAAGAGTTAGAAGCAGAGCTAGCAAACGTCTCAGGAATTGCTAAGCCAACTCGCAAGATAAGGTGATTTTCTTTTTTTAAAGAACATCTCTGTCTGATATTTTTGGCTTTATGTGAAAATTCTGACCTAACCTTATCAAATTGATATCTAAATCATGCTTATTAAGTTGTCGACTAGTCGACGACTAGTCGTCGACTAGTCGTCGACTAGTTGACAAGTCGGCGGCGAAGAAACGACTGGAGTTGGCGACTCGACTTGCGCCAGCCGGCCTTCGTCGCCCTCGCCCTCGCCCTTCGTCGCAGCTGTCGTCGCAGCTCCCTAAGGCGCCACCGACGGCAAAGGCGTCGCCTCCGCCTTGCCGTCGCTTGTCGCCTTGCCGTCGCCCGTGCGACGTTGAGAGCTAGATCTGAGCGGGAGGCGGAGCAGAGGAGGCTCCGTGCGCCGGATCCAGGGGAGGAGAAGAGGATGCGCCGGATCCGGGGGAGGAGAAGAGGATCGCCACGGTGAGGGAGAGAGGATGCGCCTGTGTGAGATGAGAAGAGGACGCACGCAGGGAGGAGAGAGATGAGAAGAGGACGCAGATGCGATAGGGTTGAGAAGGGAGAGAGAGGAGAAGTGGTGGGCTTGGGCTTTTATTTCCTGATGGGCCGACTGGGGTGGGATCGAAGGGCAGCTAAAGTAGGGGACTGGGGTGGAGGTCGGGAGGAATCAAAGGATTTCCGGTAAACAGTAGATATCGACTAGTCGACTAGTTGGCAAGTCGGTCACTACGAGAGTAGTGTCGACTTGCCGACTTAATAACCTTGATCTAAATTCTAGGTTCAGGCTGTATTATGATTCTACATGAACTATGATAAAATGCCACATAATATGTTTTGTAGTGCTTTTATGTTTGAGTTTGTCTGATTGTTTTGTTAGAGTAGAGGGCCATATTGCAAGCTATTTGTTAATAACCCATTCTTGATTTGCCTTCTGCTGTTCTACATAACAACAAATATTATGTAAGCATCTCATAATCTTATTGTATGAGATTTTACTGCCATCTTTTTTACTTAAACTAGACACTTTTAAATATATGGGCATTTGGCTTGTAAACTAAATCCTTGGATGAGGAACTTACAGAATAAGCAATTGAATATTCCACCATCCAACCACGAATGTTAAAGTAATGCAATAGATAATTATATGAATACTTTGTTAGGTGTATAATTGATAAGTGAAATTCATTGAACCAACTTAAGTTAAACAAGTTGTCAGGATTGATTGTATGATGCTATTTGTGCATGTGTTCTAGGTATGATCGCCGAAGCTTAAAAACCTACTCCATTCTCAAGCATAAGTCATTTTTTATGGCCTTTTAAGATACTACTTGACCACTATTTTGTTTATCACAGTGTACTGGTAAAAAGTTTAACTACAACATTACGGGATTACTGTTGAAAACGAGCACATTGATGCCATTTACATGTGGCCAATCTAGATGCTTTTGTATATAGTAGTGGTCAAAGCTGAAAATTTTGGCTACTCTTTTACTAAAAGGACTTATATTTAAGAATCTATTGATCAGATGAAATGTTTGATATATTGGCCAAAGTATTTCTCATGCTTGCTGCGTAGACCAAACCAAATATAGAATCTGCTATGCTTTACTGTTTGGTTGCACCTAAGTGTTGTTTGTTTTGTTAGCTCTCTTTCTCACACAGTTATAATGACTGTAAGTGTAGAGAAATCAACTACATATTTGCAATATGCTAGTTCTGGAATGATACTGCAAATCACGTGGTACATCCACAGCTTGCATAAAACCTTCTTCTGTGTGTTCTCAAGGGGTACTGCAAAAAATGTTAGTTTCTGGGCCCCAAGAATTCAAGAAATATGTTGAGCCCCAAGCAATATGTTGATGTTTTGGTTTGTTGAATACATTTTTGTGCCCTAAGAGATGTGTTGATTTTTTGGACTTTTTGTGTATGTTGTTAAACATCTATGGATCTCTAGGACAATCTACTGTGAGATTTTTTTGTTTTACCATGCTCATGCGGTGGCATGTACCATAGGTTTATATTTCTTCTACTTGGCTGATCATATATTGAAAGCGGATATGATTTAAACATTATTTACTAGATCCGAACAAGAAAAGGAGCTTGAGGAGGAAGTTGTGCCCGAGACAACAGGCGCTAACACTTCTGAAGAGGCAGCGCCAGATGGTCTGTTATTTTTAGGAGCAATTTTATTGTTATTTTCATTTTTATTGACAAGCTTGGTTCCTTTTACATTTACAATGAGAGTACTGACACAATTGTACTTCCAGCTCCTATGGAGATCGACGAATATGATCTTGTTGATCCTGTAGATATTTTAACTCCACTTGAAAAGTCTGGATTTTGGGGCGGCGTGGTATGTGATCTGACTTGCATACACACTGTTGTTAAACCATCATAGCAAAAGATTGTCGTATCAATTTTGATGTCATTGTGCCAGAAAGCAACTAAATGGTCCGAAAGAAGGGATGCTGTGGCGGAGCTAACTAAGCTCGCTTCAACGAAAAAAATTGCTCCTGGTGATTTTCATGAAGTTTGTCGAACGCTTAAAAAGGTTAATCTTAGCTTAAAGTCTTCATGATATTTTCATACATCCAAATTTGCAGCCATTTTGCGCACAAATTTTACTTGTTCTTGGTTAACATGACATGGTATCTGATTTCGTTTCAAAGTTGCTTTCTTGATGGCAACTACATTTTGCTTTCTTTTCTCCTAGGAGAAACAAAAAAAAAGAAGTTTGCTGTGAATTGGGACTCATCTAGTTGTCTTTATCTTTTCCTGTTTCCTTATATTTTATAAGAAAAATTCTCTCCCCCCCTCTTAACCTGTATGCCCCCATGTTATTATTAACCGCCACAGGAAGCATTCTTCGGGAGATTGTATTATGTTGTTTTAGAAGTCTCTTGACTTATTGTGGGATCAATTTGTGATAGAAGTAGCCTTTTATTTATTTTCCCATACTTCCATTTTCTTGCCCATCTATTGTTGCTAGTTTGATCTACCAGAGAGGTATTCAGGAGCCTGGGTGTGATCATGAAGTTGTTGTTTCTAATCATGTTTGTTCATTGTAAATTCTGATTCACTTGCTTTTCTGTGCTTTTTGGCTATTGCAGCTTGTTATAGATGTTAATTTGGCTGTTGCAGTGGAAGCTACTCAAGCTATAGGGAATTTAGCTAAAGGTTTAAGAACTCATTTTTCTGGAAATTCACGGGTTCTGCTTCCTGTTTTACTTGTAAGTAGAATTACCTTATTTGAATAACCATAAATTGCTAGCTAAATCATCTCGTTGCTTGTGATATCTTCTAAATTATAGCATAAGATGTCCGACCTACTTTACACTGTACATGGTTTTCCTTTGCCCTTCACTTTAGCCATAGGATTGATAAGTGTTTTCAAACTTGCATGTGGATACACGATCCACTTGAACTGTGAATTGTCTTTATTATGTGCAAGGTTCTTGGTGTTGCCGTGTTGGTATAATCATAGTTGTCACTTGTCATGGTGTCTCATAGGCAACGCCTAGTCGCAGACTAGGCGTCTGGTGCGTGGTGGACGGACGCCAAGGCTTATCGCCTCGCTTGTGGTAGTTTGGCGGTCGCCTGGAAGCTGCAGGTGTTGTCTAGGGTGACTAGGCTCCGGGCAAGGTGCTGGGAGAAAAAAACACTCACGGGTGGGATTCATTTTACTTAGCGGGGAGCAGCGTTCACCTAGGCGCTAGGCGGAAGGCGGGTGGCCGCCTAGCCCGCCTAGCCCGCCTAGGCGGTGGTCGAAGTAGCCGGTGGTCGGGTTGCCATCAAGTAGCAGGAGGAGGAGGAGAGCAAAGAGAAAAAAAAAAAAAAGCTACTCTTGGGCACAGTGCATCCAGTTCAGCCCAGCCCATTCGGTCCATCGAAAGCTTCGCTCTCCGCCTTATCCTCTTGCCTACGACAGCCACCTCTCGCTCTCCGCCTTATCCTCTTGCCCCTACGATAGTCGCCTCGCTCTCGCTCTCCCCTCTCCCCTCCTGCCGGCGCCTCATCGCTCTCCCCTCCCGCCGGTGCCTCATCGCTCTCCCCTCCCGCCGGCGCCTCATCCCTCTCCCCTCCCATCAACACCAAATCCGGCGGCGGGGAGACCAAATCTGGTGACGGGGAACGTCGATCTGGCAGGAGAGGAAGCGGCGCGCGAAGGAGAGTCGGGAGGAGGAGCCGTGCAACGGGGAACCGCGGGGAGGAGGCGCGATCTGGTTTTCTCCCCCGTGCGCCCAGCTCTGCCTCAAACCCCCAGCACTGCCTCGGGCCGCCCAGCGTCGCTCCAGACCACCCAGCGTCGCTCCAGACCACCCAGAGCCGCCCCGCCTCACGCCACCTGGGACCGCCTTGGACCGGCTAGGCACTCGGCCTGTCTGGAGCACCGAGTGGCACTGAGTCGCTGCGGCGGGGCATCGCCCAGCGCCTAGGCGGCCTAGGCGCCCGCCTAGGGGAACACTGGCGGGGAGAGAGAGGGAGAGGGAGAGGGAGGAGAGAATGTCCTGAACCCTAGGGTTGCTGTCGCTGACCGGCTGAGCCTATGGAGGGGACTAGGGAAGGAGCTTGGGATAGCACAGTAAGGGAGAGCAGAGTTGGAGAAGTCCGAATAGTATTTGTATTTAGTATTTTGCCTTTTTTTTTTTGCAGAAAAGTGGTGTTTTGGAACAGTGGGCTGCTGTTCTGCTTCATCCACTTTTCTCTCCAAGTGTGATTTGGGAGGGAAATACAAGGTTCTATATGAAAAAGAAGATCAAATCTTGAATCTTCTGTGGCTCAAATGTATGGCCTAAATATGTTAAATATAAATTGTACTCTTGTTATTATAATAAAATATTTATTTTTTACGATACATAATCTATTGCCTAATTGTCGCACCTAGGTGTCCAGGCGGTACCGAGGCACCGTGATAACCTTGGGTATGTACCAGTTCGTGTAGAGTCAGTGCTTTATAATAGTAATAACGTACACACATTTGGAGAAAAATCAATGTGTAGCCTGATATAGTGATTTACACGTTTATGCGATATTGAAACCGTATTTTAGTGTAAAAGACATATTTAATATGCGATATTGAAACCGTATTTTAGTGTAAAAGACATATTTGGTGATTTTACTGTGCAATAGAATAGTTAGTTTTTTGAAATTATTCTTTTTTAATGGCCGGTATTCATCTATGTTTCTGACTTTCAGTTAATAATGCAACACCCACTGCCTCGTGTTCTAATCGAAAAGTTTACTTGGTTAATCGTAATATTCTTATATAAAATAACCTCTGGCATGGCACCTGAGGATGTTTGTTACTCTTCTTATTGATTGATGTGATTCTTATGCTTCATTAACTTAAATACCGATCAAGTAAAGTTAAATGCACCCCCTCTCCCCCCATTTGTCCTTATTGTGTTAAACAGGAAAAACTGAAAGAGAAAAAGCCGACTATGATAGAAGCACTGAGTCAAACGCTTCAAGCAATGCATAAGTCCGGCTGCATTACTCTTCTTGATGTGATCGAAGGTTAGTGTTTTTTTGGGTAGCCGCTGTATTTTTTTTATTTCGGTATCTGTCACATTCTTAAAAATATTGTGATGGTTAGCCTGTGGTCTGAAAATTGTGACAGGCTTGTTTGGTCTGCAGTAGGTCAGTATGTAATTGGCAGCATACTTTGTTTAAAAGTAATGAGACATACCTGAAAAAGTGAAAATGAAGTGTTTTAACTTTTAAAGTAACGTCCTTTTGTGCTTGAAAATCCCGAACTCAATCTTCATATTTGGTTCAAAATGTGAATAAGAAGATGGTTTTTTGTGTTATTGCAGATGTTCGGGTGGCTGTAAAAAACAAGGTCCCTCTTGTTCGATCCCTAACGTTGAACTGGGTTACATTTTGCATTGAAACAAGCAATAAGGCAACTGTCTTAAAGTTGCACAAGGATTATGTGCCTATCTGCATGGAGGTGAATAACTGTTTTTCAGTTTACCGCATGGGATTTCTTCTTCTTGTATTTACTGTTATGTATCTCCACTTATCTTTATTTTCTATTGTTAGTGCTTGAATGACGGCACCCCAGAAGTGCGGGATGCTTCATTTTCCGCTTTGACTGCCATAGCTAAGGTTTGTTTCTTGCGTGCATGTTTTCCTCTTGACATCTTCTTTCTATCCTTAAATTTTACTTACTGTCTATGGGTTTTTTTGCTACTTTTGCTGTCTCTATAGATGGTTGGTATGAAACCCTTGGAACGATCCCTGGAGAAATTAGATGATGTGAGGAAAAAGAAACTGTCAGATATGATTGGTTCCGCCAGTGATACTGTTTTAAGTTCAGGGACAGGTTAGAGCTGCTATTACTTTCATAGTTTTCCATCTTTTGACATGTGATCCATATGCCTCTGTTTTGTACTGATTTCTATACAAACTATACCATTTCAGTGCCTAGCTCAAATTCAGGAACTGTCACATCTGCTCGAGAGGTACCTTGTCCATCTTTTGATTTTACTATTATCTAGTCGAGTGCCTGTGCGTTGCGCCAGATCTCAAATAATTGATACCATAAATTATAAACTCTCAAAAACAAAATAATCTGAGATTCCCTACATCCATGAGTTGGTTGCCCATGAGACTCGATTTTTTTTCACTAAATCAACATACTATAGCAACCCTATGAAATCCACCGTGCACAGATAACTAACCTTAAATTTGGAAATTTCATAACAAATTCGCACCCTATAAGCAAGCCGAATCACACTAGTCCCATGCATACACATGCGTAGATGATCCCATGCTTTGCAGAATATCCTCCAAGGCACATGCATATGTATACATAGATCCATCCACAAAAGATCCTCAAGGTAGACCCACCATCACCATCAACTCAAATATTTGTAGGAGTGAAGATTCTACAAGTTTACAACACATTGCAGCCTGTAGTCTGTAGAGCGCTTCTCTTCTAAGGCTCAATCTGAGGTTGTTGTGCTGTGCTGCGCTATGGAATCTAGTTTGTTACAATAATTTACCAATTCCAGTAAGATTCCACTGTTATGGCTAAAAAAAAGATGCTTTCAGGTTGTTATTACATACAAAAATAGAAAAATAAAAGTGCTTTGAAAAGCCACTACAGTACCACACGAAGCATAAGGATTGGAAGTTTTTACCAGCCATGTTTATCATAAGAACATCTTTTCACGACCAACGCTTAAAATGCCTGTATCAGTGTACCTTGGTATAGCAATTGACAAACCAATTATGATTACTCTGTTTTTGTGTAGGTTACAGAGAGCTTATCGATGAGGAGATCTGCTGCAAGCATGCTTAGTGGAAAGAAGCCTGTCCAGGCTGTGGTTAGTATTGTTCTTTTCCTGCTCTTGGATGTGCATACCATATCAGAGTTTCTAATCTTTGAATTTGGCCACCATGTTCATATTTGAGGGTTTTTATTTTTCTTGTTTTAAGGCCGCTACTAAGAAATCTGGACCAGCAAAATCTACCACTGCAAAAAAGACAGATGGTGGACCACAGTCAAAGGCCTCTGCTGCTCCTGAGATTGAAGCTGTTGAGGTGATTTGCTTATCAGAATTGAATCCATTTCCTTCTTACAAGCAAAGCTCTTCATGATTTGCATGTTTATGCAATCTGTAAGATGTTTTAGTTGCTAGTCACACTATAAGGATACTAAAACCACATATATTTAGCTGAAGATGTTTCCGTAATGCCCTACTGATGTGACAATTATGAGATGTTTTTTCTTACAAAGTAATAACTGAAAAATCATTAAACATGGAATATAGATGCAAACTTACATGTTTATTTATTTGATTTCTTGCAGCCAGCAGAGATGAGTTTGGAAGAAATAGAAGAGAGGTTAAATTCTGTTGTAAAAACAGAGACAATTTCCCAGTTAAAGAGCACTGTCTGGAAAGAGCGCCTTGAAGGTCACCAAAGATCCTGTGCTGCCTGTTTTATTCTTTATTTTGCTTGGGTTGGAAGAATAAGATTTGAGTTTTGTCTTTTACATCTATGCTATACTTAAACAAGGAAATATTGTCGTAGCAGTGTTTGATCTTATTGCCATTCCTTTATATTCTATACCTTGTCTGGGGATTAAGGTGGTTCTAATAATTTCTTCTAAACTGTAAGGCTTCTATGGTCTACAATCAGACCCTAATATCGTACTATTTGGCAGCTATTGGCTTGCTAAGGCAGGACGTGGAAAATCTTACAGAACTTGACAAATCTGCTGAACTCTTGGTTCGATTATTATGTGCTGTGCCTGGATGGAGTGAAAAGAATGTGCAGGTAATTGCCAATAATTTTGTGTTGAGTGGAAAATTTATTCCCTTTCCTTCCTTATGGAAGTAATGCCCTGTATATTTTAAATGAAACAGGTTCAACAGCAAGTTATAGAGGTTATCACCTACATTGCCTCAACTGTAAACAAATTTCCAAAGCGATGTGTCGTTCTATGCCTGCTTGGTATGAGCTCCTCTTACTTCAGTTTGTACTTTTACTTTGATGGTGGTTCACCCTTGAAATGAGCATTATCTTGTCTGAATTAGACCTGGCAACATGTCAACAACATAAAACAGCATCAGTGACTTCGAGCTTGACACAAGCTCAAATTTGGATTGTACTAAACTTGGTGACACTGCATCATTATTTAACAACAAACATTATATCTTGAGACTTGGGTGCTGAGTATAGTGCAGTATATTCATAAATAATTAGATACACTAGTTTAGTCAAGCCGATCTCAAGCTTTGCTTGATGAGGAGTTTGGGCTTTATTATTATTTCAAGCTCGGTCCAATTTGTGCCTACCAAGTTCGATTTGCTTGTTGCTTGCAAGTTTTTTTCTAGCTGCACTTTTGGTTACTGGGTTTAGAAGTAAGCATAGACTATGTGCTCACTTCTGAGCTTAAGTCCCTGTTTGTGAAGGCTGGGCTTCTCTGAGAAGCTGGAGAGGGGCTTCGGCTTCTCACTAAAAATGGGGCCCAAGCTTCTCTGATAGTCCTGACTCCTGAGAAGGCTCCCCCAAACAGTGCCTAGAATTTAAGCTGCTCATGTCTAAAGAAAAGCTGAAACTCGTTTTAACTACCTACTTGCACCTTATGCCAACAAAGGTATAAATAGTTAGTTTGCACTGGTGCAAAATATTTTTGAGCAAAGTTGGCAACAAGGAAAATCTCTGAAAGATTTTTTTATGTTGACCTTGGACAAATTTCATCATACGTTAGTTTTTAAACCAATAATTGTCAGAACATTTTTATTCAAGTCTAATGTAGTTTAATCTCAGAATCTTGTTTATGTCCAGAATTTTATTTTATTGATCTTTACATTTTATCTTGGAGGTTTCTGGGTTTGTCTGCATATCATATATGGTACATTATCTGAGATTACATGTGGCCTTCTTGTATTGATCGTACATCGTACCTCTTCGTATCCTATTATTGCTTATGTGTTATATAATGCTGATTATTGCAAAATTGCTATTTTCTCTCAGGCATAAGTGAAAGGGTTGCTGATATAAAAACTCGGACCCATGCAATGAAATGCCTCACCGCCTTTTGTGAGGCAGTAGGTCCGGGATTCGTGTTTGAAAGGGTACGAGATAACATAACATAACAATAAAGCCATCACTGCAGTTTTTTATGTCCTGTTATGCATGTTCACACTTTCAGCATGACCCTCCTTTGGTGCTGAGGTTATCACATATGAATCTTAGTGCATGAATCATAGACATTTTTTCAATTTAATTTAATGCTTCGAAAAGTAACATTTAGTTAAATGGACAGTGAAGATCTCTGTGGTATGATATTGAATATTACAACAAACAATAGTTTACGTATTACTTGCTCCTGGTCTGATATTCAACAGCCACCATAATTATGCCTATCATTTTGTGTAGCTATACAAAATAATGAAAGAGCACAAGAATCCAAAGGTTCTTAGTGAGGGTATTCTTTGGATGGTCTCTGCTGTAGAAGACTTCGGGATCTCCAATTTAAAGCTAAAGGTGCACTTTGCTTTGTATGTTTTCATTACACTTATAAAGTCACTGCACTCTTGTTCTTAGTCTTCTTTATCGTTCCAGGATATGATTGATTTTTGCAAAGACATTGGTTTGCAATCTAGTGCTGCTGCAACAAGAAATGCAACTATCAAACTGATTGGGATGCTGCATAAGTTTGTAGGACCAGGTTGTTTACTCATTTCTTAATTTAAGTATGGCTTGATGAATGCACCGATTATATGTTTTTGAAATAAACTTTCCTGCAGATATCAAAGGCTTCTTAAGTGATGTCAAACCGGCCCTTCTTAGTGCTCTGGATGCTGAATATGAAAAGAATCCATTTGAGGTATGCTGTGTCTGTCTTTGTTTGGAAAATGTGTTCATTTCATGTTTTTTTTCATTAACATCAATTTGGTTCAATTAACAGGGTGCTGCTGCTGCTCCGAAGAGAGCAGTAAGAGCTTTGGATACTGCATCTTCTACATCTGCTGCCTCATCTGATGGGCTGCCTAGGGAAGACATAAGTGTGAATATAACACATACTTTACTGAAAAATTTGGGGAGTCCAGACTGGAAGGTACTAGACAGTTATTTGGTTTGTCTTTTACCTCTTTGGCTGATTCTGTAAGTTTGCCTGAATTTTATTTTGATATTGTGCTTATGTGAAATGACAGGTACGGCTGGAGTCCATAGATGCAGTCAACAAAATTGTGGAGGAGGCCCATAAACGTATTCAACCGACAGGCACAGGTTCATTGTTTTCTCAAACAACTGTTAAATGTGTTCCGCTGGGATATATTCATCTAAGTTATACCATATTATCTTGGTCATGTTGGAACTGCAGTGGACCTGTTCACAGCGCTAAGAGGCCGTCTTTATGACAGCAACAAAAATTTAGTGATGGCGACCTTGTCGACGATTGGTGGTCTTGCATTTGCTATGGGTCCTTCTGTTGAAAAATCAAGCAAGGTTTGTAATCAACTGTACTATTGTGTTTATATTTTCTTACTATTGTTCTTTTGCACCTATAATAATTGGTAACTTTATGTTATGAAGGGTATTTTGGCAGATGTTCTAAAGTGTCTCGGTGACAATAAGAAGCACATGCGAGAGTGCACATTGACTGCTCTAGATTCATGGGTTGCTGCTGCTCAACTTGATAAGATGGTTCCATATATTACAGTGTCTTTGGGTGATCAGAAAACTGGTTCAGAAGGGCGAAAAGATCTTTTTGATTGGTTATCTAAGCATGTTTCAAAAATGAGTGATCCATCTGAAGCTTTGCCTTTATTGAAGCCGTCTGCATCTTCTTTGATGGTATTAGTCAAATAATTGAATTATTTGGTTGGTATTCATTTATTGAAAGCCATATTGTAGCTCATTTGAATTCTAATGATTGCTATATCCCTCTATTCAAAAGGATAAATCTTCTGAAGTCCGCAAATCTGCTGAATCCTTTATGAATGAAATTCTCAAAATTTGTGGCCAAGAAGTGGTATGGTTTCATCCTATATATTCTTTTTATCCACTTGTCCATTTTTTCGAAACATTTTCCCTGTGACCGAATACATTGTTTGGTGTAGGTTGCAAAGAACTTGAAAGATTTGCCATCACCTACTTTGGCCATTGTAGCAGAGCGGTTGAAACTGCCCACTGTACATGAAGGTGTCTTACAGAATCTTGTTTTACACTAGTTGTTTTTCTCAACTCTTGTTGGTATGTCTGTATTGATTCGGTATTACTGCATCATTTAAATAGGAATTTCTGATTCTGTGAAGATGGTAACAACAAGCATGAGCTTAGCATCAAAAGGAGGTTTGAAGAACGGCAAACATGGTCCGAATGATCGTGGGTCTAATGTTGGCAAAGCTGTATCTCAAGTGCGTGACTTTGTTGTCTGTGTCATTCTGGAAAATGATTCCCTTTTTCTGACTGTTATTTTTCATTATCAGAGAGGAATTCCAGCAAGGGCCTCCGTTACTATGATTTCTGCTCAAGACTCGTTACAATCTCAGGCATTATTTAACATTAAGGACTCAAACAAGGTATGCAATCATCAAGCCCTGCAACCTCCCAAGGTCATACATTGAATTCTTATATTTTTATTTAATTGTTCAGGAAGAGCGGGAGAGACGCGTTTTGGTACGTAAATTCAAGTTTGAAGAACCACGCCGCGAGCAGATTGATGAACTGAAGGTTCGTGTTGTAGAAAGAGAACTGTTTTAAGCTTGTTGCAATTGTTAGTTGCAACTTAACCTGTTTAATAAGCAAAACCATACACCTAGCTGATACACTGTTAGGGATAATGGTGAGCAGAAGCTGGTAATACCAACTGTTACATGGCAAGCAAAACCCTCTTTGTTACATTTTGGTGATGCCGGTTCAATTTCAATCAGAAATCTGTATACACAACAGTTGCATGCAACTTAATCTGATGCAAACAGTAGCAGATGCTATTCTATAAAGTTGTATAGCAGGTTAATAACAAGCAGAACCTAGCAAATGTGCTGGTGTCCAAAGCTGGTATACTGACTGTTGTTGACTGGGGAGCAACATGCCCTATCATATCTCACTAATGTTGGCTTGGAATTTATCTTAGAATCTCTTCTCACTGATGCTATTTTAGATTCAATCATGGAATCTGTTCGTTTTTATCTGAAGCACCTTACCCTCCTTTCGTGAAGTTCTGTGGATGTTATATTCATACTATCCAAAAATATGCACATGGTCCTGCTGATGTTAGTTTTTGCAGCAAATATCTCCTGCTGTAATGCAGTGTAGAAGAATCTAGTGTTTCAATATGTTTTACATGTTGATCTGATGTTTCCTGCAATTTTCTTTTCCCCCACCTGTGCGCACTGGGCAGTTCATTTTGCCTATTGTGGTATTTAACATCACGTGGACAGCTCATCAGATTTCTTCCAAATAAAATTTCATCTGCAGGTTGATTTATTTAAGCATTTCCGAGAAGATGTAAGCTTGCGATTATGGAACTCCGATTTTAAGAGGCAAATAGATGGTATTGAGTTGCTACAGAAGGTTGGAAATTGATGACAATCTTGGAAGTTATCTCTGTGCAACTTAGTATGCAACCTAGCTCATATGAGTGTGTTGTTGTGATGCTATCCAATTGTGCAGGCACTGCCTTCAAGTGGGAAAGAAGTGATCGAGCTTGTTGATATACTATTAAGGTGGTTTGTCTTGCGTTTTTGTGAATCTAACACAACATGTTTGTTGAAGGTAAATAGTTATTGTGCTAGTTAAGAATTCGTATAAGCCTTATTTTTTTTTGTTGGAGCACTATAACTTAATCAATTTCTGTGTATTTTGTGTTATTTTGACATTTAGGTGCTTGACTTTCTTCCTGAGCTCTTTGGTGTTATGAAAGATCATTCTTACATGCTAACGGAAGCAGAAGCTGCAATCTTTCTTCCTTGTCTTATAGAGAAGGTACCATTGAAAGTTAAGTTGTACAAAAAATTGATTAATTTTAGTCTAGGAAGTATCGATACACGATACCGGTACGACGATACAACAATTCCCCATATATATATATAAAATAACAAAATGAAAGAAACCCTAAAAGCAGAAAAATTATTACACACACACACACCTCTGCCCCACCCATGGCCTACCTGTCAGTCTATACAATGTTTGAGCCCACCTCCCCCTCCCCCTCACCCACACCTCTCCTCTCACCCCAAGCTCACCTCTATAGCTCTCTTCACCTGTGTCGCTGCTTTCCTCTTCCATCATCGGCGCTCTCCACCCTTGCCCGCTGTCGGCGTCTCCGTCTTTTGTCCTCACCCTTGTCCTCGCTTCCTCTTCATCGCCGCCGACCCGTGCTGCTCCTGCCGCTATTCTCTGCCCGGAGAGGTCGCTGGTGTCTAGATCCGGACGATGGAGGTCCAAATCCAGTCGCTGGCGGTGCTGCATTTGGCGACGGCAGCACTGTGCGTCCATCAACGGTGAAAGAAAGGGACAGAAAGGGAGAGGAAGGGAAGTAGTACCAGATCTGCAGGAGCACCGCCGCCTGCCGTCCGCCACCACTGGGTGGGAGACCCTCGTGTCTCCTCTGTTGTCGCGTGCGTGAGGAGGCGTCGTGTGGAGGACTGGAGGCGGGTGTTGTTGTAGTGGGCTGTTGTTGTTGCGCTGGGCCGTATTGGAGAGAGATCCCACAGTATCGGAGGGATTTTCAGTTTTAAAAAAATAAAAAATAGCCCGATACGTATCAGTGCAGTATCGGTATATCTGATACCGATACCAGCATGTTGACTCAGAGAAGTATCGGTGCTTCCTAGGACTTTTAGTATTGTATCCTCACAGTAGAAACACGGGTGGAGATATTTTCTCCATTACATTTTGCTTTGGAACTTACATTTTTTTTGTTATATGGTATTGAAATGTGTGATTGCAGTTTTTAACTACTTCCTTTCATGTCAAAAGTCTAAACAACTGTTGTATTGCAGTCTGGTCACAACATTGAAAAAGTCAGGGAGAAAATGGGGGAGCTGATAAAGAAAATTGTCAACATCTATTCTCTTTCCAAACTACTTCCCTATATTTTGGAGGGACTTCGCTCCAAGAATAACCGAACTAGGATAGAGTGTGTTGATATTATTGGATATTTCATGGACCATCATGGGACTGAGGTCTGGATTACTATCTTTTTCCCCTTTGTGGTAGTTGGTAGATGGTCTTGCTTACTTGTAGGTCATGCTTTCTTGCAGGTTAGTGGGTTGTTGAAAAATTTGCCATCTGTCGCGGCATTAACAGCAGAGCGCGATGGTGAAATCAGGAAAGCTGCTCTTAATACACTTGCCACTGCTTATAAGAACCTTGGTATGTCCTTTCCCCTTTTCTTCAGTAGAAGATATTTCATGCTATATTCTAAGTGTTTTTTGGGTACTTATCCGACCAATATTTGCAGTATATTCAAACCCTTAACCCTATCGCAAAATTAGATGTTCTCTTTTTTACTAATGAATGATGGAAACTTTCGCAAGCTCCTGTGCCACTACTCCTGAGAATTGTATTTTATCTGTCGAACATGCATGCTTGCATATATGTTCACATTGCACATATTAGCTGTAGTTACATCTTTGCAAAATGTTGTGATATTGATTTGCAAGAGCCTCTTAGTCTACTCTCTTTGGTGAAACAGGGGACGATGTATGGCGATATGTTGGAAAACTTTCGGATGCTCAAAGAAGTATGCTTGATGATAGGTTTAAATGGAAGGTTACTATCTATCCCCACAAGACCTTTATAGTATTTTTAGTGTAAAATTACACAATCACCTGATACAGTCAAGGGATGTATAATCATGTTGTTTGATGGTATAATGTCAGGGCCGAGAAATGGACAAGAGGAGAGAAGGAAGGCCTGGCGATGCTCGAGCTGCTTTGAGGCGTTCAGTTAGAGAGAACGGGTTAGTTCTTTGTTTTCGAATCATGCCATTTGTTTTCCCGTGATGTGTAATATATTCTTTATCGCTTGCTCTCCCTACTTTGAGGACTGAAAAATGCAAGATTGAAAATTTTGAGCGAAAACATAACTGTTTAACTTCTTTCTTCTTTTGTGATGACATTGTGTTTTTAGTTATTCATTTTCTTTCATTTTTCGGATATAGGTCCGATGTAGCAGAACAAAGTGGGGAAGTTTCCCGTTCAATGGCAGGATCAATGATCTCAAGGTGCTCCAGTTATCTTTTTTCTCTGTTCATCATTCTTTCTGTATTTCATATTTTCATAGCATAACTCACTTTTGTATGCTTGTTTATCAATAGGGAAAACTTTGGGTATGCTGATGCTCATATGGATAGGCATATGGTACCTAGGCAGATGGCAACAGCAACAACTGGTCCTGCAGACTGGCGTGAAGCTCTTGATATTGTTGCCTTAGGTTTGCCTGAGCAGGTCGTGCTGTTGCTCACTTCCCATAGTTCTACCATGTCTTTGCCTCCGGTTGATGCACTGTGTTTATTTTTTTCAATGCTATATTGTGGTATCTAGCTGTAACAACCTACTTGCTTCACCAATCACCATATTTGTACATTAACTATTGTAGCGCAAACATTAGTCTGAGATGTTTTAGTGTATGCAGTCTGTTGAAGGAATGAAAGTCATATGCCATGAGCTAACTCAGGCGGTAGATCCTGAAAGCTCCGTGCTTGACGATCTCATCAGGGAAGCTGACAGATTAGTTTCATGCTTGTCTGTTATGGTAAGTCTTTGACTCTTCGTTGTTTTCTCAAAGTCACCTTTGATGTTTGCTAACTCTGATGATGACGAATCTTTCAGGTTCCAAAAACCTTTAACTTCAGCCTGTCTGGGGCTTCCTCAAGGTCTTGCAAATATGTTTTAAATACTCTCATGCAGGTTTGTTGATACGTTTGTGTTCACCCTTATTTTATTTATTTTTGGTTAAATGCTGTTTATAGATTCTTCATTATTTTACAGACTTTCCAGATCAAACGTCTTGCTCATGCTGTGAAGGAGGGTACCCTAGATAACCTTATCACAGAGCTACTACTTTGGCTTTTAGATGATAGAGTTCCTCTGATGGATGATGGCAGTCAACTACTTAAGGCTCTCAATGTCTTAATGCTTAAAATCCTGGTCTGTATATTTCTTTTCATGCTCAGTTTTGCTTGTTACCTGCTCTTTGTATAATGATCTTATTTTGAGCAGGATAATGCCGAGAGAACATCCTCGTTCGTTGTGCTAATTAATTTACTGAGGCCTTTAGACCCTTCAAAATGGCCATCCCCTACTCCATCAGAGCCCCTTGCTGTAAAAAATCAGAAGTTTTCAGATTTAGTTGTTAAATGTTTAATTAAGTTGACGAAGGTTTGTGATTATTTACTATCAATTGTTGTGAATCTGTACGGGACATTACTTCTGATGGCATATGTCATCTTTCAGGTTCTTCAGAGTACAATATATGAAGTTGACCTTGATCGCATTCTTCAAAGCATTCATATTTATTTACAAGAACTAGGAATGGAAGAGATACGGAGAAGGTTTGTGGTGTTAACTTGGAGTTGAATATTTAGCTGTTTAATCGACTTCTTTTTGGATTTTAGATACATACTGACGCTTTGCATATTCTGTAGGGCTGGAGCTGATGATAAGCCACTAAGAATGGTCAAAACTGTGTTGCATGAACTTGTAAAGCTTCGAGGTACAGCAATAAAAGGTCATCTTTCAATGGTTCCTATAGATGCTGAACCTCAGCCAATCATTCTGGCATACATTGATCTTAATCTTCAGGTAAAACTCGCCACATCACGTCTTTTTACTGTTCCATCAAAGCTTTTACACACACCCCTTTTTGCTAAACAATATTATTGGGTCATCCTAGACCCTTGCAGCAGCTAGAATGTTGACGCCTTCTGGACCTATGGGCCAAACTCACTGGGGTGATGCTCCATCGAACAGTCCAAATCCATCCACTCATTCAGTTGACGCGCAATTGAAGGTACAATCATTTCCTTGTTCTTTTTACTACCTCACGTTTGTGAAAAATGGCTACATTCAGCTTTACACAGTAATTTGACACCTATTTCACCTTTCTTTTGGATATGATCAGCAAGAGCTTGCTGCAGTATTCAAGAAAATTGGTGACAAACAAACATGTACAATTGGTCTCTATGAACTCTACCAGATAACCCAGCTGTACCCGAAGGTATTACTCCTTGTCAAGTTTGATATACTGTCCAACTTTGGCCTGGCGGGTCAAGTGAATTCTAAAAGCTTCATGAACCTAGGTGCTATTTTTAAAAATTATGTTGAATTAACTGGGTGTATGCCTTTGTGTTCAGAATTGTAATTGATGTTGAGTTCTACACTAGCACAGGTTGCATACATTTTTAATTCTTTGGAACATTAAATCTGAAAGACTCTAGGTTTAAGCTGTTAATTTGTGTTTCAGTTGATCGTTTGCTGTGTATGTTTCCCTTCAAAGTTGGTCATATTTCGAGCTGTCTTTTCTATTTTAGTACCTTATTCAAGAATATGCTTTTCGCAGGTTGATATATTTGCTCAGCTTCAGAATGCAAGTGAAGCTTTTAGAACCTACATCAGAGATGGGCTAGCTCAGGTTCGTAATCTCACTCCTGGAGGGGTTTAAGCTTGTTTTGATAATTTTGAACTAGATACAAGAAATTATATTTTTGGTGCATGCAGGTGGAGAAGAATGCCGCAGCTGGAAGAACACCCTCTAGTCTTCCATTATCGACGCCACCACCAATAGCATCCATACCCTCTCCAAAATTTGCGCCTTCTCCTGTTCACACAAAATCATTAGATAGCAAAACTGATACTAATGAAGATTATGCCAGTGGTGACACACGGCCCTTCAGAGGCCCAAGAGACTCTGATTCTAGGTTACAATCTACTGACCAACAGACCGATATATACCAATCCTCAGGTCTCCCTCCCGTGCTACCTCTTTGCACCTGCATGTCTCACTGTATATGGGTATCAACATTGATATTTTTTCATCTGACTTTTGGAATTATTATTTCCATGCCAGCAGGGACGTTGGATGCTCTTAGGGAAAGGATGAAAAGCATTCAAGCTGCAGCTGTAGGAGGCAATTTCGATGGAGCTCAGACTCGGCCGTTGGCAAGTATGAATGGTAATATGCTCCTTGGGTCAACACGATTGGATGGTGAACCCCAAGCACAAAGTAATATTCCACCCATGGATGAGAGAGCATTGTCTGGGTTGCAAGCACGAATGGAGAGGCTAAAGAGTGGGTCTATGGAACCACTCTAAATACAGTAACAGTACTATGAGAAATACCAACCATTGTAATTCATTGTAAATTTGCGGCATAATCATGCTATTTGTAGATAGGTATGTTAGACGCATTACATGATGCGGGGCCGACATTTTGTAACCCCCGTTCCTGGTCAACCCATTCGTACAAAGTTTTTCGGTGCAGTTTTAGAGAAGCTAGCCAGATGCTTTGCTTGTAGCTTGCCTCTTGAGGGCCTGATTAGTATTTTGACACATTTTTCCGTCCAGTGTTGAGTTTTCCTGTGTTGTACTTGTACAGCAATAGAATTGAGCGTTTCAAATTGACTGCAATTGTCATTTGTGAAATCTTATTTGCGACTGGAAGTACCCTATCTGAGCTTTGATGTGATTTTTTTAAAAATAAATATCTGCGATATCGTAACTTACCGCCCGTGATGATTAATCTGCCGGTCCTGTACAATAATGTTTCGTTCGAGTTTCCTGAGTCTTTTACGGGAATTGTTGCATTCTGTAATTGTCCTGGAATAATATGCTCTTGTGTTCGAGGTAATCATAGAATTATGTGCTGGTCATTGCCGTGCTGACTGAAAGTTAAGCGGTTTTCTGAATACGATAGCCGATAACGAATCAGCAGAAGCAATGAGAGGGGACTGCTTTTACGTTTGGAGCAGGTCAACACAACAGGCTACATTATTCTCGGACAGGAAAAGGAAGGAATATAGCACATTACTACATAGGAGATGTTACGAACTAGGCTGTATGACGGCATTCCAAGCGATCCCATCCAGTATGCAGGCATTCCAAGCAATGTTTTAGGAGCATTTGTTCGTCTCCCAGCCAGCCAGCCAATGTCTTGGCCCATCCCACGGAGCCGGCCAAACATTACGTAACAAAGGCGGGTCACTTAACTTGTGCGGGTATGTCATTCAGGTCACTATACTTTTAAAATATACATCTAGGTCATTGATATGTCTTAAGTAGATCATCAGTCCATCACAGCTGTCTACATATTTTATAGTCGTGGCATGCCACGTTGGATTCAATTTAGTTGCAAAACATTTGCACAGAACCCCTAAATCATTTTTTCGTTAGCCCTACCCTGTGCCCTCATCCGAAGCTGGTCCTGTTTGTCAGGACTGAGTACTGAGGACTATAGCGCTCCGACGACACCTGATGGTGTTGGCCTGAGAGCGACATCGACGACATACTCCCCCGCTACCGCTACCACTACCGCATCCTCTATCGTTGCCTCCTCACTCTTTTTCACTCGATCGCCTCCTTACTCTTTTTCACTCGATCGCCGCCATAGTCCGCCTCTACCACCGCCTCAGTCGCCTCCTCCTCACTCTGTTGCTGTCTCACTCCGCCTCCTCCTCACTCCACTGTCGCCACACTCCGCCGCCGCCGTCGTCTTCTCTAAGGTTCGGTCGCAAAAGGATCAGGGAAGAGGACTAGGTCGAGAGACTGGCTCAAGTGGATTTGATCTGGTTTGATTGGATTCTCACGAGGGCACATTGGTAGGGCTAAACGAAAAAAAATGTACATGAGTTTGTGTTCATTTTCGTAACCCGCATGAAGTTCGCCTACGTGGCATGCTGCATATGCGAAATATGTCTTTGTGGACAACTATAATGGACTAATGATCCACTTAAGTCACATCAGTGACCTAGATGTATATTTTGAAAATACAGTAACCTGAATGACACATCCTCACAAATTAATTGGCCCGTCATGCATTTTGCTCAACATTGTATATTAATATGTGTTAGCCAGCGAATATGGTGATCCTATGCACATTGGAAAATGCTTCACGTACCATGCTGGGTTACAATAGCAGTACGATCTTTCCGACCCAAGGTCCCGAGCCAATTCAGTAGGCCCCACAGATGCCCTCATCTTCCTCACGCACTCTCCGTTGACCTTATGCCCTTTCTTTGTTCTTGTATGTCGCCACAGTCTGCATTTTTACTCCCGAGGGCCAAGGCCACCGCCTCAGCCACACGCCGATGTCGGTGGGATTGATTTCCACGCCACCGCGGGACCGAGACCCACGCCTCACCCGGAGCATGGAGACTCACTCGATGTTGGGCGTGTGGGCTGGACATTGATCCCCATGGCACCATACCACATTAAGCTCCTCGGACCTTTTTTTTTGACATAAAGCTCCTCGGACCTTCGCTTGACAAGCCCAACTTCTACAATTTTGGAGCCTAATCACCCATGTGAATCTGCTAGTTCCTTTTTCTTTTGGTTTTTCTTTCTTTTTGCTGATCTTAGAGGCATTTTTTTTTGTTGATTTGGATATGAAAGGCTGGGAGCTTCCGAGAGATTTGGATAGGTTTTTGGATAAATTTAAGGAAGGTTTAATGGGAACAGAGACCAATCATGCAAATTTGAGGTAATTCATGGCAAAATTGATAGAAAGAGATGTATTCCTTGTAAATCGAGCAAAAAATGTTGTAGTGATCTTTTCCCCATTGTTTTTCGTTGCTATCTAGTTGTATTGGGACTTTTGTTGAATGGTAGATTTTAGGGGAGTTTAATTATTTGCCATTGTACTTTCATTGATAATTTAGGATTTATTACTATTGTGTGTGTAACATGTGGATCCGAGATCCAGATGTCACACACATATACAGTGGCAAATCCTAAAATGCACTCCATTGCAGTGGCAAATACTTAATTTTCTCTAGATTTTACTGTCAAATGTCAATCGCTGGAAGGAAGCCGAGGATTCGGCAGCACGAGTGGAGCTCAGCGAGCACCTCACGTCACTTGGCAAGAGGCCGGTGGTGACCAGCTCAGAGAGCGTGGGCACTACACCGCTGCCCATTTCTTCGGCATCTTGCAGAGCTCGTGGATGAGGCTGCCTTGTGGTGCTCCCATGCTTCGCCACGACGGAGTAGCCCGGGCCAGTGCAGCCACGGCTGAGGAGCGCCCGATGTGGAACTAGACATTTTTCCACATGAGCACGAAAGCAATTTCTGAATTTTTTTTATTAATTAACCTTTTTTGAATTTTATTTTAAAGTTAACCCCGGCGCATTTTATTTTCAATTCTGACCCTTTTGGTCACGCCATCACCCGTGACGTGACAAAACAACACTATCACGCCAGCCCATTTCTGGTCAAACTCTTGTCATGACAGTGTTATTTGGTCACGCCACAACCAGTGGTGTGACAAAAAGTGCTATTTTTGAGACTTATCCTGGCGCGTGACAGTGTTGTTTTGTCACGCCATCACCTGTGGTGGGACCAAAGGGGACAGAATTAGAAATAAAGTGCGCTGGGGTTAACTTTAAAATAAAATTCAAAAAAAGGTTAATTAATAAAAAAGTTCGCAATTTCTCACAGGATGTCTCGCGTTGTAACAGGATCGTATGACGAAACATCGTGTGTGTATAGCGGTTCCGATGGAGGTTTAGGACGAGGTGCTCCTGCTTGTGCGCGGTTTCAAGCTCACCACTGTTGAGGAGCCCAATATATCAGGCCAATTAGAGGTGGCTAAACGGCTGGGCCCGAAGCATGGCACTATTGGCCCGATCCAACCACAGCACAGCCACCTAAACAGATTGGGCCAGGCACTCCGCACCTAGGGCGTCCGTCAGCTCGTCCGCTGTTCCTCCGTGGCTGGGTGCTGCTGCTCATCTCGTCGTGGGCGCCGTACGCCCCTGCTTGGCTCATGCGGCCAACGCCAAAGCACATGTAATACCAGTAGAAATGCAAAGTGAGTAAAAGTAAAAATTGAGAATAAATTTTACAAATTTACCTTCCCACAGTAAGAAAACCAACAGAAGGGTGAGAGTGGGAGGGGATAAGACCGAGCCTTCATAGCTAGCCGAAGCTCCCCACAACACAAGCCCTTCTCCCCCACTGCTAACTAGCTAGCTAGCAAGCAAGCAAGCAAGCCACAACCCCACCAGAGCAAAATCGGCGAGCCAGGTAGGTTACTCCATCCCTCCACTTTATCTATCCCAATCGAACAAGTAGGGCATAACTCTAGTGCGTAAAGTACAAGGAAGGGGAGGGGTGAGAGTAGATCTTCCCTGGTAGAGCTCGTAGGAGGCAGCGGCACCGAGGGGAGACTCATGGAGGCTGGAGGTTGAGCCGAGCATAGCCATGGCCGAGCAGGAGGGGTGCGAGCGTGGGAGAGGAGCCGAGGCGAGTCGGGAAGAGGCGGGGTGAGGCGTCTTGGGGATACGGCGCTGAGGATCTGAGGTGGCGAGCGCAGGAGGCGGCGCTGACGGTGGCAGTGTGCCAGCCAGAGCAAGCCGGGCGACCAAGAGGAGAGGGGCCGAGCGAGGTGGCTGTGATGCTGTGGGCTGGGGGCCGGGCTCTACGAGAGGCGGCTCGACCAGAGGGGGAGCAGAGGAGCCGGTGGGAGGACCTCTGGAGGAAGAGAGAGAGAGGGGGGAGGGGGGTGAGGAGATAAGGTAGCCAAAGGGGTGGCTTCGGCCAGGAGATAGGAAAAAGAAGGAAAGAGAAATAAGAGAAAAGGGGAAAAGAGAGGAGAAAGAAATTTGGGGTGCGCAAATAAGTTTTATTCGTAAGATTAGATGACGCGAACCCTAACGTATTAGTATTTTGAGCACCGGGCCAGCAGATTAGTACCCAGTGAGAGGGGTTTGTTCGTGTCGGATTGCGCGTAGGAACAATGCCGTCCGGTTATGTGCATGAATTGCTATAATGTATTGAGTCTGGTTGAATGCCTGTTCAGGTGGAGGTTCTAGAACGGCGCCTTCCGCACGTTACTCCGCTCCGCTTGGTTAACAGGCAAGTGCATGGTAAAGTGATAGCCTGTAAGTGCTATGAAATTTGTGATGTTTGCGTGATATGATGATGACCATAATGATGGAACGAGGTGAGTAATGAGGCTACCCTATTAATGATGACAATGATGAATCGTGTTAATGACAATGGACATGTGCATTTGCATCATGGAAAGAATGCATGAGCCAGGTCGGTGAGAAAGTCATGTAACTATTCTAGTGAGGTCGGTAAGAAAGATACATAACTAATCCAGAGTATTCTAGATGAAATCTTACATCTGTAGGGACTAGATAAAATCGTACAATAAAAGGACCCCATCCTAACGAAGATCAGGGAAGAGTGTGTCATCGACGGGTGAACACTCCGCGATACCAGTATCAGCTGATGAAATGCATATGAGTATGAGCATGATGGTGCATTCGCATACATGGGCAATGCAATAAGCAAATGAGCATGTAGATAATGATGCATTGCACTAATGGAAAGTTAATGATGGAAATAATGATATGATTATGTTTATATTGGTGTGGCAGTGTTTATCATTTGTATTATGTGCTTGCTGAGTCTTCGGACTCACCCTTGCTTATTTTGGTGTTTAGGTGAACGACGAAGTTGACAGGCATCGGGAAGGGAGAATAGTACATCCACGTCACATGTAGTTATTCATATAAACCATCCTCCCTAGATATTCCACTTTTGTTGTATTATGTCTAGTTGTTAATTTAGCTGCGCAAAGTTTGTAATGGAATAATGTGTAGTGGTAGCATTCTGGGCCCAGGTGGCGGGTCAGGGTGTTACAGTTGGTATCAGAGCGGGCGTTAGCTCCGTGGTGAAAATTTTTAGATCTAGGTTGATTAATTACTAAAACTTGACCTAGGCCAAATAATTAAACTAAACTTGACACACTTTGGTGCACAGTAGGATGCGTTTTCGGGTTAAACGTTGCATTTATGTTTTAGCTAGTTATGTGGTTGACGTGCAATGTTACGAGGTAACTGTTTGTGAATTGATTGTGTGATTGCTTGTTTGACGTGAACAGAGATGCCGAGGGGTAGAGGTAGAGGTCGTGGCCGTGCTCAAGTAGAGCTACCGCTTGAGGTTCAGCAAGAAGCACTTGATGCGTAGGTCGTTTTCACTGAGTAGTCCGTAGCTGGAAATCAAGCAAGGTCTTCGGCCTTACTGCGAGAGTTTATGGAAGAGGTCCGTGCGCTTCGCCAACAAGCGCCGGCAGCCGCTGCTGCGGCTGTACCCGTTGCAGTCCCTACCGCCGTTCCAACCGTGTCGGAGGCAAGGATGGGCCTTTGTGAGTGGTTTGCTTTACGTCTAGACACCTTCGATGGGGGCGGGTACACCAGTCCAAGTTGCATATTGGTTACGCTATATGAGAAGGCAATTTAAAGCCCTAGAGATGAGCTCACAGCTGAGAGCTCGCTATGTGGCATTCCAGTTAAAGGGTTAGGCGGACATCTAGTGGGAGGGAGTCCATTCAGCTAGGACCCCTGCCCAGGGTCCCACTAGTTGGGAGATCTTTGTTGAGCAATTCAAGGCGAAGTACTACCCGAAATCTTTTGTGGAGAGTATGGAGGCCGCCTTGTTGACCTTCGTGCAAGGGAAGATGACCGTAGCTGAGTACGAAGCAGGGTTCAACGATTTGATATGTTTCGTACCATCGGTCATGAGCAATGATCTGGAGAAGGCCAAAAGGTTTCACCGAGGGCTCAACTCTGAGTTTCGGCATGTTATGGGAGCCATTGCGCCACGTGACGTTAGGTCAATGGTAGAACAGGCCAGAGGGATGCAGATGGAAATGCAGCTCACTAAAGGACTACAACCCTCCGGTGGTCCAAACGCTTCTGGTGGTGACCAGAAGAGGAGTTTTAGCGAGGGAGGTGGGTCATCTCAGCGACCTACTCCCAAGAAGTCCACGTGGGGCCAGCGTCCCCCGCAGTCGTCCAAGTCCAAATCTTCGAGGCCGTCTTCTATAGCGTCCCGTTCGTCGTCAGTGACCCCAGCCTATCGTTCTGTCCCAGGGCAGGGCTGTAACACCCTGATTTGTTTGGAGCCTCTTTGAATTTTCAAAATAAAAAGAACCATTTTGTTTTGATGAGAATTCCAAAGCTTAACTTGAAATTTCAGAATGGATTTCAATTGACCAACTCAAACTTCAACTAAAACTCTTGAATGGTTTGCTGGGTTTGTTGGAGCTTTGGTGATCTCTCCCTTTCTTTGCTTGATTTGTTCCTCGTTGGTCCAGACCTCCTTAAGCCCAGACCTCCATCTCTGGTTCTTCTCTGGCTTAGACCTCCCCAGGTCTAAATGTGGTGACCCAACCATAGGGCACCCAAGAGGTCCTCCCAGGATCTCCCAGGAAGTCCCTGAGGACCTCCCAGGAGGTCCAAGAGCACCTCCCGAGACTCGGGTAGGACTGCCCGTAGTACCAATCGAGGCTCGGTGGGACCGCCGAGGTTACCACCGAGGAAGCGGGAGTCACGGGGAGATCCCCTATTGCCACGGCCAACTCAGGAGAGGTCGAGGGACCTGACCTGAGGAGGTCGTGAAGCCCGAGAGATCGCTCCATGATTCTCAGCGTGAGCTGAGCTAGTCCCAAGGATCACAAGCTAGCTCTTCACAGCATACAAGAATGGTAACATCCACGACACAACTTTATTTACAACATACCAACGGAGTTGTTTACAAAAGGTGGCCTCGGGCCAAAGCAAGTTTACAAAAGAACAGAAACAGATGTCCATCCACTATACCACAGGCAAAATGGCTGGAGGGCACAACCTACGCGTCCTGGTCCTCTTCTTCACTGCTATTGTCTTCTCCTGGCAAAGATTTCATTGAGCAAGAGTGAGCACTACCACTGTGCTTGCAAGTCACACCCGTGGAGTAACAAAATGACATACATGCATGGATATACAAAAGAAGGCATAATATGGTTGATTTGCGTAAAACCAAGTTTCTTTCAATTACAAATACTAAGTTCCAAAGCAGGTTTTTAATAGATAAAATTCATTTTCAAAACTTGATTTTCAGTTGGATAGCATTCATCAACAAGTTGGTGAAGGATATCCTCCTGTCACAAGGCTCCCTGCCCAAAACCCATGGGATAGAAATCCCAAAACAGTTTATTAAACACTTTTGGAAACCAAAACCCACATCTAACTCTGAGTGGCCTGTGCCAGCATGTCCATAACCGCGGACACGGCTATTCGAATAGATTTACACTCGGCCGAGGATGTGCACTTTACCCACATGACATGATTCCTCTAGTTTATCTGGCATTCGTCAATGCCACCTCTCACTACCAAAGGTAAGAGGTCTAGAATTCATGACAAAGCCTTTACAATGCATTGTTCTACCACATCCCCTCCTCGCTAAGGTTTCGCCTCCTTTGGATACAAATCCGCAGGATCAGGGCCCCCTCTTGCGTCAGTGGGAAACATAGGTTATAAAAGTCCATAGGCCATAGAAGACCTCCCACACATCCAAATGGGACAACTGCGATGGAATTTCTGCAAATTAATTGGCCAGGTCCCACACCCCATACTGGAGACATGTGGTTGCACGATTTTGGCATAGCCCATTATAGGCCTAGCATTGGCGGCTCAAAGACCGGTCCTCATTTGACTTGGGCGACGACCACAAACCCCTGGACCTCCACCTTATCCAGGATAGAGTCCGTGCACAAACATTGCACCAGCCAAGCAAACCAATTCGCCCAAGTCCAAATCAATTTTCATTTTCTTTGCTTCCCCAGCAACTTTTCATATTCTCATGACAACCCAATGCCATGGTCAAAACATTTTAAACAATAGTTGGTCATGAAGGTAAAGATTTCCCCAAATCAAGTACTTTTGGTCTAAGCAAGACTAAGCATATAGTTTTTTTTCAATTGCTCCTGGTTCACACTATTGTATCAACCAGATTTTTGTCTAAGGTGACAACAGATTTGGTTCAATGTCAAAGTTGGCCATATGAAGGAAATAGGCATAACTATGTGTTCAAAGACAGGTATTCAAATAACTTGGTAGAAATAAGCATGCATTATACTTTGAAATTGAACATAAATAAATTGAAATATTGGGTGTAATATGATCAAGAGCATGACTTGCCTTGCTCACTGACTTGAGAGTCTTCTTCTTCAGTACACTCACGCTCCTCAGTGTCTTCGCGATCTATACGGGAGAAAAGGGGACAAATTTAAACCAAGTTCCAAATAAAGAGCCAAAAGAACTTTAAAAGAAAATCCAAAACTCAACCAACAGAAGCATCTCACACTCAAAATAGGTTCTTTGGGAGAGGCCCTAACTTACTGGAGAAAGGTCCAATGAGGAAGGTCCTCACAAAAGACCAGAGGGGTGACTTTTAGCAAAAGACCACGACGATGATGCTTGCGCAGAGTCCAGAGAGGTGATCTTCATACAAAAACCATAGAGTTCCACAGAGAATCCAAAGGAAGAGGTCTGGAAGAGGCATAACCTCTTATTGTGGCGATAAGAACAAGAACAGATCAATACACAAGGAGGCTTACCGGCTATAAGAAAGAGGTGACGAGTGCGCAGGGAGGTCGAAGGCAATATGGGCGGATAAGGTCGGCGCCCAAGCTCGGTTGAGCTGCAATGGTGAAAATACGATGAAGGAGTGCTCCTGGCGATGTTCTTAGCAGCAAGGTCTCTCCAGGAAGCTACTGAGGGTGAGCCAAAGTGTTGAGCGTGGGAAAAAGGTGGCAAGGAAGGGCTCCCGGGGCTAGTTATAGCCAAAAAGACTGAAAAGATCACTCGATGAGCATATGACTTGGTGGGCATGAAAAATAGGCAAAAGGTACGGGGGTGTCAAAGGAAAATAATAAAGGACATTGTGTACTGTTACGGAAGGAGACTAGAAAAGACACCAATAGTGCCCCAAAATGACCCCATTTAATGGAAGCAGCCACTTTCATGGCTGCATTTAATGCGACAAGACATGCATTAAATACTCATGGTACTAGTGTGGCGGGGAAAAAATAAGACTGGGTAAGCCTGGCAGGTGGGACCAGTCAAATTTAGAATCGGTTGGGTCAAAGAGGGAGGTCCCGACCCGCAAGAGAGGTCTTTTGAGGAGGTCTGAAAGGCTTAGGAGATTCTAAGGTTTAGGGAGGTCTGGAGCCGTAGGATCAAATCCAGACGGGAGGTCTGAACGGTTAGGATTTCCAAGGGGAGGTCCTAACGATCGGATCTGCCAAAAAAAGGGAGGTCTGGACGGTTAAGATCTCCAATTGGGAGGTCTTGACGGTCCAGATGTTCAAGGAGGGAGGTCTGGGCTGTTAAGATCTCAAGGGGGAGGTCTTAACGGTCCAGATTTACAAGGAGGAGGTCTGGAGGCTAAGAGGTTCTGACAACTAGGATCTCATCAAGGGAGGTCCTGGCTGAGGGGATCCTTGCAAAAAGAAGGTCCTGACTGGTAGGATCTCTCCAATGGGGAGGTCCTATCAGTTAGGCTCTCGCGAAGGGAGGTCCCACGGGCTCAAGGAGGTCCAAAGAAATTAAATTCGAAGGAAGGCCTAAACATATAGGCACATCCTAACCAAGAGGAGGTCTGGGCCAACTCAAGAGGTCCAAACCGTATTCATCATAGAGGAGGTCTAGACCCCAGAGGTCTAAACCGAATATAACACAAAAGAGAGAGACTGAGGGGAGAACTGACCAACATATAGAAGAGGTGACAACACGAAGCTCAAACCTCTCCAACTGAACCAACTTTGAATTCTCATCAAAACAAAATAGTTTTATTTTGTTTTACAAATTTAAAAGGGTTTAGAAAATCAGGATGTTACAAACCTACCCCCCTAAGCGGAATCTCGACCCCGAGATTCAAACAGAATCAGCGAAGAGGTAGGGGTAATTAGCCTTGAGGTCTTCTTCCTTCTCCCATGTAGCTTCAGTTTCTGGATGATGACTCCATTGCACCTTGTAGGATCTGATAATCCTACTCCTGGTAACCCTTTCTGCAACATCCAGGATTTTAATTGGCTGCTCCACATAGGTAAGATCTTCTTGAAGATCAAAACTCTCTAGGGTTGTGTGATCTTCTGGCACCCGAAGACATTTCCTTTATTGGGACACATGAAAGACATTGTGCACAGCTGATAAGGATTCTGGGAGCTCTAGTTGATAGGCGACTTCACCAATTCTGTCCATGATCTTGTATGAGCCGACAAATCTTGGTGCTAGCTTTCCTTTAGTCCGAAATCTTCTAACTCCCCTGAGTGGTGTCACTCTAAGGTATACAAAATCTCCAACCTTAAAGGACAAATCTCTTCGATGGATATCGGCGTAGCTCTTCTGTCGAGATTGAGCCACTCTCAATCGCTCCTTTATCAACTTCACCTTGCCTTCAGCCTCTTGAACCAGGTCTGGTTCGTAGAGTTGATGTTCCCCAACTTCATCCCAAAGGAGGGGTGTTCTACAAGGTCTACCATATAGAGCTTCAAAAGGGGACATCTGTAGACTAGCTTGATAGCTATTGTTGTAAGAAAATTCAGCATAAGGCAGGTTCTTGTCCCAACTCTTCCCAAAATACAAAGCACAAGCCCTGAGCATGTCTTCAAGGATTTGGTTCACTCTCTCGGTTTGCCCATCGGTCTGAGGGTGATAGTCTGTACTAAAATTGAGTTTAGTACCTAGAGCTTCATGTAAGCTTTTCCAGAACCTTGAAGTGAACTGCGACCCTCTGTCTGAAACTATTCTTTTGGGTACTCCGTGTAAACAGACAATTCTTGCCATATACAATTTCGCTAACTTATCACTTCTATAGGTGGTCTTGACCGGTATAAAATGGGCTACTTTGGTCAAACGGTCAACTACCACCCAAATGGAATCAAAAGCCGTTTGGGTGCTAGGCAATCCAGTAATGAAGTCCATGCCTACTTGTTCCCATTTCCATTCAGGGATTGGCAATGGTTGCAATAACCCTGCTGGTCTTTGGTGTTCAGCTTTAACCCTCTGACATACATCACATTGAGAGACATATTTGGCAATATCTTGCTTCATACTGACCCACCAATACCTTTCTTTGAGGTCTTGATACATCTTGGTGCTGCCCGGGTGGATAGAGTAAGGTGATCCGTGGGCTTCCACCAAGATGAGCTGCTTGATATCTTGGTGATTGGGCACACAAATTCGGCTGCCAAACCATACTACCCCTTGTTCATCTTCAGAGAAACCTGGGGCTTTACCTCTCCTCATGTTCTTCTTAATCTCTTGGATGTCTTCATCTTCTCCTTGATGTTCTTTAATTTGGTCCAGAATGGTTGGATACACCTCTAAGGTGTTTACACACCCTTGCTCTACAATCTCCAAGTTGAGGTACTTTAACTCTTTATATAGTTTTGGTTGTTGTTCTTGAACCAACAAAGTATTGCAATAACTTTTTCAGCTCAAGGCATCTGCCACTACATTGGCTTTGCTCGGGTGATAATGAATCCCAAGGTCATAATCCTTAATCAACTCTAACCATCTCCTTTGTCTCAAATTAAGTTACGTTGTGTAAAGATGTATTTCAAACTTTTGTGGTGTGTATATCTCACAAATGATTACCAATAAGGTAGTGTCGCCAGATTTTCAAAGCATGCACAATAGCCGCCAATTCTAGATCATGTGTTGGGTAGTTCTCTTCATGAGGTCTCAAATTGCCGAGATGCATATGTCGCTACCCTTCCATCTTGCATTAGCACACATCCAAGACCTTGATGAGATGCATCACAAAATACCTCAAAGTCTCTATGGATGTCAGCAAGACTAGGATGAGGCTGGACAAGCCTTTTCTTCAATTCTGAAAGCTTTGCTCACGTGCTTTGGTCCATTCAAATTTCTTCTCCTTTTTCAAGAGCTGGGTGAGAGGTCTAGCAACCTTGGAAAAACCTTCAATAAATCTTCTATAATAGCCAGCTAGACCAAGAAAACTTCTTACTTCAGTCACTGTCTTGGGAGGTCTCCACTCTAGCACAGCTTCTCCCTTCGAAGAGTCTACAGCCACTCCCTTGGCCAAAATGATATGACCAAGAAAGGCTACTTGATTTAGCCAAAATTCACACTTACTAAACTTAGCATAGAGTTGCTGCTCTCTAAGTCTTTCCAAAACAATCCTAAGATGGTCTTCACGTTCTTTTTCATTCTTGGAGTAGATGAGGATATCATCAATAAACACCACCACAAACTTGTCTAGGAAGTCCATGAATACTTTGTTCATCATACTCATGAAATAGGCTGGTGCATTTGTCAACCCAAATGACATTACAGTGAACTCATATAGTCCATACCTTGTGGTAAAAGCAGTTTTGGGAATGTCTTCTGCCCTAATCTTCAATTGATGATACCCAGACCTTAGATCAATTTTAGAGAACACACTTGCTCCTTTTAGTTGGTCAAAGAGGTCATCTATCCTTGGCAGGGGATATTTGTTTTTGATGGTGACCTCGTTGAGTGATCTATAGTCTACACACATCCTCAGGCTGTTGTCTTTCTTTTTGACAAATAGCACATGTGCTCCCCATGGTGAAGAACTTGGTCGAATAAATCTTTTGTTCTTCAGTTCTTTGATCTGCTTCTTTAACTCTACCAATTCATTCACAGGCATCCTATAAGGTCTCTTTGATATGGGTGCAGTCCCAGGGACTAAGTCAATTAGAAAGGATATATCCCTATCTGGTGGCATACCAGGTAGTTCTTCAGGGAACACATCGAAGTACTCTCTGACCACTAGGAGGTCTTCTATCTTCACTTCTTTCAAACTGGTCAGAAGGGGTTTTGTTCTAGGGGAGGTCTTGGACTTAAATTCCACTTGTACTCCCTGGACATTACTAAGTGATATGGACTGGGTAGCACAATCTATCTGCACTTTATTCTTGGCTAACCAGTCCATTCCAAGGATCACATCCAAACCTTGAGATTGCAAAACTATTAAGTCTGCAGGAAAAGGTACTCCAGAAATCTCTAGGGTAAGGTTCGGGCAGAGGGTATTAGTCCTCATATCCAGGCCCGGAGCATGGATTAACATAGGGTTAACTAGAGGAACTATAGATAACCCATACTTCCCCACAAACTTGCTTGAAACAAAAGAATGAGAAGCTCCCGAATCAAATAAAACCAATGCTGGTATGGAGTTGACAAGGAACGTACCCAGTACTACATCAGGTGCTGCTTGAGCTTCTTCAGCCATGACATGAGTGACTCGGCCCTTTGTGAGATGCGCCGTCGGCTTCACGCTTGATGCGCTACCCTGGGCTGAGACTCCTTGACCAGATCGAGCTGGGGCAGGAGCTTGCTGCTTCTTTGGGCACCTACTAGCATAGTGCCCTATCTCATTACAAAAGAAACAAGTCACTCCAGCAGAAGAGGTTGTGGATGGCTTCTTTTGAGACTGACTTCCAGAGGAGGTCTTATAATAGCTTGATTTGCTTGAGCGTTGCACTGTACCGGATACCTTTGAGGAAGAGGTCTGAGAGGCCTTATGCTGGGAGGACTGAGGCTAGTAGGTCTTAGACTTAGGAAAACCCCGAGGGTTAAACCTCTGTGCCGACTTCTTTCTTTTTCGGCTCTCCATCTGTTGGAGCTTGCTCTCCTGCCGAATGACCTTGCTTACAAGTTGCTGAAAGTCAGAATGCTCTTGGGAAATAAGGTGGACTGAAATTTCATCATTAAGCCCCTCCAAAAAGTGCTCTTGCTTACTTTCATCCGAGGCAACATCTCCTGGAGCATATCTTGCCAATTGATTAAACTTATACATATACTCATTCACAGAGCAGCTGCCTTGCTTTAAGGTGCGGAATTCCGTCCTTTTTAAAGACATCACGCCAGATGGAATATGGGCACGACGAAAAGCTCGCATAAACTCATCCCATGTGATGGCCTGGGCATCAACATGAGATTGACTAAAGTTATCCCACCACTCAGAAGCTGGTCCACTAAGCTGGTGAGAAGCAAAGAGAACTCTTTCATGGTCTGTGCATTGCACCATGTCCAATTTCCTGCCCACTGTCCTGAGCCAATCACCAGCTTTTATTGGCTCAGTGCTGCTTGAAAATGTTGGAGGGTGCAGCCTCATAAATTCTGCAATGCTGGATCTTGGAGGAGGTGGAACTTGAGCTTGAGGTTGGGCTACTGCTGTAGCTTGTAGCGATTGGGTATTGGCAATAGATTGAGACAACAAGTTTATAAGCTGAGCTTGATTGGCCATCATTTGAGTCCAACTAGGACCATCAACTGGAGGAGGTGGCGGCTGTGAGGTTGGGTCCTGCTGCACGCCCTCAACCCCTCTATTTTGGTTACTCTACCAGGCTGGGTTCTCAGATTCTCCTTCAGCTTGCCTATTCCGATTGCTTGAACTTCCACTACCACTTCTGGTGGTCACCATTTTGCTAACTCCAGAGACCGAGGAAAGAAAAGAAAAAGGCTAAGGGAGACTAATCAAAACAACCCACTCAACAAGGAAATTCGATGCAAAGAAAACGGCAGAAAGAAGCTTTTTCAAAAACTATAATAACTAAACATCGTTCTACTCGTTTCTTACCACTTTGAGGGAGGTCTTAAGCACCAAGCCTAACCCGAAAGACCTCTAATAGAATTTGCAAAGGTAAGGAGGTCCATTTGATATTGCAAATCAATGCAAAGAAAGAGACCAGATAAAGTTTGGTTTAAGGTACGGATGAGTACCATAAAGGAGGTAAGAGTAGAGAGATGACCCAGATAAGAAAGAACATTTTATTCTTCTTGTTTATATAAAATAAGCTTTGAAATTCTATGGCCACTCTACTAGGTTGCGACCTGCAGTCAGATGGCTCTGATACCACTCTTGTGGCGACCCAACCCTAGGGCACCCGAGAGGTCCTCCCAGGATCTCCCAGGAAGTCCCTGAGGACCTCCCAGGAGGTCCAGTAGCACCTCGCGAGACTCGGGTAGGACCTGCCCTGGTAGTACCAATCGAGGCTCCGGTAGGACCGCTCGAGGTTACCACCGAGGGAAGCGGGAGTCACGGGGAGATCCCCTATTGCCACGGCCAACTCAGGAGAGGTTGAGGGACCTGACCTGAGGAGGTCGTGAAGCCCGAGAGATCGCTCCATGATTCCCAGCGTGAGCTGAGCTAGTCCCAAGGATCACAATCTAGCTCTTCACAGCATACAAGAATGGTAACATCCACGACACAACTTTATTTACAACATACCAACGGAGTTGTTTACAAAAGGAGGCCTCGGGCCAAAGCAAGTTTACAAAAGAACAGAAACAGACGTCCATCCACTATACCACAGGCAAAATGGCTGGAGGGCACAACCTACGCGTCCTAGTCCTCTTCTTCACTGCTATTGTCTTCTCCTAGCAAAGATTTCATTGAGCAAGAGTGAGCACTACCACTGTGATTGCAAGTCACACCCGTGGAGTAACAAAATGACATGCATGCATGGATATACAAAAGAAGGCATAATATGGTTGATTTGCGTAAAACCAAGTTTCTTTCAATTACAAATACTAAGTTCCAAAGCAGGTTTTTATTAGATAAAATTCATTTTCAAAACTTGATTTTCAGTTGGATAGCATTCATCAACAAGTTGGTGAAGGATATCCTCCTGTCACAAGGCTCCCTGCCCAAAACCCATGGGATAGAAATCCCAAAACAGTTTATTAAACACTTTTGGAAACCAAAACCCACATCTAACTCTGAGTGGCCTCTGCCAGCATGTCCATAACCGTGAACACGGCTATTCGAATAGATTTACATTCGGCCGAGGATGTGCACTTTACCCACATGACATGATTCCTCTAGTTTATCTGGCATCCGTCAATGCCACCTCTCACTACCAAAGGTAAGAGGTCTAGAGTTCAAGACAAAGCCTTTACAATGCATTGTTCCACCACATCCCCTCCTCGCTAAGGTTTCGCCCCCTTTGGATACAAATACGCAGGATCGGGGCCCCCTCTTGCGCCAGTGGGAAACATAGGTTATAAAAGTCCATAGGCCATAGAAGACCTCCCACACATCCAAATGGAACAACTGCGATGGAATTTTTGCAAATTAATTGGCCAGGTCCCACACCCCATACTGGAGACATGTGGTTGCACAATTTTGGCATAGCCCATTATAGGCCTAGCATTGGCGGCTCAAAAACCGGTCCTCATTTGACTTGGGCGACGACCACAAACCCCTGGACCTCCACCTTATCCAGGATAGAGTCCGTGCACAAACATTGCACCAGCCAAGCAAACCAATTCGCCCAAGTCCAAATCAATTTTCATTTTCTTTGCTTCCCCAGCAACTTTTCATATTCTCATGACAACCCAATGCCATGGTCAAAACATTTTAAACAATAGTTGGTCATGAAGGTAAAGATTTCCCCAAATCAAGTACTTTTGGTCTAAGCAAGACTAAGCATATGGTTTTTTTTTCAATTGCTCTGGTTCACACTATTGTATCAACCGATTTTTGTCTAAGGTGACAACAGATTTGGTTCAATGTCAAAGTTGGCCATATGAAGGAAATAGGCATAACTATGTGTTCAAAGACAGGTATTCAAATAACTTGGTAGAAATAAGCATGCATTATACTTTGAAATTGAACATAAATAAATTGAAATATTGGGTGTAATATGATCAAGAGCATGACTTGCCTTGCTCACTGACTTGAGAGTCTTCTTCTTCAGTACACTCACGCTCCTCAGTGTCTTCGCGATCTATACGGGAGAAAAGGGGACAAATTTAAACCAAGTTCCAAATAAAGAGCCAAAAGAACTTTAAAAGAAAATCCAAAACTCAACCAACAGAAGCATCTCACACTCAAAATAGGTTCTTTGGGAGAGGCCCTAACTTACTGGAGAAAGGTCCAATGAGGAAGGTCCTCACAAAAGACCAGAGGGGTGGCTTTTAGCAAAAGACCACGACGATGATGCTTGCGCAGAGTCCAGAGAGGTGATCTTCATACAAAAACCATAGAGTTCCACAGAGAATCCAAAGGAAGAGGTCCTGGAAGAGGCATAACCTCTTATTATGGCGATAAGAACAAGAACAGATCAATACACAAGGAGGCTTACCAGCTATAAGAAAGAGGTGACGAGTGCAGGGGAGGTCGAAGGCAATATGGGCGGATAAGGTCGGCGCCCAAGCTCCGGTTGAGCCTGCAATGGTGAAAATACGATGAAGGAGTGCTCCTGGCGATGTTCTTAGCAGCAAGGTCTCTCCAGGAAGCTACTGAGGGTGAGCCAAAGTGTTGAGCGTGGGAAAAAGGTGGCAAGGAAGGGCTCCCGGGGCTAGTTATAGCCAAAAAGACTGAAAAGATCACTCGATGAGCATATGACTTGGTGGGCATGAAAAATAGGCAAAAGGTACGGGGGTGTCAAAGGAAAATAATAAAGGACATTGTGTACTGTTACGGAAGGAGACTAGAAAAGACACCAATAGTGCCCCAAAATGACCCCATTTAATGGAAGCAGCCACTTTCATGGCTGCATTTAATGCTTGACAAGACATGCATTAAATGCTCATGGTACTAGTGTGGCGGGAAAAATAAGATGGGTAAGCTGGCGGTGGGACCGATCAAATTTAGAATCGGTTGGGTCAAAAAGGAGGTCCCAACTCAGAAGAGAGGTCTTTGAGGAGGTGCGAAAGGCTTAGGAGATTCTAAGGTTTAGGGAGGTGCAGAGTCAGAGGATCAAATCCAGACGGAGGTGCGAGCGGTTAGGATTTCCAAGGGGATGTCCTAACGATCGGATCTGCCAAAAAAAAAGGGAGGTCTGGACGGTTAAGATCTCCAATGGGGAGGTCTTGACGGTCCAGATGTTCAAGGAGGGAGGTCTGGGCTGTTAAGATCTCAAGGGGGAGGTCTTAACGGTCCAGATTTACAAGGAGGAGGTCTGGAGGCTAAGAGGTTCTGACAACCAGGATCTCATCAAGGGAGGTCCTGGCTGAGGGGATCCTTGCAAAAAGGAGGTCCTGACTGGTAGGATCTCTCCAACGGGGAGGTCCTATCAATTAGGCTCTCACGAAGGGAGGTCCCACGGGCTCAAGGAGGTCTTGAGAGGAGGTCCAAAGAAATTAAATTCGAAGGAAGGCCTAAACATATAGGCACATCCTAACCAAGAGGAGGTCTGGGCCAACTCAAGAGGTCCAAACCGTATTCATCATAGAGGAGGTCTAGACCCCAGAGGTCTAAACCGAACATAACACAAAAGAGAGAGCGAAGGAGGCGGCCAACATATAGAAGAGGTGACAACACGAAGCTCAAACCTCTCCAACTGTACCAACTTTGAATTCTCTTCAAAACAAAATAGTTTTATTTTGTTTTACAAGTTTAAAAGGGTTTGGAAAATCAGGATGTTACACTAAACCTCCCTCATGTTCATTTGAACTCATCCTCTATTCCGTTGGAACCTCTCTAGGCCCCTTTGAACTTTTTCCTTACTTTGATCCTTGAAATGTTTCCTCTCTGGAAAATCCCTACCGCTCCAATCCGGTATGACCAACATGCGGTGCTACCGCTATTCAACCCGCGGTCATACCGCTCCAAGGGAAAACCAAGCTTCAGGAGAACATGTGTTCTGGAAATTCTATACCGCATTGTGGCAACCGGTGCTACCGGAGTACGGTAGTACCGCTCCCAGGTTGCGGTAATACCGCTTCACGAAAACCCTCAAAACCCATGAATGGACCACCCCGTGCTCCTTGAACCTCTTGAAACTCGTATTTGGACCTCCCCGTGCCCTTCAGGACCTCCCCATGTCCTCTAGGACCTCCTCTTTGTTAATTTGGACCTCCCCATGTCCTTCAGGACCTCCCATTCGTTAGATTTGATCGTTAAGACCTCCCCTTTGGAGATCTTAACCGTTTAGTCCTCCCCTTTGTTAGATCTGATGGTTAAGACCTCTCCTTTAGAGATCTTAACCATTCAGACCTCCTCTTTGTTAGATCTGACTGTTAAGACCTCCCATTTGGAGATCTTAATCGTTCAGACCTCCCCTTTGTTAGATTTGACCGTTAAGACCTCCCCTTTGGAGATCTTAACCGTTAAGACCTCTCCTTTGTTAGATCTGACCATTAAGACATCCCCTTTGGAGATCTTAACCGTTCAGACCTCCCCTTTGTTAGATCTAAGGGATAGGATCTCCCCTTACCTCTGCGCGATCACCTCTGGGTCTCCTCAGGACCTCCCTTTGAGCTTTGACTGGCCCCATTTGTCAGTCATGACCTCTTTCTTTATCCTTTGATCATGTCCTATGCACTTGGAAGTCCTCAAAGCATTTAATGCATGTTTTGTCACATTAAATGCTACTACCTTTCTCAGCACCCATGCTATTCTTTTGTCCCATCTTTTGCCTGCTCCCATTGTCCTTTTCACCAACTCTTGAACATGTGTACCCATGGAAATCTGGGTGGCCCTGGCTATAAAAGCTTGGAAAGTCCTTCCTCTTTACCCTTTTGCTCAATTTCACTCTCTGGCTCCTCCAGCAAGCTCTTGGACCTCCTCCAAAGCTCTCTGGACCTCCTCCTGAAAGCTTCGGACCTCCTCCTGCAAGCTCTTGGACCTCCTCCAAAGCTCTCTGGACCTCCTCTTGAAAGCTTTGGACCTCCTCCAGCAAGCTCCTTGGACCCCCTCCAAACCGACCTAGCCTCTCTGTTGGTTTTATTTTGGAGTTTCATTAAAGTTTCTTTGGATCTTATTTGAGCTTTGTGTTGAGTTGATTTGGTTTCCTTGTGTAGATTGTGCAGACACTAAGGAGAAAGAGCTCTCCGAAGAAGAAGACATCCAGGACTTTGAGCAAGGCAAGTTAAACCCTTGACCAGGTTGCACCCATTATTTAAAATTACTATGTTCTGTTTGAAAGGTTTATGCATGCTTACTTTACTAAGTTATTTCAATACCTGTCTTTAAACTCATAGCTATGCCTATCTCCCTTGTATGACCAACATTGAAATTGAACCACACTTGTTGTTACCCTAGATAAAATCTGGTTGATACAATAGTGTGAACCAGGAGCAATTGTGAAATCTTATGCTTAGTCTTGCTTAGACCAAAAGTACTTGATTTGGAGAATTTTACCAACATGACCAACTGCTGTTTAAAAGGTTTTAAGCCATGGCATTGGGTTGTCATGGAAGCTCCTAAAGGTTTATGAAAAGCAGACAAATGGAAAATGGTTTTGGACTGGGGCGACTTGGTTGCTTGGTTGGTGCATGTCCATGCACGAGCTCAACTTGGGTAGAGTTAAGGCTCAGGGGTTCTGTGGTTGTCGCCCTAGTCATTTGAGGACCGGCCTTTGAGCGTCCCTTTGCTATGCCTATAATGGGCTATGCCTCCCCGTACAACCACATGTCTCAAGAATGGGGCGTGGGACCTGGCCAATTAATTTGGAAAGTTCCATCGCTGTTGTTCCATCGCTGTCTTTTATGGCCAATGGTCTTTTATAACCTATGTTTCCCACTGGCGCAAGAGGGGGCTTTTCCAGCGGGTTTCTATCCAACGGAAGTGAAACCTTAGCGAGGAGGGGCTGTGGTGGAATGATGCATTGTAAAGGCCTTGTCATGAACTCTAGACCTCTTACCTTCGGCAGTGAGAGGTGGCATTGATGATTGCCAAACAAACTAGAGGAATCATGTCGTGTGGGTAAAGTGTACAACCTCTGAAGAGTCAAAACTATTCGAATAGCCGTGTCCACGGTCATGGACGTGCTGGCAAAGACCACTCAAAGTTAAATATTGGTTTTGTTTTCAAAATGTTTTGGATAAACTGTTTTTGGGATCTCTATCCCATGGTTTGGGCGGGGAGCCTTGTGATAGGAGGGTATCCTTCACCATTTGATGATGAATGTTATCCAACTGAAAAGTTGAATTTTTGAAAAAAAAATGAATTTTAGTTATTGTATAACTGCCTTGAAACTTAGTATATGTATTTGAAAGAAACTTGGTTTTACGCAAATCAACCATATTATGCCTTCCTTTGAATATCTATGTATGCATGTTATTTTGTTATCCCACGGGTGTAACTTGCGAGCATGGTTGTTGCGTTCACTCTTGCTTGAAACTAATTTTTGAGCAGGAGAGGACTCCTTTGAAGATGATGAAGACTAGAACAATTAGGCCGCGCCCTGCAGCCAATTACATGTGGTGTATTGGATGGACTTGACTTTTGTTCTGCTGTGTATTTTTCTCTTGTCGGTTTGTAAACAAACTTTGTAAACAACTCTGTTGCTGTTAATAAAGTCTCGTGTGGATGTATGTTGCCACTCGTGTATGTTGTGTGAGCCAGCCACTGATCCTTGGGACTGGTTCGGATCACAGGAAGGGTTAGGACTTCTCCAAGCCCCATGACCTCCTTGGGTTGGTCTCTGGACCTCCCCAGGTTTGGTCGTGGCTCTTGGGGAGGTCCTGAACCTCAGGACCTCCTCGGGTTAGTTCCCTGGACCTCCAGAAGGTCCGACTGGACCTCCTGGGAGGCCTGGGAGGACTGCCTGAGAGGTCCTTGGCACCTCCTGGGAGGTCCTGGTGGACTGCCAGGGAGGTCTTGGAGGACCTCTCGGGTGATGCCCCTGGTCGGGTTGCCACAAGTGGTATCAGAGCATCCTGATTGCAGGACGTAGCCTAGTAGAATGGCCATAGAATTTCAAAGGTTATTTTACAAAACAAAGAGGAATAAAATGTTCTTTTCTTATCTGGGTCATCTTTCTGTTCTTACCTCTCTCCGGGTAATCTTTCTTACCATAATCTAATCTTACCTTGTTTCTGTCTTTGCACCAATTCACAATATTAAATGGATCCTTCTTACCTTTGAAACCCATATTAGAGGCCTTGTGGCTAAGCATGGTGCTCAAGACCTCCTTCAAGTGGTAAGAAACGTGTAGAACGATATTTACTTACTATAAGTTTTTGAAAGGGAGTCTTGCTGTGGGTTGCTTTGTTGAGTGGGCTATTTAATCTGTCCCCCTTAGTCTTTTCTTTTCTTTCCTCAGCCTCTGGAGCTCAGACAAGATGGTCACCACTAGAAATGGTTGTGGCAGCTCAAGCAATCGGAATAGACAAGCTGAGGATGAGCCTGAGAACCCAACCTGGTGGAGTAACCAGAATAGAGGAGTTGATAATGTGCAGGAGCAACCAGCCTCACTGCCACCACCTCCTCCAACAGAAGGTCCTAGCTGGGCCCAGATGATGGCTAACCAAGCTCAACTAATAAATCTGCTCTCCCAGTCAATTGCCAACACTCAGTCACTGTAAGCAACAGCAACAGCTCAGCCACAAGCTCCAATTCCACCTTCTCCAAGGGCCAACATAGCAGAATTTATAAGATTGCGCCCTCCAACCTTTTCCAGCTGCTCTGAGCCAATGGAAGCTGATGATTGGCTTAGGGCAATGGGCAGAAAATTGGACATGGTTCAATGCTCAGACCGTGAGAGGGTCTTATTTGCCTCCCATCAACTTAGTGGCCCAGCCTCTAAATGGTGCGATAATTTTAGCCGATTACATGTTGATGCTCAAACCATCACGTGGGATGAGTTTGTGCAAGCTTTTCGTCGTGCCCATATTCCCCCGGGCATGATGTCTTTGAAGAGGAAGAAATTTCGTTCCTTGCGTCAAGGCAGCAGCACTGTCAATGAATACCTGCATAAATTTAACCAATTGGCTCGGTATGCTCCTGAAGATGTTGCTTCGGATGAAACTAAGCAAGAGCGTTTCCTGGAAGGGCTCAAGGATGAGATCTTAGTGCTCCTTATTTCCCAGGAACACTCTGATTTCCAGTAGCTTGTTAGCAAGGCTATTCGGCAAGAGGGCAAGCTCCAAGAGACGGAGAGCCGAAAAAGAAAGAAAGCTGCACAGAGGTTCAACCCTGGGGTTTTCCTAAGCCTAGGACCTCCCAGTCTCAGCCCTCACATCGCAAGACCTCCCAGGCCTCCTCCTCAAGAGCCTCTGGGGTATCACAGCGCTCAAGCAAATCAAGTTACTACAAGACCTCCTTGGGAAACCAGCTCCAAAAGAAGACTTCCACAACCTCCTCAGCTGGGGTGACTTGCTTCTTTTGCAATGAGGTGGGGAACTATGCCAACAAGTGCCCAAAGAAGAAGAAGCTTACGCTGACCGATCAATCAGAAGCTCCATCACGGGGCAGTGCATCAAGTGTGAAGCCAACAGTGCAATTCACGAGGGGCCGTGTCACTCATGTCACGGCTGAGGAGGCACAAACCACACAAAATGTGGTCCTTGGTATGTTTCTTATTAATTCAGTACCAGCCTTGGTTTTATTTGACTCTGGAGCTTCCTATTCTTTTATTTCGAGCAAGTTTGTGGGGGGAAATGTGGGTTATCTATATCTCCTTTAGTTAACCCTATGCTAATTCATGCCCCGGGCTCAGAAATAAGGACTAGTTTCCAATGCCCAAATCTCACCTTAGAGATCTCTGGAGTTCTCTTTTCTGCAGACTTGATAGTCTTGCATTCTCAAGGTTTAGATGTGATCCTTGGAATGGATTGGCTAACCAAGAATAAAGGTCAAATAGACTGTGCTAGCAAGTCCATCACACTCACCAATGATCAAGGGATACAAGTGGAGTTCAGATCTAAGACCTCCCCTAAGTCAAGACCTCTTTTGACCAGCTTGCAGGAGTTGAAGTTGGAAGACCTCCCAGTGGTCAGAGAATACTTAGATGTGTTCCCTGAGGAACTTCCTGGTATGCCACCAGATAGAGGCATATCTTTCCTAATTGATCTTGTCCCTGGGACTGCTCCTATATCAAAAAGACCATACATGATGCTAGCCAATGAGTTGGTAGAGTTGAAGAAACAAATCAAAGAGCTGAAAGACAAATGATTCATTCAACCAAACTCTTCACCTTGGGGAGCCCCAGTTCTGTTTGTCAAGAAGAAAGATGGCAGCCTATGGATGTGTGTAGACTATAGGTCACTTAATGAGGTCACCATTAAGAACAAGTATCCATTGCCCAGGATAGACGACCTCTTTGACCAATTAAAAGGAGCATGTGTGTTCTCCAAAATCGACTTAAGGTCTGGTTACCACCAATTAAAGATTAGACCAGAGGACATTCCCAAAACTGCTTTTATCACAAGGTATGGGCTATATGAGTTAACTGTAATGTCATTTGGGTTGACAAATGCACCAGCTTATTTCGTGAATATGATGAACAAAGTATTCATGGACTTCCTGGATAAGTTTGTAGTTGTATTTATTGATGATATCCTTGTCTACTCCAAGAACAAGGAAGAGCATGAAGACCACCTTAGAGCTGTTTTGGAAAGGCTTAGAGAGCAACAGCTCTATGCTAAGTTTAGTAAGTGTGAGTTCTGATTAAGACAAGTAGCTTTCCTTGGTCATATTGTATCGGCCAAGGGAGTAGCTGTGGACCCCTCAAAAGTGGAAACTGTGTTGGAGTGGAGATCCCCCAAGACAGTAACTGAAGTGAGAAGTTTTCTTGGTCTGGTCGGCTATTACAGAAGATTTATTGAAGGCTTCTCCAAGATTGCTAGACCTCTTACTCAGCTCCTGAAGAAGGAAAAGAAATTTGAGTGGACTGAAACCTATGAGCAAAACTTTCAAGAATTGAAGAGAAGGCTTGTCACAACCCCTGTCTTAGTCCTGCCAGACATACATAAAGATTTTGAAGTATTTTGTGATGGCTCTCATCAAGGTCTTGGATGTGTGTTAATGTAAGAAGGAAATGTAGTGGCATATGCATCTAGACAGTTGAGACCCCATGAGGAAAATTACCCAACACATGATCTAGAATTGGCAGCAATTGTCTATGCTTTAAAAATTTGGTGACACTACCTCAATGGTAATCACTGTGAGATATACATAGACCACAAAAGTTTAAAATATATCTTCACCCAATCAGAACTTAACCTTAGGCAAAGGAGATGGTTAGAGTTGATTAAGGACTACGATCTTAGAATCATTATCATCTAGGCAAGGCCAATGTGGTGGCAGATGCCTTGAGCCGAAAAGGTTATTGTAACACTTTGTTAGTCCAAGAACAACAACCAACACTCTATGAAGAACTGAAGCATCTCAACTTGGAGATTGTAGGCCAAGGTTGTGTAAACACCTTGGAGGTGCACCCAACTATTCTGGATTAGATCAAAGAGCATCAAGAAGAAGATGAAGACATCCAAGAGATTAAGAAGAATATGAGAAGAGGTAAAGCCCCGGGTTCCTCCGAAGATGAACAAGGGGTAGTGTGGTTTGGCAGCCGTATTTGTGTGCCAAATCACCAAGAAATCAAGCAACTTATCTTGGAGGAAGCTCACAGATCACCCTATTCCATTCATCCGGGCAGCACCAAAATGTATCAAAACCTCAAGGAAAGGTATTGGTGGGTCAGTATAAAGCAAGAAATTGCTAGATATGTTGCTCAATGTGATGTATGCCAGAGAGTTAAAGCTGAACACCAAAGACCAGCTGGCTTATTGAAGCCTTTGCCCATACCCGAGTGGAAATGGGAACAAGTGGGCATGAACTTTATCACTGGTCTGCCTAGGACCCAATCGGGATATGACTCAATATGGGTGGTGGTTGACCGCTTAACTAAGGTAGCACACTTCATACCAGTCAAGACCACCTATTCAAGCAATATATTGGCCGATTTATACATGGCCAAAATTGTTTGTTTGCATGGGGTGCCCAAAAGGATAGTGTCAGACAGAGGATCTCAGTTCACTTCAAGGTTTTGGAAAAGCTTACATGAAGCTCTAGGGACTAAACTCAACTTTAGCACAACCTATCACCCTTAAACAGATGGGCAGACAGAGAGAGTGAACCAAATCCTTGAAGACATGCACAGGGCTTGTGCTCTAGATTTTGGAAAGAGTTGGGACAAGAATTTGCCCTATGCTGAGTTCTCATATAACAATAGTTATCAAGCTAGCTTGCAGATGTCCCCTTTTGAAGCTCTATATGGTAAACCTTGTAGGACACCCCTTCTCTGGGATCAAGTTGGAGAGCATCAACTTTATGGCCCTGAATTGATAAAGGATGCTGAAGACAAGGTAAAGATAATAAAAGAACGATTGAGAGTGGCTCAGTCCCGACAAAAGAGCTATGTAGACAACCGTCGTAGGGACTTATCTTTTGAAGTTGGAGACTTTGTCTACCTCAGAGTGACGCCACTTCGGGGAGTTAGAAGATTTCAGACTAAAGGGAAGTTAGCACCAAGATTTGTCGGGCCATACAAGGTCTTGGCAAGGCAAGGTGAAGTGGCCTATCAACTAGAGCTTCTAGAGTCTTTATCGGCAGTGCACAATGTCTTCCATGTATCACAGCTAAGGAAGTGTCTTCGAGTGCCAGAAGAACAAACCACCCTAGAGAGCATTGATCTCCAAGAAGACCTCACTTATGTGGAGCAGCCAATCAAGATCCTTGACATTGCAGAGTGTGTTACTAGGAGCAGGACCATCTGACCATACAAAGTCCAATGGAGTCATCACCTAGAAAGTGAAGCCACATGGGAGAAAGAGGAAGATCTCAAGACCAACTATCCCTATCTTTTTGCTGACCAGGCTTGAATCTCGGGTTCGAGATTCCCTTAAGGGGGTAGGTTTGTAACACCCTGATTTGTTTGGAGCCTTTTTGAATTTTCAAAATAAAAAGAACCATTTTGTTTTGATGAGAATTCCAAAGCTTAACTTGAAATTTCAGAATGGATTTCAATTGACTAACTCAAACTTCAACTAAAACTCTTGAATGGTTTGCTGGGTTTGTTGGAGCTTTGGTGATCTCTCCCTTTCTTTGCTTGATTTGTTCCTCGTTGGTCCAGACCTCCTTAAGCCCAGACCTCCCTCTCTGGTTCTTCTCTGGCTTAGACCTCCCTAGGTCTAAACCTCCCTCATGTTCAATTGAACTCATCCTCTATTCTGTTGGAACCTCTCTAGGCCCCTTTGGACTTTTTCCTTGCTTTGATCCCCGAAATGTTTCCTCTCTGGAAAATCCCCACCGCACCAATACGGTATGACCGCCATGCGGTGCTACCGCTGTTCAACCCACGGTCATACCGCTCCAAGGGAAAACCAAGCTTCAGGAGAACATGTGTTCTGGAAATTCCATACCGCATTGTGGCAACCAGTGCTACCGGAGTGCGGTAGTACCGCTCCCAGGTTGCGGTAATACCGCTTCACGGAAACCCTCAAAACCCATGAATGGACCTCCCCGTGCTCCTTGAACCTCTTGAAACTCGTATTTGGACCTCCCCGTGCCCTTTAGGACCTCCCCATGTCCTCTAGGACCTCCTCCTTGTTAATTTGGACATCCCCTTTGTTAGATCCGATCGTTAAGACCTCCCCTTTGTTAGATCTGACCGTTAAGACCTCCCCTTTGGAGATCTTAACCGTTCAGACCTCCCCTTTGTTAGATCTGACCGTTAAGACCTCCCCTTTGGAGATCTTAACCGTTCAGACCTTCCCTTTGTTAGATCTAAGGGACAGGACCTCCCCTTACCTCTGTGCGATCACCTCTGGGTCTCCGCAGGACCTCCCCTTGAGCTTTGACTGGCCTCATTTGTTAGTCACAACCTCTTTCTTTATCCTTTGACCATGTCCTATGCACTTGGAAGTCTTCAAAGCATTTAATGCCTGTTGTGTCGCATTAAATGCTACTACCTTTCTCAGCACCCGTGCTATTCTTTTGTCCCATCTTTTGCCTGCTCCCATTGTCTTTTTCACCAACTCTTGAACATGTGTACCCATGGAAATCTAGGTGGCCCTGGCTATAAAAGCTTGGGCAACCCTTTCTCTTTACCCTTTTGCTCATTTTCACTCTCTGGCTCCTCCAGCAAGCTCTTGGACCTCCTCCAAAGCTCTCTGGACCTCCTCCTGAAAGCTCCGGTCCTCCTCCTGCAAGCTCTTGGACCTCCTCCAAAGCTCTCTGGACCTCCTCCTGAAAGCTTCGGACCTCCTCCAAACCGACCTAGCCACTCTGTTAGTTTTATTTTGGAGTTTCATTAAAGTTTCTTTGGATCTTATTTGAGCTTTATGTTGAGTTGCTTTGGTTTCCTCGTGTAGATTGTGAAGACACTAAGGAGCAAGACCTCTCCGAAGAAGAAGACATCCAGGCCTTTGAGCAAGGCAAGTTACACCCTTGACCATGTTGCACCCATTATTTCAAATTACTACGTTCTGTTTCAAAGGTTTATGCATGCTTACTTTACTAAGTTATTTCAATACCTGTCTTTAAGCTCATAGCTATGCCTATCTCCCTTATATGGCCAACATTGAAATTGAACCACACTTGTTGTTACCCTAGATAAAATCTGGTTGATATAATAGTCTGAACCAGGAGCAATTGTGAAATCTTATGCTTAGTCTTGCTTAGACCAAAAGTACTTGATTTGGAGAATTTTACCAACATGACCAACTGCTGTTTAAAAGGTTTTAAGCCATGGCATTGGGTTGTCATGGAAGCTCCCAAAGGTTTATGAAAAGCAGGCAAATGGAAAATGGTTTTGGACTGGGGCGACTTGGTTGCTTGGTTGGTGCATGTCCATGCACGAGCTCAACTTGTGTAGAGTTGAGGCTCAAGGGTTTTGTGGTTGTCGCCCTAGTCATTTGAGGACCGGCCTTTGAGCGTCCCTTTGCTATGCCTATAATGGGCTATGCCTCCCCGTACAACCACATGTCTCCAAAATGGGGCGTGGGACCTGGCCAATTAATTTGTAAAGTTCCATCGTGGTTGTTCCACTTTGATGTGTGGGAGGTCTTTTATGGCCAATGGTTTTTTATAACTTATGTTTCCCACTAGTGCAAGAGGGGGCTTTTCCGACGGGTTTCTATCCAATGAAAGCGAAACCTTAGCGAGAAGGGGCTGTGGTGGAATGATGTATTGTAAAGGCCTTGTCATGAACTCTAGACCTCTTACTTTCGGCAGTGAGAGGTGACATTGACGAATGCCAAACAAACTAGAGGAATCATGTCGTGTGGGTAAAGTGTACAACCTCTGCAGAGTCAAAACTATTCGAATAGCCGTGTCCACGGTCATGGACGTGCTGGCAAAGATCACTCAAAGTTAGATATTGGTTTTGTTTTCAAAAGATTTTGGATAAATTGTTTTTGGGATCTCTATCCCATGGTTTGGGCAGAGAGCCTTGTGACAGGAGGGTATCCTTCACCATTTGATGATGAATGTTATCCAATTGAAAAGTTGAATTTTTGAAAAAAAAATGAATTTTAGTTATTGTATAACTGCCTTGAAACTTAGTATATGTATTTGAAAGAAACTTGGCTTTACGCAAATCAACCATTCTTTGCCTTCCTTTGAATATCCATGTATGCATGTCATTTTGTTACCCCACGGGTGTAACTTGTGAGCACGGTTGTTGCGCTCACTCTTGTTTGAAACTAATTTTTGAGTAGGAGAGGACTCCTTTGAAGATGATGAAGACCAGAACAATTAGGCCGCGCCCTGCAGCCAATTACTTGTGGTGTATTGGATGGACTTGACTTTTGTTCTGCTGTGTATTTTGCTCTTGTCGGTTTGTAAACAAACTTTGTAAACAACTCTGTTGCTATTAATAAAATCTCGTGTGGATGTATGTTGCCACTCGTGTATGCTGTGTGAGCCAGCCATTGATCCTTGGGACTGGTTCGGATCACAGGAAGGGTTAGGACTTCTCTAAGCCCCATGACCTCCTCGGGTTGGTCTCTGGACCTCCCCAAGTTTGGTTGTGGCTCTTGGGGAGGTCCTGAACCTCAAGACCTCCTCGGGTCAGTTCCCTGGACCTCCGGAGGTCATTTGGACCTCTTGGGAGGCTCGAGGAGGGCTGCCGAGAGGTCCTTGGGACCTCCTAGGAGGTCCTGGTGGACTCTCAGGGAGGTCTTGGAGGACCTCTCGGGTGATGCCCCTGGCCGGGTCACCACAAGGGCATGATTTGTTTCAAGTGCGTTGGTAGGCACCATGCTGCTGAATGTTCTTGGACGGGAGAGTGTCGGCAATGTGGTCTGTCGGGCCACATGGAGCGAGTTTGTCGTCAAAACCCCTCTAGCATTCTCAAGTGGGAGCCGACATCTACGTCATCGACAAATGCTTCGCCTCGGGGGTCTGTCCAGATGTTGGTGTCTACCCCTACACCGCAGCCTCCTCCTTCCTGGGCACCACCCGCCAGGTATTACTGGCACCCTACACCAGCTGCTCCAGTTCAGCACGCTGCACTGCCTCCATTTGTGTTCTTAGTTAGTAGCGATAAAATAGGTCGTAATGAATGAGTCGTGTTGATTACGTTAGTCCGAAATAAGTGATTGAATCGACGTGACCATAATTTATTTGTTGGTATTTAATGACTTATAGTTAGTTACTGGTAACTATTTAGTTAGTGACCATGACGAAGCAACTTCACACTTAAATTTAGGGAGACTTTCAGGCCTCAGAGGCATTTTTAGCTTCATGCAACATAGTGTTGATTCCACTTGCTCCTGCAGATGTGATTCTGTTTTCAAAAAAGCGTGCAGATGCGATTTAGCTTTTCAACCTTTCAAGGTTGACACCAATTAATGATCCTGGAAAACTAAAGGACTAGGTCATAGTGCGCGCGCGAGAGTAGCTAAATGGTCAGTCTAAATAAGGACCTGAGACATCAAATGATCAAGAGGAAAGGAAGGACCAGCCACCAAATTATCATAGTATTTGTACCTTCCATATATAGTTTGGAACATGGTCTTCCAATTAAGAAGCGTGGATCTTATGCTGAATATTTACCTAAAAACAGTGCAAGGAGGTATACTTAGATGTCTTGTGTGGAAAGAATCGGGTTGTTGTTGTTTATGAAGGGCTACGGGTAGGCTACACTAGCGCAAATTAATAAAATTTCTACCCGTAAACCAAGATCACTGCGATTATAGATCACGGTCTTACCACTAGGCAGCGAGAAAAGCGGAATTGATCAAGACGTCAGGCGAGTAGTCGTACTAAGTTGATCACGACATGTCGGGGTAGAGTAGTCGTACTACTTCCTCGTCCTCGTCGCGGCGTCCACGTCTGACTCCTCTCTTGCGGTTCGTCCAAACGCTTCTGCATCTGGCGCCTCAAAGGTATCCACACGCACGGGAGAAGCGGCGACGCCGGACTACTAGATCGCGCGGCGACTAGAGGCGTGGGAGGGTGGCGGCGGGGTTTGAGGATGTCACGAAAAACTCATCACCAATCACATGCGCCCTTGCCCTCCTTTTATAGGCGTCCTTACAATGGGCTTCTACTAATAGAGGCCTATTAGGACCCAATGCCCGATCTAATTCGGATCCAATCCGAATTAGGCTTCAAACCATAAGTGTGTGACCCTATAGGTTCACGTATGTTTAGACATGACGCGAGTATACATACTTGGTCAATAGTTGGTAGCGGCCTCTAGCAAGGCGTGCCAACTCCTAAGCGTACACAAAGATCATATCGGACGAACCATCACAGCGTTATGTACATGCCAATCCCTTTGCCTCACGATATTGATTGAGCTCCAAGTGACCACTCTATCTCGATCTGTGATCCGGAATACCTTACTAGGTTAACTCTTAACCTTAAGTAGCATGGCCATGCATTTCGGATCCGATCACTCGAGGGCCAGAGATATCTCTCTCGGTAGAGAGGGCAAATCCCATCTCGTGACCATGCCTCGCATGACATGCTTCATGACAAACCGAAAGCTACCTTTATAACTACCCGATTCACGGAGTAGCATTTGATAGCCCCTAAGTAGGTCGATTCACATCTCAAGTACATACGACAATCTCGTGTCTAAGGACAAAGGCGTACACATTGTGTAGAAGAACCATAAGTATAATTGTTATGTCTCATGTTGGGTCGGTCCAACCCCATGTTCTAAACATGTGTCCACATTATTGGTTTGACATCTTCATGTCTATGACTGTGAAACATGGTCATCAACCGATACATGTGCTAATCCATCATTCACGTGTGTCCTCACATGAACTCCGACTAGGGACAACTTTAGAATAACCATATAAGTAAAGAGTTTCACAAACAAGTCACATACTTGTTAATCAACACAAAGGTAATATTCAAGGAACATTTATTAAATCATGGATACAACGAAATATCATCATCTCTATGATTGCCTCTAGGGCATATCTCCAACAGTTTACATGCCCTGTTTGTTATATCGCGTTGTGTAAATCGGGGTTATTGTTGATTTCAAACATGCAACACTTGGTAGTGTTTTATGGCGATGGTCTCGTACGGGCCGGTGCCGATGGGTTAGATCTGTCGAGATGCCAGTGCAAGGTGGTCCAGGTGGAGGGGCTCGATGTGATGAATATTCATGATCTTCGAAGCTGCATCCGGAGGGAGTTCATCGCGGAGGCAATGACGAAGAAACTTGTGATCGAGGGGATCACCTTCACGAATGCCGTGTGGGAGCTGGTGAAGTTGAATGGAAGCGTTGCATGGAGCCGGTACATGTAGATAGCCTCCTAGCCCGAGGCAGCCATTTACGGGAGACCGATGGTGTACGTGAATTTTGTATGGAGGGCACCGGGAAACCTTGATGATGTCGAGGCCTCGACAAGCGAGCAACCGCAAGCGGAGCTTGATGACAGTAGCATGGAACGTGCTGTCTCAGAGGGAAGGCTCGCATATAATTTTGTGCCAAATGAGGATGCAGAATTGTGGTGGTCGGCCGACATTGACTGCCACGAGTATCTACCGGACCAGCCTCTCGGGTTGGAGTCCGACGAGGACGATGACAAAGGCTCGGATGGTAGTGACGAGGACGCACACCGGGTCGGTGGTCCAACCGAGGGAATTGTTTCATCGGGTGCGCCTTACGTGGCATTGAGACTTGATGACATTGCGGTGCGTTCCCTCATACTACCGTAAGAAGAAGGGTCCCAGTGGGGGTTTGATGCGGACACCCTCCTAGTTGGGCAGCGCTTCCCTAGCAAGGTGGCCGTGCAATAAACTGTAGCACGATACGCCTTGTTTATCATCCGTGTGTACCAAGTGCACCGGTCCAAGTTAGGACATTACGCAGTGAAGTGCGTAGTGAAAGGCTACTCTGCTAAGGTTAGTGCTCACCAAGCAAAGATCTTCGGCTCGGTCTTCATGACCAACTACACTTGTGAGCTTAACGAGCTCCTGTGGTAGCATCGGAACATGACTTCCGCATATGTGGCAAGCCTCATCAGCCACCTAGTTGCGGCGGGTGTGTTCGTCTCCCCGAAGATGCTGATGTCGGAAGTCGACAATCTTGTTGGTTATCCAGTTAGCTATAGCAAGGTCCGACGAGCCAAGTAGAAGGTCATCGAGTCCATGTACGGGACATATGAAGAGACGTACAACCTTGTGCCGAGATTGCTTCACCAGATTGCTGAATCAAACCCCGGCACATACGTAAACAAGCTTGAAAGTGAAGATGCCGACAGAGGTCCCAACTACTTCATACTGGACCGGGTATTTTGAACCTTCACCTAGGTCGTTGAGGGCTTCAAGTTCTATCGTCATGTGCTCACGATGGATGACACTTTCCTCACCAGGAGGGGGGGGGGTACAAAGGCACAATTCTCACCGCGGTGGTAGCCGGGGCAAATGACCAACTTCTCCTAGTGGAATTTGGCATTGTGGAGAGCAAGAACACATCCAATTGGTTGTGGTTCCTAGTGAACGTGAAGCGGGTGGCGGTGGGAGACCGGCGCAATGTATGCGTTATCAGATACCGCAATGTTGGGTTGTTGTCGACCCTGAGAACCATGCAACATGGGACAGAACCACCTCAGTAGTGGAACGACGTGCGAACCCAGTGGTGCATGAGACAGTCTGCATCTAACTTGTTCACGCAGTTCCGCGATTAGGAAGTTATGAAGACGTTTAAGGCATTGTACCTGCAAAACCAGAAGCGAAAGTTTGAGTCCATCTGGACAGACCTCGAACATCGGACTATGAGGCATACAGGGGAGTCCACTCCAGAGGTACTGGAGGGAGAGCAACCTAGGAGTGCTATAAGTTTCTCGCTGTGGATTCAACGCCACGTTCCTGAATGGGAGAAATGATCCCTTCTCTATGACATAGACGGTGCGAGGTACGGGATTATGACGACCAACATGTCTGAGGTGTACAACAACATCCTCAAAGGCGTGCGGTGCTTCTTTATCACCGCGATCGTCGAGCAGACAAGGACTCGCACTGTTGGTTATTTCATCAATAGAGCTACCACAGCCAAGCGACAGATGGAGGAAGGCAAGCAATGGTCTGAGAACATGCAGAGACACATGGGCCAGAAGATAGAAAAGGCCCGAATGCACGACATTCGGGTGATCGATGGCCTAAGGAGGAAGTACGAGATTGGGCTTTGATAGAAATATATCAGCAGTCAAGACACGGGGGAAAGGAAATAGGCATGCACCCTGGGTGAAGTGGCGACATGCACCTATAACAAGCCGAAGCTTATGCACAAACCATGCTCGCAGGTGTACAAGGCATGTGCGCAAATGAGGCAGATGTCACGTCGTACATCTCTGAGTACTATGACATGCAACACCTTTTCGGTGCATGGAGTGCAGAGTTTCACTCATACGGCTTAGACATTATCTACAAGGATCTTTAGCCGGACAAGGTGCAATGGGGCTCGAACAAGGCCTTGAAGACAACAGAGAAGGGACGACGGTAGACGTGGCGCTTCTGGAACGACATGAATGCCAGCTAATGCACCAGTATTAGTTGCACAATCAAGTGCAGAATATGCAAGACCCCTGGGCACTCAATGAAGGATTGAGCCAACAGATCTAGTCCGTCTGGTCGTCATTCAGTGTCGTAATTTAATGTATTGTCCATCTTGTTTTGTTATGTACAGTGAAACTTCTACGATACCCAGATATGCTAGACTCATCAGCAAACTTCTACGTGAGGATGTTACAGAAGCACAAGTGACTTGCGTAGAAGGCCAAATATCTACTATACCTAGATTTTTTTTAATGAAAGATGCTTCGGTACCACCACGGTTTTCAGTCCCACAGGGTGTGTGTGGCAAGCCAGCAAAGATCATTCAGTCTATACACCCAGACACCTCTGTCCGGGCGTACTACACGTGTGGGCACCACCTCGTAAGCGTTTCTTTCGCACACATCGATTTTCCTCTCCTTACGTTGATTTCTATAAATTTTTAACTTCATCCCCATGTAATGGTAGCCCGAGATGCACTGTCACTTCTTCCAGTGGATCGACGGTCCGGAGATGTACGACAAGACGCTCATGCAGCAAAAGTACATGCTGAACTTCTCGATGCGAGCCAAGACATTCAAGCGGTGGAAACCTTATGTACCGGACCCTATTGAGGAGGTACTGGAGGAGCCCAGGACTCGCCCGATGGAGAAGGGGAAGGCTCCTGCTTCTGAGACCGGCGATCATCGTAGTTTCTCCCATCGCCCGGAAGCACTTCATATCGAAGAGGTGAGTTACGTACAATTCACGTCCTGATTTTGTATTTGCCCTTTCGTGCTTCTAACAACATGCAATCGTCCAGCCCGTATCACAGAACATGGGGGACTTCGACACATGATATCGACGTGGGGAGTCCCGGGACAAGGGGAAGGCTCCTGTGACTAAGCCCGGTCGCCCTAGCGTATCCGATCGCCCAGACGCACTCCATATCGATGACGTGAGTTATGTAGAATTTACATCCTTATTACGTTTTTCACTGTACAGTGAACTTACATCATAGAATCGCAGGACATGTATGACTTCGACATACGACTTCAACGTGGGGAGTCCCGCGACAAGGGAAGGAGGAAGGCTCCTTCGACCTAGACCGGCCGACGTCGAGTGTATCCGACCGCCCGAGCGCACTCCGTATCGAAGTCGTGAGTTATATACAATTTACATCCTTGTTACGTTTGTTATTGTACGATCTATTTACATCATGGAATCACAGGACATGGACGACTTCGATACTCACTGCCACTGTGGGCAGCCCTGAGACAAGGGGCCGTGGCTATTATTGCATAGATGATACATAGGATATTCTTTGTTAATTTATCGGTTCAATGTGGATGATATTTTTTAATACTGTATTGTACCACAAGCTTGATAAGCTTGTATATGAATCAACTGAGGGAAATACGTGGTATGCAGATCATGTAACAACATACCACAGCTTGTACATTGTTATATGATCTGCATGCCAAGTATTTCCTATAGTCGGTTCATGTATAAGCTTATCTAGCCTGTGGTACAATACAATATTAAAGAATATCATCCACATTAAACTGATACATTAGCAAATAGTGTCTTATTTGATCGAGGTACATGTGACAATACCCCTCCTCCTTCATCCCGATTGCAATAAATCTGCGCGTGTATCAATTAATACTTGTAACGCTTGAAATGTTATCAATTTTATGTATGAAAAGTTACATTGCATCCATTGGACATGTCGACACTCCTTGTTACATTGCAACTCCATTGGAAATCTGCTTCGAGACCTAAACCTTAAATTTTCGAGATAATTTCAGAACACATATAAAATTGTAAAAACATTACACACTCAAGTCCACTATGTAAGAGCCTTCAAAACAAAATTCAACATTTTTGGAGTTCCTTTTCTATATTTATAAATTCCTACAAACAATATACTTAAATAAAATTGTGAGAAAAATCCAAAATGGATAAAATTATGGAAATATTATACAGGCAAGTACACTGTGTCTGGAGGCTCCACAAAAAATTTCATAATTTTTAAAGATCATTTGCTATATTTAAAAATTTAAACAAACAACAATGTACGATGGCTCCTGCTGTCCGACTGGTCACGGGTCGGTGGAGGCGGCGTCTGGCTAGTCACGAGATGGATGAGGGAGGCCGTGTGATGTGGAGGTGACATGGAGGGTGTCCGGCCGGTCATGGGCGTCTGAGGAGGCAGGTGATGTCGAGGCGGCGTGGAGGCGTCGGCCGATCCTGGCGGGACGAGGCACGTGGAGGGGCGTCCAGCAGGTCACGGGCTAGACGAGGCGACGTGTCGTGTGGACATCGCGTCCAACCGGTGACCGTGCTGACGAGGCGCCAAATTTGCTATTTTGTTGCGACGAGCGCTACTTTCGTAATACAACATCGCAAACGTGCTATTTGCGCCAAAAATTCCGAATTCACTCGCGGAGAGATGGCGGAGAAGGCGAGAAGGAAAACTGAAAGAAAGAAAATTATAGAAAACCGCCTGCCCAAGAAGCAAATTTGCAAACCATTACCTTTTTTTAAAAGTATTTTAGTCGCAACTTTGTTTGGCCCAGCCCAAAAGTTCCAACTGCCAGCCCAATCGCCAATATTCAGATAGGTCCAATTGCCCTCTCACAAATTATTTTTCAGTTTCAAAAAGGGCCTACTATTAATTTTTTTTCTTTTTCTTCTAAAAAATACTCATACCATATGTGTCTTGCATAGTGCTAATTCCACAGTTTTTTTTAAAAAATTCGAAGACATGTTGAATTAGTAAGTGGCAAATTCCTATTAAATTGTGCATGACTTTATGTTCTTACAATATTTTCTAGTAGTACATTGAAGGCGATACTTTGCAATTTTAGGCATGGATTTATGCACACAAAAAGTCCAATATTGCAACCTTGAATTTATTTGCAAAGTATGTCATTTTATTGTGTCTATATTTAGGATCAACTAGAATTTCAAATATATGTCAAATTTGTTTAGGTGGCATGTTTTTAAAAATCCATACTATTTAAACTATCTTTCCAACACATAATAGGATCAAATATGACATTAAAAAAAGAGTCAAATAAGACTACTTTTTTTTAGAACACCCAAGAGGCTTGCGCGTTATAATAAGACTACTTTGTTGGAAGTTGAAACTGGATACCAAGTTGCCAACTCGAAGAGAGAGAAAAAATCTTTCTGGAACGGGAAATTGTCATCTTTTCTTTGGGAGCGATTAGGGGTCGGATGTACGGTGGGAGTTTTCCCACCGTACGGTCCAATGCAACACGGTGCAACATTTTTTTTTACTTGTTGCAACAAATCAAACATTTATATGCAACATGATCTCAAAATCACATAATCAAACACAACAAAAATTCTCAGAAATCAAACACAACACACATCCGGAGGACATCAACATACCAAAAAAAGATGCAACATCTCATAAATGATATGCAACAATTTTTTTCCTTGTGTGCAACAAATTTTCCCCTCGTGTGCAACATCTCAGAAATGATATGCAACAAATTTTGCCCTCGTGTGCAACAATATTTTCCACGGTTGCAACATTTTCCCAGCTCTCTTGATCTGCTCTCGCGACCATCTCGCGAGGGAGGGGAGGAGACACGAGGGAAGGAGGAGGTAGGACGGGAGGGAGGCCGACGCTGAAGAGCAGCCGGCTCCGTGGTCGGCAGGCGGGGGAGGGAGGGCCAGAGGAGTCGGCCAACACGGAGGGCATTCAACAAACAAGCCAGAATCAACAACAAGCAGAAGATGAAATTTCAGATTTGAAATTTGTGTGAGGAGGTGGAATCTTACCTCACGGATGTGGATCGCAGCAATGGGAGGAGGAGGAGGAGCACGCTTGGGAGGAGGCAAGGGCGGCAGCGGCGGACGAGTTGGTCTTGCCGCCACACTTGGGGACGGCTCTGACTGAGGGGACGAAGAGAATGGAGCCACCGGATCTGGCCACTGGGAGGCCGGTGCAAGCGTCCTCGTAGGTCGCCACCACCAGATCCGACCGCAGGAAGGCCTGAGAACGTGTCATGCCGTCAGATCCGGACGCTTGGAGCTCGGGGGAGACGCGCTACTGCCGGATCCGGCCTCCTGGAGCTTGGGGTAGACGCTCCGCTACCGGATCCGGGCGCCTAGAGCTCTGGGAGGATGCGTGGCCGTCGGATCCGCTTGGAGCTCGGGGACGACGCTCCTCCGCCATTGGGAATCGCCGGTGGTGGAGAGGGGCAGCGGTGTGAGCGAGTGCGAGGGGGAGGAGAGGGGGAAAAGAAAGGGGTGAGCCGATGTGGTGGTGGACGAGTGATCAGGGATGGCGACGGGTGGGCGGCGTCTGCGAAATGAGCGTGGGGAGAAAGGGGAATGGGGGAGTAAAGGGGAATGGGGGAGAAGGATCGAGAGAGAGTGAAGTATGTGGACCGTCCGGTTGCACCGGACGTATGCATAGTATCGATTCCCCTTTTCTTTTCGTCATGCTATTTTTCTTACGTTAAAATTATCAAATGTGCAGACCGGGTGGTTAAATAAACTAGATAGGTATCGATAATATGCTTTTTTGTCTTCCTCATCCGCAAAATTTATTTCTAGAATTTCTTGTTCTTTTATCTACTGATGGGCCTCTACGTGCCATAGTTGTCTGAAGGGGGCAGAGATGGGCCTCGGGTCAGTTGGGTAATGGTTCGAGGCTTAGAGAAAATAGTAGTGAGGTTTTTTAATGCGCATAAAAATATTGATATCTGAAGAGGCAAGCGTTCTCGACCGGCCGAGGCAAACAAAGGCAGCCAGCCAGCCACAGCGTGAGGGAGCGTTGGCAGCCCTAGCCGCCTTCGGTCTTCCCTCCTCTCCTCACCCAAAGCCCGGAGGCCGGCGCCGTCCCGTGTCTCCTCTCCACTCCATGGCTCCCCAGCGGCAGCGCCTCTTGAGCCTCGGCCTTGTGCAGCATCTGGCGGCTACACGGCCCCTATCGGTCTACCTGCTCCACCCAGCCAAAGCCAGCGCGCCTCGGCTCCTGCCCAGCGCTTCCTGGCTCGCTGCTGCTGCGGTACATTGACGGCTCCAGCATCAAGGTCGTCGAGGGTGGCGTCCCTGAAACCACCGCGCTCCTGGAACAGAAGTGGAACAAGATCTTCTACACAGGTTTGATCAGTCCTTGCTGCCATTGATGAAGCTTGAAGTTGAAGCTTCTACCATGGCTCAAGAGTCTCTAACTTATTAGGTGCTTACTAGTTAGCATTTGGCTCAGTCTCTATTGCTACGATAAAATTGCAGGGAATGGTAAAGTAGGACGCATTGTGATGGCCTCAGCTGCAAAGCATCTGACGCCGGTGGTCTTGGAGCTCGGTGGCAAATGCCCTGTTGTTGTTGATTCTAATGTCGACCTCCATGTAAAAAATGATCTTTCTCTGAATTGGCAAAAAAAAAAAAACTTGCAAAAAAGTTCTCATCTTTTGTTAGCTTTTGCTCACATATAACAACTAATCAGTTTATTTTCTTTCAAGGTTGTTGTTAAGAGGATAGTGGCAAGTGGGGTTGCAACAATGGCCAAGCCTGCATTGCTCCTGATTATATCATAACTACAAGAACGTTTGCTCCAAAGATGGTAAAAATACACATGGGCGTTACGCCCTGAAAAATACTTCCAAGGATTTGCAGGGCTAACTAACGATGTGTTTAAAGAAAGTTTGGGAGAAGTTCTACGGGAAGGATCCATTGCAATCGGCAGATTTGTCGCGCATCGTGAACTCCAACCATTTCAACAGATTGAAGGGCCTGATGGACGAAGAGATGGTCTCCGACAAGATAGTGTTCGGTGGTCACAGAGATGAACAGCAGCTGTGGCCTGTGAGTATCGTTAAACACATCGTTAAACATATAATTTAAATTTTATTTTGATTATGTATTTATGTTGCACTTTTATTATATCTCAACGTTGATAGTATTTAACTATTTAACGTTACTTATAGATTTATAGAAGCCTTTTAGTTTTAGACCTAAGGACATCTCCAATAGTTTGTCTCTTAGGTTGTCTCTAACACCCTTCATGTCATCTTGAGACAAATATTAGAGACAACTATTCCAATAGTTTGTCTCTTAGGTTGTCTCTAACACCCTCACAAGCATTTAAGTTTTGCATGAATCAAATAAACATACTGATCAACACCAACTTCAATCTTTGTGACCTATATGTGTTGTTTGGTTACATCTACATATATAAACAAGCAGCAATTCTAACACAAAGCCTCACAAATTCAGAACTGCTAGCTGCTGCTACTACTCTTGAAAGTGCTGAAGATTCAGGATGGAGTACAACAATATTCAGAACTACTAAAGATTCATACTGCTAAATATTCATTCAGAAAGTGCTAAAGTTTCATACTGCTAAAGATTAAGAACAGAACTACTAGCTGCTGCTGCTACTCTTGAAAGTGCTAAAGATTCAGGATGGAGTACAACAATATTCAGAACTACTAAATATTCATACTGCTAAATATTCATTCAGAAAGTGCTAAAGTTTCATACTGCTAAAGATTAAGAACAGAACTACTAGCTGCTGCTGCTACTCTTGAAAGTGCTAAAGATTCAGGATGGACTACAACAATATTCAGAACTGCTAAAGATTCATTCAGAAAGTGCTAAAGATTCATACTGCTAAAGATTAAAGAACATGATCTATTGGTGAATTCAAGCATAGCGAGTGGTACAGTCCTGCACCTCTGTACCTTGACTACCCAACTGACATAAACTTGAATCGCACCTTTCATAATGCCAAGTATCATGTACAAATACAAGACAACAAATATACACGTGTAACACATTGCTTACAGGAAAAACTTCCAATGGGACACACACACACCCCATAACTAAAACACAGTGGCTCATTTGTGTTGTTCTACAAATATGAGTTTCTCATCAAACTAAGCAGAGAAACTAAATGTCTAAATGTATTTTAGTGGCATCATTCAATTTTCCTTCAGAAAACATGTTATCTGTGCATATCCACTACGAAGTACAGGCTGCTAAGGCCGACAAAGAAAATAGTGCTATCTACTTCTCATGATCAAGAATACAAACAAGGTTTAGATATTCCAGGATGAAGGTCAGGAAGATTGCCATGGAATGATTTCGCATCTACTATCCTACCATGCCTACAATAGCCCTGAAGTATTGAATTGTAAGTTCTCTTGTTTGGCTTGCAACCTTGAGTAACCATATACCGTACTAAATCAATAGCTTCTTCAAACATTGAGTTGGCCACATAACTCTTGACAAAAATATTGTATGTTACAATATCTAGTTTCAGGCCGGAACATTTCATCTCAGAGAACAATCTTGAGGCTTCTTTCATCCGCCCCTTTCTACCATATGCATAGATCACAGTCATGTCATCGGATGGAAACTGTTACAGTCAAACCTCAATCAGATGGACTGCTAGCTGCTGCTACTCCAACAGTACATGAACATGCAAACAAATTCTAGCTGGATCTGCTGCTAGCTGTTGCTATTGTAGAAGCTGCTAGCTGCTGCTACTGTAGAAGCTGCTAGCTGCTGCAAACATGCAAACAAATTCAGAGTTTGGGGCACATGAATGCAATGCACATGTATCTCTGGTCTTGTAAAACTGCAAATGCAAATATTCAGAAACTGCAGATGCAAAATTCAGAAATTACAGATCTAATACTAATCCCCATTCTCTGGTCTTGTAAAACAGATCGGATGGAGTAGCATCCAACCAAGAACCATGCCCTCCCTGGTATAATCCTAATCCCCATTCTCCACAAATCTAGTAAGGAAATTCGTACCAAGAACCATGAACCGGATGAAGTACAGCTGGGTTAATTCATACCAGATCTCAGAAGGTTCGTCCTCAGGACCAAGGGAGGAGAAGAGCCCGACAGGGTACCATGGCCGGCGCCGAGCGGTCCCCACCAACCAACAGGGGCGGAGGCAGCAGCGGAATCCACGGACGAGGCGGCGGCAGTGGGCGTCGAGCTCTCCCACGGCAACGGTGCAACAACTCTAGATCGACGAACCATCTTCAAACTGATGCTGGGCGATATAGAAAGAGGAACTGGGGATGGGGATAGAGGAGATGGAGTGGCGCTGGGAAGATGGAGATGGAGTGGCGCTGGGAAGGAGGAGATGGAAAGGCGCTGGGAAGAGGAGATGGAATGGTGCTGGGAAGATGGAGGCGCTGGGAAGATGGAGTGACGCAAGAAAAAATCTTCACGCGGGCAAGGAAATTTCTTCGCGCGCGCAGACGAAAGAAGTTCGCGCCTGGAAGGAAAAGCAGAAGAAGGGCGCACTGGATCTGGGCGAGAAGAACAAAGAATGCACCAGGAAACGATGAGCTCTCCAACAGCAATATCGTTCGACGCTAGCCCCTGCTTTTCCGTGCACGACCGTCGCGTGAGGAAACGACGATCTCACGACGATCTCGTTCTCTTTCTCTTTCCTCTTTCTCTCCCTTCCAGCTCACCTAAAATCTGACATGTCATCTCTTAGAGACAACTGAAATATACTATTGAAGATGCCCTAAGGTTCTGTAAAATCCTAGCTTTGCGCTGTCTGCAAGTGAATCTCTTTTGTGTGTGGAAAGTTATATAATCCCGACTGATACTCCACGTGTCCTCGTATATAGATCGGTCCCACATTTCTTTTCATAACGTTTGCCTTTGGGACCTAAGTGTCTAGCTTAAAAATGTTCCATCCATCGTTTTGGTACTCTCTTGAGCTCTCTAACTACTCCAAAATTTCAGTCTACAGAATTACTTTTTATCTTTCCTTCAGTGCATAGAACTTGTTTAAATCCATACTATTTAAACTATCTTTCCAACACATGTTAGTGCGTCGAACACATAGTAGTTTAAACGACTTAAGCTTCTTTTAATTTTTAGTGCATACAAGTCAACACATAGTAACGAAAGGTAGTTTTTTTTAATACTGAAAGTGAAAGATACAAGTACATAGCTAGCCATAAGTACACGAGTTCCAAATGTGTTAAAACAAGTGTCCAAAAAAAATTGTGCTTAAGCAAAATCACAACTCATTTGGGTCACATGTCACATTGAAAATAAATTTTCTAAGGAAGAACCCTGCAGCCGTTCGACCCCTCTCATACACACACTACAGTGATGTTTTATCTGACTCCTCTCATATACACGCTATAGTGATAGCTCACGAACCTCACGTGGTGGACCCTCACCCAGAGAATTTATTTTCGGTTACAACTCACAACGCAAGTCCTTTTCTTTTTCTGGTTTGATTTCATCCATGTCCTTGCTTGGTGGCTAGGTGGCCTAAATGACTTAACTGCAACCGCAGCCATTAAAGACGTGCGTTTTCACGTGAAAGCACTCGAGAAAGCGGGTTGCGGCTAGTTCACTGAACTGGGCCCTCGTATCGCACAAGATGGCACAGCTGGTGGCTAACACCTGCCCATCTAGGCTCTAGCACTGGCCAGTGGTCTCCCATGTCTTGACAAGAGAGTCCTTGTGTTTGTCACCTTATGGCGTGCGCTCCCAATCTGCGAGTGTACCGTGCTTTACTTCTGTCTTTTTGCGATTGTACCCTGCCGCCCAAGTGACCAAGCCGTCAAGGCACGTGATAATCACCGATCGAATTCGAGCGCAATGCACAGCACGAAAGAATCGAACAATTAAGCGGTCACAAAATGTTAGTAGAATTGATAGCTAGCTGCTAGCCTTATGCCCGTCCGATCGATATGACTCTTCTTGAGAGGCCGGCCATGAACTAGCTGGTCATGCATGTTCAACAGGGTGCACGAGCTATAGTTAGCCGCGCGCATAGGCCGGCGTGCTCATGTACAGTGCAGCCCTTGTGCTCAACGTGCTAAACGTACGGCTCACGAGATCCTGGGCGTGAGTCGTGAGCTTCCGGCAGCGCGCGGCACGGGTGCGCGGGCTTGGCTAATAGTAGTAGGGTGCCGGCTCGTCGACTGGTTGTGGTAGGGATTTATCCGCAGAAACTTGGCTGCGTCTCGGCGTTTCGGGCCTGACTGATTTAGTCGGCGGCTCGGCGCGCGGTCCCGGTCCGGCCGGGAGCTGGAAACCGGCGCCCAGCGTCGAGGGACTTGGTCCGTCGTTTCGCCTGAAGGCGCATGTGTAAAAAAATGCGGCATTTTACTTGTAGTCCTACGAGCGAGAGGGAGGTTTGCACATGCCGATTTCCACCGGGCTTGATGGGCTCTTTTATGGATTTCACTGTAGTTTGATCGACGGTTTCTAAACCGTCTGAATTTATGTGTCTGTGATAATGGACGATCATCACAGACGGTTATTAACTGAGAACCATCTGTGATAGTTGATTATCACAGACGATTTCATCTAGAAACCGACTGTGATAGTTTATGTATCACAGACGGTTTGTACTAAAGAACTGTTTGTGATTGTGATTCTCTATAAAATCTCCAAGCAGTAGCTGCTTGTGACTTTAAAACCGGTTATGTGTGTGTGTGTATTCTCTTGTTAGCTAACTGGAGGCCTACATTGGCCGCGGTTTACCTGCACGTTTAGGATGAACGCCCAAGGGAGCGAGCTAGCTAGCTGAATTTAGCCACTGCTTGGAGATTTTATAGAGAAGAAATCAGGAATAGAATGATAGGACCCGGAGACACAATGGAATAGCAAATTAATAAATAATTGATGAACATGGTTGCTCCAATTAATAAATAATTGATGATCAGAGGCACCAGCAAGTTAATTGCAGCTTTCAAAGTGACATCATTTAGCAATTCATTAGAGCTCAAATATGAACTAATTATCAATTCATTTTCAACATAAGACTATTAACATTATTGAGCAGTTCAACAGAGCATACAAATACCAATTTGCAATACCTCCAAGTGCTAGGCACAAACAAATCACACAGATCGAATATATCCAATAGCACAATATATATACAAAATGATATGGACATTCATTTGTTCTTGCATCTGCCAGTATGTATTCAGCAGTTATCCTAAAATTTTGACCAGAAAATTCAAGCCTGCATACCACACCATTATCAGTATGCACCTGTATACCACACCATTATTCAAGCACAAAATCTAACTCCCCACAGTATGAAAATGTACATTGCAATCTGACGAGGATCTAATAATCCCTATTTAATGATTTATCTGTAATTCATATTATAGATAGCAATATCTTTATATCACTCGCAAGTATACCCCTTACCATTCATAAGGGAAAAGCTTAACCAGGTGGTCGTAAGTCTTGCTACGACCACCCCCTGGTCGTAAGCCTTTTCTACGACTAGTCTCTAGTCATAAGCTTTCCTACGACTAGCTTTAGGTTGTGAGCCTTCTCTACGAGCACTTTTGTGGTCGTAGGTTCCTCCACAACCTAGTCGGTTACGACTACCTGTATCAATGGAGTCTACAGACATGTGGACCCAGTCGGTTAGGGAGTCTTATGCGTCGTGTTTAACATATGGGGTATTTAATATACGCTGTTATTCTCTGTGAATAACCGCATGAATCACCTCTGTCTCTGACAATAACTGCCTGGAGACGTAGGGGTACCACGTCTCTAACGACAACATCTATTAAGCGGTTCATCATTTGGAATATTGAGGCGCCTCTTCATCTGGAGGAAATGCCACCTCTTCGTACGCTATATAAAGACTGATGTCAGTAGGAAAAAAGGAGATCAATCGATCAGGAGCACAAGACATTAAGTTTTAGTCTTCTCTTGATTGTAAACAGTACACTAAATACACTAGTACAGGAGTAGGGTTGTTATTCTCTCCGGAGAAGGCCTGAACCAGTATAAAATCCATGTGTCATTCTCTGTGTGGTTTTATTTCCAGGAATTCCCCCAAATCAAATAATCATACGTAAGATCGGTACTAGATCACCGACACAATCACAAGTATGAAACTCCCCAGATGAGGGTTAGTTGCTTCCTCACTCAATATGAGAACCAGCTTGTACATATGCCTTTATGATATTTACACACTGCATATTTACACAAGCATTTGTTTGATAGAAGCATTTGTTTAACAGAAGCTTGTACATGTGCATAGTTTAATTCAAAGACACCTATTGTACACACAAACAAATATGCTACAAGCTTCTTCAATCTAATACATTTACATGGATGGACATTATTTGTTTATCTGACTGTTGTCTTCACGTATTCATAGAAATATGTAGACACTTATTTGAAACAAATAAATTGCACAAACGTAAACTATTAACATCATTGAGCAGTTCAATAGAGCATACAAATACTAATTTGCAATACCTCCAAGTGCTAAGCACAGACAAATCACACAGATCGAATATATCCAATAGTTTGACAGAAGTGTATTGACACAAGCATTTGTTTGATAAAAGTATTTGTTTGACAAAAGCATTTGTTTGACAGAAGCTTGTACATGTGCATAGTTTAATTCAAAAGCACCTATTGTACACACAAACAAATATGCTAAACGGGAGGGGGAAATTAGTGCAAACATTAAGAACCGAAAGCATAGAAAGGGGAAATTAGTAGGGAAATAAAGTCCTGGAGAAAGCAGAAACAGGCGTGACCAAGCATACTGTGGTGAGCGATCATGAGCCGAGCTAGGCCAAGCCAAGGCTCATGTGGGCAGAGGAGCCGAGGGGGAGCGCGGGCCAAGGGAGGAACAAACGGAGGTGTCGGTGGCAGCTGTAGGCGGCGCGGGGAGATGGGAGAAACCGACTAAGGTGGCGTGCTCTTTGGGCACGACCAGTGAGATCCGGGAGGCGCCATCCCTTGTTGGGAGGAGGAGGCTATTCTTGTTGGTTGTTGTTGCCAGATCTTGAAGGGGTGGGGGGCCTTGAGCCAAATGCGCACGGGTGAGGAGGATGTGAATGGGTTAGGCTGTGAGGGCAAACCCTAGAGTCCGGATATAAATAGAATATGTTTTCACATCACAGATGGTTCTAAAGTAGAACCGTCTATGATAAATATTCCAATAAATAACTATCTTTTTACTGACTTGGGATGTGGCGTTTTTGGTGTTCTCCGTGCACTTAACTAAAATGAGTCGCCTAGTAAATTCTAGGGTAATAAACAGTAAAATTGAAAACAAAGGAACTTTAACAAAAGACCAAATATATTCTTTTTACATCACAGATGATAAAAAAGGATCGACGATCCTATCATAGCCTTCGAATCTCCGTAAGCCTTCTCATCGGCTTCAGTGATGGCGGGATCAGTGACTGTCTGATCAAACGCCTTCACCTGCTTTCTTGCAGGCTCGATTCGCGCTTGTAGCCGTTCAGACTCTGTAACCAAGTCCATGATAGACCAAAGGCCATCAACCCTGGCTTCCTCTGTCTCGGCGAGGTCGACCTATTCTCCTGTCATCCGGATGTCATCTTCGACTCTTCGAGTTGCATCCTCAGTGCGGACTAAGTAGTTCCAGAGGACGATCTCCACGACGAGGTTTACTCGCCAGATGCTGGAGACCCTCGCATTGGTCCATCAGAGGAGGAGCTCCAGTCGACAGATGATGGCTGCTATGGTCTCCGGTAGATCAGAGGGTCTAGAACGGATGACATTGCGAATGGAAGGCTTGTTCGCAGCTTGGGCCAGGTTGCGACCAAAGAGGTGCGAGTAGACAAGCACACTGTAGGCCAATACGGTCGACGCGAGAGGGGAAGCTATTTGGAGTTTGTGGAGAAAGGGGATCAAGGTGGTTCCTGAGAAATCCCTTTCAGAAACGGATGTCTATTTATAAAACAAGTACTAAAGACGGTGCGGGAGACGAAGAGATCCATTAGGAGCCATAGCGACATTGTTATATTTAAACGAGCAATCGGATGACGAGGTCGGGGGCACTCAGGTGGGGAGAGGAACGGGCGAGAGTAAGGGCGCTGGGGAGGGGAACGGTTATACTAATAATGGGATATCACAGACGGTTCTATTATGTAACTGTCTATGATACAAAATTATTAAAGATAGTTCTTGTTAAAAATCGTCTGTGAATTATCACAGACAATTCTCATTAAAAACCATCCATGACGTCTTTAATAATCACAAATGGTTCTTTTTAAGAGCCATCTGATAATTCATAGATAGTTCTAACTAAAAACTGTATGTGATAATTACGCATCACAGCCGATTCTAGCCATCGCTACATATCACAGACGGATTGTAGATGAAACTATCTGTGATAGCTGATGTATCGCAAATGGTTTGTAGATGAAACCATCTGTGACAACTGATGTATCACAGACAGTTTGTCCTAAGGAACCGTCTGTAATATTCTTTCGTATTGCTAAATCTATTCTTGTTTATTGGCTAGCATCAGGAAATGGCCATGCCCTCTGAAACAAGCAAAAAACTCAACAAGTACATGTATACGTCCAATTCACATTCATTTCAGAAACAAGCACATCCATTTCACAAATCAATTAACTCAAATGAACTAAAATTAACCATTTGTCAACAAATACACACATGTACCATTAAGTTCAATCTTATCATAATCAAGTTCAATCTATATTGTGGAACAACCCTTTTGGGTTTATGACCTCACACAACAAGAAGGACGCAAACTGTCCTTGAACGCGTTCAAGCTCGGCCTGTTCCAACGCAGTTGTAGGGATGGTCGCAACCTGTCGCTAAGAATATTAAAGTCGTGCATATATAAATTCGTCATCGTGGAACCGAGGAGTAGTTGCATGTTGTGGCAAACATAGTACCCACAGGTGTTGCCCAGTGACTGCTGGTGGTACTATAAAAATAGAATTGGTTAGTTCGAGAGGCATTACTACGAAGTGTTATATATGATTAATGTGTACTAGCGAATACCGAGAAATTTAGATTGTGTTGCAGGATCCCTCCCTTGGATCTCCCTGCAGTAGCATAGTACATGGGAAATGACCCACGTGATTCCAAAAAGTTAGCCTTAGCCATTGCAAAGGAAGGAAAGACTACAATAGAGTTATCTATGAAGGAAATGTGTTTACTCGTTGATTAATTGTCGGACAACTGAGAAGTTGTTGTCGCCCCTCTTTAGGGAATCTAGGTATATTACCTTGTTCCATCTTGGTATAATTACAATTAGAATCTAGTGGAACCTACACAGGTATGTTGCCATGGTTATTAAACCTAAGTTTGTATTGCTTATAAAGTACAAATCAACAAGTATAGCCACTAGTGCAGCACTTACCCCTGGTTGTAGGGCAAAAGTATGAAATCCTTGTCACGGTGAGCCATCAATGACGTCTTCTTGTAACACTCGATGAAGGATGCGTCCCTCTGGATGCTTTGCATGGAAACCAAGTGTGGGTCGAGGAAACCTACCGGTGATTTACTTGATTCGGCTTCAGAAATCATGTGTGTGTGTGTATACACAGAAGCAAGGAGTTATATATATTACATTTATTGGTATTAGACGAACGTTGACCGTGATTGTACACACTTACAGTGTCCAGCATCGTAGAGTGAGGCGTCGAGGGCGTTGAGGTTGAAGAGAAAGAACAAGTTCTCGAAGGTCACCATGAAGACACAGTCTTGATCCTCGTGGTGAAGATGATGAGGCCCGAACTTGACGTTGACACCCGAGCACCATTGTCCATCCATCTTGTTGGCCTGTTCCATGTACCATGCATGCAATCTCGTGCAAGCCATTCATAGGGTTTCGAGGCGCTCTACCGTCTCAACAAACGGCTCACCTAGCACGAATTTCTAGGCCAACAGTAAGAAAGGGATATCATCGGGCTTCTTCGATTTGCCCTTGCCGCCTCGCTTTTTAGAGGTCGACTTCATGGGAGTCGATCGAGCACGAGGTGTAGGTAGCTCCGGTGCAGGTAGCTCCCGTGGACTTGGCACCGTTGTAGGACTTTCCGATGAAGTTGACACCGATGCAGGTAGCTCCAGGCATATGTTCCTCTTGGGCTACTGGATGAATATTCCAATGGCTTCCCCTAGAGTCGCGGCCTCGTCGTTTGGGGGCATCTGCAATGGGACGACCTCGAAATTAGCATGAACACCGTCCACATTCACTTTTGCGAAACCCGACGCTAGATTTGCACCGTGCAGTAAGGCCCTGGCACCGGATGGATACGTTTGGCCCTAAGCAACGTCCAGGGCAACGGGGGCATATCTCACTTAGAGCTTGCCCTTCGTAGCCACCTACATAACGATACAAAATTATCTACTCCAACAAACTTATCAATGGATCGAGCATTCTAGAGATAATAATTATTACCAGGATGTCATCAATAGGAAATCTGTTGTCGCTTTCTAAGGTAGGGTTGGACGCGCAACTACTCCGATGGTTGGGGGGCTGGCTAGCACCGTAGCGGCGGGGTCTTGCAACTGACTTCCCCTAAACCTTTCCTCAATGCTCTCTATCTGCCGTTGCATCTCATCTCTGACGGCATCAGTGATCTCACCTCTGACGGCATAAGTGATCTCCTCTCTAAGGGATTTAAGAATCTTCTCTTGTAGCCGTGCATCGCGCTTGGCTTTGGCTCTCTTCCTACTCCGGTACGCTTCAGTGTCCTCTGGGAATCCCTGTTTCCATGAAACATAAAGACTAAGGCCTCTCATGCGACCCGGGTACTCCTTGTTTCCTAGGGCTGCAGAGAATATATATCTCTCTCCCTGACTGCCTGGAATGAGCCTTGCGAAGATTGTGCACTTAGCGCTTCCTACAATAGCCTGACATGCTATTTCACTTCCTATAAAATTATGGAGTAATTACAAACTAGGTAGTTCGATATCTTACAAGGCGTTGTGATACTTTCTCGTCTGTGGGGTTTGGAAAGGAGATGGCCCCAAAGACACGGTAGATGACCTCGCTCTTATCCAGTTTCGGGCGCGTTCATCAGGTTAGTAAGGGCAGGATAACCTGCTCGTCTTGCTCCCGACGGGTTAGCAAGGGCAGGATAATCATTTGTGGTGCAGAACAACAAGGAGCGTAAAGTGAAATCCTCTCATTTGTACGCATCCCATACCTGTACCCCTTCGATCTATAGTATTTTTAGATCTTCTGTCAATGGTGCTAGGTACACATCAATATCATTCCTAGGTTGCTTCGGCCCTTGGATAAGTATGGATAGCAAAATATACCTCTGCTTCATACACAACCAAGGAGGAATGTTGTAGATATAGAGAGTCACAGGCCAAGTGCTTTGTCGGCTGTTCATGTCACCGAAAGGATTCATTGCATCTGTACTCAATCCAAACCTTATATTCCTCAGTTCCACACCGAAGTCTGCAAATCTCCTATCGATGTTTCTCCACTGGGGGAATCAGCAGGGTATCTTAGCTTTTCATCCTTCTTACGCTCCTCCGAGTGCCAACGCAGCAGTTTTGCCTCCTTTGGGTATGCAAAAAACCGCTTCAAACGGGGAATTACAGGAAGATACCACATCACCTTAGCAGGAGGTCCTTTCTTCACCTCGATTCCCTCATCGTCATCTGGTTGATTCTTATGCTTATATTGGAATGCGTTGCACACCGGACATACATGCATGTTTGCATACTCTTTACGGTAGAGGATACAGTCGTTCGGACATGCATGTATTTTTTCTATTTTCATTCCTAATGGACAAAGAACCTTCTTAGCTTTGTAGGTGGTTTCGGTCAACTCGTTTTCCTCCGAAAGCATGTCCGTTAAAAGACCTAACAGCGCCGTGAAATTCTTGTTGGACCAACCGTTGCTTGCCTTCAATTTCAGCAGTTCAAGCATGGATGACAACCTTGTGTACTTCGACTTGCAGCACGTGAATAAAGATTTATCCGAGTCCTCCATCAAGCCCCGGAATTTAACATACTCTCTCTCATCACAGTTCCCTTCTGCATCGCAAAGCATCTGATCCAGTTTGTCAACCTGCAGTCTATCCGAATCGGAACCACAATCGACATCATCTGGCGGCATATTGTTGACTTCGTCGACGATATCGTTATTACTACCTTCCTGTATAATCCACTCTTCATCGTGACTGGTCCAACGTGTATACTCCTTTTCGAAACCCCTTCGAATCAAGTGTGTTTCGATCTGCACTCGGTTCTTAAACATCTTCATATTCTCGCAATTAATGCATGTACAGTAAATATATTCTACCCCTTATTCAACAATCATCCTTGATAGCTCTTGTAAAAGTAGACACGCCATTAATGTACTCTTCACTCACACGGTTCTCAGCGTACATCCAGCTTCGGTCAATGACTTCTTGCCAAGCCTCTCACGGGTCCGGATCCCATCGAACCGTCCTCGCTTGCAAACGAACACAAGTCACTTGGTGCACCACATGGCTTACCATGTACCATGGCCTCACCCGGCTTCCCTGATTGTTCTGGACCTCAACTCCTCCCTGAGTTTAGTCCCAGTCCACCTTGCCATTGCCTGTCATATCCACCACTCTGCAAACCTCGATCATGGCATCACCTTTATCGTTCTGGACCTCAGCTACCCTAGCTTAGTCCCGATCTCATCCGTCTCACAATGATGTAGCTCTGGAGTCCTACAACCATCACTGATAAACAAACCGTCACGTAATGCCGCACGACATACAAAATCATCAATTGACACAATTGATGAGTCAAGAACACATACCTTCAAAGCTTCACACCCGGAAGCATCAATTTACTTCAAAAGTTCTTTGCTCAAACTTTGCTTTCCATGGTTCTTGTCCATCTTACACCTTATTTGAGTCCAACCATCTCACTCGGCATTCATGACCGTTCTAGACCTTGGTTCAAGTTTTTCACAACTTAACACATATTAGTCCAAATATACATCATACAACACATATGCAACACTTCCATGACTTTTGGCCAATTCCCAAAATTCTGCATAGCTCACTATGCATTGAACCGCCATGGCCGGTCAGACCGCCGCCGCCCAGCCGGTTTGACCGCTAACCATCAGCCAATCTAATTGTGCCAGCCGGTAACAGGGCAACGGTCTGACCGTCATGGTGTAGCCGGTCAGACCTCTTTCTAAAACCAGAAAACACTCATACCTGAACTTTTTAGTTAAACTATATCTAATTTCGCGTCCAATTTTTATTTTTAATGGCACTTTGTGCAAACACATCCTCAAATAACTCTACGCAAGCGTTTAGTGTCCAATTTGCACAACATTGCATTGCCAGCCTGGGCTAGAGCCGGTCAGATCATCTAACTCCTGACAACAGACCAATTTTTGTAAAACTGAGAGCTAACTCTCCAAACTATATCAATTACTTATCACCACATAAGACCAAACCACATGTCTCTTTCAGATCTGACCAACTAGACCAGGGACACCGAACAGTGGTCACGTAAGCTGCCGCAATGCATCGCAGGCGCACCTGACGGTAAGACTTGGCGCATGCACGTAGTAGCCAACACGGCAGGTTGGATCACAGCCGGGAATGGATTTGGTCCAGTCAAGGTCGACATATGCATGGCCGTCCGTGGTGGCGCCTTGAGAGGAAGCCCATCCGGTGTTTGCGTCGGCGCTTGCGTCACTCGTCGTCCCACGGATATCTTCCCTGGATATGCCTCTCTCAAGTCTGCCCACGGTCGGCTTATCTTGTCGACCACTGTGCAACAACGTCATAACTTAACGTCAATTTCTCTGATTCTCTCTAGTTAACTAGTTTAACAATGTTATCAAGTTATCCCCAATTACCCTTTCTTCTTTCTGCCCTGTGCCTAATTGGATCATTAGGATTTCATGGAATTTTTACGAGAAGCGGACGAAAAATCCCCGGAAATCGAAAGACGGGGTCTAAGATTCCTAGCTAGCTGAACAATCTCGAGTGCTCCGGGTCATTGCGGTCGTTGGGATGTGCCTAATGATGTATGCAATGTGACATATTACGTTTCTGACCAAACTTAGCTCAGCAGATGACAACCAATCCTAGTAGTAAGTAGTAACGACACCAAAAGTGCATCAGAAGATCAACTGCAACCTTTTTCCCACTGATTCACCTAGAAAATTTTACAGTGATTGCTCACCAGTTGTGGGATACCATAACAACCTGTTGTTAATTAAGGAAAACTCCAACCAAAGACTAGTGCTATTTTTCCCCAAGGAAACAGACAAGAATACTGGCCAATCCCTTTATCACCCCATTTTTTCCTCAGAGATGTCGATCGTCCGTCCTTTTGGGTTGCAATTTCATACTATAGTCTACCACCGGAGGAATGAAAACATCGGCTGTCGACAAGGTGCTATCCATCTACTCTATTTGTCCGCCACCTTTGCGGCTCGCGCGCACCCACCCCAGGTAAGGTTCAGTGCATGTAGATAGCATCCAGGCAGGCACGTGCAGAATGGGGGAAAAGTTTTTACAGATGAGAGGAGATGTACCTACTCGGTCTCTAGCTGTCTGTAATGAAGTAAATGGGACTAGTACTTCAGTATGAACGGTCCGAGCTTGGAGATTATCCCCTTCTGAATTTCTTAAATAATATTCCAAGCACATCCTTGTGTCGACCGAGCACATACCTGTAGAAACAGCTCGATGGCGTGCCATGCGTCCCACGGATTGTTGAAGAAAACACGCGGCCTGCATTACTCGTATTTAAAGCTGTCCATAGGGAAATAAATGCTTAATATCACGTTTTACGCAGAGAAAGATCACGTTTAGGCAGGAATTAAAACATTGGCTTGGCACCTTTGAGGCATCGAGCGAGATCCCAAGTGTCAACGCAATCGCTTTCCTTTTTCTTCAATAGACCCCTGTTCCTTCGCGAAAGTTTCTACATAAGAAAAATCCAAAGCACTGTATGTCAGTATCTATCTATTACTCCCTCCGATCTTTAAAATCGGAGGTAGTAAATAGATACTGACCATAACGCAGGGCCTTCCTACACGACTGCACGTCACAGAAGCAAAACAAGCACATTCCACACGTGCTGCAAATTAAAATCACAGACGATTGAGACACCGGAGTCTACTAAACAATCGGGAGAGGCAACGACCAATGAGCAAACCAATCGCACGCCATGCAAAACAGTAAAAAACGTAGAATTGTCACGGCGACCTGCACGCACGCACAGTGCATGGACGCATCGCCATTCGCCGAGATCGCGAGATTGGATTTTCCGCACGGAAAATCTCTCGTCTCTCGCTAGTGTTTTGCCTCTTCTGTAGTTCTGTGTTTATTCTATTTTATTATATCCCCGTAGCCGGCGCCAAAGCCTAGCAGGTCAAAATCTTTTCTACGCGCGAACCTTCGACGTAGCCTCGCCCGTCCTCATCCGAAGCCCACGAGAGTGGGGGGCGCGCGGGTCCACCCGCAGAGCCCATATATACGCGCCCCGAGAGGCGAGAGCCCACCCGACTTGGTCGCCAAGGAAACAAATCAACAAGAGGAAGAGGAAGAGGTCGAGGTGGTATCTCGGCAGCCGCCTTTTGAAGCCGGACACGAGCGAGAGGTTTTCTCTGGAAGGTGGTCGAGAGCCCTCGGGCGTCCGTCTGTTGGGAAGGTTGCTTTGGGGAGGATGCCAATGGTGGCGGCGGCGGTGGGGAGCGGGAGGAGGGACGCGGAGGCGGAGCTGAACCTCCCGCCGGGGTTCCGGTTCCATCCGACGGACGAGGAGCTGGTGGTGCACTACCTCTGCCGGAGGGTGGCGCGGCAGCCGGTGCCGGTGTCCATCATCGCCGAGGTCGATCTGTACAAGTTCGACCCGTGGGATCTGCCAGGTGCGTGCCCTGCCTCCCCTGCTTCTGGCTTCACCTGCCTCTGCTTTCTTTTGTTGATCTGTTCTTGGTTCTGTCTGTTCGTGGATTCAATCTATGGAGAACCAAATGTGTTAACTTCGGGCGCGCCGCGTCGTGTTTCTGCAGAGAAGGCGTTGTTCGGGTGCAAGGAGTGGTACTTCTTCACGCCGCGCGACCGCAAGTACCCGAACGGCTCGCGCCCCAACCGCGCCGCCGGCAGGGGGTACTGGAAGGCGACGGGCGCCGACAAGCCGGTTGCGCCCAAGGGGAGCGGCAGGACGGTGGGCGTCAAGAAGGCGCTCGTCTTCTACTCCGGCAAGGCGCCGAGGGGCGTCAAGACCGACTGGATCATGCACGAGTACCGTCTCGCCGAAGCTGACCGTGCCCCCAGCAAGAAGGGATCCCAGAAGGTAGGCGAGCATTCTGACGGACGGCCCACTGCGCGCATCGCATAATCTGCGTTGATACTGATGCTGTTTTTTTGCTGCGTGCTTGCAGTTGGATGAGTGGGTGCTGTGCCGGCTATACAACAAGAAGAACAACTGGGAGAAGGTGGAGCAGGACATGGCCGTGGCGGCGCCGCACCACGAGCAGAATGGGGAGGTCATGGATGCGCTGTCCGACACCATGTCCGACAGCTTCCAGACGCACGACTCGGAGATCGACAACGTCTCCAGCCTGCAGCACAACTTCAGGGACATGGCGCAGGGACAGGCAATGAACGGCACCGTGACGGTGAAGGACAACGACTGGTTCATGGACATGAATCTGGATGAGCTGCAGGCGTCTTACATGAACCTGGAGCAGATGGTGAATCCGGCAGCGCCTGGGCAGGACAGCAGCTACTTGCAGTCGATCAGCTCACCGCAGATGATGTGGCAGACAATCTTGCCACCATTCTGAGGAGAACAGAAGGAGATGTAAATAAGGGGGGAACAGGAGTGACTAGATAATACTAGAAAGAAAAAAGATGGGAAATTTGGCAAGCAAGATTCTGCAACTGTGGCTGTATTCATGTAGTATATATTCTTTTGTTGGATCTATGCATTTGGTAATTTGCAAGAACATCTCCTTTTGTTCTCATAATCTCAAGCAATGATCCAAAAGCTGGTACCGAACCAAATCCCAGTGGTGGACCGGGAAAAAAAAACCGGGCCGGTACCGGATTTTTGGGAAAAATTCCGGACGAATTTCGGGTTTTTCCGTTCCTGATTACCACCGGTAAATCCGGTTACCGGCGGTAACCGGCCGGTTTTTTCTTTACTGATCTCAAGTCCAGACTCTAAACTTTTGGTTATCCTTGATCAGTCTAAAATGTATGTATGATGATTTTCTCAGTTATAATTTCTTTTCCTCCCCTTCATTTTTTTATGAAATATTTGGTCTGCATCTGAATTGTGGTACGGTGATTTCAGATATTGATGTAATGGTAACATCCAGTGTATATATGAACAGAGTGTGACCATGCAACTATCGGTTAAGGTGAGACGTGGCCATGCACTATGTTAGTCGCATCATGACTCATATGAGTTAGCGACAGTTGCAACTAGATACCATGAAAATGACACTGAACATAAGTATGACAAGCATGGCTGTAAGTTGCACACAGAAAGTGAGCTCCCCCATCGACAAATTTTATAGCAACTTGCATCTGGTGGCAAGATAACGCCATGTTCTGGAGCGCATATCAAAGAGTTCAGGGGTGGGAGAAGATATATGTAGTGACAACTGACAAAACAAGCCACTTGCAAGTTGCAATTAGCATGGGATATCCTATAGAATATTATAGAAAGGTCTTCAGATCATGCAAGAATAGGCTGTTTGACTCATACCATATTATCATTAGCATGACCGAAGCCACTAGATAGCATAGAAAAAAAGCAACCAACAAATTAGATTTATCTGAAGTTCAGGTAAGCTCTCACCTCAGAATAAACTGATGCATTGATTACTAGCAAGCTGGCGGCAACCCGTCCCAGTTACAAATCCAATGGGCTCCTGTAGTCAGGTTCTTCGTATGCACATGCACTAAAGTAAGACTATAAGAAAGGTTGCAATGGCTCCCTGACAAAAAAAAAACATATGGTGGCCAGGAAAAAAAAAACCCGGCCGAAAATTTTTGAATTTTGCTTTTGTTCTTTTGACTTGTCCAGAGTGTTTCACATGGAATTCCCTCCCCCCTGCCCCCCTCTTGCTGTTGGCTGAGAGCTAAATCGCATGTCCCTCTCTTGTCCCCCTCCCTCTTGTGCCTGCCTGCTTGCCTCCCTCCCTCCATTTGCAGCAGCAGTAAGTGCAAGTCTGTGGCGGTGGCAGTGCAGTCTTGGCAATGGCATGCAGCAAGCAGTATATGCTCAAGTTCTCAAGTACTAGCATGTATATGCTCAAGTTCTCAAGTTTCTTCATGTAAGCAAGATATGAAATGATGTAGATATACATCCCTTTTTGTTGTTGATTGATGAGCATGTAAGCAAAATGCCTTTTTGTGGTTGATTGATGAGCATGTAAGCAAAATGGTGTTTATGACATCAACAGGTTTTCAGTGAAAATATCTTTCATCATGATACTTCATAGTTCATATAAACATATTAAGCTTGGAGACTCAAGAAACTCTTACATAAACAACCTCATGATATTGTTTGGTTGGCCATGAGTTAGTAGGGGTAGGAATGGTTCGGTTAGGAGCGAACCGAACCTAACCAGTTGTGCCCGAGGGGCAGGCCAAGGATAATGGTTCGCCCCATGCTGCGCTCCCTGCATGGCCCAAATGATCCATTGGTTTGAGAGGATCGGCCCAAATGACTAATTGTGTTCGGCAGCGACTCCAGACTTGGAACGTAGTAGATCCAGTTGATCTCGTCGGGACGGCAACGCCGCACGGCCCCATGTCGATGAGCTCCAAGATCTGGGTGAGCTCCCGGCTCACCACACGCTTCCCCTCCCAAATCATCGGGTCCCCTCGCTGATCCGAAATCCACATCAAAACCCGACACCAATGGTATACCAACTGCATCGAACAAAGATCATAGTACGATTTGCATCACCTGGATCAGAGCTAGCCAAATGGGCGGCACACCGCAACGCAAGACGCGTCGTCGGCGTTCGCCCATTTCGGCCGACCATTCGGCTCGGCTACTATTCATCTTGGTAAGTTACCCATCTGACATGATGATGACCAGAACGACCCATCGCCCTTCGTCTTTGTCTTTGGGCATGGTACGCAATTCAATTTAACCCATCAGACCAAATGTGGCCCATTTAGCCCATTTGGCCCGACAAAATGAAAAAATCCAAAAAAATTAGAAAAATGTGTAGAATTGAAGTTGACATGAAAATTGGGAAAAAAAAAATGAGACAACCATATTGAAAATGTAATAGAATTTTATTAATGTTCAAATAGCTAGCTCGTTAAAACATTTGTCATTTAGCTCATAAGACATGAAAAATTGAAACACAATCCTAGAATATATATATATATATATATATATATATATATATATATAACCAAAATAAATTTATATATACTTATAAAATGAACTATGTAAAATTTAAAAACTACAAAATAAAACCATATAAGTATTACAATGGGAAGAAAATCATATAAATATTAATAAAAAAAATTATATATGTATATTAAAAGCGATTAATAGTGCCCTAACGGGCCATGCAGTGCCGGCCCGTCGTCTTGGGAGTGTCGGCCGAGCACGACCGAGGCTATCGTGTCGTCTTGGCCGGTCCGTGAATAGTGTCGTGCCAGCGATTGTGGGTGCCGTGTTACCATCGAGCACGCCCGTTTGGCCAGCTCTAACCTGGATCGTGTCGAGGTGGAGGAGGAGGCCACGCCAGAGCAAGCGCCTGCGCCGTCCTCCCCCCAAACCCATGCCCCGTCGCCGGTGACCTCCACCATCGCATCCCCATGGGTTGCGTACACGGCCGCGCCGCCTCCTCCTTCCGTCGCCGGAACGCCCCCGCTACAACCTCTCCCAGTCGCTCGTGTCGCCCGTGACCTGCGTTGTGCTCAACAGCGGCGGGCCGCAACTCCTCCGCAGCGACAGGTACATCTTCACCGTGTTGTCGGGGGCGCCATGCTCTGCCTCGGATAGGCCGTCGGGGACGGCCTCGAACCGAACCTCCCCCCACGACGCGCCGCGCCGCCGCCATGACCACTCATGGTTGTACTCGTGTTGGTGAGCGTCACGTACACCCCCCATGAGTCGCAGCGGCTCCTCCGGCCGGCGTCGGGTTGATGTGCCTCGGGCACGGGAACGGGAACAGCATCGTGTGCGCCCTCCTCTCCATGGCCATGGGTAGTTAGCTCTCTCGCTCAGTCGCTCGCTTACACCAACAAACGCAAATGAGGAGTCAGGATCAATCCAGTTGAGCCTAAGGATCAATAGGATCTTATCCTTTTGCCCCTTTCCTGTTTTTGGGCCTCACGTTTGGCCCATATGGTTGAGAAATTTGAACAGGTTCGGTGAACCTAAGGGGCTGCACGATCCACGCCCACCCCTATGAGTTAGTTATTTAGTCACATGGCAACATGTCTAAACTGATACATAATACTCATGTTAACAAGATCTTCGTGCTTTGACTTTTAACCATAACTCCACAAGCAGTTGAGATTGGTCTTGTTGCATGTAAAATAGTGATATTTTATTTGAGTATGAAAACCATTCCTTTCATCGGGAATAGCCCTATTAATAGCCATGTACTAATGGATACTTGACCGGTTTACCAAAATACCATGATATGGACATTATGCAACGATATTCTTGAGCTCTTTGACTGATAATTGGCTATGTAGGACTCCTGTATTTGAATTAGGCTAGAATGTTGAGTAAATGTGTAGCTAGACTCAGTTTCCATTTCTTCTCATCATTGCCATGCCGCCCAACATCAGTTTAAGTGTCATGGGTGTTGTGTACCTTTATTCATCGATATTTACAAAATTGACCCATTTTTCATCCTTTATGGATTATTGTAGGTGATGACTCCTAAATCTATCAATGTTTGGGAACATGGAGAGAGACTAAGAGGTGCTGGTTGGAAGTGCAGATATTGTAATCTAACAAAGGGCAAAAGCCAGGGGTGGAACGTTTGAACATGGTGGTGGCAGTGGAAGTGGTAGGGGAAGTGGAAGTGGCAGTGGCAGTGGAAGTGGCAGAGAAAGTGGTGCTATTTCTAGGATGTTTGACAGGTCATAGTCCGTGAGAGTTGATTATGATATTTTGGCAGGTCAGGCACCCCTCCAACCTCGCATTGATAGAGCACTACGTGGAGATGCAAAGTCAAAACTTGAAAAATTTTGGTCTAAGTGGTTCCATAGTAATGACATTCTTGGAAAAAAAGACAGAGTGTCCTTATTTTCATGCTGCCATAAAAAGACACAAAAACTTGGTGAAGACGTGGCATCACCAAGTGGCCATGAAATCGATGAGCCATATCTTGATGCTAACGAACAAGAAATGAAGTAGTATGTAGCACAATTCCAAGATGACTAGGGTATATATGGAGTCTCTATCATGTGTGATTCATGGTCAAGACCTACACGGCTGAGTTTTATTAACTTCATGTTGTACTGCAATGGAAGAATGTTTTTCCATATGTCAGTGAATGCAACTGGTGAGATGCAAAATGTTGACTTTTTGTATCGTGAGATACGTAAAGTTGTGGAAGAAGTTGGAGTTCGACATATTATGCAGATTGTGACTGACAATGGTGCAAACTACAAGAAAGCATGTCAACTGGTAATTGAAGACTATCCAACTTTAGTCTAGCAGCCGTGTGCGGCGCATACCGTTAACCTCATGTTTAAGGATATTAGCTAGTTCAAAGAGGTTGCTAGAGTTGTCAAGGTGGCCAAGAGGATTTGTCGGTTCCTATACAGCCATGGTCGCCTCCATAATGAAATGCAAGAACATTTTGGAGGAGAGATAGTTCGTCCAAACGCCACAAGATTTGGAACGATATTTGTTTTCTTGAAAAGTTTTTGGGATAGAAAAGACAAGTTTATGAAGTGGATGGTATAAGATGTGTGGAGCTCCAACCATTTGTGCACAACCGAAGAAGGAGAATACATGTATTCCTGTCTCATATGTAGACAATGGTGGACCTCTATGCATTGGGTCATTAAAGTGGTAGAACCTATTTATCGACTACTAAGATTTGTAGACCAACAGAGACCCGCAACTGTGGCAGGATTGGTTGAAAAAACATACGAACTCAAGCAAGAACTTGAAGACGCATTGACAAATGATGAGGCTACCTGTGATCGTGTTATGGAGGTAGTTAATAAAAGAATTGCAATACTCAAGAACCGCATGTGATTGCAGGTAAGTAGATAGTTTTTTAAATCCTAACACATAAATTATATTTGTTGTGTTTTTTCTAACATTGTAAGTGTGTTTGGACAGCGGCGGTGCTAAACCCGCAGAGCCACAACCTATATGGTTTGGCAAAGAATCCAGCCCTCGTCGTTTCCGTGACAATGACAATTCAAAGAATAGCCGATACACCCGGGGAGGCAGTGCAAGCTCTAAGCGAGCTAGAATTCTATCGTAATCGACGAGGCCTATTTGCTTCAAATGAGGCTTACATTAGTGCATCTCGTCATGCTGTAGGTATGTTGTTATCAACTTATATATACATAGAAAATCAACCGTCTCTATGAGTTTAATGTAATTTTCATGTTACTTGTAGCTACATGGTGGATGACTTTTGGAGCGGAGACACCAACACTATAAAAATATGTCTTGCAGATTGTCTCACAATGTGTTTCCTCTAGTGGATGTGAACGTAATTAGAGCACATTTGCTTTGGTGCATACACAATTGAGGAACCGTCTTGGGTTAGGAAACTGCATAAGCTCGTATATGTCCACTACAATCTAAGGTTGCAATTGCAAGAGCATGAGACTAGAAATGAGGATAGAGATGCAGATCCTTTTGGCAATCTAATTAATGCCACTATGTACGATAGGGATAACCCAATCCATGAGTGGCTTGATAGCTCCATGATAGAATCGGAGCCTGTACTAGACGAGAAAGGTGAGCCCTCCATTCCATCCAAGATTATAGCTGATGCCATCCCTGAGGAGAAACTGGAAAAAGCACTAGATGATCAACCATTGAAGCAATGGACAAAGACAACTATTGGCAAGAGTCATCTTGGGAAAAGAAAATATTGTAGCCAACCAACTGCAAAATTGGCTGTAGACTTTGCCTCTCTTACACAAATAAGGAAACGAGAGGTTGATAAGAAGAAGAAAAAGAACATTCAGGAAGACATTGTGGAAAACGATGAAGAAACAGAAAGTCCGCCATCTGATGAAGTGCAGTACCAAGAGTCTGGTGACAGTAGCTCTCCGTCGTCCGATGATGGTGCTGATAGTGGGGCAACTCGAGATGCAGCACAAGACCAACCATTGAAATTCACCTGCAAGAAAAATTTCACGCATGCTACTTAGGATGAAGACCTTGATTGTCATGCTTCAAGAACAATTCATAAGACCTACGTGAGGGGTAAGGGTCGCAAAAAAGATCATTCTTAGCCACATGACTCTTCTTCCTATGAATCCCATGCTAGTTCAAGGACTTGTGGACGTCGAGATGGCAACCTATTACCTTCTGGTGATAATTCTCATTCGTCAGACATTTCTTCTTATCCTACTCACCATTACGGTCTTGTACCCTTCAACAACAATTCAAGAATGGTTTATCAGTGGGTGAAACCTGAATATTACCAACAAGTTTATAATCATTGGCTACAACATGTCCATAAAACATACACTTGGGATCAATACAAAGCCTACCTAGCTCAATATGAAGGATTGTACTCTTTGATAACGATGAGTATATTGTACAACATTCGCGTTTCTCGACAATATATTAGTATGAATTGCCATCATTATTGTTTTTAGTATACTAGTCAAGTTATTATTCATTACCATTAACTCATGTTTTTATTATTTTAGATCATACTGAGTACTTGGGGGAGAAGGTTGCGCCAGAGAGTGAAGCTAGCAAGGTTTTCTTTGTTTTTTGCAATTGCTACTTCATTAAACACTCTACAATCGCTAATTACCCAATTTTCTTTGTTTTCCGGTTTTACCGGTTTTTCCATCCGGTTTCCCCGGTTACCGCCCAGTAACCGGCCGGGAAAATTTCGAGTTCAATTGTTTGGTTCTGAAATTCAACCGGTTTTCTACTGGTTTTACCGGTTACCACCCGGGAACCATTACTGGGCCCCGAACGGGATTTTGCCCGGTAATTGTTCTTTAATCCATGATGGTGGCGATTCATCAAGAACAGTATACCATAAATTGGCACACAACTGTAGATTCAGCAATGAAATCAGTGGTCACTAAATGGTAATATTAGAATATGCCAGTAGACTGTATACAATGGAATTGCTGAAATTGAAACATGCTAATATTGAACATAACTACATAAGCAACAATATTGAGTTTCAAACCATATGAAATGAGAGGAAGTATGAATATGGTGGAAACTAAACTAATTATACATTGTGCACCAATAATTGAACATGTAGTCAGTACAAACTACAATCTAAAAAAGAAGGAACGCAGCAAGTGATGCCTACCTAGTTTAAACAGGTTAGACATAGGTTGCACTAGATAATTCCTATCTCCAACTTACCAATCTAGTGAAAAAATAGATAAATGGGCCAAACATACAATAATCAGCCTCTTGTTTCTGAATAACAAAAAAAAAACTCTCCTCAGATTTTATAGCATTTCTTCAGGAAGAACAAAAACATCCTCTCATGCTGCATTATATTTTTCATAGATCACTTTTAAGGGCAACCTCAATTTTATCGCTTTCTAGGACTTAGTCTGAGAGACACCGAACCACTTCTTGAATCAACAGAAGTTGACTGTTTGGCAAGCTCTCTGCCTGAGAGCCACGCCTGAATCATTGATTCAGTCTTCTGCTCCGGTGAAAAGCCCTTGGCTTTCATCTCTTCATAATACTTTGCTGCCTCCTCTAGCCTCCCATTCAAGAACAATCCATGTATCAACACAATGTATGCACTACGATCAGGGCCTGGCCCATTCGCAGGCATTGCGCTCCACAGTTTCTCCACACTGTCATGCTGCCTCCACCGGCAGAACTTCCTGATCAACATAATGTAAGTGTCCATTTTTGGCTCACAGTGCAGTGCCTTCATCTTATCCAACAGATCAAACACCTCAACGGGGCTCCTAGCCACATCAAACAATGCATGGAATGTCCTCACTGATGGCAATAGCCCCTTCCCTAACATCTCATCAAACATTTCATTAGCCTCCTGAACCTGATGAGCCTTGCAAAGAGGACTAATAAGGGAGTTGTAAGTGGACGTGTCCGGGGCAACCCCCTTCTCCTCCATACTCCGGACAAGCACCTTTGCCTCATCCACACACCGTCCCTTGGCGAGTGCATACACAACTGCATTGTACACTTTCCGGTCTGGCACAATGCCAGCCTCTTTCATGCGGTTAAAAAGCTTCATGACTGTGTCCAAGCTCCCGGCTTTCGAGAAGCACGAAATCATGCTTCCATGTGATACAACGTCCCTGTCAATACCCTTAACCTCCATTGCATTCCAAAACCTCTTCGCCTCCCTCACGCTGCAGACCATGTTGCACCACCCATTGAGCACAATGTTAAAGCTCTTGGTCTCGAAAGGGAACTCCTCACTGGACAACAGCAGGTGCTCCGCGTCCTGCACGTTCTTGTACCGGCAAAGAGCGCTCAGGAGGCCGTGGAACTCGGCGATGCCAGGCCGGAAACCAAAGCTCGGGAGCGCGCGGAACGCGGCCACGGCGCCCGCGACGTCGCGCGCGGCGCAGTGGCGCCGGACGAGGAGGAGCACGGCGGCCGGGGACGCGAGCGACGCGCGGCGCATTTCGTCGAGCAGTGCGCGGGCGTCGTCGAAGTGGCGGTGTTTGGCGAGGATGGCGAGCATGGAGTGGGACGCGCGCCGCCCAGGCGCGTACCCTGGCTGCGCCGCGGCCCACCGGAACGCGGCATGCGCGGCGGCGCAGCTGTTGCGGAGGCGCGAGAGCGCGGCCACCACGAGTGGCTCGGAGGCCGCGGCGCCGCACTGCTCCAGGAGGCCCCTGGCCCCCGCTGCGTCCGCGTGGGAGCCCTCAGCCGCCGCCACCACGGCGTCCACGCCGCGGGCTACGTCGGGCGGAAGCTGCTGGTGGTCCGGGAAGGAGAAGGGGTCATCCTCGCCGTCGCTGCCGCCGCCCTCGGGTTCTCGCGAAGCGGAGAGAGGCGAGGCTTTGAGGAGGAGGAGAGGGCTCGGTGGTTTGGGTAATCCAGAAGTGGAGAAGAGTGGGATTGCTCTCGCGAGGACTCTGCGCAACATGGAGGAGGAGGAGGAGGAGGAGGAGGAGGAGGAGGGAGGATTCGGGTGGAGAGTGGAGACGGAGAGTTGCCTTGTGTCAGACTGTTGTTATGTACTAGGTCACTAGGAGGAAGGCGTAAGCTAACTTCTGTTTCGTCTTGGACGCTGGAGAAAGCAAGCTAAGGACGATTTCGAGTGAAGCCTCTCAACACAAGCGCTGCGATCCGCAAGACAAGGTATGCAAAGGATGGGCTTTCTCTCCACCACTGCTTCATATTGCGCTATCAGGTGTCAGCTTCTGTATGTTTTGCCTAGTTAGGGAGTAGATGAGAGAGGGGGTAGGGCTGGAGAAGAAGACTGACTACCTCCATGGCATGGCTCTCTCCTCACTTCTTGAGGCAAAGAAGCCCGCCCTTCCATGCCGCCACCACTCCTCACCTCCACAGCCTAATCGCCCTCCTCCTGAAGCACCAGGGCAAGAGGCGCCCGCTCCTCCAAGTCCACTCCCAGCTCATTGCCAACCAGGTGTTCGACCGACGTTCCACGCCGTTGCACGCCCTCCTCAAGGCCTACTCCCACGGCCCTTTCCCCCAGGAGGCCCTGCACCTCTTCAAGAACGCACGTCGGCACATGGCTGACGACACGTACGCCTTCATGTTCGCCCTTAGGGCTTGCGCGGGCTTGGCGTGGCCACGGACTGGTGCGCAGCTCCATGGGCTTGTGGTTCGGAAGGGGTTTGAGTTCCACGCCTACGTGCATACTGCCCTTTTCAATGCGTACGTTGTGTGTGGGCGCCTGGTGGATGCCTGGATGGCGTTCGATGAAATGCCGGTGAAGAATGCGGTGTCTTGGAATGTGATGATCACTGGCTTTGCTGGATGGGGTGAGGTTGAGTATGCGAGGCTTCTCTTTGAGAGGATGCCTTGTAGGAATGTTGTCTCGTGGACTGGACTGATAGATGGGTATACGCGTTCTTGTCATTCTGCGGAGGCCGTTGCTCTTTTCCGCCGCATGATGGCAGAAGGCATTAGCCCAAGCGAGATAACCGTGTTAGCAGTTGTTCCTGCAATATCTAATATTGGAAGGATTCTTATGGGCGAGACACTGCATGGCTATTGTGAGAGGAAGGGGTTTTTTGTGTCAGATGTCCGGGTTGGAAATTCACTCATAAACTTGTATGCCAAAATTGGGTCTATCCAGAGCTCGCTAAAGGTGTTCTATGAAATGCTGGACAGGAGAAACTTGGTGTCGTGGACATCAATAATTTCAGGTTTTGCAATGCATGGGTTCTCAATTGAGGCAGTTCAGCTGTTTGCGGAGATGAGAAGAGCACGAATCAGGCCCAACAGAATCACCTTCTTGAGTGTTCTCAATGCTTGTAGCCATGGAGGGCTGGTGGAGCAAGGAGTAGCGTTTTTCAAAAGCATGGTTTACGAATACAATATAAATCCAGAGGTTAAGCATTTTGGGTGTATCATAGACATGCTAGGTAGGGCTGGACGGTTGTGTGAGGCTGAGCAAATAATAGGTGGTTTGCCTATGGAGGTTAATGTAATTGTATGGAGGACACTGTTGGGTTGTTGCAGTAAGTATGGAGAAGTGGAGATGGGGGAGAGGGCGATGAAGAAGATATTAGACTTAGAAAGAGAATATGGGGGTGATTTTGCGGTGCTATCCAATATGCTTACTGAGCTTGGTAGGTTTAGTGATGCCGAAAGAGCACGGAAGCTACTAGATGAGAGGAATGCTGTTAAGGTTCCTGGGCTTGCTTTGGTTGGTGAGAATCAGTAGTTAACATTTGTTGGTTTGTGCGATAAGAACCAAATCATGGGAGGAGGCTCTCTCAGTTTCAAGAGTTTTTATTGAACATTAGAATTCTCTCCAATTCTTCCAGCTTAATGGTGGGTTCGTTGCATTCTTTTAAATTTTATCTTCCATGCAAAGCTAACATAATTAAGAACTCGTTTTTTTGTTCTTGGCTGCTAAATTGATTGTCATGAATGATGTGACCTCTATATTTAAACCCCACCACCTCCTTATGCACTATCATGCTTGCTTCTTTCCGTACGTTGTTAATAAGCCTCAACAGTATGACAGTATGATGTATTGTTCATTTGTTCCACCTTCAAAAAGACTAATTCACAGTAACACAGTATTATTTATTTGTTGCATCTTTACTTATATTGTTAATCCCTTGCAGGAAGCAGATGTATTGAATGACATGTGCAGTCCTTGCTCCTCCCTCACTGCCTCATGGTTCATGGAAAAAATTAGTTCTCTTTCAACATTGTAATGATGGAAGCCATAAAGAAGCTTCATTCCCGTCTCATTGTTTCTGGGCTGCACAATTGCCAATATGCAATGTCTAAGATTCTCAGATCTTATGCTATTCTACAACCAGATTTGGTTTTTGCTCATAAAGTATTTGAGCAGATTGAAGCACCAACAACTTTTCTTTGGAATATCAACTCAGGGGGCTTGCTCAAAGTGATACACCAGAAGATGCCATTGCTTTCTGCAAAAAGGCTCATGGAAGAGTATGGAGCCAGACAACCTGACATTTCTGTTCGTACTTAAGGCTTGTGCAAGAATTAGTGCTCTCAACGGGAACAGATGCACAACCAAGGATCCAAAAGCCGGTACCGGACCAAATCCCGGTCGCGGGCCGGGGGAAAAAAACGGCCAGTTACCGGATTTCCCAGAAAAAAATCCGGATGAATTTCGCTTGAATTTTCCGTTCCCGGTTACCGCCGGTAACCGGCCGGTTTTTTCTTCCCTTTGCACAACCATGTATTGAAACTTGGGTTTCTTCCGGATATCTTCGTTGCCAATTCGTTGATTCATTTATATGCTGCTTGTGGTGATTTGTGCTGTGCAAGATCTGTTTTTTATGACATCCTAGTTAAGGATGTGGTATCCTGGAATTCGTTGATCTGTGGATATAGCCAATGCAACAGATTTAAAGAGATTTTGATGTTATTCAAGTTAACGCAGAATGAGGGAGTGAAAGCTGATAAGGTTACTATGGTCAAGGCTGTTTCTGCATGCACTCGTCTTGGAGATTGGAGCATGGCAGATTGTTTGGTTAGGTGCAGAAAGGATGACTGCATTGAGGTGGATATTTACTTGGGCAATACTTTGATAAATTACTATGGCAAACGTGGGCAGCTGCAATCGGCTGAAAAGGTGTTCTTTAACACGAAGGATGGGAACACTGTGACACTGAATGCAATGATCACCACATATGCAAAAGGAGATCTGGTTTCAGCCAGGAAAATATTTAATCAAATTCCTAACAGTGATTTGATTTCATGGAGTTCTATGATATCTGGATATTCACAGGCTAGTCACTTCTCTGATGCTTTGGAGCTCTTCAGGCAGATGCAGAGAGCCAAGGTGAAACCAGATGCCATTGGGATTGCCAGTGTACTTTCTGCTTGCGCACACTTGGGTGCACTTGATCTTGGTAAGTGGATCCATGACTGAGGAGAAACAAGATCAAAGATGACATCATTATGGAGAATTCCCTGATTAACATGTATGCGAAGTGTGGGAGAACCAAGGAAGCATTACAAGTGTTCAAAGAAATGAAAGAGAAGGACGCCTTGTCATGGAACTCAATCATAATAGGACTAGCAAACAATGGCTTTGAAGAAGATGCTCTGAATATTTTTCGTGCTATGCTCGCTGAAGGTTTCAGACCGAATGGAGTTACTTTCCTTGGTGTACTGATTCCTTGCTCTAACGCGAAGCTTGTCGAGGAAGGGTTTGGGTACTTTGAAAGCACGAAAGCAATTCACAACTTAGAACCACAAATGAAGCATTACGGTTGTGTTGTTGATCTCCTCAGTCGTGCTGGTCATCTGGAGAAGGCGTTGAAATTCGTCACTGAGATGCCCATAACCCCTGACCCTGTTGTTTATAGGATACTGCTGGGAGCATGCAAGACATGGTAATGTAGATCTTGCCGAGGTGGTCACCGAGAAGCCCAATGAGTTGTACCCCAGACCCCAGTAACAGCGGAAACCACACGCTGCTAAGCAATACATATGCGAGTGCTGATAGATGGAGCGATGCCACGAAGCTCAGGCAGTGGATGGCTTATACTCGTGTGAGGAAGTTACCCGCTTGCAGTGTCGTCGAGTGTCGACCCAGCTAGCTCGAGTAATAAGATATTACGTCATAATGTCTTGTCGATGTAAATTATAGTCTACATTATCAGGCCCAGTTTTGTCAATGTTGCTAACAGGATTTATGAAATTTTTGCGACTGGCATACGATGTTCGCAATATACATTATCAGGCCGCAATTTCTCAATGCTTCTGACAGATTTTAAGATATTTCGTGAGCCATTACGATAAACTAATGTTCCTGTGACATTTTTTAGGTATGAGCAAACTGCGATAGCAAATACCATTGGACGGTGTTACAAGATGCTTCCAACATGTGAATACAATGATCGGTTGAACCAAGAAACGCATGGCAAATCAATTTGCTTCTCATAAACATAACGAGCTTGCTTTTGCCTTCATTTGGGCAATCCATCCCTTTGGACAAATGGACATGAGCAAGGATAGAAAACCCGAAATCGGAGGAAATCCTGGAGAGAAAAACCGGGTGTAATTCAAAATTTGAATTTTTAACTGCAGTTTCTGAAAACCAGTAATCGGCCGGTTACCATCCGGATAACCGAAAAAACCAGTTTAAAAAACCAGAAAACCTGATGAATAATTATGTTAGAAAGTAGGTAGTATATACTGACATGATTATCAATGATTTGATCCGGCAATTGGAATAATACAAATATTAATTAAAAAGTGCTTAATGACGTGCATATTTAGCTCATAGAATACATAATCTAGCATATTTAGCTCATATAAAGTGCAAACCAACCAAAACAATAATTCAAACATATTTAGCTCATACAATAGGTAATCCAACACAAAAAAATGCCTAAACCAACCTAGGAAATGCATTCCGCAGTCTTAAATTCAAATTTAAAATTGAAATTTTCCTGTCGGTACTGTTCATCCTGGTACCCACCAGGATTTCCGATAACCGTCTGTTACCGGCTAGTAACCGGTAACCGACGGGATCTCGATCCCTGGTCATGAGAAGACTTGCGAATTGAAAACAGCCAACTTAAGTACCATTATAGATCAACTCACGAAATAATCCGAAACAATCAAGAGATTCAACATCACAGAAAAGGTGAAAATTCAAGACGGCAGGCTAACTTGACAAAGGTCTGTGATAGGATCGGAAACAAGGCTAGCCAGCAGAACAACTCTATCTCTATGATGCAAGGAACTTTCAGCGCTTCCCACCACCGCCGCCAATCTTTGGGCCTTTAGGACCCTTTTGTGCAGCACCCTTGGTTTGTGTCTTCTGAGATTTCACCACCTCCGCCTTCTTTGCCTTTTTCTCATCCTTGGTTTTCTTTATGCGCTCCTTGATCTCACTGCACATGTAAACAAGTCAGAGACGGTTCTTAGTTTGAGTCAATTTCAGAATCATTCAGTGAAAATGGTTAAGAAAACAATATCAGCCAATATGGAAGAAGCAACAGCTACACAAATATAAATAATTCCAAGTTGAAAAAATAACAGAAATTTATAGAAAGGTGGAAAATGCACCGAAGAGCCGCTTCTCTAGCAGCATCACGGACTTCAGGCTTCTCACTCCTCTTCTTTTGAATAACTTCCAGAGTGGCACCGACAATTGACCGTGAGTATGGCTTCTTGGTGGCGCGACGCCTCTTCTTCACAGCTTCAGCATGTATGTCCTGAATTGACACATTGAGGAACAGCCTAGTAAGAAATATTACAACAAAACATGATAGAAATGAATGAATAATGTAAACCAGAATAAAATACTAGTCGGTTGCTGCAGCTAACTCGGCCAACTGTATAGCATGGGGCTCAAGATTACAAGAGGGATGAATATGACAGTAGATATTTAGATGCATATATGCACATATAGATACAAGCATGCTTGCAGAGGCATTGTATGCATGAAGCACCCCATATAATTTATAAAGAACCAAACAACACATCTCCACTCACTAGCAAACAGATGGTTTGATCTCAATTTGGCCATTATATACAAATATATGCCAGTGCCATATCTTACAATACTGATTACACGGCCTATGGAACTTAGTTATTGTACTTGAAGCACCGCAACTGAGCTCATGCACGCCATCTCAACTCAACTAACATGTTAGTACAAAATAGGATAATCCAGTGATTGCATGCATGGAGATTGGAGAAAGCTACATGAATGAATGAAGAATTTAGCAATCAAAATGTGATACCTTCTTGTGCTGCTTCCTGTACATAGCTGTCCAGGTAAGCTTTGCAGGCTTCAGGCGGTTGTGGAAGTAGCGCTTGCATTTTGAGTTGGCGAAAAGAAAAACCTGCAGAAGAAAATATCTGAATTTAGTAGAGAAAATTTCTAAGCTTACTCATATTAATGACCTTCAACACATTAAGAAGGCTACCTGTGAATCAGCACGAATGAACCTGATACCCTTCCCTGGATATATCTTCTGGCCACTAAAACGGCAGAGTTCAGTCCTGCAAAACCAAGGAAACAACGCTTTGAACTTTGAAGACAATCGTGGTGAAATTGTATTTACGGTATCATTAATATCAACTAAGTACAAAATAGAGGTGGTTAATTAACAAAAGCTATCAACAATACATTGCAACAACTTTAAGCGCAGAGATTAACTTACTTCAGAACCATCTTGTCAGCCTTACAAAGCTTTCACAAGCTCCTGCATGAATTCCACAAGAAAAAGACAACAGAATAAACTTGAGCAACTCTTAAAGCCTTAAGACAAGGATATGAAAACATAGAAGCACATTCAACAATATGAGCACATAAAAGGAGTCAAGACAATAGAGCGACCAACTTGAAATGCAAATATAGGGCCTTTACAGGCAGCAGAAACACAAAATAGTTTGCGCTGCAAAGCGGATACCCAGTTCTATTTCGCACGTTATAGGTTAGGCTACTATCCAATCACAAAGGCCATAGCACCTGGGTACCTGTGCTCGAATTGTTGGAAAGCGTAGATGACCAAAACAAAGCTGAAAAGTTGCAGTCACAACTCACATGTTACACCGAATCTGTATCCAAGTCAGGACTCAAATGTGTGATATCGCCATATCGGGCAACAACTGGCAGCAGAAAGTTGGGTTAAATTTCTGCTGCAAAGCGGGTTCCCGTGTCACTCTTGCACACCAAAATAATAGGCTACTACGCAACCAAAACGGCTATAGTGCCTCAGTACTTGTGCTCTGATTTAAATGAACATAAAAGGCTAAAATAACAAACAAAAAAAACAGGTTGTCATCAATTCATACACTGGAACACTAACCACCTTAAGCCCAAAATCGGGTGGTTATAGGGTAACTACTGGCAGCAGAAACACAAAGAAGTCACTCCTACAAACTGTGTACCCATGTCCATCCTGCACAGTAATGGTTAGGCCACCACACAGCTACAGCTACATATGGTGCCGGAGTACTTGTGCAAGAGATCATGTACAGCAGACAATCAGTTACGTCTCCTAGAAGATTTTCTTGCGCTTAAGGTCATGGACACATCCAGATCACAGAATAACAAAGGATGTACTCCTCGCATGGTAAGTTGGCCTTTTGGGCTTGGATGAACACATTTCTACCGTAGAGAAAGGCAAAACCAACGAACTAGCTAAGGTGAGTTACCCCACCGACGATTCAAGAATCTAAATTGCTTCGCCTCAGATCAAAACCAACAAGAACTCACAAAACAAACGGACGAACTGGTGAAATCATCGCGCAGTAGGAGGAACGACGGCCGCACGGATTAATCTACGAGGACACGATAGATCAGCAGAGCGAGAGGGAGCGAAGGAGAACTACCTTCAAGCGAGAGGCGGCGGCGGTTGGGACTAGGGAGTGGGGAGGATGTGTAGCCGCTCGGGTAGGGTTTTGATGACCTCGCAAGTGGGTGTGGGTCGGACGCGGAGTTTTGGGCCTAATGGGCCGTACTCGTCGGGTAACAGGTTAAGACCCAGTATTTCTCGATCGGCTTCTTTTTTTTCTTTTTCTTTCCTTTTTTTAAGGTTTATCTCCTTTCTCGCGTTTTGGTTTCTGTGGCAAAGCTTCTTCGATTCGATGCCGTCTCCTGTAAAAAACACTGAACGATAAAAAGGGCCAACTCAACTTAAGAAAAAAATAACGCGTGCGGTAAACTTAGAGGTCTGAACTCTGAAGCATATTTTGAATTTTCCAAACGAAAGGGCGTTAATCTACGGTATATGATATTTGAATCCGACTAGCAATTTCTTTTTTAAAAAAATACACGTATATATGAAACCTCTGACAAGCCCATAAACTTTGATAATGTCATGCCTGGTTTCAGTGTAGATGGTTTCTGTTAGAATTGGGCCCTTATTTGTAAAGGTCTATTTATTCCTAAATTCCAACGCACGTATGGTTTAGTCTCTCTCGTTTGGACCTCCCCTCAGTCCAGATCTCCCTCTCGGTTGGATCTCCCGGGTGGTCTTGAGAGACCTCCTTGGAGACCTTCCGGGTAGTCGTGGAAGACCTCCTGAGTGGTTCTAGAAGACCTCCTGGGTAGTCTCCGGGGTGGTCATGGAAGACCTCTTGGGTGGTTCTGGAAGATCTCCCGGGTGGTCCTAGGAGACCTCCTGAAAAACCTTCCGGGTAGTCCTAGGAGACCTCTCGGGTGGTCTTGGAAGAGATCTTTTTGGACCTCTCTTGTCTATGTGGAGATCCTCTTGGACCTCCAAGAGATCTGTTGGACCTCCTTTGGATCACTCCAAGAGAGTGTGGTCAGAACACTGTAGTCCCATTGGACCTTTTCGGGAGATCCTCTTGGACCTCCCTTGGAGAACGTGGTCAAAGCTGAAGACCAACGTGTAATCAGGATATGATAAATTCTGTTTAATTACCATTAATTGGTTTTTAATTAGTAGTTACCAGTGTTCTAATGTGTGCTTTATTGAGCAGTTACTAGAGAGTAATTGACTCGACCCTTAAAAGGTTTTCGAGAGGTCCAGACCAGTAGACATCTTTGACCATTCCAATTATTTCTTCTTCTTCCTCTCTGTTCTCTTGTGCTGGAGGGTTGTGCTGTTTGAACCAAGCCGTTTCTTCTTCTCGACGTGCACCGGGAAGAAGGGTGGCGGTATCTTTGTATGGATGGGTATTAGCTAGTATTTGAGTCAAATAAAAATTGTATTGTCTAAATTTGATAACTTTGTTGGTAAAGGCTATAAGAGCGGAGGCTTGTTCTGCATGAGTACTTCAGAGCATAATATGAATGTTACAACTGGTTTGAATAAATGTGAGGCCAATATATGGCATTCTCGTTTTTGTCATATTAGTTTTGATAGTATTGCTAGAATGTCCAAGTTAGATTTAATTCCAAAATGTGAAATTGTCAAAGGATCAAAGTGCCAAACTTGTGTACAAGCAAAGCAACCTCGAAAACCCTTTAAGGGGTTACAGGAGGAAAAGAATTTGGCACCTTTAGATCTTGTCCATTCTGACTTGTGTGAGATGAATGGATTGTTAACCAAAGGAGGCAAAAGATATTTTCTAACTCTAATTGATGATACGTCATGATATTGTTATGTGTATCTACTGAAAACAAAAGATGAAGCTTTAAATTACTTTAAAAATTTATAAGACTAGGGTTGAGAACCAGCTAGAAAAGAAAATTAAAAGACTAAGGTCTGATCGTGGAGGAGAGTATATCTCTCATGAATTCTCTCAATTATGTGCTGATCATGGAATAGTCCGTGAACTTACACCACCATACTCACCTCAATCAAACGGGGTGGCTGAGAGGAAAAACCAGACACTAACAGACTTGGTGAATGCCATGTTGGAGAGTGCCGGTATGCCTAAGTTATGGTGAGGAGAAGCTATTTTGACAACAACTTTCGTCCTAAACAGAGTAATCACTAAAAACTGTGAGATTACTCCATATGAGGGATGGAAGGGGAGAAAACCCAATGTTAATTTTCTGCGAACTTGGGGATGTTTGGCAAAAGTCAATATACCATTGTAGAAAAAGAGAAAGCTTGGACCTAAAACAGTCAATTGTGTCTTACTGAGATATGCTCAAAATAGCATGGCCTATAGATTCTTAGTAGTAAAATCAGAAACTCCTGAGATTATTGTTAATACAATAATGGAGTCTAGAAATGCTTTATTTTTTGAGGATTTTTATCCTATGAGAACTGCAGGCAGTACTTCTCGAACTGAGGATAATCAAACTATGAATAATAGTATTGAACCTACTACCATCACTGAACTAATGAGTGATAATCCTGAAGAAGATAACAATTTAGTCCAAGAGGCTCCTCGCAGGAGTAAGCGACAAAGGATTGAGAAAACCTTTGGCGAGGACTTTATTGTATATCTCATGGATGATGTGCCAAACACTCTTTCAGAGACTTATGCATTGCCTGATGCTGAGTATTGGAAAGAAGCAGTCCATAGCGAGATGGATTTCATCATAGGTAATGGGACTTGGGAGATCATTGATCGTCCTATTGGGTGTAAACCTGTTGGATGCAAGTGGATCTTTAAAAAGAAAATGAGGCCTGACGGTACTATTGATAAGTACAAGTCAAGACTTGTGGCTAAGGGTTATGCTCAGAAAGAAGGTGAGGATTATTTTGATACTTACTCTCCTGTTGCTAGATTGACAACCATTCGTATGCTTATTGCATTAGCTTCTTCCCATAGTCTACACATTCATCAAATGGATGTGAAGATAGCTTTCCTTAATGGAGAGTTAGAGGAAGAAATCTATATGGAGCAACCGAATGGTTTTGTGATATCTGAACATGAAAGTAAAGTATGCAAGTTAATCAAATCCTTGTATGGTCTAAAGTAAGCACCTAAACAATGACACGAGAAATTTGATAAAACTTTAACATCTGCTGGTTTTTCTGTAAATGAGGCAGATAAGTGTGTGTATTATCATTATGGTGGGGGTCAAGGAGTGATTTTGTGTTTTTATGTCGATGACATACTTATATTTGGGACAAACACTGCTGTTATTGACGAGGTCAAAATTTTCTTATCTAGATGCTTTGATATAAAAGACCTAGGAGAAGCAGATGTTATTCTGAATATTAAATTGATCAGAAATGAGGATGGGATCACTTTAAACCAATCCTATTATGCTGAGAAAATCTTTAGTCGGTTCGGTTTTGAGAACTGCAAGATTTCCCCAACTCCTTATGATGCTAGTGTTAAGCTTTGAAAGAATAAGGGATTAGGCATAGATCAATTGAGATATTCACAAATGATTGGGTCCCTTATGTATCTATCTGATGCCACAAGACCTGACATATCATTTGCTGTGAGCAAATTAAGTCGGTTTACTTCTAACCCAGGAGATGATCACTGGGAGGCATTTGAGAGAGTGTTGCGCTACTTGAGAGGCACAACCTCATGTGGAATTCACTATACTGGGTATCCATCTGTATTAGAAAGATATAGTGATTCAAACTGGATCTCTGATGCAGATGAGATCAAAGCTACAAGTGGGTATGTGTTTACCCTTGCAGGTGCTGCAGTTTCATGGAAGTCGTGTAAACAGACCATATTGATAAGGTCAACCACGGAAGCAGAATTTGTAGCACTAGACACAACTATTGTTGAGGCTGAATGGCTTAGAGAGCTTCTGTTGGACTTACCACTGGTTGAGAAACCAATACCGGCAATCCTAATGTACTGTGATAATCAAACAGTGTTGATTAAGGTTACAAGTACTAAGGATAACATGAAATCCTCTAGACATGTGAAGCGTAGGTTTAAATCTGTCAGAAAACCGAGGAGCTCCAGAGTGATTACTGTAAATTATATACGAACCGAGCACAATCTGGCAGACCCTTTCACAAAGGGGCTAGCACGGAAGACGATTTCCGTTGCGTCTATGGACATGGGAATGAGGCCCATTGGAGTTACAACTCAACAGTAACCCCATACCTTTTTGATCGGAGATCCCATGACTTAGGTAATGGGAAAAACAAGTTGATGTTTGAACAAGAGAGTACATTTTTATAAAATATACCCATGTCCTGATAGACAAAGTACTCTCAACTGTATGGAAGAGGATGGCTTAAAGCCTTAATGTATTCTAGTGTCCAATAAGGGAAAAAGGTATTAGCCTACAAGATACCTAGAATGAATACACCTACTTGAGCTTAACTGAGGTCGCAGTTCACGAGAATAGAGGCATTCTCTAGAAAGCTTATGAGCAGATAAGGGAGCATGACCATATGAAGCTCCGGTTAGGCTTGGTTCTTTGACAGCCTAGTATCAGTTGAGATTTCAAGTGAAATCTAATCACGAAAGACTGTGAATTCAAAGCATAGTCCATTCATCAGTTGTGAGAAGATGAATCTTGTTATTCTAGGTGCAAGTTCAACCTGTACGGAACTTACACCGAAAGACTGGTATATTAACAACTCTTCAGCACAAAAGTCTTTATCTTACTCTTTGCTGCTTGCCTTGGAATTGGTGGGGGATTGTTAGAAGTGGGCCCTTATTTGTAAAGGCCCATTCATTCCTAAATTCCAAAGCATGCATGGTTTAGTCTCTCTTGTTTGGACCTCCCCTCAGTCCAGACCTCCCTCTCGGTTGGACCTCCCGGGTGGTTGTCGGGACCCCGGGTATGCAAACCCAGGACCATCTGTGTATTCCGAACTAGTTCCATGATCAGTAGCTAGCTCACACAGTTGCAACATTGGTGTAATCATACCCACACAACCAAACTATAGATGAAGCAGACAAATTAATAATATTAAGCAAAAGGGACCTTATGGTCAAGTCTTACAACAGTTTGCCACGCATAAGGCTAAAGACAACAGAGTAACTTGCAATGGAGAACAAAACATCGGTGGAGGTCACCCAATATGCCCACCAACAATCGAGTGAGGGACGCGACCTAGTTCGCATAGTCTTCAAAGAAGTCTTCTTCATAGAACTCTGAGTTCACCGGTTCACCCTCTTCTGCTGATTTAAACAGAAGGTGCAAGGCCATGAGTACTTTGAATGTACTCAGCAAGTCATAGAGAAATGTATGCAAGTAGTATTTATGCAAGGTTTGACAAGGATAGCTTTATGGCTATTTTGCGTAAAGCGATTTGACATTAAATACAATAAGTAGATTGCAAAGCACAATTTTAAAGATTAATACATAAATGAGCAATTTTCTTTGAAACAACTAGTGAACACCCTGTTCACTTTCCAACCATCGACCATCAACAAGATTCACCAAACCATTCCATCATTTTCGACAAAAGTTCTACCCTTGCGTGAAATCACCGGTAGCGTCCATAGCAGGGACATGGCTATTGAATAGTTTTACACTCTGCAGAGGTTGTGCAACTTGACCCACAAGACACAATTTTCTAGTTTGTTCGGCATATATCTAGGCCACCGCCACTACCTTTGGTAAGCGATCTAGAAGCACGTGACAAGGCTTTACAAAGTTCTGCTTTTGACTCGATTACGTTCGCTAAGGTTTCGCCTCCATCCGCCCCCTCTTGTGCCGTTCCCAACCAAAAGCAGAACCGAACCAAGACATTGCTAATTAGTCACCAGTCTATCCCAATCTAGACATGTGGTTGTACGGTTGAGGCCTAGATCAATGGTTCAAGGTTAAGTCCTTAGTTAGTTGCTCAGACGAGACGGTTCCACATTCCAAGTGTGCGTTACGGCACCCACCTTTTCCACCACCCACTTGTCCGAGCATAAATCATTTTCGCTCAACTCCGCCAAATGACCACCCTAGTCATGGCACAACATCTTTTAACAAAGTGGCTCCGCCGGTTCCATAATTTCCTTTAGTCAAATTCATCATGTTGGGTTCAACCCAGCCAGAGGACCACCCTAGTCGTGGCACCACAAATTTTAGTAAGGTGACAACAGATGTCGTGGTCTCACACAGGACCACACTTCGCATTATTAGCAACACAGGTCGTTACTACACAAGCCACAAACCATGTGCGCTAGGGCAAATAAACATTTATTGAATCATGAGATCGAGACCAACGTCTACTAGAGCATGACTAAGCAATAAAGCGTGCCCATGTTGGTAGTAAAAATATGTCCAACTAGTAATTAACCATCCTAAGGTGTCCAAGGAGTTATGTCATTCAAGGATATATGTCGATTGCAATTTATCAAGGAGACATACGGCAATTAGGTAATTAACTAAACCCGAAACCATTTATTATAAAATTAGCCATGCATGTTGATATCAAACAACATACTTTTATAAAGATGGGTTCAACGTGATCAAAGGTCTATGACTTGCCTTCGTTGAAGAGTAGCGGTGCTTCGGCCGTCGGGTCTGCGAAATCTTCCGAAACGCCGAAACCTATACGCGCAAACAAAGCTAAATAAATAAAACAACTCCAAATAAAATCCAAATAAATACTAATAGGAAGGCAATGATTTTAGATGAATTTAGAAATTTGAATCACTCGAATCGGAGTTCGAATGAGAAAGTTATGGCCAAAGGAAGATAGGAAAATACATAAAATCAAGAAAAAGGAATTTTCTGATTTCTGGAATTATTTTCCTAAAGGAAAATCGATTTACTGCGTCGGGTGACGTCAGCCCCGAGGAATTAGATTTGGTTAATTATTTTTCAATGGAAAAGAGGAGGAATGCCACGTGGGCTTGACGTGGTCGACATATCAACAAAGGGTCGATGTGGTCACGACTTGGCGCCGATGAGGACGCCACGTGGCGCCACGTAGGACCCGAATGCCGTGGCATTCACGGCTTCAATGGTCGCCGGCGTTTAGCTGGGTTCCATGGCGGCGAGGGTACCTACGGAAGAGGAGTCGCACGATGTTGGGCGCGAGGTTTCAAGACGGCGTGAAGAGACGCCCGGCGACGACGACAAGCGGCGGAGGCGGTTGGTGGCGGCGACATCGCCCGGCGGCTCTGGGAAGTGGGGCGCAGACCAGTGCGCTCGGCTCGGCGATCTTGGGAGGAGGGTCGGCGGTGACCAAAGGAGCTCACGGCGGCAAGTGGTACGGAAACGGTTTCGGCATGCGAGAAAGTTCAATCGGAGCCAAATGAGGCGGAGAGAGATGGGAAGGAGAGGAAAAGAGAGAGGCGGTCTGGTCCTGGCGCTTTAATAGGGCTCGGGAGGTCCGGAGGAGCGAGAGCGGCATGGAGGTCTACTGCCATTAATGGCGGTTGTCTAGCGCAGCATGAGAGAGGCGTGGGCGAGGTGGCGGCGGATCGCGGCGTGCGGAGATGACGCATGATAGGGAGCGGGCGAGAGTGGCTACGTTAGGCATGGCGGCGCGACGGCGTGGCTGGCGCGGCGTGGCGCCGACAATATGAGGAAGATGACCAGGGGGCGTGACAAAGTGGGCCCCCGGCAATGGAGGAGAGAGAGAGGCGACGCGATGGACGAGATCCGTCCGATCCAGACGGACGGATGGGGAGGTGAAGGCTGAGCCGGGCTTGCCATGGCGAATAAAGAACGGCCGATGAGATTCGCCCAACTGTTGGAGGAGGAAAACCTAAGCCTTTTTCTTTTTAGAAAATACCGAAAAGCAAAAGTAATTTTAGAAAATAGCTTAAAATTTGTCCAAAAATTCTAGGAAAATTCACGTAAATCCTTGAATTATTTAGGACTTAGTAAAAATACTTTTCAGCTTCACTATTGCTTTTAGTTTTTGCAATTAAT